>CAWUFW010000625.1:1825000-3025000 GCA_963921515.1 Calotriton arnoldi
CAATTCAGGCAACAACCAGCGACCTCTTACTTGCAAAATAGAAGGAAGTCTACCTTCCGAGGACGTGATACCTCTAAAAAGCAGTGACAACTGCCACCTGCCACCTGCTCGACCACTTACCCCTTTACAAGTTGGAGGAAGAATCTCCCGTTATTACTCAAACTGGTCGAAAATAACATCAGACAAATGGGTCTTGGACATTGTGGCCAGAGGCCACGTTCTAGAATTCGTAAAATTTCCTCCAAATTTTCCCCCAAGGGCCCACCTCCAGCTCGCCTCTCAGAGCTGTTTGCCCAAATAAATTTGATGCTGCGAAAGGGAGCCATCGAAGTAGTCCCTCGACTGCAAAGAGGAACGGGGTTCTATTCCAGATTTTTCTCATAAAAAAGAAATCGGGAGAATGGCGTCCCATTTTAGATCTTCGCTCCCTCAACAAATATCTCAAGAAATTGTCATTCCGGATGCTAACTCTGCAAGAAATTCTTCCTCTCCTTACTGCGGGGGATTACATGACCACCCTCGACCTCCAAGATGCTTATTTTCATGTACCAATTCTACCCAGACACAGAAAGTTCTTGAGGTTCAGAGTGGCTGGCAGGGACTTTCAGTTCAAAGTCCTCCCTTTCGGACTATGGTCCGCACCCCGGGTCTTTACCAAGGTCTTAGCACCGGTGGCTGCACACCTTCGACTGGAGGGAATCCAGATTTTTCCCTATTTGGACGACTGCCTTATCAAGGCGAGTTCCTTCAACAGCGCAAACGTCCATACTCGGAGATGTCTATCCCTGTTCCAATCTCTGGGTCTCTCCATCAATTTCGACAAATCTCACCTCCTCCCATCGCAGGAGAGAACGTTCTTGGGAGCCACCATAAACACGTTGCGAACAGAAGTCTGTGTCTCAACCGAAAGACAAACGAAACTTTGCAATCTTGCACAGCTACTAAGATCAAAAGAGTACGTTTCAGTTCGACGGTTCAAGTCGCTTCTGGGGTTGCTTTCATCTTGCATTCCTCTGGTCCCCAATTGCCGTTTCAGAATGAGACCCTTGCAAGAGGAACTCAACAAACAGTGGCTGCAAATCTCAGGATCCTTCGACGATCTCATTCGCGTCACTTCACAGATAAGGGACACTCTAAGATGGTGGACTTCAAAGACAAATGTAGCAGCAGGCTGCTCATTCCTCATGAAACCTCCAAGCTTCGTCATCACCACGGATGCCTCCCTAGAAGGATGGGGAGCCCATCTGCAGGGACTGACAGCAAGCGGAAGATGGGATGCTCAGCAAAAGACTTGTCATATCAACCTGTTGGAATTGCTGGCGATCTTCCTAGCCCTGAAGTCTTTTCGCACCATCATTCTCGGAGCATCAGTGTTGATCCGGACGGACAACACAACAAGTATGCATTACTTGAACAAACAAGGAGGAACAAGGTCCACACTGTTGTCTCAGCAAGCCCAGGAAATGTGGGATTGGGCGATCAAACATCAGATAACTCTGACAGCAGTTCATGTCCCGGGAGTGTCCAACGTTCTAGCGGATTCCCTCAGCCGCTTGACAACGTCCAATCACGAGTGGGAGCTCCATCAGCCAACGTTGAATCGAATTTTTCAGGAGTGGGGTCAGCCCAACCTGGACTTGTTCGCAACCAGTCTGAACCGCAAATGCCAATTCTTCGCAAGTTGGCGTCCCCACAACGAATCATGCGGAAATGCCTTTTTGATGAACTGGTCGCAGATTTATGCCTACGCTTTTCCACCGATACCGTTGGTTCCCAGGGTTCTCTGGAAAATGAAGAAGGAACCTTGTCGCCTAATACTCATAGCTCCCAGATGGCCTCGCCAGTTCTGGTTTACCGAGCTACTCCTTCTCTCCGAATGCCATCCCATTCAGTTGAGACCAATACCGAATCTTCTATCCATTCAGAACGGTCAGATCTGCCATCCGGATCCTGCATCCCTGCACTTAGCAGCCTGGCGCCTGAGCACCTTGAATTCGCCCACTTAGATATTCCTTCTAACTGTAGAGAAGTTCTGGCCAATGCTAGGGCGCCTTCCACAATAAAGACATACACGCTTAAATGGAAACGATCTTGCCTGTGGTGTCAAGCCAACAACATACATCCAGTGCATGCAAAGCCGGAACAAATTTTACCTTTCTTCCTGCATCTGGCAAGATCAGGCCTTTCTCATTCTACGCTTAAGGTATTCTTAGCAGCTATCTCAAGATTTAGGCAGGACGGTTCCAATTCTCTCTATTCCTCTAGGATCATTCGACAGTTCTTTAAGGGGTTATTTCGTATGTTTCCACCTATTCGCCATCCACCTCCAGCCTGGCATCTTAACGTTGTGCTCTCGCAACTTATGCGACACCCCTTTGAACCTATTCATCGGACAGAATTGAAGTTTCTTTCATGGAAGGTGTCTTTACTATTAGCCCTCACGTCGGCTAGGCGGGTCAGTGACATTCAAGCCTTCACTATAAAACCGCCGTACCTTCAATTCACAAGAGATTCAGTAGTGTTACGCACTAACCCCGTTTTTATGCCCAAAGTACTTTCGGACTTCCATCTCAACGAACCGGTCATTTTAAAAACTTTTTTCCCAATCCTCAATCACCTGCAGAAAGGGCTTTACATACTCTTGATCTCAAAAGATGTCTCAAATTCTATCTACAAAGGACATCTTCCATACGGAAATCTGATCAGCTATTTTTAGCTTATGGAAAAATGCGTACAGGACACCCAATATCAAAACAGTCCATTGCCCGTTGGATCTCTGCTGCGATTGGTTTCGGTCATCAGCTGGCAGGCAGACCTTTACAGACAACTCCAAGAGCACATTCTACGAGAGCAATCTCTTCCTCTACCGCTCTCTTTGCTGGTGTGCCTATTCATCAAATCTGCAGAGCTGCTACGTGGTCCAACAGGCACACCTTTACAAGGCACTACTGTTTGGAAGCTGCCAATGATGCAGACACGTCTGTGGGACAGGCGGTTCTTCGTAATCTTTTTAACTAAGGTGAGCCTCTGTTTTTCCCTCCTCCTCTTGCTATTGTTTTACAATGGATTTATACATATATATCTTGATATGTGAATAGATATATAACAATAAGCTATATGTTTGTGATTACACTTTGACTGTGTTATGCATATGCTTATGTTGTGCTGATAATGTCAGCAGTATTGTTCTGGAGTCACTGCTATCTACTCTGATTCAAGCATGTGAATCTATGAAAGATACCCCAATACTGGAGAAGAACAATAGTTACTTACCTGTAATCTGTGGTTCTCCAGTATTAGTATCTTTCATAGATTCACATGCAACCCGCCCACCTCCCCTCAGAGGCTCTTTTGCTATGCTCTGTTTCATTCTGGATCACACTTGTGCTGGAAAATCTGAGAGCCTGAGCCTCTGAGGAGAACATTCTGGGTGGTGCTGTCGCCTGATTGGCTGGACTTTGGACTATATATAATGACTTGGACGAGTCATGAAAGTGGAGAAATGTTTTTCCTTTAATTTCTGGCCACTTTACTTCCTGGTTCTAATTTACCTAGGATTGTGTGTGTGTGTGTGTGTGTGTGTGTGTGTCATCGTATCATCGTATCATCATCATCTACTGGCGGTCGCCAGTTTATAGTTACAACCTATTATCCATAGGAAATCCGCGACATTCTATTTGAAATAACGTTGGCGCCGGTTGACGAATCTTCGTGAAAGTTTCCAACTTGTTGGGGCGCTCCGCTCCTACCCTGAAAGTCTCGGGGTGATACGTGAAGCGGGGGCCGAGAAAAAAGGGGGGGTCCCAAAACGCATTTTCCCATAGGAACCTTTAGTCGCAGCTACAGCCCGAACTGCTGAACGGAATTACACCAAATTTGGCAAAGAGGTAGCCCTTGGTTCAGACTGGTGCCTTTTGCTTAAATGGTGTAAATCCGTTCAGTAGTTCCTGAGAAAATCAAAAGTAAAAGTACATATATATCTATGGGCACGTCGGATACGCGTACCCTCAGCGCACCCTGCGCGCACCGTCCCGATCACGAGCTGCATGCTAATTGGCTGTCAGCTGGCTGTCAACATTCCGATTCAGGAAGTGTTGGCAGCCATTTTGTCCCTCGGTAGAACCGAGGGACAGAAACAAGTGCGCAAAACGCACAAAGGGGGCAGGGTAGAAACACCCTAACCCCCTAGGCCTGCTCAGGGGGTCCCACAAGGACCCCCTGGGCAAAAAAAAGCATTTTTTTTTTTTTTTTTTTAAATCGGCAGGATGCGCTCAGGGTGCGCGAATCCTGCCGAAAAAAAAAAAAATCGAAGCGCGGTCTCCCGCGCTTCGATGTTAATTGGCCCCCGGGTGGCCCAAGTCCCGGGGGCATTGTGGGGGGGGGATAATTTAATGTGTGGGGGGCCTCAAAGGGCCCCCCAAGCCCCGGGGACCGCCACCTCCCGGGGCTTTTTAAAAAAAATGGTGCGGGAGGGCTCTGAGCCCTCCCGCAGCCCCGGGGACCACCACCTCCCCGGGGCTTTTTTTAAATTAATGTAACAACCTGTGTGGGGGGGCTCCAGCCCCCCCACACGCCCCGGGGACCGCCACCTCCCCGGGGCACTAAACATTTAAATATGGGGGTCCGTTATGGACCCCCAGAGCCCCGGGGACCACCACCTCCCCGGGGCTGTGCACTGAATGGGAGGGGGGCCGTGCGGCCCCCCTCCTGGAGCCCTTGATGGCCCTGGGGACCACCACCCCCCAGGGCCGGCTCCTGCAGTGTCCCGGGGTGCCTACCCCCGGGACACTGCTGTTTGTAATGACAGGACGGGAGCCTCGCGGCTCCCGTCCTGTCATTGCAAACTTGCTTTGGATATTGGAAGAGAGAGCAGGAAACCTGCTCTCTCTTCCAATATCCAAAGCAGATTGCTTTTCCACATGGGGAGCAGCATGTCAGCTGCTCCCCATGTGGAACAGCAATGCCGGCTCCCAAGGGACGTGGGGAGCCGGCGGGACTGTGGGGGGATTGGGGACCCCCCCACAGTCCCCAACGGAGAGGGCCAGCCCCGGGGGATGGGGTCCCCGGGGCAAGTAGTGGCCCAGGAGGGGGGCCACGCGGCCCCCCTCCCCAAAAAAGAAAAATAAAAAAAATAAAAAAAAATGGAAAGGCCGGCCCCGGGGGATGGGGTCCCCGGGGCCTTAAATGGCCAGAGGAGGGGGGCCACGCAGCCCCCCTCCAAAGAATAAAAATAAAAAGGCCATGCCCCGGGGGATGGGGTCCCCGGGGCCAATACAGGCCCAGGGAAGGGGGGCCACGCGGCCCCCTTCCCGTTTTTTTTTTTAATTAAAAATTTTAAAAAAAGGGGTAAGGCCCTGGGGGATGGGGTCCCCAGGGCATAAAAACAGGAAAAAGGAAGGGGGGCCACACAGCCCCCCTTCAGGGGACAAAAAAAAAAAAAAAAAAAAAAAAAACGATCGGGCCCGCAGGCCCCGCCCCCTTCCTTCACCACTCTGCAAACGCGCCCCCTGGCGCGTTTGCAGAGGGGGAACGAATTCCCCTTGAATACTGGGGGTCCCTGGGGGCCAACTAGCCCACCAGGAACCTCCAATATGCGCCAGGGGGCTGCGTTGCAGAGACGTGTAGAGGCCACACCCCTTTTTACACCTCTCTGCAACGCAGCTCTGTGGCGCTTTTGGAGGTATATGGTGGGCTAGTTGGACTCCGGGGACCCTCAGGATTCAAGGGGACTTAATCCCCCAACTTAAAACGCGCCACGGGGCGCGTTTGCACAGTGGTGAAGGGGGGGCGGGGCTTCAGGTGACATGTGTGCAAACAGGCCCCGTGGCGCGTTTTAAGATGGGGAATTAAATCCCCTTCAATCCTGAGGGTCCCTGGGGGCCAACTAGCCCAACAGGTACATCCAGAAAGCGCCACAGAGCTGCGTTGCAGAGAGGTGTAAAAAGGGGTGTGGCCTCTCTACACGTCTCTGCAACGCAGCCCCCTGGCGCATATTGGAGGTTCCTGGTGGGCTAGTTGGCCCCTAGGGACCCTCAGTATTCAAGGGGACTTAATCCCCCAACTTAAAACGCGCAACGGGGCGCGTTTGCACAGATGTCACCTCAGGCCCCGCCCCCTCCCTTCACCATTGTGCAAATATTCCTCTAAAATCAGCCGAAATACGAATTCCGATTTACTCACCTGTTATCAGGAGAGACCTCAGTGCTGTATCTTTCAGCCCAGTACTGATCCTCAAAAGTAATTTTAACCGTACTTACCAGTAACTTGAATTTCCTTCCATAGGATATCATTGCCTGCTTTTTGCTGAAAAAGTTTCTAAGTGTTGATTTTTGAAACATACAAATATTCCTCTAAAATCAGCCGAAATCCGAATTCTGATTTACTCACCTGTTATCAGGAGAGACCTCAGTGCTGCATCTTTCAGCCCAGTACTGGTCCTGAAAAGTAATTTTAACCGTACTTACCAGTAACTTGAATTTCCTTTCATAGGCTAACATTGACTGGTTTCACTTGGAAATTCTTCTAAGTGTGGAGTTTTGGAACTTTAAAATATTCCTCTAAAATCAGCCGAAATACGAATTCCGATTTACTCACCTGTTATCAGGAGAGACCTCAGTGCTGCATCTTTCAGCCCAGTACTGATCCTCAAAAGTAATTTTAACCGTACTTACCGGTAACTTGAATTTCCTTCATAGGCTAAGATTGACTGGTTTTCAGCAAAAAAGTTTCAAAGTGTTGATTTTCACAAACTACAAATATTCCTTAAAAATCGCCTGTATGACTTAAACGCATTTTTTCAACTGTTTACAGGAGATGCACCAGTGCTGGATCCAGGATCCAACACTGAGTAAGAAAAAGTAACGATAACAGTTTTTACCTGCTAAGTGAATTTCCTTCCATAGGATAACATTGGTGATTCTATGAGAAAAAGTTTCTAAGTGTCAACTTTTAAAATACAATAATATTCCTTAAAAATCACGACTGTAACCAAAACGCTTTTACTCAACTGTTTACAGGAGATGTAGCAGGACTGAATCTAGGATCCAGTCCTGTGGTTACAAAAGTAATCCATAAAGTAACTAATTGCATTTAACTAGAAATTCACATTGAGCTGAATGTTGCATTGTGTTTGAAAATGTGTTGCCCATTGCAACAACTGTAACTACTGTACTTAAAAGTCTATTGCCTATCTGCAAAGTATTTAAACTAAAGTAATTCATTCTGAGAAAGTATTTTTTGTAATGTATAATGTAATTACAATGTAATTTAAAAAATAAAATATGTAAAAAAAAATTGTTTCTAAAAATGTAGTAAATCAGTATGAAAAAAATTAATATAACAATTAATACATTTAAAAATTGTCATTTACAAAACCTTTGAAATTCACTGAAAAAACCGTAGGTTTCAGGCACGTTATAGTTAGAAATTAGCATTTAAAAAACCTTTGAAATTCACTGAAAAAACCATAGGTTTCAGACACGTTATAGTTACAAATTAGCATTTAAAAAACCTTTGAAATTCACTGAAAAAACCATAGGTTTTAGGGACAGTTTTAGTTACTTGGACATTGCACTCGTACAAAACCCGTGAAATTCCCCCGTTATAGTTAGTTCAGCTAACTATAACTCGCGCCCGCAATGCACTGCTGATGACGTCACATATTACATCACTCATGACATGGTCAGTGACATCACTGATGACATCACTGATGACATCACTGATGACATCACTGATATCATCCACGTGATAATCTGATGCACCTCCTCACACCCTAATATAACTTTTGATACACCCACTCTAAATTACAGACTGCCATTCGCAAAACCATAGACACTCCAACACCAATAACTACATACCCACTCACTGATTCTTAGGTCTACACACACACATCCACTCACTCACCCGTACAGTCACTCATACTTACGGTCACTCAGTACAGGACTATCATATGCACTCTTACTCCTATATAGACACTCAAACAACGCCACTCATCCATAGAGATACTCACACACCTAGTCAGTCATGCAAATAATTAAACACACTGCCATTTACTCACCTATACAGTTATACACACACCAGCTCACTTACTCATACAAATAGTAGCACATTGTTACGCTCTTATACAATCACAGATACAAGCACACACTCATCCATACAGCCACTATCACAATCACTCACTCTTGCTTATAGCTATTTATATACTCCAACACACATATATACTGCCTTTCACATATGTACTTACTCACACATGTACCACTGGGACATACATTCACTCACTAACACACTCTTACACACACTTACCCACCCATACAGTCTATCACAGATGCACTCTTGAAACCATCCACCCAGTGAATCACCCACTCACACATCTATGCACAGAGTTGCACACACCCCTCCCACACAAACACTCAGGCACCCATACAGATACTCCGACAAGCATTCAATAACTCATATAGACACTCATTTAGCTATTCACAAACACATGCAGCCACTTACACAGCAAGAGACAGACGGATACAGACATTCACCCAGTTTAGTCACTAACCCATGCATTCAGTAAGATACGTTAAATCACTCACTTATAGTCAGTCACGCACCTACTAAATCATCCATACAGACACTTACACACCCACTCATTCTTCAATACGTCTTTTACTATATATATATTAAAAATATTTAAACTTTACAGAAACACAGTCACTGGATGATGTCATCAGTGATGTCATTTGAGATGTCATCAGTGATGTCATCAGTGATGTCACTGACCATGTCATGAGTGATGTAATATGTGACGTCATCAGCAGTGCATTGCGGGGGCGCGAGTTATAGTTAGCTGAACTAACTATAACGGGGGAATTTCACGGGTTTTGTACGAGTGCAATGTCCAAGTAACTAAAACTGTCCCTAAAACCTATGGTTTTTTCAGTGAAAAAAAATAAATATATATATATATATATATATATATATATATATATATATATATATATATATATATATATATATATATATATATATATAGCTATTTTTATGTACCGTGGGACTCCCACTCCGACGACGGGGAATGATTCAAGCATGTGAATCTATGAAAGATACTAATACTGGAGAACCACAGATTACAGGTAAGTAACTATTGTTCTTCCTTCCCCTGCCCCCAAAGGGTAAAAGCATTCCAGCAGCTTCTCCCACTTTTTCAGCCACTCTGTCCACTTCACACAGTAAAACACCTACTGGAAATGATGGCTTTGTGTTGTCATAGTGCCTAATGCCAGACTACATATGTGACTGCTTCAGGAATACCTCTTAAGCCAATGGTCACAGGCGAAGGGTTGGTGGGAGGATTTAATGTTGGTATGGGCCAGCACCTGTCGCTCTCTGCAGTGGTGAAACTGCAGCAATCTGTTGCAGGGCAGGCCCTTTGCCGACCCAGTTTCGTTAGTGACCATCACCATGGACGCATCTCTAGTAGCATGGGGTGCACACCTCTGACATGACAGTCCGGGGTCTGTGGCCACCTCATCAAGTCCCAAATCAAAAACGGGGGTAACTGTTCCAAGGCTGGGCGCAGAAAGTCGCCCGCAAATGGAACAAGAGAAAAAGGGGATGATCTTAGGTCTAGGACTCACTGTCTAGAGGCAAGTGCTAGTCTTGTCTCATGATGCCCTCACACACCCCGAAGGATGTCATGCTTCATCATCGGGCGTTTGCTCCTCGTCGGGCCGGCGCTGCAATGCCCTACGGGTCCCCCGAAGGGTCTCTTTTCCGGAGATCTTTTGTTTAGACTGCCGTTAGATGAGTGCGGGTGTGCGAAAAGAGGGTACTCTGTGAGTGGTAAGTGGGTGCGTGAAATATAAAACTAAGGGATACCGAAAGTCAGTGAAGTTTATTGTGTGGGTTCCCTTGTCAGATTAAAAGACCCCGAAGGTCGTGAGTTACTAAAAAGGAAGTAAGGTGCCTTCGTAACTACAGGTCAACATGTTTCGCGCCTGATCGGTCAGAAAGATCCATGGCGCTTCATCAGGACCAAATGTTGTGAATGAAAACGTGAAAGCAAGTGGGGGTCAAGAACCCTACTGGATCGGGGCGGGCCACATCTGTGTGTAGCTACAAGGTAGCTCAAACTAAATAGCTTTGCCGCTCCTGTCACAACCTAGGAATCAAAATGGGAGACGGAGAAGAGAAGAAAAACAATGGAGGAGTCAATGTAGACCTCCCAATGGCACATCATTAAGTGCGACTGATGTGTTAAAAACCATGAATTGGCAAAGACACAGACAACATACATACTAACGCCTGGATGTTAGGGTACTTCCCCCGCAGTGTTAAGTGCCGTTGTGGGCGTGGGGCACCGGCTATAGGTCATGCCGTGGGGGTGGCAAGGACGTATGTGGTGCAGCCCATACCAAACAGCGGAGCACCACTCCTGCAGTGAGAGGTTAAAATGAACAATGCTCGCAATGGTCATTGACAGGTGAGCGCAATAGGAAAGTGACGTGCACGTCAAGTTAAAAATCGAAGGTGCCTGAAGTAAAATTGTGACTCAAGCAGCGCAGCGGAAAGCGGGCTCTTACCTAGTAGAAGGTAAAGAGATGCTCCATAGGCTAGTGCGTGTGGACACCCGCACCGTAACTGGCTGTGGTAGACAGTAGTATAAAGGAACATAAGAGAGTCATCACAAGCGCACCAAATAGACTGAATGATCTGTCAGCGTTGCCGAAGCAATGGGCCACATGGGTCCCGCTATCGTTACTCACAGTTGTTCGTAAGGTGCAATGTCATTCCGCACCTACCCACCAGCACGCCTGCCTGCATGTTAAGTGCCCGCTCCGTGTGGATGCAAGAAATAGTGTCGGGCACTCGGTCAGGGAGTGTCCTGCTTCCGGGATTGTGATGGGCGGGGGAGCGATGCGTCTGCGTCCCCACCAGGTGTCTGGAATTGTGACGAGTCGCGTCACCACCGTGTGCTGGAGGACGTGCTGCCCATGATCGGGGGCCATCTTGCAATGGCCTGTTAAGCTCTGGGGAAAGGCGGTAGTATTAGGAGGACCCAACGGGTGCCAAAAGGACCACCAACCTGAGGGACCACTTAGTCCACACACGACCATGCCCTGGCAAAAGACCTTTGGAAACGACCCTTTGGAACTTACCCGCAGTGACAGGGCACTATCCATGTGGCCAGTGCAACGCTAAGAACTGCATATATTTAATCACATGCCCCTGTACTTTCATCTATATAGGGATGACCACTAGACCCATCAGAATTAGGATAAGTGAGCACAAGAGTACCATTCGTTGTGGCCGCACTGCAACCAAAAACGTGCAATCACTTCAGGGGAAAAAGGGCACCCATGTGATGCCATCCAGTGGACCATCTTGGAAACCAACCAAGCATGGAACGCCTCGCTTTTGCGACACGAACAACGCTGGGTCCACTGCCTCCAAACGAACAGAACAGGCCTTAACGATGATATACCGTGGACAGAACTTTGACCCCACTCCTGTATCTGTCCCTACTGAATGAACTAATGATCCTGAGACTATGTTCACACTTTCACATTTCTGCATGATGGGTGGTATCTATTTCACGCATCCAGGCAGCATTTCTCCCCCTCTCTCCCCCCCCTTTTCTTTGACCTACTGTGGAGTAGTATTTATCCACATTACCACCATGGAGTATGATATTTAATACCCCATGCGGTCCATCCTGAGACAATCATCTATTGGCTCAGTTGTCTTTTCCCTGACCTGTTAGGCAATATCCTAATTTTTACCTTCTCTCTGGGGCACCGACTATTCTCATTTTGCCCTTTTGAGTCCGAGGACCCACTCCAATATGGCGTCTGTTGGGTCCTCCTAATACTACCGCCTTTCCCCAGAGCTTAACAGGCCATTGCAAGATGGCCCCTGATCATGGGCCAGCACACGGTGGTGACTCAACTCGTCACAATTCCAGACACCTGGCGGGGACGCAGACGCATCGCTTCCCCGCCTATCACAATCCCGGAAGCAGGGCACTCCCTGACCGAGTGCCCAACACTATTTCTAGCATCCACACGGAGCGGGCACTTACCATGCAGGCAGGCGTGCTGGTGGGTAGGTGCTGAACGACATTGCACCCTACAGACAACTGTGAGTAACGATAGCGGGACCCATGTGGCCCATTGCTGCGGCAACGCTGACAGATCAGTAAGTCTATTTGGTGCGCTTGTGATTATCTCTTTTATGTTCCTTTATGCTACTGTCTACCACAGCCCGTTACCGTGCGGGTGTCCACACGCACTAGCCTATGGAGCATCTCTTTACCTTCTAATAGGTAAGAGCCCGCTTTCCGCTGCACTGCTTGAGTCACAATTTTACTTCAGGCACCTACGATTTTTAACTTGACGTGCACGTCACTTTCCTATTGCGCTCACCTGTAAATGACCATTGCGAGCATTGTTCATTTTAACCTCTCACTGCAGGAGTGGTTCTCCGCTGTTGGGTATGGGCTGCACCACATACGTCCTTGCCACCCCCACGGCATTACCTATAGCCGGTGCCCCACGCCAGCACTTATCACTGCGGGGGAAGCACCCTAACATCCAGGTGTTATTATGCATGTTGTCTGTCTCTTTGCCAATTCATGGTTTTTAACACGTCAGTCGCACTTAATGATGTGCCATTGGGAGGTCTACATTGACTCCTCCATTGTTTTTCTTCTCTTCTCTGTCTCCCATTTTGATTCCTAGGTTGTGACAGGAGCGGCAAAGCTATTTAGTTTGAGCTACCTTGTAGCTACACACAGGTGTGGCCCGCCCTGATCCAGTAGGGTTCTTGACCCCACTTGCTTTCACGTTTTCATTCACAACATTTGGTCCTGAAGAAGCGCCATGGATCTTTCTGACCGATCAGGCGCGAAACATGTTGACCTGTAGTTATGAAGGCAACTTATGTCCTTTTTTAGTAACTCACGACCTTCAGGGTCTTTTAATCTGACAAGGGAACCCACACAATAAACTTCACTGACTTTCGGTATCCCTTAGTCAGTTTTATCTTTCACGCACCCACTTACCACTAACAGAGGACCCTCTTTTCGCACACCTGCACTCATCTAACTGCAGTCTAAACAAAAGATCTCCGCAAAAGCGACCCTTCGGGGGACCCGTATGGCATTGCAACGCCGGCCCGATGAGGAGAAAACGCCCGATGATGAAGCATGACGTCCTTCGGGGTGTGTGAGGGCATCATGAGACAAGACTAGCGCTTGCCTCTAGCCAGTGAGTCCTACACCTAGGATCATCCCCTTTTCTCCTATTTGCAGGTGACTTTCTGCGCCCAGCCTTGGAACAGGTACCCCCGTTTTTGATTTGTGTCTAGCACAAGGCGCACGGGTACTGGACCACAATAAGCTCCTAGTCTTCCCCCCTCCACCTCCCCCTTCTCACCCCCCTTCTCTTGATATATACACCTCATCAAGTCTCCACATCAAGCACTTGGAACTGTTTATCATTCATATAGCTCTCAAAGCGTTTCTTTGACGGATTCAAGGTAAGGTAGTCCATGTGTGGACAGACATGACCGCCATGTCCTTTCCAAATAAGCAAGGAGGCACTCCCTCTCCTCAGCTTTCGGCCCTAGCACTGGTGGTGGGCCATCCATCGCCAAATTCTTCTCCTGGCAGAATATCTTCCGGGAGTGGACTACTAGTTTGCAGAGCTGCTCAGCAGGACGTAGCAACAAGACAATGAGTGGGAACGCCACCCTCCAGTCTTACTCCCTTACTTTGAGGGATGGGGCACCCCAAACAGACCTTTTCGCCACAGATACGCAAAATGCCCAAACTTCGCTGCCAGGCTTTCACTCCCCCAGTCCATGGGCAATCCTCTGTGTATTAATTGGTCAGGATTCTTTGCATACGTTTCCTCCTCTCCTACTGATTCCTTATGTGGTCAGGAAGCTCAAACAAACATCCCTTATCCTAGTTGCTCCAATTTGTGCCTGACCGTGATTCTCGTCCCTTCCAGAAATGCCCTTTGACCCCAAGAATCTCCCTAACAGGCTGGACCTCCTCACACAAAACCATGGCAAAGGCAGACACCCACACGGCTCAATGTGGCAATTTGGCTCCTAAGGTCTTAGAATTTGGTTAGCTTAACTCACCCCAAGAGTGCATGGACAAGTTCTGGGAAGCCCATTGGCTCACTAAATGCTCCTGCTATGCTTTTAAGTGGAAGCGTTTTGTCCACTACTGTACTCCAAAGTACAAACTTTATGCCTATGTTCAAGATATTGTTTGCTACCTCTTGCACTTACAAAAGTCAGGGTTCGCCTAAACATCAATCCAGCTTTATTTAGCCGCCATTGCCGCGTATATACAGAACCGGGAACACTCTTCCCTTGTGCCATTCAGTTAAGGGTACCTCCAGCACAAGCCTGGAATCTCAATGTCCTCACCAGACTTATGTCGCCCCTCCTTTTGAGCCACTGCATTCATGGCCTCTGCAGTTTCTCTTGGGCGGTTACCTTCCTGATAGCTATAACATTTCTCAGATGTATTGGTAAAGTAAGAATTCTCACACTGCGAGATCCTTTCTTCCAGATACATCATGACAGGGTAGTTCTTAGAACCAATCTACGGTTCATACCCAAGATGGTCTCCTCATTCCATCCTAATGGAACTTTCGAGCTCCCACTCTTCTTCCCACAGTCAGACTTGGCAGCTAAGGGGGAACGCTTCACACACTTGATCTCAAACATTCTCTTATGTAATTCATTGATAGACTTTTTGAAAATGCAACAACTGTTTGTGGCTTTTTCACAGGCTCATACATGCCAGGGCATTTCTAAGGCAGGGGGTGCCAGGTTGTAGGAAGCTGGCTCTGTATATACTGTACCAAAGTAAGGTATAGTGTGCACAAAGTCCAGGGGGTACCCCATAGGTATAGCAGAGGCTATAGTAGATAATACCTTGTATGGTAGTGTGGGAAAGCAGTCCGGATTAACAGAGGATAGTGTAAAGCATTCGCTGTACACACTCAGACAAGAAATGTCACACACTCGAAGACTGAATCCAGACAAATTGTTTGTATAAAAAGCAGTTACTTTGTTATTTTGTTACTAGAAGTAAGATTCTCTTAGTGCACGTAAGTTATTCGGTATTTTACAAGTAGTAATACTTTTCAAGCATGCAGTATGATTTTTTAAATGCAAGAAATACTTCAGTTTTGAGAGCTTTCTGTAAATGTCAATCAATTACAGTTGTCAGAATTTGTAATGATAAAGCTATGCAATGCAGTGTAATTTTGCAGTTCAATGGATTCCTATGGAGGAAAACAAGGTTAGTGACTTACAGGCAAGTACTCTGTTTTGTAGTTCAGTCTCGGGCTGGTAGCTTTTACACAGGGCAGGGGTCAGGTAGGTACAGAGAGTGCACCCTTAGCGGCACGGGAGCGGCCGGGTGCAGAGGTCAAAGGAGATGTCTGGCCCAATGTAGTGCTATGGCGACCGGGGGGAGGTACTCTGGAGAGCACTGGTCACAGGTAGGTACCTGTTGTTTCTGGGTCAGGGCCCAGGGATCAAAGGTAAGCGCAAGTAGGCACCAGCAGCGCACTTCCAGCAGCACTCGGGCGGCAGGGTGCAAAGTAGGCATTGGGCTCACAATGGAAACCAATAACGGATGTAGCTCAGGAAGATATGGTGCAGACTTGGACCCGAAGGCTGGACAGGGGCGACCGACGGCTGGTAGGTAACACCTGAGCACCATCAGCTGTGCTCCCCAAAAAAAGGGGGTGAGGAGGATGCAGAGGTGCCTTATGGAGTCTGGTTTCCCTTTGAACAGAGGCTGCATGTATCGAGGAGGGGTCTTGGAGAGGTCCACCACCGGTGCAGACTAGGTCAGGATCGCCGGGGAGATGTCTCGGGGGAAGTGGCTCACTCGAACTCGGGCCGTGGGTGTCTGGTGCACAGTGGTGCAATATCGCTGATCCGCTTGGATTCGGAGACTGGTATTAGTTTCTTTGCTGGACAAATCCGGTGTCCATGGGAGACTGGAGTCTTTGTCGAAGACAGCACATGTCCTCTGGGGTTCTTGAGGTTGCTGGCTGCAGGCCACGCCGATTTCTGTAAGCAGGGTAGCTGGAGGAGACAGGCCGGTAGGGCTGGGGCCAAGGCAGTAGTCATCTTCTCCACTGCTGCACGGGGTCTTCGGTCCTTCTTAGGTCATAGAATCTGAAGAGACAAGATTCAGGGGGGCTCTAAATACTAGTTACAGGGGTCTGCAGGTCGGGACCAATGGGCCCCTTCCCTGGGGTGTCTACACCCCCTATTATGCCACCCTCCAGTGGGAGGGGGGCTTAGGCCTCTTCCTGATTGGGTGAGTCCCCTCATCGTCAAGATGGAGGGGACCGAGATGTGTGCTTCACTTCGCCTCCCCCACCTGAGGGGTGCGGTTGGCAAAGGTGGGCACACCTTCTTTCCTGGCTAGGTTTTCCAGCTGATTCTCTTGCCCAAAGTGGGGGTCAGACTGGTGGGGACCAGTTGCTGATAGCAAAAGGCTGGGGGGGCAGGTAACAAAGGCGGCAGGACTTTGAAGCTTCCCCTTCGTGGGCCCTGCTCATCCTGGGGGAGGAGGAATGACAAGCTCTGCCCAGGATGGGCTTTGTTTCAGGACCCAGAGTGGAGGCTCTCTACCCAGGGGTCCAGAAATCTGTCTGGTGGTGGCAGATGGCTGGTAGCCAGTCGGTAACCTCACCAGGGCTGGTTGTTTGTCAGGGGGCATCTCTGATGCCCTCGGAGTACATTTTTACATTAAATCCCACACTGGCATCAGTGTGGGTTTAATATGCCGAGACGTTTGCTACCAAACTTCCCAGTTTTAAGTGGAGCCATTCTGAGGCTGTGGAGTTCGTAATGACAAACTCCCAGCCCCTATGCCCAAAATGACTTCACTGCACTTACAATGCCTCTGAATGGCACACACTGTAGGGGCATAGTGCTCATACAGCTATGCCCTCACCAGTGGTACAGTGCACCCTGCCTTTGGGGCACTAATGCCTGCAATAGGGGTGGCTTACCCGTACCATGGTCAATGTTTGGGAGCATGGCACCCAGGGATGGGTGCCATGTCGACTCATCAGTTTATTCTGCACCAGAACACACAGCTTGCAGTCTGTGTGGGTGTTCAGATGAGGGGTCTCTGAGGGTGGCATAATACAACAGGAAACTACTATAGGCCTTTTTTGGGAACATACCCATAGCAGAAATTTGTAAAGCTCCCACACAGTCCACTACACACACATTCACAAAGCATTTGTGCGCACATTCTTTGTAGAAAGCAAGCTAGAGTTAAAACTGTCCCTAGGAGGATTCTGCACCATTCACTGACTAGCCACCGCTTAGGGGACATGGGGGGGGTGGGAAAGAGTACTGCTTTACAGTGATTTGCGGAGCATGTCTGGCTACAGCCACACATGCTACGAACGGTTAATGTTTGTTACTCTGTAAGCATCCGTTGTTGAAATGTGGTGCTATAGATTCACATACTTCCACCCTCCTCCTTTTACCAGTGTTTGTTACAGATATCTTTCACTTAATACTATTCTCCCTTTGCTCAAGGACCCTGGTTTTGTCTGCTCTCACCCTTTGGGTAAAAAACAATCTAACAATATAGTCGCTGCCCATGAGCATCAAAGACGAGAAGAGTTACCAAGACCACTTCACCCGATAGATTTCCTCAATGAAAAGAAAGTTGTAATTGTTCGAGACCAACACTAGATGGCAGGAATACACAGAGCATGTGAATCTACAGCACCAAATGCAATACACAGATGCGCACAGGGTAAGTAACATTGTCCTTAGTAGATCAGAACAGTTTTATGTGATGGTTTCAATTAGAGTAATAACTACACTGTTTTGGTGAAACTGGTAAAGTTGATTGACTTGGAGAAGTGTTGATTTAAGGATTATTTCTCCCTTACAGGAATGGAATCTACCCTCTTACAGCCTTTGGAATGCCGAGACATCAGCAGCCGCAGCAAGAAGTTGTGAAGTCTCCCATTGTTCCTCCATCTGTGAAGACCCCCACACCTGAGCCTGCAGAGTTAGAAACCAGGAAGGTGAATTGGATCAAAATTTTAGATAACTGCTAGATGTAATGCAAGATATTTTAGACCAGTATTTTTCAGTCTCGAGGTGAGTTATGAAAGCCTGCTGGACTCTCTTCCTATACACTCACCGTGCAGATTTGTTTACGGAAAGAACAGTAATAGAGAATACTGTATACTGTTTCATTGCTCTTATTTAAGGATGAAGCAACTGCAGGTGGCTCTGCCTGTGTCATTTCCTCGAGTCTACATAACACCCATAACAGCGTGTTATTCATGGAGTTTCAGCATATTCTGTGACTGAAGTGCAGGCCATGAGCATCTTCAAGGTTCATCTCTATCCGATTGTCTTCAGAGTGGCATAATTACGCATGTTACGAATTGTTTGATTCCAGTTAGTCATAGATGTGTGATGCACACTGCATTCAATGCCTGCTAGTCTAACTGGAGCTAGCCACTAAACAATAGGATAATGTAAAGGGTATGGCACTTTAACATGTGTCGGACCTCCACTATTAACTACCTTATTTACGAATACCTGGAAAAGGTAATCTATTACGCCAAAATCAACCTGCTTTATAAAAGCATGTTTAACCAATTTGATGTCCTTCTTTGTGAAAATATCAGGTTTGCTGGACTAATGAGAGGTGGCACAAATCTGACATTTATTTTCAGGTGCAAACTAAAACTCCTTTGTCTTGATACTCTCTGCTTTGTGTTTTTAAGTATTTGAGATATCCCCCTCCACTGTCTGGAAGCTCAGTTTTCCATAAAATCCTGTGTCCAATTCTGAAATGTAAAACTGCATTGGCCCATTGACGCAGAATACAGTGATAAAATGAAAGGGATGACCATCTGTTAAGCCTTTTTTTGCTATGTGCTCAGCCAATAGTTACAATGCATTATTTGTGCTCGGTGCCGTTGTTTTCCCCTTATGTCCCAGGGCTTTGATTACTTATGCACTGTAGTGAGAACTAATATACTCCATTTGAAATGTGACTGTCTTGGGTTTTTGCTGTATCCCAGTGGACCAGCTCTTATTGTGTTAATATACTGTCCTGGGTTTTGGGGAAGTGGCCCAGCGATCCTGCGCCCTGGAGTACAATGTTGCACGTGATCACTTCAACCAGACCACCTCTTCCTCATGACTGTAATGTCAAATTTGGGTTGTCTGGCAGGAATAGTAGCCGTTGGATGATTCCTAAAGCATATCATCAGAGATAAGAACTTGCACAGTTCAAGACAGTCCATCAGTGCCAGCCAGGAGTCTGAACCCAGCTGTCCTGTCCTTGTGACCTCCCTTTTCCATTTGCCAGTTGAGGCAGCTCAGCCTCTAAAGACCCGGGTTAGTCATCTTTGACCTGCTGTCCCTCTTCCCTGACCAATTTTCAATGCATATGTGACAATTTAATATTTACTCTATACTCGTATGTGAAATTTAGTCATTATGCTTTTGGGACACTGCATGACCTATTTTGATCTGAAAGTGAATTTTAGAGGAAGCATTGTCAAAGCCAATAGGTCACACCTTTGTAACCTATTGCCTTTTCTGAATGGTTGTTAGCAATGCTGTGCAGCATGGCTAAAGAGTAACCACAAAAAGGCAATAAGGCTCGTCTGCCCGCATCATTTTGTAAGCAGGTGCAACAAGCGCCTACAAAATGGCATGGGTGCTTTTTAGGTCGAGCCTCGAGTAGCGCGCAAGCGCTGCTTAGAGGCGAAGACTTTTAGTAATTGAGTTTGAAAAGCAGTCCCAAAAACGCTCGTGCGTCGTGGCTGGCCTTTTTGGGATGGGTACGCGCGGCAAACATGTGTTTCCAATTATCGTGCCCAGACGCGGGCGCGATAATTGTAAACACATGCCGGCAAAAGGCCATGACGCACGAGCGTCTGGTCAGCTGAGCAGGCTGCCGCGCTCCCTCCTCCCCCCCCCTCCGCTCCTCTGTGGTGCGCGCGCACCACTGTTTATTTTTTTTTTAAACCGCGCGGCCGCCATTTTTGTCCCTGTGCCGGCCTCGCCTTCTTTCTCCCATTCGGAGCTTTGAATCATGCTGGTTTAACCTTGTTGAGAGCTTCCATCGGTTGCAAAAGCCTCGGTTCTTGTGGCGGATAAATAAGCCAGGAAGCAGGAAAGAAAAAAAGTGCAATAGGGGTTCATGTAGCTCTCAACAGGGTTCATCTCACAGTGAGGAGATCCCGAGAAACGCCCGAGAGAAAAGTGTGAAGGTTTGTATCAGCATTTTTTTCTTGGCCGGGGCATGCCTTAACTCTTTCCACCCAATGCGTTGCCTTTTCTGCTGTTTTTTTTTTTTTTGCTTTCTGCAGGCACACTTTCCCCACTTTAAATAAACTTTAGTTTACCTACCGCCACACTCGCGGCCTTGGGCGCTCTATTCCGTCCTTCCTAGTTTTTCTCTGCCAGCTCTCCTAACTCCTGCCCCCTCACCTTCCCCCGGCCCTCCCATTTTTCCAACACTGAGACAATTCAAAACGGCAGCTGGGAGGAGGCGCCAACCTTGCTTTCGCCCACGGCGCTTTCTGTGCAAATGCTAGGTCTGACTGCAGGTACACACACTTGTCTGTTGCACAGTGTGAATGGACAGATTGTGCATCTGCGGCTGTACCGCTGCTGTAAAAGTGCACACGATCACACACTGCGTCTGCACCTCTCTACCGTGCAGCCCCTGTAGACCGTCCAGTCCCTGCGCAGGTAACCGTCTTTACCACAACTGTTTGTAGCTTTCTGACACACTGTGCCCGAGCTCCTGCTCTTTACGCAGATTAGCCACCGTGTTTTCTGGCTGAGCAGTTTGTTCCGTTTTGCGTTTGTTCGTGCCGTCTGTGTTGTACTTTGTCAGAGATCGTGAGATTATTAAAGTAAAGAGAAGTGAGAAGTCATCCCGCAGTGTCCATCCCGCACTGTCTTTAACCTCCATTCTGAATATTACCATTCTTTTCCCCTTCAAGTTACTGCGGGTTGGGCTACTTTTAATCGTAAAGCCTAGTTTGCTTTCAATTTGTTATATTTATTTAAGCTATCGCTTTTTTGTCCATCTTGGGGTTTTAGGTGGAATCAAAGTAGGTTCGGACAACCTTATTACAATAACAAATGCTGTGTTCAGTTTGTCCTTATTACATAGAAATCCATACATCACTGTGAAGGTCTCACTGCCCATGTTGTCCAGTAAGGCGGAGGGATATCTTCTGAGGTCTAAGCTTTGGAGAGGATTTCTGACCTTATGTGAGCTGCAGCTCTCTTGCTACCTACAGTGGTTCAGAGGCGGCAACCCCTTGGCACACGCTGCTTGGCTGTCTGCCAAACACAGGGGTCCATGCACTCCACTGACGGTGGGGTTAAAACCCACCCACATCACTCCTGTAACTCTCAAATGGCTGTTTGCCAGACCCCATCCAGCTCCCTACGCTCATCAAAACTCAAGCCTGTTAACTGTAACCACACTGACAAGTTCTCTTCGAGGTGTTGTTCCTCTGAGATTCTCACCCCCAACTCGGTCTGAGCTACACCGGGCCTCTAAATTCAAAGATGTCCTTAAAACTAAACTCCCCGCTTTCTGTCTGAATTCAGGATAATCTGCCCCATCAGCTTCTTGGTTCCCAAATGTACACAAACACCTGATACTGCACCCCAAAACCAACCCTGCGTTGAATGAGCATTGCTCAAGGCAACCATTGTGACTTTGTACTGTGAAAAGGTTTGTGCAAGCTTCACTAACGTGCATCAAAGCTACAGCAATGTAAGATTCGCTAACACAACAGTAGCAGTGCACTGATCCGCAAAACAGAGAACCGATAAAGGACAAGAGGCAGGTGCATCGGTGCAAAGCACTTCCTCTCCCTCACCTCTCCTTGCCCTCGCTGTGTTATACCAACACAACTCAAGTACAAACAAGCATTGGCATAACCAATAGGTCTCGCCTTTGGGACCTTATAAGTGTTTAGCCATGCAACAGTTGATGTTGTTGCGCCAAGGATATTCTACTGCATAACTAAATACTTATAAGGTCCCAAAGGCGAGACCTATTGGATATGCCAATGCTTGTTTAGGTCGAGCCTCGAATAGCGCGCAAGCGCTGCTTAGAGGCGAAGACTTTTAGTAAGCGAGTTTGAAAAGCAGTCCCAAAAACGCTCGTGCGTCGTGGCTGGCCTTTTTGGGATGGGTACGCGCGGCAAACATGTGTTTCCAATTATCGTGCCCAGACGCGGGCGCGATAATTGTAAACACATGCCGGCAAAGAGCCATGACGCACGAGCGTCTGGTCAGCTGAGCAGGCTGCCGCGCTCCCTCCTCCCCCCTCCGCTCCTCTGTGGTGCGCGCGCACCACTGTTTATTTTTTTATTTTTTACCGCGCGGCCGCCATTTTTTCATATCGCTTACTGCACTGACTACTATATAAATACACCTACAAAGTAATATAAACACTGACGAATCCCTTCCCCGTTTGGTTAGGTATGAAGCGTCCGTCTTTAATTTCTTCATTTTTTTTTCAATGTGAAACTAAAGCATTCTCACTAAGTACGAAAATTGAGACAGTACAAAAAGATGTATACAAGTTAGTTCGTTTTTTCAATTCAGAAAAAAGAATCTATTTACAAAAATTAAAGAAGATATTATGCAGTAGGTCCGCTTTCTCGTCCACTCCACCCACAACTGTGTCTTTGTAAGATGGCCGCCCTGTTTAGCCTTAACCAGCCTCGAAAGGCTTCTATCCTTTTTTAGTCCTTCTTCTACGACGGAGCACGGATCGCAGGTCCTGGTGTCACACGCCGACATAGTCCCCTTAGAATTTTGGCCTCTCGCTTTCCGTTCCCGACAGAGGCCCATGCTTGTTCAATTTTTACTCTGCTGTTTATCGTGTATTGCGGACCGGAAACGCGCGCACGACTGGGATGCTCTGTAAACAATGGAGTGGCTTGTGGCGGACTACAGGAACAGACAGTGAGTACCTGCCTTCCTCATCTCACCTATTGAATCTTCGTGCTACTACAATGAACCGCGGCTCTTACCTTCTAACGTTATAGGTTGTCTGGAGGTCTTGTTTTAACCACTCTCAGCGTCAGTTTATATGCATTGAATGATTCACGTCATAAAAAGGGGGACGTGAACGTATCCTTACAATAAGTCGGATTTTAGAGATCATACCCCATTCTTCAAAGCGAAACTGCATCTTTCTGCATGCAATGTGCCGGTTTAATAAAAACTCTTGTCTGGGAGAATTTGTCACAGATGACATAGTTCGAATTGGGAGACATTAGAAGAGTCAGTCTGATTGATGTATGGCTCTGCGTTGATCAGTATTTTAACTGTATGTTTGGTTTTGCACAACTTTTAAAGAAGTTGGGAGGAATTGAAGCAATAGGTGCATCTTTAAAAAAAAAAAAAGCATTTACAATGCAATAGGTCTCGCAACTTCGAATTTTGGAGCTATTGGCATTGTAAATGGCAATGCCTTTTAAAAAAAATTAAAAGCCATTGTTATTTACAATACCAAAAGCAACACCTATTGCATTGCATAGCGCGTGTCCGTTACTGACCATATCTCGTAAGTAGGGATGGTGCTGTGCAGGTGAGAGCTGCAGGGTACGTAGTTTCAACGTAACAGGGTTAAATACCACCACTGGTGCGGAGTGGGGTGTAGGGTGACAACGTGCACATAATTATGTAACTTGGTCTGGGAAGGTGGTACCCAAGGTCCACGGCCAGAGATGGCTGGGCCCTTCTCTTGGATTCACACTCTCCTCCCGAGTAACTATTGTTGATATATCAAAGCATAATGTACAAAACTATTACCTGAGGACATGATGTTTACTTCTCAGAGAAGGGGAGAAAAATGCACCTGGATAAACTGTGCTATTTCCTAAAGATGCAATGTAATTGATTTTTCATTTTTGGGGGGAATCAACTAAAGCAAACATACAAGTTGGCATCTTGAGAAGATCGAAGAGGAGCTGACAAGTTTCCGAAAGAGCAGCCAGGAACCTCATCACAGTCCATTGTTTAGCAATATTTTTCCATCGCTCTAGAAGAAAAAAGGTTTCTTTGAATATATATTATGGGGATGCGCGCCTGGCAATACCGGCAACACCGGGGGTAGAGCCGAGGCTGGGACTCCAATTCTCAGGCTCCCCCTGCACCGCGTTGCACTGTCTGCGTCCTCTCTGCGCCTGGAGGCTCTTAAGGGTGCTGGAGGCGGAGTGGGTTGTAGGGTGACAACGTGAAATGGTTTCTACCTCCCTCTGTGAAAGAAATGTGTCTGGGCCCTTTGAAACCCCTACTTTTGTCTAAAATACAACGCTTTTTAGCTGAGAGCCCTTGAATGAGGCCTGCAGACCTTTGCTCCAGACTCCTCTCAGACGGGATGAGGAGAGAGTGGCCATTAGACGGAATTTGGCACCCCATCCTTAGGAAGGTGGGCGAGCGATGGCTTTCATCGCCTGGGTTTATTTGCAGCCCAGACTGCCTTAAAGGTGCCCTGAGAAGGCCAACAACCGTCCCTCTGTAAACAGGGCAATGAAGGTCCGTGCTTGACCTGTTCATATGTATGGGGGAGGAGGGGATTTCACCTATTTTAATCTTTAAGTTTCCTATTTTTTTTCTTCTCACTTGTTCTATGTGTGCTGCAGTCTGCAGCACACATAAAGAGGAAAAAGCCTTTGTGATTGTTTTTGTGCACAGGGGAAAAGGACAGGAATGTGCTGTATCTGATAGATACGGCGCATTCCTGCCCTTCTCTTTGGCCGTAGGGCAGCGCAGCAGGAAGGCCGGCGGCGCTGCCCTACGGTAAAACATCATAAATGAGGCCCACAGCATTCACTAAGTCCACTCAACATAAAACAAAATCAGTTGAGTTTCTCTGCCCAATGCTCCACAACCTTTCTGTTGCAGCCATGGGTGGAGCTTTCCTCTCAAGCCAGCACATTCCAGGCCCTTCTGGCTGACTCAGTTATCTGGCGTGTTGGGGTCAATAGACCTTGGGTCATATTATCAAGAACGGGCGATAACATTATCGCCGCTTTAGCGGCAGGAAACTGCCGCTAAAGCGGCGATAAGAGGCTTGATAATATGCCCTATAGAATTCCAATAGAAGCCCAGGTTTGATGTCCTTCACACCAGAACCTGGGCTTCTATTGAATTCTATAGGGCATATTATCAAGCCCCTTATCGTCGCTTTAGCGGCAGTTTCCTGCTGCTAAAGCGGCGATAATGTTATCGCCCGTTCTTGATAATATGGCCCTTAGTTTGGTCTTTGGGTGCGAGGTTATGGGTCTTATATAAGTTCCTGGGCTGGGGAAAAAGAATTCCCATCTCTGACACCCCAAGTAATTTTGACAGTGTACCCGCCCCATTTCCTTCTTGAAAACAAACATTTCTCCTGACCTTGATAAGGCTAAATGTTAGGTGTATGAGGAGTAGCAGGCATTGAAAAGACGCACCAGTACCCTTCTTTATAAGGTGCAGCAGCCTTGGTGAGAAGTGCCGGTACTGTTCTGTATGAGGGTTGGCAGCCCTGGTGAGAAGTGCTGGTACTGTTCTGTATAAGGGCTGGCAGTCCTGGTGAGAAGTGCTGTGCTGGTACTATTCTGTGTAAGGGGTGCAGCCTTGGTGAAGTGCTGGTACTTTTTCAGTATAAGGTGTGGCAGCCCTGGTGAGAAGTGCCGGTACTGTTCTGTATGAGGGTTGGCAGCCCTGGTGAGAAGTGCTGGTACTGTTCTGTATAAGGGCTGGCAGTCCTGGTGAGAAGTGCTGTGCTGGTACTATTCTGTGTAAGGGGTGGCAGCCTTGGTGAAGTGCTGGTACTTTTTCAGTATAAGGTGTGGCAGCCCTGGTGAGAAGTGCCGGTACTGTTCTGTATGAGGGTTGGCAGCCCTGGTGAGAAGTGCTGGTACTGTTCTGTATAAGGGCTGGCAGTCCTGGTGAGAAGTGCTGTGCTGGTACTATTCTGTGTAAGGGGTGGCAGCCTTGGTGAAGTGCTGGTACTTTTTCAGTATAAGGTGTGGCAGCCCTGGTGAGAAGTGCCGGTACTGTTCTGTATGAGGGTTGGCAGCCCTGGTGAGAAGTGCTGGTACTTTTCTGCCTAAGGTGTCGCAGCCCCGGTAAGAGATGCAGACACTGTCCACTCACTGAGGGTGTCGCAGCACTGTGGAGGACTGTAGTACTGTCAATAGCTATAAGTAACAAGCATTGGCATAGCCAATAGGTCTCGCTTTTGGGACCTTATAAGTGTTTAGCCATGCAACAGTTGCATAACTAAATACTTATAAGGTCCCAAAAGCGAGACCTATTGGCTATGCCAATGCTTGTTCTTTTTATTTACCAATTCTGGTTGGATTGGTAAATACAAAAAGCAGCACAAAAGCATTTTTCTTTGTGACTCGTGGGTGGGGGAAGAAGCAACATGGTGGATGGAAGCAATGCGGAGGACATGGGGGACCGGAAGCACCATGGAAGGCGAGCCGGAAGAAGTACTACGGAGGGTTGAGGAAGCAATGCAAAAGGTTGAGGAAGCAAGGGGGCAGTAGAGGAATGTGGAGTGCCAGGGTAGAGAGTGGAACTTGGAGCTGCTTTGGGGAAGCTGAAATGAGAAACCAAACCAGGGACAGAAGCACACTAGCACAGCACAGACTGTGGAGAAACATAAGGGAGCGAGAGAGTAAGCAGACAATAGGTCACTGCACCAGCAGACAGCCTGCATGTCTGATAAGCAAGGTATAAAAACAGTTTGGGGGTGCTAGAGGGCAGGCTTGCAAGATGGCTGCCCCTGCTTGAGTCTTCTGCTGTTCGTGCCTGTTTGACTTGGCCCTTCTTCCCTGAGTTTTTTTTTTTAAGTAAGAATAAAACATGGTGTGTCTGAACTGACAATAACACATGCTGTGCAATGGTGCACGCACCTTTATTTCCACCATCTTAGAAAAGCACTGTGGAAAAAGGACGCCATGCCTGCCTGCCCCTGTGACGCCTGACTGAGGTGGGGTGGCAGGCTAGTTGTTCGTTTCCCAGCACCCCTGCTGTTGGAGGGAAACTTCGCACCCAGGGTGCTCTACTCCTCCCCCTAGACCAGTTGAGACCGGTTTTCCGGGGAACCTTCTGGAAGCTGCCAGCCCTGTCTGGTAGGTGGGGTGAGGGGGATACATATAGGGGGGCTGTGCTGCCATGTGCTCAGTCAGAAAAAGGCGGAGAGAGGCTGGGCTGGACTGATTGAGAGGGGACACTCTGCCAGGAGGTACCGCCACATTGGGCCTGTGTGCTGGCCCCTGTGCCCATCTGCACCCCTCCACCGTCCACAGGGCCAGTGAGAGCCCCTTACTGGAGTGTAGACTGCCATGACAGGAGGAGTACCACGTTATGGGGGATGACTGCTTCTAGGAGCTGCGGTCCTGTTCCGATGAGTACCCACTGCCCGTTGATCTGACCCAGTATTGTTGGTCTGCTCTCCTACCACCCGGAATCCAGCACCTGGGGAGCGCTATCCTGTCATCCCTGAAGCCCTGGCCCCCTAGTGCCTCGTGAGTGCTACCTGTGGAGTGCCAGGGGAAAAGAAGAGCTATACAGCCCCTGTCCAGGGAGGAGAGGAGCTTGGGTGCTACTCCCTTGCATGGGGCCCTGAAGCTGTGGCAGCTACCTAGCGCCTCGTGAGCGCTTTTGTCTTCATTGGCAGGAGGTGAGGAGCGTGTGTCCCTGCAGCGCTGTGCTGCCAAAGTGCCCCAAGGGAATCGCCGCGTGTGGAACCCCCCCCGCGCCTGCTTGCCTTCGCGGGAGCCTACCCCGCGTGTCTGTGCCCCCGGAGAAGAATCCACTTTCCCAGCGGGGCTCCTGTGTGCCAGGGAGAGCCCCGCGTCTTGCCAGGGAGAGCTGCTTATTCTGGAATACAGCGGGTCCCTACCCCGCATTTGTGCCGTTCCGCGGGTGCCTACCCCGCGTGGTACCAGGGAGAGCGAATGCACACCCCGCTCTGTGCTTCAACGTAACGGGAGCCTACCCCTTATTGTCCTCGCCCGAAGAAGTCACCACCGCCGGCCCGTGTCCAGAGGAAGGCGTTGTGGGGCTCTGTTGCACCGCCGCCAGCCCGGGGACGTGAGGGCGCTGCAGGAAGGAAAGCGCTGCTAGCCCGGCTTCCCTGCCCGCGAGAACCCCGAGGATCCACAAAGGGGCCGCCGCGGCGACCCGGAAGGCAGGCGGGTTGCCGGGATGCGGGCGGGGCCAGACCCAGACGTGCTTCTTCGAGCGGGGCTCCCGTGAGGAGAGGGGAGCCCCGTGTGTGCCTAAGCTACCGGTGCCCCTCCCCCCTGGCCCGAGGAGTCAGCCGCGCCGCAGGAGAGCCTCGTGAGCAGCCGCGACCACGGGAGAAGAGACCGGCGGTGGATTCACCGGCCCAGCCCCAAGGAGTGGTGAGTGGGGCTGGGCTCTGGCTGTTGCGAGGCAGGGGCATCGCCCGTGTAGAGTGAGTGCAGCGGAAGAGGGGGAAGCAAGGTGTCCGCTACCTTCCCAGTGTGACGCCCGAGACCGGGGAAGGTCTTGGGCACCGGAGGAACCTGCGTGTTGTCCGGGGCCCTGGCTAAGCCCCATGGGCTCAGATCCGCAGAAAGTGACCGAACTTGTGTTTTTGAACACAGCGGCACCGCAGCTGCGGGCCGCTGCCACGTTGGGGGCAAAAGTTGCTTTAAGAAGCCCCAACGAGGGCCCGAGGGCACAGCCGTGCCAGAGCCCCTGTACTTCATTTCCAGCTGTGCCGCACCAGGAGCAGGCAGCTGCGACGTGGGCCCCAGTTGATTTGCCAAGGCCCCGGGGGAGTTCGGAAGGCACAGAGTGCCAGGACTGAAAGTACTTTGGGGGGGGAAGAGGGCCATTTCGGGGCATTTCAGAGGGGACATAAGGGGCACGTGGTGAGGCTCTGTATGTACGCAGGACCGGATTTGGCATACTGTATGGCGCGGTTCACACCTGCGAAGGAGATGATTTGTTATGGAGATGATGCCCTGTCTTGCTGATGTATTTAGGCTGATGCTGGCCAAGTGTGTTTTATGCCCCATTCTGATAAGGTTATGCAGAATATGTTTGCTGCTTTATGTCCCTAGCTCTACGCCTAATGCATTCCTGCTAATGAGGGTATGCCCTGATGATGCCTACAGGATAAGGTGTTTATACCCCAGGATTGGTGCCTATTGTATTTGATGATGCCTAATGCCATGATGTATGCCTAACGTGTCTATACACTAATGATATTGCATTTATGCCTCATCTGTTTTACTGCATAAGGTGGCTGCAGGCTAATGCTATGCATAATGTGTTTTTGGCCCATGCTATAGGGATTTATGCAAACGTGACGTTGCTCAGTGCATGATTGTGGCAGAAGCTACTGGCCGTCACACCCTTGTTGCTGATGGACTGAACATTTATTCTTGGTACTTAGTGATGGTTCTGGCAGCGGCCCGATTGGCCCTGCCCTGTAAATAATTCCCCCTGTATATTGCTACCTGGTGCCAGTTGGCACAATGTGTACACCTGTGATTGCATTCTAATGTGTTCTGCATAATACATATGCTGTTTTTTCACCTAACCTAGTGTGGAGTCTCTTTTTGTAGTGTGCCTGGTGTCGCCTGTGTGTGCTGCGGGGATGCTTTACACAATGCTCCTGGTTTAGCCTTCCCGCTCCGCACCACGCTACCTGGTTTCCAACAGGGCCCGATACACCATAATCCTGTCCCACACGTAACTACCTCCTTCAATACTGCAGCGCAAGGTACAGAGAGGGTCCTGCGCTCCCTCGGAGCGTGAAAACTCATAGAGGACACCAACAGCAGGGGCAGAAACGCCAAGGTACGCGCCCAGGCCGGTCACAGAACTCCTTAATTGCGGCCATGATAGCCCGGTGAACAGCCGACAGCGGTGACCCACCCCCAACCCGGCACACACTAACTACTGCTCACCTGCAACCGGAGCGGGAGAACAAAAACTCCTTGCTCCCGCCCCTCCCCCATTTAAATCTGCGAGGAGTGGAGGCTGCACCTGAACACCACAGGCCAGCTGCACAACACCAGGATTTAGCCACAGGAGAAGCCGGGGGACTGCACAAGGGCCTCACATATTCCAATTGCTCCCAGCACCCTGCATTGCTGCTTGCTGCACGTCACCCCTTGTGAAGTCTGCCTGCAACTGCAACACTGACAGTTTACATAATATGGCAGAGGAAGGGCATACGGAGCATGTTTATCGTGAGGATGACATGAAAGCACTTCTCCTCACAATGTGGCAAAGCCTCACATTGATAGAGGCCTTCTTTCCTTCTCTTCCCTGTCCATCTGCAACATCACAACCTACTATCTTCCTATTCACACCTATCAATATATTCTCTCTTGACGTTTGCTGCATTCTTCCCTTCTCTTTCTATAGATTCTCGGTACCCCATTAGGTGGTCCGGAAGTGGGGTGATGGCCCCCGTTAGGGTCATGGGGATGGGAGTGGGTACTGTCTCCGGCGGGCTTGGGCTGCCATTGTAGAAGGGACGAGGGGTGGGGTTGAAAGGTTTTGTATCAAGAGATGCACGATGAACGCCCATACTTTGCCATTGCGAGCCCAAGATTGCTGCCCTGCTAGGCACTAGCAGACACGCACACAACTCACACACCCTGATAGACAATCCATCAGGCCCGGGATGCAATTTCCTGACATTGAATGTAAGTGTCTTTGGAGACCCATGCAAACGCCAACACATTTTAGCTTATCTAGATAGGCATAACATCCAGGTCGCAATGCACCAAGAGACGCACACCAGCCCGAATGCCCGACTCACGTTCACGAGTCGCTGGGCATCCCTCAACTGCTTTTCCTCCTACTTCACATACTCTAGAGGCACGGTCACCATTATTAAACGAAATACACCCTACGTCGCTGCAGTCTCCCTGCAAGACCCCTCGGGGAAGGTACTGCATTATGTGGGGTAGATTGGCTGCCAACTCCGTTACTCTAGTAAACTATTATGGTTCCAACGTTGACAATGCGACCTTCATTAAATTATGGGGGCTGGTGGCAACTATTGGATCTACATACCTTATCGGTGGGGGGATTTCAATTTAACACTTGACCCCCGATTGGACAGGTCGAACTCTCAACTGCACCACGACACGAATGCCTGGCGTCACCTCCAAGGCATCATCGGAGATCATGGCCTATTGGATGCCTGGAGGACTCCTAAACCCTTGGGAAGGGGGAGGGCACATGCTATTCCTCAGTGCATATAAGATGGTCCCATTTGGACTACTGGATAATGTCTAGGGGGTTGGGCACTTGGGTAAACCAGGCACGTCACCTGACTGGCACGTTTTCTGATCACGCCCCGGTCTACCCACAACTGTCACCACCTCACGCCCGCCACCTCCCTCCCTACACGTTTTGGAGACTCTCCCCTACTGTTCTCCTAGACACCCCTCTCTGAGAGGAATTGCGCCAAGAGGTAAATGTAAGAAACTGGCTCTATATATACTACACCAAAATGAGGTGCGTGTATAGGGTCCAGGTGACTCCAGAGGTAGGCAGAGGTTAAAGTTGGATAGAACCTTACTCTCTAATAGTGGTAGCTTGGTCGAGCAGTAAGGCAGTATCCAAGGACAGTGTAAAGCACTTGATGTACACACTCAGTCAGCAAATGAATCCACACACTCAAGAACTGAACTCTAGGCCAATTGTTTTGTATAAAAAAATATACTGTTTTATTTCTAGAACCAAGCAAGCCTGGTACAGGTAAGCATAAAAATACTTTTCAGTAGTAAATTACTTGTATGAACATAGTTCAAAATTGCAGTGTAACTTGTACTGGTTTTGGTTACAGTTTTAAGTAAGCAGTTTGCAACACATTGCAGGTATAGTACATTCAATTGAATGGGCTTTCTAAGTAAAATGCAGTTAATTACTTTTCAGATTACTTTTTCTAACGGTGCTGGATCCTAGATTCAGCACTGGGACATTTCCTGAAAACAGTTGTGAAAATGCGTTTTAGTTAGATGTACGATTTTTAAAGAATATTCTTGTATTTCAAAAGTTGACACTTAAAAACTTTTTCACATAGAACCACCAATGTTATCCTATGGAAGGAAATTCAATTCACAGGTAAGTTACTTTTACATTACTTTTTCTACTCAATGCTGGATACCTAGATTCAGCACTGGGACATTTCCTACAAATAGTTGAGAAAATTCGTTTAGGTTATTTGTGCGCTTTTTAAGGAATATTCTTAGTTTTCAAAAGTCGACACTTAGAAACTTTTTGAGAGAAAATGTGTCAATGTTATCCTATGAGGAAAAACAGGTTATCGGTTTAGAGGTAAGTAATCGGTCTTTTGAGTTAGGGTTCTGGGGTTAGACTCGGGGGTCTCCCAGGGTCAGTGATAAACTGTTGTTGCACCCTCAGCGGCACTAGGGCGGCCGGGTGCAGAGTGTTGAGGCCCAATGTTATCCTATGGGGGATAGGGGGCCTCCGGTTGGTGGCTGCTGGCGAGCAGGCCACAAGGTTGTGGGAGCAAAGCTCCTAGGGTTTAGGTCAGGGCAAATTGGGAAACAAGCCAGCACAAAAGGTGCATCCTCAGCGGCGCTGGGGCGGCCGGGTGCAGGGTGCTGTTTTGGCATCGGGTGCCCTGTTTTCAATGGGGATTTTCGGTTTTGGTTTTCAGCTGCAGGCTCGGTCCAGGAAGACTTCCAGGAGGAACCAACAGCTGGGCAGGTACGTTGGAGGGCTCGGGGACGTAGGTGCACCTCGGGTTCCTTTCTCCAGGGCGCAGGGCGGCTGGATGCAGGGGTGTCTTTTTGAGGTCGGATTTCACCTTACCTGCCACTCTCGGTTGGGGGGGGTCTCTGTGAAGAGGCTGCAGGCGACGTCGGGGAGTCCTGGAGGGGTCAACCCACGGTGGACTCGGACTCTGGAGCGCTGGGGGACCTCGCTGGGACCGGTGGGCCACTTGAACCAGGCTGTAGGCGACTGGTGCAGTGGTGGTTCCAGGCGTCTGGTTTCTTTTTCCTCAGCAGGCTTGGAGTCTTTGTTTGGTGTTTCTTTTGAACAGAGCTGCTGTTCACAGGAGATCCGGTCTTTGTTGAAGGCAGTCAGTCCTCCCCGGGGTTCTGGAGGTCGCTGGCTGCAGGACAAGACGATTTTTGGCGCAGGATCTGTGGAAAATGCGGACGGGCCGGTAGGGCTGGGGCCAAGTCAGTTGTTCTCTGCAGTCTACTCTGCTGGGCGTCTTCTTTCGTCCTTTTTCTTCTTAGGTTGCGGGAATCTGCCTTCCTGGTTCAGGGCTGCCCCCTAAATACTGTATTTAGGGGGCGTTTTAGGGGTCTTGAGGTCAGTAGCCAATGGGCTACTGACCTTAGGGTGACTACACCCTTGGTGTGCTCACCCCACGTGGGGGAGTGAGCACAATCCCTAGTCCTGATTGGGGAGTGCCTGCCATCTGCAACTGGAGAGTGGGCTTCACCTCGCCTCCCCCACCTGAGGGGTGGAGTTGGCAGAGGTGGGCACACCTCCTGGGCTGGCTAGTTTTTCCCGCCTGTCTTCCCGCCGAAAGGGAGGGGAGACTGGAAGGGGGCCTGCTCCTGATAGCAGGAGAGGCTGGGGGGGTCGCATTACAAAGGCTGCCAGGCCTTTGAAGCTCCCCTGCCACAGATGGCTCTTCCTGGCCTGGGGGAGGTGTGTACACCTCCGCCCAGGAAAGGCTTTGTTTCTGGGCTCAGGGAGTGTAGGCTCCCACCCTAGGGGTTCAGAAACATGTCTCGTGGTGGCAGGCTGGTGTGTACCAGTCAGGGAACCCACCATAGGCTGGTCGTTTTTCAGGGGGCATCTCAAAGATGCCCTCTGTGTGCATTTTTCATTAAATCCCACACTGGCATCAGTGTGGGTTTAATGTGCTGAGAAGTTTGATACCAAACTTGTCAGTTTTCAGTGCAGCCATTATGGTGCTGTGGAGTTCGTAATGACAAACTCCCAGCATCATATACTCTTAATGGCAGCACTGCACTTACAATGTCTAAGAATGGACATAGACACTGTAGGGGTACAGGGCTCATGCACCTGTACCCTCACCACTGGTATAGTGCACCCAGCTAGAGGGGGGACTGACCTATGACAGGGCAGTGGGTTGTAGGCATGGCACACAGAGGTGTGCCATGTCGACTCTTCACTTTGTTCTGCACTAAAACACGCAGCCTGCAAAGGCAGCGTGTGTGTGTGTAAAGGTACAGGGCCTCTAAGGGTGGCACAATAAGTGCTACAGCCCTTAGAGGTCTTCCCTGGTCACAGTGCCCTGGGTACCTGTGGTACCATTTACCAGGGGCTGACCTGTGGCCAGAGATGCCAATTGGGTACAGTTTTGGGGAAAGAACACAGGCCCTGGGAACCTGATTGGCAGGGACCCAGGGTACATCAAGTCAAAGTGCATCAGTGGTCTGGCAAAAAGTGGGGGGGTTACTGCAACAGAAACCCACTTCCTTACAGTAAACTGTTTTTCAATGCAACATTCCATCTGTCTTCAAGACAGAGACTGTATGGGAGGCCTTCAAGGTCGCTATGCATGGTATCTGCATAGCCAACAGGGAGGTATGTTGCAGGATATTCACAGAACCCTCAAGAATATGGAGAGTGAATTAAAGGATATGGAAACTCTGATGTTGGCATCCGCTTCCTTGGGGCGGTGAATCAAATTTAGAGAAAAACTCTCAGAATATGAGAAGACTTCTGAGAGAGAGTGCCTCTTCCGCAGCAGGTATTATCGGGCGGGAGAGTGACATGACAAGTCTCTGGCCGAACTGGTCTGCAAGCCTCGCTTCTCGAACTATGTACTTGAGGTTAGGGACCCGGAGGGTGTCTTACACAAAGATACGGAAGAGATTCTCCAGACATTCTCCACCTTTTATGCGTCTCTGTATTCGGCCCGTAGATCCCAGCCTCTGGACGTAGACTACTACTTGGAGGATGTCGCTTTGGGTTGCTGTGGGATGCTCAGCACACGTTTCTCTCTGCTGCCTTAGAGGAAGTAGAGCTGCAATTATGCAGCTACGGTCGGGATGTGCCCCTAGCTCGGATGGCCTTCCAGCCGAGTTTTATGAAACCTGTGCGGATAATATCATTCCTGTCTTGATGAAGCTACACGAGGAGGCCCGAGTGTCCGGTGATCTCCCCCCTACCATGCAGGAAGCTTTGATCATATCTCTTAAACCGGGGAAAACAGCAGAGAACTGTGAATCGTATAGATCTCTCTCACTGGTAAATTGCGACGTGAAAATATTGGCCAAGATCCTAGCCAACAGGCTTAGTCTCCTAATGAGTTCTTTGGTGTGCTGCCTGATCAACCTGCTTCATACCGGGAAGGGCAACGTCCCATAATCTCTGTACCCTTTTTTTCACTATTACAAGATATTGACCCAAACTTAGCTGCGGTGGCAGTGTTCTTGGATGCCACCAAAGCTTTTGATTCCCTGGAATGGGATCACTTACTGGCAATACTGAAACGAATGGGATTCCCCCCCAATTTTCCTTTCCTGGATTAAACTCTTATACAGTCGACCAAAGGCAAGAGTACTACTCTCGGGACATGCTCCCCATCCTTCCCTATATACCACGACACTAGACGGGGGTGCCCACTGTCTCCCCTCCTATTTACGTTGGCGGTGGAACCCCTGGCTCCAAAGTTAGGCAACATCGGGAATACGCAATACGTTGCCCGACATTTATTGGTGTCCCTATAAGCAGATATTAGTATATGTGGGTGCGATGCGCAAATGAGCCTCAACCCAATACTGCAAGAATTCCTCAGCTATGGGGTGCACTCAGGCATATAGATAAATGGGTAAAAATCCCATATCTTCCCTCTCTCCCCCAACACTCCACGATACACCCTGGATTTCCCACTGGGATGGTGCGATGCAGAGGTTAAATATCAGGGGATTGTTGTCACTACAGATAGGGAGGCCCTAATCCGAACTAATTATGGCACTGCGCTGGAAGCTCTGACATACTCCATTACAAGGTGGATTTCCATGCCACTGTCGCTGGCAGGTCTCCTTGCACTGATTAAAATGGTCATCTTGCCCAAACTGCTTTAGCTCTTTATTAATATTCCGTATTCCCCCGGCCGAACCTTTTTTGAACTACTTAAAACACAACTTATCCGACTAACCTGGCGAGGGAAAGAACCCAGGCTCCGGTGGGACATGCTGAGGCAACCGTTTTCACAAGGAGGGTTTGAAGTCCCTAATTTTGTGCTGTACTTTCTCTGCGCTCAAGTGCATTATGCAGCGTACTGGTACCTCCCCCCTTCCCATTATATTCCGCACTTAGTGATAGAGCAGGTATATGACTATCATTCCGTTGACTGCCTTATCTGAAAGAGACACGTTAGTGACAGATTCCTTACCTTAGAATATCCCCAGGCGTCAGGCTGGATCCGGAAAGTTTTTGCGTAGCAGTACCCTTGCGCGTCGGTAGGCGGCGTCGTGCGGCTCCGCGTCCGTCGTCGGCGTCGTGATCGCCGGGATGACGTCGCGGGCAGTACTTAGGCACTGCCCCTGCGCGCTGACGTCGGTTCTTCTTTTTCCGCGCCAGCAAGCGCAGATCCGGGAAGAGCAGTGCCCTAGTCATTTTTTGACTAAACTTTTTTGGTGAATTTTTCACTGTTTTTCTATCGAATCGACTTCAAGGTGTCGTAGGGATGCCCGGGTTTAAACGTTGCGGCGCCTGTGCTCGGATGATGTCCATCACAGACCCGCATCGGGAGTGTCTCTTCTGCCTCGGCCGAGGCCACGACACGGAGTCTTGTTCCGACTGCCGGGCCCTCAACCCGAAAGCTTTGCGAGAGCGGTCTCGAAAGCTCCTAGAGGCCCGGCATTCGGCTCCGCGCAAGCCCCGGTCGCGTGAGAGGTCCAGGGGTCGATCGCGGAGTCCACACCGGTCGTCGGCATCGAAGTCTTCTTCGTCCGGTAAGTCCAAACACAAAAAGTCCAAAAGCATCGTCGCTCTAGGACTTCGCCTCGCCGGTCTCGCGACTCGGCTGAGGCCCCTCCCGGCACCGTCCCCGCGGCCCCGGACATGCCTGTGGAGTCGCCCCCGCAATACCCGTCCTTCCCGGGTTCGGGGGCGGATCCGGCCCAAGTACAGGAATTCCTGTCGGCCATGGCCCGCCTCTTCGGGCCTCCAGGTCCCTCCGGTGCGCCTTCGGGCCCCGCGGGCCCTGATAGGGTTGCTCCGGCGTCGCCGACGGCTCCGGCGTCGCCCGTGCCTCCAGCCTCGATTCCGGCCTCGATCCCGGCTCCACAACCCCCATCGACGCCGGTCGACCTAACGACACCTCCGCCGGCGCCGATGTCTCCGGTGCCGTTCTCGACGTCGCCTGGGGCTCCGGGCGGCGTCGTCCCCAGTTCCTTCCGGCTCCGGACATGGACCCGGACCGACGTCGCTCGACGCCGGTTCCGGCGCCTATGGGACCTTGGGTCCCAAATGTCCCTCCTCCTCCTTATTTTGAACCAGAGGAGGACCAGGAGGACTGGGAGGGGTCTGATGACCCTCTGACACAACAGTGTCAGTACGATGAGGACTGGACAGAGGGTCTAGGGGATGCCAGTGGTCTAGATACTTCCCCTGACACTGGCATGCTGTCTCCTCCTGTGGCTACGGAGGAGGGAGCCAATTTTGCAACTGTGTTGCGTAGGGCGGCTGGGGCCTTACGTCTCCAACTCCCTACTGTGGCGGTCAAGACTAATCTCTTGACAGAGGTGCTTCAGCCGGCAGCCTCCTCTTCGGAGACTGTGCTGCCGTTTAAAGTCGCCCTCACTGACGTTCTTTTGGGCCCCTGGTCCAAGCCCAACACAGGGGCTCCTGTGGATAGGAACGTGTCCCGACGCCATCGCCCAGCTCCGGGCGACCCCCTGTTTCTCTCTGTCCACCCCACTCCTGAGAGCTTGGTTGTCCAAGCCTCCGCTTCCCAAACCGCCTTCCCTACCGCCCCTCCGGATAGGGAATCCAAACGCCTGGATCAATTTGGGAAGAAGGGTTTTTCTTCCTCCAGTGCTGGCTTGCGGTCCATCAACACCGCTTGTCTTTTGGGCCGATATACCCACTCCTTGTGGGATTCGGTGGCGAATGTTTTGCCCCAGTGTTCTGAGGAGGTCCAGACACTGCTTTCCCGCGCCATTGCGGAAGGAAGGGATGCGGCCAAATACACGATACGATGTGGCCTTGATACCGCCGACTCGCTGGGCAGGTCTATTGCAACGATGGTGGCGCTGCGACGCCACGCCTGGCTGAGAACCACTGGTTTTTCAGGGGATGTCCAGAATACTCTCATGGACATGCCCTTTGATGGAGTCGGTCTTTTGGGTCCAAAGCAGACCATGCGTTGGAGCGCTTTAAGGACTCACGGGCTACTGCCAAGTCCCTGGGCCTTTCTGCTACACGCCCTCCGCTGACTTCTGCTTTTCGCCCCTATCGTGGCCACGGTAGGGCGCCCCTTCACGTCAGCAGCCCAGCCACCGGCCCGCGCAGCAGGCGTCTTCGCGTGGCCGAGGACGTGTATTCCGCCGTGGCGGATCGGGCAACCAGCGTGCGGGTCAGGCCACCACCTCCAACCCGTCCGCGGCCTCCAAACCCTCCTAGTCCCTCCTTTCAGGTGCACAGCACGCCAGTAGGGGGCAGGGTCCGCCATCACCTTCCCCACTGGCGTACCATCACCTCGGACAGGTGGGTCTTGGACATTGTCCGAAGGGGCTACTCCCTCCCCTTCGAGACCAGCCCCCCAGCCATGCCACCTCAATTCCACCGCATGTCAGGGGATCACTTGGTACTTCTGCAGAAGGAAGTCACGGCCCTCTTGGCCAAGAGGGCCATCGAGCATGTTCCGACCCCAGAAGTAGGGCGTGGTTGCTACTCCCACTACTTCCTGGTGCCCAAAAAGGACAAGGAGGACATGCGTCCTATCTTGGACCTCCGGAACGTCAATCGCTTCCTCCGGAAGGAGAAGTTCAAGATGCTCACCCTAGCTCAGGTCTTGACTGCCCTCGACCCTGGAGACTGGTTGGTAGCGCTGGACTTGCAGGACGCATATTTCCACATCCCCGTCCTGCCGGCCCACCGGCGTTACCTTCGGTTCACGGTAGGCCCCGAGCATTTTCAGTTCACTGTGCTCCCCTTTGGCCTTACCAGTGCCCCTCGGGTGTTCACGAAAGTGATGGCGGTGGTCGCAGCTCATCTGCGCCGGGCAGGGGTTTCAGTTTACCCCTACCTCGACGACTGGCTGCTGAAGGCGGGCTCGTCCCAGGCAGTCGTCTCCCACCTCCAGACTACGGCCGAACTCCTGCACTCGCTGGGGTTCTCCATCAATGTGCCGAAGTCGCATCTGATTCCTTCTCCACAGCTCCTTTTCATCGGAGCAGTTCTGGACACGACGCAGTTTCGGGCCTATCCTCCCGAACGGCGAGTCCGGGATATTCAGGCTATGATTCCGATCTTTCAGCCTTTATCCTGGGTTTCGGTACGGATGACCCTGAGGCTGCTGGGCCTCATGGCCTCCTGCATCCTGTTGGTCAATCATGCCAGATGGCATATGCGGGCTCTGCAGTGGGACCTGAAGTTCCAGTGGGCGCAGCACCAGGGCAACCTGTCCGATCACGTCCAGATCTCGGAGGGGACTGCAAAACAGTTGCAGTGGTGGCTCTCGAACCGGCAATGGGTCATGGGCAGATCCCTCTCCCTTCCCCAGCCAGAGCACACAGTTGTGATGGACGCGTCCCTTCTGGGATGGGGCGGTCACATGGGAGAGGCGGAGATCAGAGGCCTCTGGTCTCCGGCGGAGTCCCGGCTCCATATCAACCTTCTGGAGCTCCGGGCGATCCGACTTGCACTCAAGGCATTCCTTCCCTCTGTCAAAGGGAAGGTAGTGCAGGTGTTCAGACAACACCACCGCCATGTGGTACTGCAACAAACAAGGCGGGGTGGGGTCGTGGACCCTTTGTCAGGAGGCTCTGCGCCTCTGGACATGGCTGGAACATCAGGGCATGTTCCTGATGGTTCAACACCTGGCAGGTTCCCTGAACGCCAGGGCGGACGAACTCCAGCCGCAGGTGCATGATGGATCACGAATGGCGTCTTCACTCGGAAGTGGCGCAAGGACTCTTTCTACAGTGGGGAGAGCCTTGGTTAGATCTATTCGCCACCGAAGAGAACGCGCAATGTCATCAGTTCTGCGCGTTGGAATTTCCAAGGCGGCACTCGCTCGGCGACGCTTTTCGTCATGAGTGGAGTTGCGGTCTATTGTACGCCTTTCCGCCTATACCACTTCTACCCAGAGTGTTGAAGAAGATTCGGCACGACCGGGCCCAAGTCATTCTTGTGGCTCCGGACTGGGCTCGAAGAGTTTGGTATCCCGAGCTACTCAATATGAGCGTAGATCCCCCGATCCGTCTGCCTCTTCGGGAGGATCTTCTGTCGCAGCAGCAGGGGACGGTCCTCCACCCGAACCTGTCCAGTCTACACCTGCTTGCGTGGAGATTGAGCGGCGGCAGTTGATTCCTTTCGACTTGCCTCCCGAAGTTTGTGATGTGATTCTGGCAGCCAGGCGTCCTCCACTAAGGTGGTATATGCCTGCAGGTGGAACAAATTTGTGGCATGGTGCACAGCAAAGGCTGTGAATCCCCTTTCTGCCCCTCTTTCTGAGGTCCTTCTGTTCCTTCTCTCTCTGGCCCAACAGGGTTCTGCCCTGGGTACCATCAAGGGTTATCTTTGTGCTATCTCGGCCTTCCTCAGGCTCCCTAATCAGCCCTCCCTTTTCAAGTCCCCTGTTAACAGGTTCTTAAAAGGCATTACTCACCTCTTCCCTCCTGTTCCGTTTGTGATGCCTCAGTGGGACTTGAACTTGGTTCTTACCTTTTAATGTGCGCTCCCTTTGAGCCTCTACATAACTGTCCTCTTCGTCTTCTGACTCTGAAGACAGCCTTTCTGGTGGCCATCACCTCCGCTCGGCGGGTGAGTGAGCTCCAGGCTCTATCTTGCAAACCTCCCTTTCTGTCTGTTCATCCAGACAAGGTTGTTCTTCGGACGCGTCCGTCCTTCTTGCCAAAGGTGGTTACTGCTTTCCACATTGGGCAGACCATCACTTTGCCCACCTTCTTTCCGCCTCCGCATCCTTCCAGAGAGGAAGAGAGGCTCCACCGTCTGGACCCAAAACGTGCGCTCTCCTTCTATATTGACCGCACAAAACACTTCCAGGTGGATGACCAGCTCTTTGTTGGCTACGTGGGCGCCAAAAAAGGTCGGGCGGTGCACAAGAGGACCATCTCCCGCTGGGTTACCTTGTGCATCAAGACCTGCTATTCTTTGGCTAAGAAGGAGCCTCCTGTTGGGCTTCGTGCCCATTCCACCAGGGCAACGGCTGCTACCACGGCCTTGGGCCGCGGTGTTCCGCTGCCAGTTATCTGTCAGGCAGCTACGTGGGCCTCGCTGCACACGTTTACAAAGCATTACTGCCTTGACAGTCGGGTCCGGAGGGACGGCTTCTTTGGCTGTTCTGTCCTCCAGGACTTCCTTGTCTGATCTTTGTTCGCAGACCCACCACCGGGGTTGGTATTGCTGGGGTATCTATTCTAAGGTAAGGAATCTGTCACTAACGTGTCTCTTTCAGATGCACAAGTTACTAACTTGTGTAACGATATATCTGTAAGAGACAGTAGTTAGTGACAGATTCCTTACCGCCCCACCCATCCTCCCCGTTCTGCGAACTGATTTCTAGGGTTAAGTACATCCCTTTCAGGGCCCTAGTATTTTTCAGACACCTATGTCAGCTTCTTGCATGGCTCTGCGTTCCTGGCGCGGAAAGTCGTGTACAGAACTGACGTCAGCGCGCAGGGGCGGCGCCTAAGTACTGCCCGCGACGTCATCCCGGCGATCACGAAGCCGACGACGGACGCGGAGCCGCACGACGCCGCCTACCGACGCGCAAGGGTACTGCTACGCAAAAACTTTCCGGATCCAGCCTGACGCCTGGGGATATTCTAAGGTAAGGAATCTGTCACTAACTACTGTCTCTTACAGATATATCGTTACACAAGTTAGTAACTTGTGCTTTGGGCACACACTCGCAAGAGGCGGGCACCAATGCCACCAATGTAGACTGCTCCACAGCTGCTCGGTGGGGTCTGGCCGGGAGGCTGAATACCCCCTGCTATATTCCCTTCTCCTACCATTATCTTATCACCCGCAACTCCCAGTGACTCACGAGGCGGGGTGCCCGCAGATGCTCCTTAACGCCGGAATACATACATGTGGAGATATGTATAGGAAGGAAACTTTCCGGAGTCGAGATTTTTTTTCAGAGGGCAGTGCGCCATCCCCAATGGATATATATATATATCTATATATATATCTGAAACATAACATCAAAGTGTCTACCCCCGATTTCCCCAGAGGGCCCATGATACCCCATTACACACGCTATTGCAGACACCAAATCCTACCCGTGTAGTTGCATTACTATACCAATGCTCTCAATCAGGACTAGACGCAGTGCCTGGATTGGGGGGGGGGAGATTGGGAGGCAGAGTTAGGCACTAAACTTGGCGATCAGCAATGGACCTATTGCTGTCAGCAGACAGGGGAGATTACGGCCAGTAGCCTACTTCGAATCATACATTATAAATAAACACACCGGATGTACTACACTCCTGTCCGACTCAACCGCTACCAGTTGCGCCCTAACAATAAGTAAGACAGATGTGGAGCTAAAGGAGCGTATTTCCTGCATATAGCATGGGCTTGCCATCCACAGATATTGGATGCAACTAGAGAACGCTCGTTCCCAGATGACAACTGCAGATTACCCCTCTCGTGGCATTACTAGGCTAAACTGAAAAAGGTGGCTGTCACAATCAGACTGTACGTATCGCTTGGCTTGCTTATGGCCAAGCGGAGAGTGGCATGCAGATGGGGAGGGGGGGGAGGGCTCCCAAATTTAAAGATTGGCTCAGGGAGCTGATATATTGCCAGGAACAGATATCAATATGTTCTGAACTGATGCCTCCGACCTCCAGACTGAAAGATCTGGGATTCTCTGAAGTAATACCAGTCACTAAATCCGTCGGATACCGGGGAGACGCACAATCTAGATTGAGTTGGTGGCTGAACTGCCCTGACAGGACTATGGAGTGGCCGGGTGGTGGGAGGGGGAATGGTTCTCCCCCACTGAATACCAGGGGGAAATGTGCCACTGGGATTTATACATGACAACTCCCCTGTCTCACTACTGCTGAGGAGGGTCCTGGAAGTGTTGGGCACTGAGATCAGATAGCTTGGTGGGAGGGGAACTAAACACCGTGTGTACAGGCATATGGGCTAAGTTCCGAAATATAAAGGTGCTGTACTAACGAGATTGTTCTTGTTGAATTCTTAATATAGAAAAATTATGTTTTTTAAAAAGGTATAAGACCAGTTTAATAGAAATATTTTTTGTTGCCAGTTGCTTATACAGTCTTGGCTTTTCTTTTGTATTCTGATATCTGCTGAAGTACATTTGTAATGAGAAAATAAAAACCAAAATGCATAAATGGACAACGTATTTGATATTATTTGCTTTGTGCATGGTTTCCTGTAGCAGATAATGCAGTACTGCCTTGTCTGTGCTACACGACCCAATCAGGGTTGTTACCTTGAGCCATGTTAGAAAATAAGGTTCTGTTGCAGTGCCCCACCATTTTTTGCCTGGCTGTTGATGCAACTTTGACTGTAGAGTACTGGGTCTCTGCTGTCCAGGTTTCCAGTACTGGTGTTCTTTTCCTAAAACAAATTGCGACCGGCAAGAAGAATCCAAAGTCTAAGGACACCCCTCCACCCGAAGCCTGCGGGCCTTGGTGAGCTGAACCTATGGTGCCCCTACGCCCCCCTACATCTGCTTACCTGTCGTCACTGGTCTCCCTGCTGCACCCTCTGGTGCGACGCCCACACTACCACTAATGGAGCACTTTGGGTTTACATTGAGCCCTGTACACTTGTGGGGTTCCCTGAACTTTGTGCATTGTATAACCACTTATTGGCATACTATATACAGAGCTAGCTTCCTACATGCTGAGAGATGGGAATTGCTTTCTGCATGGTCCTGTCACTTAAATAATTTAAATTAGTTCTCTTACCCATACTACACAACTGATACACATGCTTTTTTATTTTCTCTTGTCTAATTTGTCTTGGTGTTCGTGGTCTGTAGTGTTGTGGTTCCCTTTTCTGTCGGTAGATTCTGTCTCTGTAGTTCTGCATCCGTGATTGCTTCCAGTGACCTTATCTATTTACCAATGCCTTACTTCTATAGGGCCTCTCCAGTGGGATTGGTCTGGTGGGCACTTAACTCTTCATTGGTAGCGAAATCAACAGTCCATGATTACTCCGGAGAGGTAGTAATTTAGAAACTTGGATATAGTGTAACATAACTCAGTTGGCAGGTATTACTTCTATGAAGAATGTCTCTATTTACTGGTAGGTAAAGCTACAACCTATAACACTTTATAACACCTGTGTTTTAGTGTTTTTTCATCACATGGGTTACTGTAGCTAGTATTCTCTTACGGTTCACTTGAATTCCTCCATTTTGCTAGTTAGGTCCATTACAGTTAAAGGGGTAGAAGTGTCAGACATGGAAATAATGTGTGCGAGGCATGTGTGGCTGTATATCTAGTGTTGGGTCCGGATGTGTGCAAGTTGTTTTTCTCCAAAGAAGTCTTTCGAGTCATGAAACAAAGTGACTCCTCCTCTGAATAGTTTCCCACCCAAAGTGGAACGTGGTCTCACCCAAGCCCTATCGGGGTGCCATAGACAACTTCTCAAAAGTCTGAGGTTATAGAGGGGTTTACAGGTATGACGTTTTAGTGCACTAGATACTGTCACTGTAAGGAAGAGACAAGTTCATTAGGACTTCAACTAGCATAAACCTTTTGCATTTGGAAGGGTTAGTCTTTGTGGGCACACTCAATGTCTGGGATACCAGCCTTGAGTCTGTATCTTCGAAGTGACTGTCTCTTTCAAGATGTGGGCACCGAGGGAGCATCCACTGTACCTGGGAAACCCACAGGTTCGACCTATGCCAATTGCAATGTAAAGTCTCTGCCCAACCGGGACTTTAAAATGTTATATCTGGAACTAGATCTATTGCTCACCCAAATGTATACCACCTTATGGCATGGTGGGGAAAAATGAAGACCCCTGTTTTCCTCTGGGGTTATATTTGGGCCGATACAAAGTCGCTGATGTACTAGGCGTTTAAGGAATGGTTCGGGTTCACCAGTCAGTCATGGTATACAACTTGCAGTTTCTCAGCCTCTGATGGTGCATTTGTTAAGGTGACTTTACTTCTCAAATCAGTTTTGCAGCGTGAATCTTTTCTGGATTTACATGCTGTGCATTATTCCGCCATCTAGTGGTTGGGTCTGGAATTGTAGTATTTCTTCTCTTCTCCTTTTCTTTCTTTTTTTTTTTTTTTTTTTTTGGTGGGCGTCGACATACCACCATTTGGTGTCCTTCTGTGACGTCGACGTGCTTCCTCCGGAAGCTCCCACCCTTGGTCGCCATCTTCAGATTCTTTTTTTTCCACCGGTGGGTCTGGATCGATACAGAAGGAGCTCCTGAAAATTGGAGAGAAGAATCGACGAAAATAACAAATAGTCTACTGAACAGGAGAAAAACGTTCCTCGGCGTACCAGACTTCAATCCTAGGAGGCGGAGCGCGACGAAGAGGTAAAAACAAAACTTCGACAACACACGAAGAATGCGCATGCAGGGGGCTCCCTGTGCGCGATAATGGACAAGACACCGTTCAAGTTCTGCGACAATTGTCGTCACAAATATGCACAAAAGGATCAGTATCCAGTCTGCAACCTTTGCCTGCTGCTGGATCACCGAAGCGACGACTGCAACGCATGCTCTGCGTTCACCCCAAAGACCATGAGGTTAAGAGAAAGACAGAGAAGAGCCAACTATAGCATGCAGGGTCAAGGCCCGCCCACATCGCTTAGAGACCTGGGCCTCTCCAGCGATGAGGAGGACAACTTCGCCGAAGGGCCTGAAGTCGTAGAGGACATGCACGTCCCAGTCGTAGAGGTCGAGAAGAAGACTCCAAAGGAGGAAAGAGAACTGTCAACCTCGAAAAAGATAGGCGAGTCACGCAGAAGTGACTCAAAGTCCTCAAAAGTCAAAGTCAGAGGAACTTAAGCGCACAAATCACCTGAAAGGTCTCATGGCGCTTGCGAAGATTCCGTATAGGCTAGAGATCAGATCTGAACAACATTATTGATGGTCGAATAGGCAAGTTTTTAGTTCCCTCCGAAAAAGCTTGTGATCAGAGATGGAAAGAAGATGAGACTGAAGCTTATTCCAGAAGTCGGGGGCAAGAAAAGAAAAAGATCGACCACCATTTCTTACAGTGCGAATTCGTCGCGAAGTAAGGAGATGCTTTGTGCTAGATCTTAGGAGTCTACCTGGCTGATACCAGTTTAGTTTTTTAGCTAAATAACTAGGTCCGGTTCCGTGTATGCTCTTGTGGGTGAGACATAGAATTTTAAAACGACCTCTCTTTTTTACCGGAAGCCAGTGAAGAATCTTCAGACTGGGAACTGATTGGGCTCTTGATGGAAGATTTAAAATGAGTCTGGCAACCGTGTTTTGCAAGATCTGAAGTTTTGAGTATAGATCTTCATTTATGGAGGCTAATAAGGCATTCTCATAGTCCATACGACTTACAATAAGTCCCTGAATAAATGGTTTTCTGGATTCAATGGGAATCCATTTAAAGATTTTGCGTAATTTCCGCAAAATCCCATAGCAAGTGCCTATTACAAGATTTACAATATTTTTCATTGACAACTTATTGTCAATCGTTATTCCAAGATTGCGCACTGCTTGTTTAGGGGATGGGCATGGGCCCAGCGCTTGGGGCCACCAATCGCTGGACCAGTGCTCCTCGGCCCCACCAAACAGGATGATCTCTGTCTTACTGCCGTTGAGCTGTAAGTTGTTATTGCCCATCCAGTTGTTGATATGAATCGTACAATATTTAAAACGGGTCATTGTGTCTATAGGATCAGGACCAAGCGTGATTAACAGCTGAGTGTCATCAGCGTATGACACTGTCTCAAAGCCATAGGACCTGATTACCCTGGCCAAAGGTGTTACATAGAGGTTGAAAAGCATTGGGCTCAAGATAGCCCTGAGGGACTCCTATGCTTACAGACCTACTACATGAGGCCAGGGTACCTATTTGTACTGTGGTTGTACGGTTCATTAGATCTTGAACCAGTCCAGGGCCTATCCCCTGACTCCCACCTCCCAAAGCCGTTGTTCTAAAATGCTGTGGGAGATGGTGTCGAAAGCGGCTGACAGATCCAAAAGGACCAGCATGGCTGATTCCCTGTTGTCCAGGGCCAGCCTGATATCGACTACCTCTACCACTGCTGTTTTGGTACTGTGTGCCGCCCTAAACCCTGATTGTGATGGGTCGAGGAGTCCGTGGTTTTCCAAATGGGCGTTAAGCTGTTTATTAACCAAGGACTCAAGTACCTTTCAAAATATGGCAGCAGCGAGATAGGACGGTAGTTAGCTGGTACCTGAGGGTCTGAGGCGGGCGTTTTTAGAATAGGCTTAATTTGTGCTGCTTTCCATCTAGTAGGGACCGTGGCCTGATCCAGTGACATGTTAAATATCTCTAAGTTTAATTGAAATTATGTTGGTGCAGGAACGGGGTGGGAGAGGGTCTGCTGTGGAACCTGATTTGATCTTGGCTAGGGCTACGGAGACTTCTCGAGTGACTGCTTTAAATTCCGACAATAAAGGCAAAGTAGGATGCCTATTAATGGCTGGATGAGTCTTCATTGTTAATGTTGTGATGAGGGAAGGACCTATATATAGCTTTAACCTTTTCATCAAAGAAGGAGGACAATGTATCTACCCATTCTTGCGTGGGGATATGGATGTGCTGGTCGGTGTGAGGACTGGTAAACTCCAATATTTTATAAAGCTCCTTATTGGAGTTTACGGCATTGTTGATCCTATTAGTCAAATATAGCTTTTTGGCCTGTTTGTTATTTAAATAGGTGCGATGAGCCTGGTTATATTTTATACGATCCTCATTTGTTTTTGTTTTCCTCCATTGATGTTCAGCAGTCCTGCTGGATAGTTTATCAATTTTTAATGCTGATGTAAACCAGGGCGACGCTTTGGCCTTGACCCTTAACAAAGGTGCGACTTTGTTCAGGGTCAATGTGATAGCATCTTCAAAGGCTGTTGCTACCTGGTCTATATTCTCTGTATGGGAGATAGACTGACAGTTAAAGTGAGCTGAGAATGTAGCTTGAGTAACTTTACGCCATGGCCTGATCCAGGTAAACTCATTATTAGAACGGTTTAAGGTATCTATGGGTATACGAAATTTTAGTAGATTGTGGTCGGACCACAGTAGGGGTGACGATTGATCTACTCTAAGTTTAGTTGTATTGGTGAATAACAAATCCAGGGTGTGGCCAGCCTGATGAGTGGGTCCCACCACCATCTGGACCAGACCTAACGTCTCCAGAGTCGTTACCAGTTGATTAGTGTCTGGGTCGGATATTAACTCTGCATGGTAATTAAAATCACCAATTAGAATAAAGTTATCTGCGGCTAATACATGAGGGGCGATTAGTTCAAGTAGATAATTTACAAAGTTAGTTTTTTGACATGGGGGTCTGTAGACTAGGGCCCCTCTCCATGTTCCGGTTGATTGAGTTGCAATTTTAAAAATGAGTATTTCTGCTTTATCAGTGATACATGAGTCTAACATAATAATTTCCAATTCCTCTTTAGAGGCCACTGCTATCCCCCCACCTCTGCTAGCAACTCTATCTAGTCTAGTTAAGTGGTATGGAAATGCGATGGCCACATCAGGGGAAGCCTGCTCATGGAGCCATGTTTCTGTTATAAAGCAAATGTCCAGTTTTTCAGAATCCAGAAGACTCCATAATTCCAGTGCATGTTTGGGGATTGACCTGGCATTGAGATAGAGCCCTTTTAATTGTTTGGAAGTATCAGAGAGCTTCTCAGCTATGTTTAGTTGAGGAGTGGAGGGGGTAATGGGTTCATTAAAAATGATTTGGGTGCAAGCAGCAGGCGAGACAATTTGCACCTCAATATCTGATGGTGTATTAGGTTTAAAAATAATAGGAGGTTTATTTAGTAATTTTAGCTCCTGACTAGAGTAGCGCCGTGTGGCCATAGTTAAAGTGGACCGAGCTTAGTTCCCTTACCTATCAAAGCTTAGATACAACAGGCAGGGTTCCTGGCGGCGGTCTGGCACAGACGGGCCTGCGTCCGCGCCCCTTCCTGCTTTAAATAGGCAGGAGGGGAGGAAGTGTGGAACCACTAGACCGCCGACCTAGCCCGCTAATCGGAAGTTGGAAAATGAGGCTACACGTCCCTCCGCGCAAACGGCACAAGCCGCAGCGGAACGGGGACAGACAGCTCCCACAGTGCAAAATACGCAAATGAGGAGTAGACTTAAAGCAGGTTGGTTTTCAAAATTCATACAATTAATAACTATTGCCAAAGAAGATGTGCAAATAACGCGGAATAGAAGGTTAAAAAGGAGCCTCGGTGTCGAAACACTCGACCGCAAGCGTGTCCAAGGATAAGCAGACCGTCCGTTCCTTAGACAAGGACTCTAGAGACGGCAAAGACCCTCGAAACATCGAAGACGTCGAAAGGCAGTCACGAAAAAGACGCTTCGACGTCAAAGAGAGGTCAAAACAGGCTTCGACAGATGCATTGGCGTTGTCAAGCTCAAAAAGAAAGGCGGAACGTCTCGACGCCGAAACTCTCTGAGATGAAAAAGAAGAGGCTCGAAGCAGAAATGGCAAGTATCTTGCAACGCAAGAAAGATTTCGACAAGATGAAACAATTCAAGATTCCGCCGAAAATTTCGACCAACGTCAAAAAAGAAGTTGAGGAATTACAGCCGCCAACCACTCCCGAACCACTCGAGAAAGAAGAAGAGGAATTCTTCTTCGAAGAGGAGCTAACCTATGCGGGTTCGGCGTCCTCTGAGGCTCAAGACCTGCAATGGCAAGATCTCGACGCCGAATCACCAGAAGAAGTGGTGGATACATATCCATCGAGGCCTTCACCACCAGATGACATTGGAATGTACAACCAAGTCATAAAGAAAGCAGCAGACACTTATGGAGTGCAATTGGAGGGGGGAAAAAACCAATCATGTTTTCTATTGGAAACCTTGCTGCCTACCCAAACAAGGAGCCAATTCCTCCACATGTTGCCAAGTGTATTGGATCAATGTAAGGAAGCTTTTAAACTGCCTGCCACATGCAAGGCAGTCACGCCACGAGGAAAGAAAAAATACAAGCATTCCTCTAAGTACATCAAGGGGTCAGTGCCAGCCAACTCAATTAGAACTTCCACTGCTCGGAAAAGAGCTAATGCACCAACCAATGTTGGCCCACCACCAGACGGAGCAAGAGGATGGATCTCATGGGGAGAAAGGTAGAGAGAAGTGCAGCAATTCAGTGGCGCATATCAAATTCAAATGCATTGATCAACAGGCATGCATATCAACATTGGGAGGAAGTAGGAGAACTGCTAAAACACCTGCCAGAGCAGTTCCAAAGAAGGGCAAGCCACTTAGTGGAAGAGGGAAAGAACATGGCTAACACATGTTTAAATCAGCCCTAGACGCTGTAGAAACATCTAGCAGATAAATGGTGATCGGTATCACCGAAAAAAGACACACATGGCTGCGAATCTCAGGTTTCAAGCCAGAGGTGCAAAACAACATTCTAAACTCACCGTTCAATGGTGAACAACTGTTTGGAAGTGTCGTTGATGAAAAATTAAACCAATTAAAGAGACAATGAAACAGCAAGGTCTATGGGTGCACTACAATTCAGAGGCATGTGTAGAGGCACCCCCTTACGGAGACCAGCAGGCAGAGGCAACCTACAACCTCGCACCAAGCTTTTCAACAAACTTACCAAGGAGTACGCCAGGGACAACCGGGACAGCAGCAAAATTGGCAATACCAACAGGGAAGGCAATCCTTTCGAGGGCGCCCTCGACGAAGAGGCCAGCCGCAACGACGGATTCTGCCAACCGCAACCAAGTGACTGCACTCCAAAGCTTGTGCACCCTCCAAAGACATCATGGAGTGTGCAGCAAAAAGAAAAGACAATACAAAAACAAAATTCTATAAGTGAACAGTTCCTCCAACATATTACACCAGTAGGAGGCAGGTTAACATACTTCCTCCAAGAATGGCAGAAAATCACTTCAGACAAATGGATATTAAACATACAGTACGGTTACTGCATAGAGCTGGCAAAGCAACCTCCAAACAAAAAGATACATTCGAAAAAAGAATTATCTCAATTACTCCAGGAGGTGCAAGAACTTCAAAACAAAAATGCAATAGAGAAGGTACCACACAAGGAAAGGAACAAGGGCATTTACTCCACGTACTTCCTCATTCCAAAGGTAGATGGAACTTTACGCCCAATACTAGACCTAAGGTTCCTCAACAAATTCATAAAGACTCAAAGATTCAAAATGACAACACTTCAAGAAGTAATACCTCAGCTGCAAACAGGAGACTACATGGCAACCATAGACTTAAAAGATGCATACTTGCATATTCCCATAAACAAAAGACACAAGGGTCTATTAAGATTTGTGGTCAACAAAACACACTACCAATTCAAGTTGCTAGCATTCGGACTAAAATCAGCACCAAGGGTCTTCACAAAATGCCTAGCTGCAGTAGCCGCTCATCTGAGCAGGCAAGGAATTCATGTTTACCCATACCTAGACCACTGGTTAGTAAGAGCAAGCTCCTACAATCTCTGCAAACAACATATACAGCAAGTAATAGATGCACTGGTTCAACTCGGTTTCTCAATACACTGGGACAAATCGTCACCAGAACAAGTAAGTGTTCTTAGGAGCAGAAATCAATACAATATTAGGGAAAGTATTCCCAAGCAGGAAGAGAACATTAGCACTGCTGAAGGAGACACATCTATACCAGAGGGGGCAAGCTCCGACAGTGAGGGAAACTACTAGGAATGATGGCTTCATGCATTCATTTAGTCCCCAAATTTCGACTACACATGAGACCGTTCCAGGAATGGCTTCAAGAGCAATGGTCACAGGCAACAGGGAGTTGGGAAGATCTAGTGGTTGTCAGGCAGACAGTTCATCAAGAGATGGCATGGTGGAGCAAAACAAACAGCACAGGGCAGACTTTTCACACAACCAACTCCAACAGTGACCATAACAACAGATGCTTCCCAGATAGGATGGGGAGCGCACATGAAGAACCTCAAAGTAAGGGGCTTGTGGACTCAACCGGATTCGGTAAAGCACATCAATTTCCTGGCATTAAAGACAGTGTTCCTAGCCTTAAAAGCCTTTCAGAAAGAGCTCTACGGGGAAAAAGGTGTTAATACAAACAGACAACACAACCACCATGTTTTACATAAACAAGCAAGGAGGAACACAGTCTTTATCACTCCACTCTAGCTCAACAATTGTGGAGATGGGCAATCCCAAAGAGGATAGACATTTTAGCAATACATCTGCCAGGAAAGGACAATGTAGAAGCAGGCAGACTGAGCAGACAAACTTCAGCATCCCAAGAGTGAGAATTGAACCAGTAGGAAATCCACAAAATATTCAAAAAGTGGGGAACTCCTCAAATCAACCTATTTGCAACTCCCCACAATGGCAAAATTCCAACACTTAGCATCCAGACAACCTTGTAAACAGTCCCTAGGGAATGTGCTATGGATAGACTGGTCAGGGATATTTGCTTACGCTTTTCCCCCAATACCACTACTCCACAGGGTGATCAGCAAATGCAGAATCAGCCACATGACATTGATTCTCATAGCACCACAGTGGGCCAGGCAGACTTGGTTCTCACAGATAATGGAGATAACTCAAGGGAAAATGCACAGGTTTCCAAAAAGAAAAGATCTCTTAACAATGCAAAACGGAAAAGTACTACACCCAGAACCAGAGAGCCTAAGCCTAGCGGTATGGCTCTTGAGGACTTAGTATTTGCGCACCTCAAGCTACCAGAGAGCACAATGGCAGTGCTCAGAGAAGCAAGAAAACCAAGAACAAGAAAATGTTACACGGCAAAATGGAAAAGGTACTCTCAATGGTGCCTTCAAGAACATCTTTCAAAGAAGAGCACAAGGGAATCAACTGTTCTACAATACATAACGCATTTGCTACACAAGAAACTAAGCTACACATCTATAAGGGTACACTTAGCGGCAATTGTAGCGTATACAAGAGGCGTAACAGGGAAAAGTTTTCACGTAGTCAAAAGGTTCCTAGAAGGAGCAAAAAGAATAGCACCTCCAAAAAGGATGCCAGCACCCACAGGGCACCTCAATATAGTGCTCGCACAGCTGATAAAGGCACCATTCGAACCACTACACAAGGCAATACTACAAATGCTCACACTAAAAACTGCGTTTTTAGTAGCAATAACATCGCTACGTAGAGTAAGTGAATTGCAAGCACTAACAATACAAAAGCCCTACTTACAAAGACATGACAGAATTGTCATGAGAACAGATCCACTCTTTATGCCAAAGGTGATATCAAAGTTCCACATAAATCAAACTATACAAATTCCAAGCTTTTTTCAAAAACCAAAGTCTCAAGCAGAAAGAGCATTGCACACTCTTGACGCCAGAAGGGCAGTCATGTATTACATGAAAAAGACCATGTAACACAGGAAAACAAAGCAATTCTTTGTATCTTTTGCCAATAGTTTTCTCGGACGACCAGTGACCAAAGACACCATTGCAAGATGGATTGCACAAACAATACAGTTATGCCACAAACGGGCAGGTCAAACATTACAAGGAGCCGCACGGGCTCACTCAACAAGGAAGAAAGGAACAACAGTCACCTTTCTAGCAAATACTCCCGTCCAAGACATTTGCCTAGCAGCAACATGGTCTTCAGTGCACACGTTCACTAAGCATTACTGTGTGGATATTCAAATGAATAAGGAAGCACAAGTAGGACAAAAGGTCTTGCAACATATATTCACAAACCAGCGCTCCTCTTCCACCCAACTGCCACAGGACTAGCAAACCGCTACAAAGTCTATGCACAGCATGTGAATCCAGAAAAGATTCACGCTGCAAAACTTATAGTTTCTTACCTGTCGGTGTAGTTTTGCAGCTTGAAGAATTTTCTGGATTCACTAGCGTACCCACCCTCCACCAGAAAGATGGGACAGGAGGAAAAGAAAAAGAAAAAGAATCTGAAAATGGCGACCAAGGGTGGGACCTTCCGGAGGAAGCACGTCGTCGTCACAGAAGGACACCAAATGGTGGTATGTAGACGCCCACCAACAACAACAAAAAAAAGAGAAAAAATACTACAATTCCGGACCCAACCACTAGATGGCGGAATAATGCACAGCATGTGAATCCAGAAAATTCTTCAAGCTGCAAAACTACACCGACATGTAAGAAACTATACGATTCGAAAATGCCCTGTCCCTATACCCAACATTTCCTTTAGTTTACTACTCTACTACCGTTTTCTATACACAAGGGGCATTCTGTGTCACTGTATGGGATTTATGATAAGACACTTTTCAGATTCACTACCACCAGCCTTCTGTCCATACAGCACTGATCTCTAGTTGTTATATCCAAATAAAAACTGAAGTTGACGGGCATTAAAAACAATGTGCTCCATTTTATTGTTGCAGATGTAAAAAATAAAAATAGAAAAAGAAATGCTGCAAGTCTAAGATGTGTATTTTACTCACTACAATAAAACATTGAAACAAGTAGGAGCCATACTTGGATGTTGTCGCATTGTTCAACCATCCTTGCCCTTTGTTTCGTGTTGCAAGCAGAAGTGAGTGCTAGTAGTGATAAACCATTATGAGGTAGTGTTGACTCTTAATGCTCTCGAAGGTGCAGTGGTATTTATTCATTTGTAAGATTGCTATCTGGATGGGACCACAGGTGTTTATTTCCCGCAGGCCACTGAGATGTTCTTTCTTCACTCATCACCCCCCCCAATCTGCCACCACCACCTGTTGAATTTGACAAAGGGTGATCTCCTGTGATGGGTACACAGTGGGGACCCTGTATGTAAGCAAGAAGTGTAGCCCAGATGTGATTAACCCCGAGGTCTTGGTGCATTTTGTATTTGCATCTACACAGTATAGTGAATCATATAAAAAAATTAATAATCTTTAATATTTGAAACATTGTGACTACAAAACTGTAGAAGTGCTTCTTTAGGTTAAACTTTTCTCTAGAGGAGTGTAGCTGGCTGGGGGAAAGCATATTAAAGCAATGGTATAATTTGTGTAGAACAAATTAAATTCCACAAATCAAACAGATCTGACAGTTTTGATACAGACACCTTGTAGGAAGCAGACTCTGTATATGGTATGCAATTGGGTGGTTAGACCGTGCACAGAGAGTCCAGGGTTTCCCCAGAAGTGTACAGGGCTCAATGTAAAACCCAAAGTGCCCTTAGGGGTATTGTGGGCGAGCAGCCTTAGGCCTTACACAGAGGAGTGCAAGACATTTATTGCACAATATTGACCAATAATGGACACAAGACTCAAAAAGGAGATCCATACCAATTTTAGAAAAATAAGCTTTGTTTATATTTTATTTCTAAGACCAAGATCTTCGCAATCAGGTAAGTACGTTTTTAAATATAAATAATTTTCACTTTCAAAAGTCGAAAGAACAGTTTCTGAACAGTTCAGTGTTATCCAATAAGGAAAACAATATTGCGGTTAAACAGGTAAGTATCTCACTTAGTCTTCAGGACCAAAGGTCAGCAAGGGGCAGGGGTCAGGCGAGTAACAAAACTGCACCACCAGCAGCACAGGGGCAGCAGGGTGCAGAGGTCAAGTTCAGAGTTCAGCCTAATGTGTTTCAGTGGCGACTGGGGGTGCTTGGAACCACACAGTTTGCAGGTAAGTAGATTGGTTGCAGGAGCTAAGCTTTAGGGGTTCGGACCAGCACACATGGCGCCACAAAGCAGCACCAAACATACACCACCAGCAGCGCCGGGTGCAATTTTAGCGTTGGGCGCCTAATGCTTTCCAATGAGGATTCTGTTTTCGACAAACAGGCTGCAGGCGTTGCACCGGAGGTTGCAGGAGGGAGACTAACGACAGCAGAGGTAGGTAGAGATGTAGGATGTCGTAGGGGCAGAGTCTATTCAGCTCACCAAGGCACAGGGGCTTCGGGTGCAGGGGTGCCTTTAGACGTCGGAGTCTTCTTACTGGAGCCGGTTGCGGTCGTGGGGAGCTTCTGGATTCACACTGCAGGTGCCGTCCTGGAGGCCGGGAGAAGTCCGCCAACGCTGGATTCGAGGTCTGGATCGCTGGGGAGACTTCACTGGATAGGTGAGCCACTCCGGCCATGGGTGTCTGGTGCAGAGTGGGCAGGAGACGCGAATCCACCTGGATCCGAAGTCTTTGTAGTTGGATTCTTCTGCACAGGGCCGCTATCCTCTGGAGTCTTTTTCGAAGGCTGCAGTCCTCCCAGGGTTTTCAGAGGTCGCTGGCTGCAAGATAGGTTGTGGGTTCGTCCAAGCTGGAGACAAGCTAGTAGAGCTTGGGCCAAGGCAGTCATCAGTCTTCTCTGCAGGGATGTCTTCTTTCTTCTTGGGTCGTCGCAGATCTAGCTTCTAGGACTGGGGGAGTCTCTTAAAAACTACATTTTGGGTGCGTTTTAAGGGAGTAGTGCCTGATTGGAGGAGTCTTCCCTCTTCAGGATGAAGGGGACAAGTGTGCTTAACTTCGCCTACTCCACCTGAGGGGGTAGGGTTGGCAAAGGTGGGCACACCTAGTTTTTCTAACTTTTCCCGCTGGTTTTCCCACTCAGAGTAGGGGTGTAAACCGGGAGATGCCATCTGCTAGCAGAGGCTGGGGGTTGCATTACAAAGGCGGCAGGCCATTGATGCTTCCCTTCAGAGCACTGGCCCATCCTGGGGGGAGGAGGTGAGACCCCTCTGCCCCGGATGTGCATTGTTTCTGGCCGCAGAGAGAAGAGGCTCTCCACCCAAGGGTCCAGAAACATGTCTGTGTGGCAGCCTGCCTAAAGCCAGTCCGTGCCCACACCAGTGTTGGTAGGTTTTCAGGGGGCGCCTCTGCCATGCCCTCTGAGTACATGGTGTAATAAATCTCACACTGGCATTAGTGTGGATTTATTACAAGGAGTTGTTTGGTGTCATACACTCCTGGTTCCAGTGAAGCCATCCTGGTGCTGTGGAACTAGAGTTGTCGAGTTTCCGGCCCATGTACTCCTCATGGCTTCCCTGGCACTTGCAATATTTAAGAATTGACTTAAGTATTGTAGGGGCATATCTACTCATGCAGATCTGCCCTCACTTGTGATATAGTGCACCCTGCCCTGGAAGGCCTGCTAGAGGGGTGACTTACCTACACCTTCAAGCAGTGCTGGCTGGCATGGCACCCAGGCAGGGTGCCATGTCGACTGTCGTTTTTCACCTCACAGGGGCATGCAAGGGAGGTGGCATGAGCCTAGTGAGGGGGGGTCCCAGGTGACCCTCTTTAGCTCCCAGGCCCTAGGTACGCAGTTTACCATTTACTAGGAACTTACATGGGGGCAGAAGTACCAATAGTGGGTATGTTTTTGGTAAGAAGCACTGGCACAAGGGACCTGGTTGGCAGGGACCGTTTGCACTACAAGCAAAACCACATGAAATCCAGGAAAAAAGTGAGGGCTAATCATGTCAAAAGAGACACTTTCTCACACACCTAGTAATCTTAAAGGTTCTTATAGTGTTCTAAACCATTAGGTATCATTTAATGCATGTTAATCCCAGATCACTAAAATAATTTGTTGTATAGTAACTTTCTCCTGTATAGTTTGAACACTAGTGTGTCTGCAGCTTGTAATGTCTCTTTTTGTTTTCAGGTGGTTCTGATGCAGTGTAATATCGAGTCTGTGGATGAGGGATCCAAGCATCATGTATGTTTTTATGGAGATTAAAAGGCTTTTCTGTGGGGTGGAACCTAAAGGGTGCTGTAAGAAAACGTTTTGTGATGCATGTAGTATTTATGCAGGCAGAAAGGTCACACTCCACTCATACAGGCACGCTGCTACCTCTTAAATTGACATCCTGAAATTGTGATAAGCTTTTGTTTGTTCTAGGAATTTTGGACTGTGGTCAAGGTGCCCGCTAGATGAGAGATCAATCACCTAAAATTATTGGTCTTAATACGGAGTAATTAGTTTGATTAAGGAGAGTATAGTCTAATATGGGAGGCTTGTAGGGTTAATGGACTGTTTTCAGACTGTCTTGCTTCGTTAGTAGCCTAATCATTCATGTCGTATACTGTTGAATTCTAGTGATAACTGATTTGCTAAGATTTACTCTCCTGTACAGATACCTGATCAAGGCCCTATATAATTCAGTCCTCGAATAATCATACAAATTTTACTAAACCTGCAGGTCTAGTGACTTAAATAATCTACTCGACCTATTTGTAGTGCGCTTGACCCATAAACTGGTTACAAATGATGTGATCATGGGCAAATAATTTAATTCATTGATCCGCCATATTCTTCATTATCACAGTCATGTCTGCTGTACAAAAAGCTTTTGTTTGATTTAATAGACTAAACATTCTTTCCATATATAATACAAATCTAGCCACATATAGGATTCACATGACCCGTGACGTGCCTCTTAGTTCATTAACAGCATTTTCATCAGGGAGAGGGCAGGAATGTTTCTCAAATCATGTTTAAAAACTATCACTTTTAATAAATATATAACTAAAGCATAAAGTGGTAGCACACTGTCATTTGTAATAAGCAGATTTTACATTGAAATGGGCACAAACTTTCCCACTGACATGCAGCTTTACTGATAAAACTGTATAATGTACAAACAATGTTTTGAAATAGTTTCTGCAAATGTCATTTGCATATCACCAAGTAAAGTGTTCTGGTTTGTTTTGCTCCTATTTAACTTTGTTTGCATTACACTTAATTTTTTTAAAAATGTTCTTTTGTAATTCCTGATATATTTTGAAATATGTGTAATATTAACTTACAGGCTATTTAAATGTTAGAGAAAAATAACTTCAGACCGCTCTCTTGACAAAAACCTCTAACTCTAGTAAGAGAGAAAAATAATCCTCATTTTCCAAGCAGCAATTAATTGAAAGACAAACTGACATTTGACCTCTTTCTTGAACAGACCGCAAATGTGTTCAGATAAAAACCAGATTTAATGGCATCTTTATTGCTCATTCACTTTCTGAATGAACAGAACACCTGTTCCTTTCCAGCCTAAGTTTACTCGCTAGATGGGACAAGTAGGTGCTAAAAATAGCTCGATCTGATAAAATTTTACTGGCAATTGCGAATGGGCGAGTAGGCTTTTCGAGGCCTGTAATTCCAAGTACGCTGGCTTCCAGTTCATGAACTACTGAGTCTGTTGTGCAGTTCCAGCTGTTAGATTATGCCTAATTCCTAACTTTGTTTTATTAGTGGGGCCTAAGGCCTCCAGACATCCATATTCCCATATGAGAAAGTGAGTAAACACCTTACTATAGAGCGACATTCTGCTAGCACTGATATTATGGGCGTGTTCTATACACTGAAAACAGAAGGGCTTTCATACTGAGTGGCAGCCTGCCCCAGGGGGCAGGCTGCCACTCCTACCTTCTTGAAAGGCACACCTCTTTTAGACATTGTGGAAGATAAGGTGATTAACAAGTCTTGGCCACTTCGTGACATACATTTGGTGTATTACTTGTATATGATCGGCAAGCATGATATTGCTCAATAAAAGCCATTTCATATCTAATTGGCACATCACCAATGTCTCTCGGGTGAACTCTAACAAATCGTCTGGTTTAGACCATCACCTGTCATGCTGCTTCCTACCCTCACAGGTAGGAATATTCTGGAAATAAAGCCAAGCTTCAATACAATGTTGGCTTCTTAAAAAAATCTAAGACCCCTAAGCCGGACTTAAATTAAGTCACTTCACTATTTCTGCTCTGTCCACAAGTTATGTAGCTCCTGCAGTCCAACAATTCTGACCTCCGAACTTGTTGGTTATTTGCAGTTATCTGAGCTATTGGTGAATGTCAAACTATACAGTGAAATAAGTATAAAATTAACATGAGTAACTGCAAGAAAATGTTACCAGTAATGCTGTTATCCTCAAGATTTCCCCAGTAAGCCAAATTATACCTGTGCCACCCGGTGTCTCTAGCAAGCTGAACGTTACTCGTGCTCTGTCATAAAAGGCTCATTGTTGGCTCCCTATCCATTCCCAATACTAGGAATCAAAATATGCCATTACTGCTCACCACGCAACACCTTCCAACCAGGAATCCAAGACCATGCTCCAAGAGATTGAAACACCGCATTGCCAACACATTATCCAGATACTCGTATAATTCCAACAGAACTGTTGTACATCATGCACTCATTATCTTCTCCATCTTGCAACAAATGTTGGAATTACTATTACTCATTGAAGCATGGATATATGACCACTCACAAGTCGTGAGGAATTTAGTTGTTCCTCTAGGATTCACTGTTACAAAGACCCATAGAATTAACTTCGCTAAAGGGGACAGAGTAATAATCTACGGAGATTCTCTCCCATGTGAAATAATCAAACAAACATTTAATTTGAATAAAGCTGACCCATAGCTCCTCTCCTATTGACATGATTTTCTTTCACTCTATTCAACACGTACCAAAAATTATTAGTTCCTAAACAAATTTACAGAATCTTGACTGAACAAAAAACTAGAAGTCAGTTTAAATGGAGAGAATCCCAAAAATGTAACATTCCACTTGCTCCAACGTGTTCTAGAAACCCATAGAATGAAAGTTGTGTGAGCCGCATTAATCTACCAAAGGCAAGATACTAGACCTAGTAAATACAGATAATGTCAAAGGAGACTGCCAATAGAAGTAGAATGATCTGCTCATTCCATCATCCCTTTAATCCTCCAAATCTCAAAAATAAATAAACCATTACACTCCACCTTGAATACAGTCCCTAAATGCTCTGAAGCACGTCTCATTTGGCAGGTTTTGCATTTGCTTTAACTGCCATAGCGAACCTACAAATAATGTCACTTCATCTGTTTCTCTCAACAGAGCGATTACAAGCAATCAACAAAATAGCACCCTACCATATGAGGGAAACATCACACAAATTGTCAATCTATGTTTCTGTAAAGCCCAATTTTTGATAGGATGAACTCTAAAAATTAGAAAGGAAATGAAAATGTGACGAAGCTATAAATTCCTTATATGCACTGAAGGCTACTAGGAAAAAATAAGCTTGTCATAAACTTAAGTCTCTATTGTCAAGAAAATCTACAATTCCCTTACTAACCTTAGGAAATTATTTCAAATAGCAAAAACAACTTAAAATGCCTCCTCAGAACTGATCCATTCCAGGCCAATACCATATGTGAAGAAAACCTTGAAATCCTACACAAAAAAAATCAGATCTTGGAGAAATGCATTGCCATGAATAGGAGAAATAGGGAAACAACTTGCTTTCTTAAGTACCAACTGGCACATGCATCAAGCTAGGATTTTGCGAGTCCTTAATAGCGAATATTAAGGATTCGCAATAAAGGATTCGCAAAATCCTATGCATGTAGGAATCGCTATAATAGCGATTCCTTCACATTCCTTATTTGCGACTCGCAAATTGCGAGTCGCAAATAAGGAATGGCTTCCCATTCATTCCTATGGGCCTACAGGCCCATAGGAATGAATGGGAAATTGCGAGCGCTATTTGCGAGTACCAATAGGTACTCGCAAATTGCGCATGCAATTTCAAGGGTGCAGGGGTGTCAAAAGGACACCCTGTTGCACCCCTGAAATTGATCCGTGCACATATGTTGCGCACACATGTCCCAAGGACGTGTGTGTGTAACCTTCAACTTTGAAAAATGCACTTTAGTGCATTTCTCAAAGTTCTTGCAATTTACCATGAAGTTCAACTTCATGGTAAATTGCGCCCCCTAGTAGCGAAATCGCTAATTTTCTTACTTTGTTGCATTGCATTTAAGGAATCTCAATTTGCGATTCCTTAAATGCAATCGCAATTTAAGGAATCGCAAGTTTGCGATTCCTTAAATTGCGATTTTTGCATTTGGGATGATGCATCCCAAATGCAAAAATACAGGTCGCAAAGGGGCAGATTCTGCGAATCTGCCCGTTTGCGACCCGATTTTCGGATGATGCATGGGGCCCTTAGTGAATGGTCTGAACTTTAATTTAATCTCCGAACCAATTTCACTCCAAATAAGTAAAAATCTAAAAATCAGTGGCCTTCCATGATCGCACCATTCCACTCGGTCATCAAAAATAATTTTCATTCCTTTGTCACAATATGATGCCAACTTACAAATGCATCCCAAAAGTAAGGCATTTCAGGACAGTTTACCCCACTCAAAAAGGAGACGGAGCCAATTGGTGTCCCAGATTATAGACTATTCTCTAATAACTTTACATATGACCAATAACTATCTGACGCCCATAACAATCTCTCTGATGGACACTTCTAATTGCTGATTTTTCAGCATGAATTATTTTTTGAATTCACATGCTGTGCATTATCCCGCCATCTAGGGGTTTGGTCCGGAAACATTTGTTTAAAAAAAAAAAAAAAAAATGTGGGTGTGGTTGACCACCATTCAGTGGAAAGTCCATCCCTTGTGACGTCAGACAGTGCCCCGTAAGTTCCTTTTTGTCCTCCCCTATAGACAATCCTCATGCACCTGACTGAATCTGGAGAATTCTTTAGCATTGCTTCTACATGATTACTGGTAGCACTTTGTGGTTCCACATTGACACCGTACTACCCCGGAAGTGACTATGCATATATGCATCGCTCCTGCAAATGGATGTCAGTTTGGGCTCTTGTCACTACTCACTGATGCAATAAATGTACCTCGTGCACCTGAAGGCAATGCTGAAACAGGGGTCAAAACTCTGCCCCTGAACATAGGAAGAGCTTATGGTTGAAACATAAACCAAGCTAAAAGCTGCAGGCTGCTCGTGATATCTTTCAAAAAGCAAGTCCTTTGCAAAGTCCTGTTCCCTCTGTCGTCCAGTAAATCGAAAATGTGCCATAAGTGCAAGAAAGCTGAACGAGACTCAACCCGTTCCTGCCACTTAAAATCGGGCAAAAAGGTGAGGGCGTCAATCAAAAAAAATCATACCCTACATGTGTCTTCTGACTCCAATTCAGTCCTGCAACTGGTCCCTAATCGCTCAAAATTCCAGTCAGTCATTGACCCCACATCAAAAGGCAGCTTTTAAGGAGGCCATGCTGCAAGTCTTTCAGATGCTCCTGGCAGGGCTTCAAGCCCCAGAAAGCCATGGGGGAGGGAGAGGGGCAGGGGTGCCAATGGGGCTTCTGCTGATTGGCTGTTCCTTGGTGCCAGCTGACCCATTAGATTTATTCCATGGCCTATTTCTTCAGACTGGACTGATGCAGTTGAAGGTATTCAGAATGGATTTTGTGAATTCCTGTGGGCTAGATGCATTTACAGAGAAGGAGTGGGACTTGTCACCAGGACCACCTACTGAGGAAAGTGCCTCTTTCTCAGTAGTACTGAGAAGGGCAGCAGAAATGCTTACTTCTGCCTCCTGTTGACATTTATGAATCTTCGTCCAGGCCCTACCTCTTAGGAGTCACTATTGTCCTTCAGTGACTCTCTTACAGACACACTCATGGCCACTTGATCTAAGCAGTGCTAGGGGCCTGTCCTCAATAAACCTATGGCCAGTTGATAGAGATCAGCCCACAGTGATCTCAATGTGCTGACAAGGTATCCTACTCCTGAAAGTTTGGTGATACACTTGTCAACAGTCACTACTAATGCCTTTGACTAACCATATGGATAGAAAGTTGAAACGTATTGATTCATTCAGAAAATTTAGAGGTTACATCAAGGGGCTACCATGCATATGCCAGCCCTCCCAACATGTGCAGCATACTCATTCCTTTTGGGCCAGAGATCATGGTGTCTGCCAAGGCTGTTTGCACCAACTCTCCTTCAATGCTTCCTCCCCTGCTGCAGCGGCTACTAAGCTGCATTGATATGCCCTCACAGGCCCACACCTAGCAGGTGGAGGCAGGATGCAATATTTCTTCCCTGACTGGAGATCCATCACATCAGACAGATGGGGCTTGCAAATCTTCCGAAGGGACAATGCCCTGCTTTTCATTTCTTCCCTGTCCCATTTTCCACACAGATCAGAGGAACTCCGAAGGTCATTCTGCAGTCTTGCTGCAGCAAACCAGTACTCTGCTGGCCAAGGGTGCCATCGAGTGAGTGCTAAATATGGACGGAGGAAGGTGTGCGGGTGTTGTCTGTTACTTCCTCGTACTAAAGGACCGAGTCTGTAGTGAACCTTTGTCTACTGAATGCCTGTTTGAAGAAAGACAAAATCAAAGTTCTCATCCCATTTCAGAATCTTTCTGCTCTGGATCCAGGAGACAAGATGGTGTCCCTGGACTTGCATAATGCATATTTGTTTGCCACGATACACTTCGGCCTTACTGCTGCCCCTCAGGTGTTCATGAAAGTGATGGTGGTGTTTGTTGCCCCCCTTGGGCGGTTGGGAATACATAGTTCCTGAACCTCAATGACTGGCTGCTCAAGGCGGGCTCGCTGTAGGCCATCATGAGCCACCTCCTGATAACCACCCAAGTACTGACATCTTTGGAGTTTTCCATTAATAAGCTAAAGTCCTACCTGAGCTCCAAGCAGAGGGTTACCTTTATTAAGGATGTCCTAGACACTGCTGGCCATGGCCTTTTCACTTTTGCAGCAAGTCTGACACGTTTGATCTATTATCCCAGTGTTATGGGTTCAGGTCTGCATCTCAGTCGGTCGGCTCTGAGGCTTCAGCTTGTGGCTTCATGCATCTACCTCAGTCTGATGTATAGTTGGCTTATGCAGGTTCTGCAGTGGAATCTCATATTCCAGTTGGCTCAGCAGCCGGGTTGTTTTTCAGACTGCATTCAGATCTCACTGGGGACTGTGCAGGATCTCAAGTAGTGGATGACCAGACCCAACCTGAATTGTGGCACACCACCCACTCAGACTCCATAGTAGTGACTGATGCACCACTGCTGGGGGGAGGAGCTGGGAGAGGGAAGAAGGTTACCTGGAAGAAGTTAAGATCAGAGGTCTCTGGTCTCTAGAACGTAGCCAGCTCCACAGAAATCTTCTGGCGCTTCAAGTGATCCTGCTGACTCCGATAGCTTTCCTCCCATCCATCAATGGAGACTAGTGCAGGTCCTAATGGACCACAGGTTCACAATGTGGTACTGAAGCAAGCTTGTGGAGTGTGGTCCTGCATTATGTGCCAAGTGACCCTATGCTTCTGGAGGTAGTTGGACCAGCTTAACATCTTACTTGTTGCCAACCATTTGTTGGATCTATAAATGCCCAAGCCGACAAGCTGAGCAGATGCTGATTGGCAGACCACACGTGGAGCCTCCAACCCAAAGTAGCTCAGGGAATCTTCCATCTGTGGAGTGTGCCTTGGCTTGATCGGTTCACTACTGTCAAGAAGGTACAGTGACAAAACATGTCCTCTAGGGTAAACTCTAGGAAAGTCTTTTCCTCTGCAGTGGGACACAGGGCTCATACATGTTTCCACCACTGCCTCCCCTGTCTCTAGTTAAGGATGGACCGGGCCCCGACTGGTGACGGGACAGGACGGTACACAAAACTCCTGAGCATGAGTATTTGCATCCAATCCAGCTACCACATTGAGATCTCCTTTTGGCAACAGGGAAGGATCCTGCATTTGAATGTCCGCAACCTACACCTTCATGCGTGAAACTTGAGGGTTGTAGTTAAAAGCATTCAATCTGCTCTTCTGAATTAGTCTGTCATAATTGAAGCCCGATGCCTTTTAACAAAGTCAATCTATGCTTGGTGCTGGGAGAAATTTGTTACCTGGTTTATCACTAGTGATACTGACCCTCTGCGGGTCAAACTTTCGAAGGTCTTGTTCTACCGCTGGCTCAACAAGTCCTTGGAGTGAGCACAGTTAAGTGTAACCTGCCTGCCCTTTCTGCCTTTGTGTTTACCCAATAAACCCGCTCTATTTAAATCTGTTGTGTTTTTCTTTTTAATGGCCTGACTCGCATGTTTCCCCTTGAATCCTTTTGTCATGCCACAATGGGCCTTGGTTTTAGTGTTGGCATTTGTGATGTGCACGTCTTTTGAGCCAATGCACAGCTGCTCACTGAAACTACTTATGCTCAAAACAGTTTTCCTGATTGCCATCACCTCTGCATGCTGCAGAAGTGAACTGCAGGCACTCTTGGTGCAACTGCCCTATACCACCTTTTTCTGGTACAAATTAGTGCTGTGGACCCCGGCCGCCACCTTACTGAAAGTTGTGACAACTTAACATGTTGGCCAATCTTGACGTTTTTCACTCCACCTCACCCTTCAAAAGAGGAGAGACTCCATCAGCTTTACCCTAAAAAGGCTTTCGGTTTCTATATTTACAGCTCAAAAGACCATTATGAGAACTATCAGCTCTTTGTTGGATAATCTGGAGCAAAGAAAGGGAAGGCAGTTAAGAGGACCTTGTCAAGAAGATAATCATGTAGATCTAAATCTGCTACATGCTGGGCAAGAAGCCACCCCCTGAATGCTTGCTGGTTCCATGAGGGCTAAGGCTGCAGCGGCAGCATTGGCGGGGGCCAGGGGCTTCCCAGTTCTAGTTATCTGTCAGGCGATGATGTAGGTGTCCGTGCAGACATTCACAAAACAGTACTGCCTTGACAGTTGGGTCTGGTGGGAAGGCCACTTTGCCTACTTGTTCCTGCAAGACTTCCTGGTCTGAATCCACTCCCCAGTCCCTCCGCCTGTAGGGAGGTACTGGTGTGGTATCTATTCTAAGATGAGGAATGTGTGGTTAGAACTATCCATCTTAAGAACAACCTGCTTACTTTTGGTAAAGCTCTGTTCGACATAATAAGGGTCTAAGTTAATTCTAGTCACATTCACCCCTAAATCTGTTTGATTGCTATGTCTGAGAATGTAAAATGAAAATGATTAAGAGACTGACGTCAGCACGTAGGGGTGATGCTTATACCCGGCTGCGCTCATACGTCCGGTGTAGTACGGAGTCACTGTGGCCACACAGTGCCCCAGTCAGTGCATGGGAGCACTGCTAAAGAATTCTCTGTATCGAGTCTGGTTCCTGTGCCTATTCTAAAAGTGAGGATTCTGTGGTTGGAGCTTCTACCAGGAAGTGCATTACTGAAAGTAAGTACCTTGTTCATTTTGATGCTGCGCAAACTGCAAAGTTAGACATCCTTAATGAGACACACTGCCTTTTGGGTAAGGGTAGTGCCTGTCTCCTTTTGTCAGTGGCCTTTAATAACATAAGGTCATTGTAGCACTTCCAGTTTCTTGATCTGAATGTCCTTTAGGTGGAAAAGTTCTTAGAACGTTCACCTTGTTTCTCACCAGCCTCCAACAACTGGGTAAAAGTGGGTACAACCGCCTCCAGCCTAACCGAAGCAGTCACTTGCAGTGCCCCTCAGGGTTCGATACTTGCTCCTTTGCTGTTCAACTTGTACATGGGGCCACTGAGAATTCCAATGGAGGAGCTTAGCATAAATGTTTACCAGCATTGGTGTGACACCCAAACGTCCTCCAAGATATTCTGTCTCCACCAAATTGACCTCCCTGTGAAATCAGCCAGAGCTACAGCACTCTCCCCACATATGACTAACATCGTTTAGCCACCACCTGACTTTCACCTAGTGTTCGAAACTGCTGTAGTATCCTGCAGTATTTGAGAATACCGCCTTGTGGTGGTCCCCAAGACCACACATGCCTCAATTCCCGCACAGGTGGCATAAGATTTCAAAAGGACCTAATATTTTGCATACTGATTGACCTTCAGTACTATCTTCCCCCATCCTGTTATTATACCCTCCCTCTATCCACTGCCCCTGTACCTACCCGTAGAGCTTCTTTCACATCTTATGCTTTCTCAACGTCTTCCTTTTTCACTCTGCCACACCCATAGATTTAAACCTGCATCTGATTACCCACGTCCATCTTCTGTGCTATTACAAATGCTTCAGTGCTCAATAATGGAAATTGGTAATGACTGTACCCCACAGTTTTTCAAGGCATTACTGAGGCCTTAGTCTATACAGTTGTTTCACTGTAAAGTACAATGACAGCTGGTAGAGTGGAGTTATATAAAATGTAATAAAAATAAAATATAGCTGCAGTGAGCAAGGGTCCTGATGATCCTAAGTAGTCTGCTGCCTCTATCACAATTTTGGATTAAGGTTACATGTGGTTTTCAATTGTACAAACATACAATTAAAATATTAAGTATGATGCCTGTAGTTGGAAAGAGACTGTGCCACTACTTTACTTGTTATGGAAATTAATGTTTTGCACTTTTTTACATTTTTTCTTAGATAACGTTATTGTTGAAATTGGAAGATAAATTAAACCGACACCTAAGCTGTGATCTATTACCTAGTGAGTATTGTTCTTAGTCATATTACTTCTGCTTTAGCTCACACTGCCTCTCTGGCTGCTTTGAGGCTTTGCTAATACCTACTCCCTCTCCTCTTTCTATTTTTCAGATGAGAACATTCAGGAGTTGGCAGCAGAGCTAGTTCAACTAGGATTTATTGGAGAGGTAAAATAGCAGGCTCTGGTTTCTTTTTTATAGACCTTGGTTACCACTGACTGAAGTGTCATACTTTGTTGCTGCGGAAGTGTGTGGCCCTTGCACTTTTTCAGTTTTAATGTAACTAGTCCGCAGCATTAGTTTACCTTACTTGATGGAAGTCTCTTCTTCTCTGACAACACTTTTGTTCATGGGTTCATCCCTTTTTATATTTTACAAATGAAAGAAACCGCTGCGTTAATCTCATCAGATGATACCAGTCGAATGTATGTTTTTCAAATAGTCTAAATGCCTTAACCATTTGAGTGTGCACAATAGGACATGTTTTTGCAGTGTAAACCTTTCGAGATTCACATGTAGGCTGTGTAGTAGCACAACTTCAACAATGAAGATATTGCCGAGGAGCATTGATTTTTCTGTGATTTTTGACCAAGTGGAAGAATGGAAGAAAAATTGATTTGTTTGGTTCTCTAGAGCCCGTGTTGAGGCAGTAGGCAATGGAAAATACTCCCTCTATATTCTGTCCTAATTTTTTTTTAGAAAATTCTATCAGCTAATATCCACTAGGCATATTCTGATTAACAGGGCACCCTAAGCCCAAAGATTGTTGTGCCTAAACTCTTATCAAACCGAGAAGTTAAATAGAGCAAAGCAACAATTGGCACGTTGACCAAAATTGGTTATCTTAAGAGACTAATACTTTGTCAAAGACATGTGAACTATCTATGGTCAGAAAGACAGTGATAGATGAGGCGTTTGAAGGGGCTCTGGGTAATCATTTAAGTGGATCTGAAATAAAGGAACTTTACTTGTAATATATTGAATTATTCAAGGACCTTCAAAGGCATTTAAGCCACCAGTGCCTCAACACAAAGGAATACCGGAGCAAAAAAAAATAATTTAAGTCGAAAGAATTTAAGGTCAAAATCATCAATTTATGCAATGGTGGTCAAAAAGGCAGTCTACCATGTTGAAGAAAAGGACAATCAATGGTAAGCCCAAAGAGTGTCCGTGGTGGGGTTGTGGGCATATCCCTCTGGTGTTCTTGTGTCTGTCCTACTATGACTCTGCAGACTGGGCCAAGTATGCCCCTTATGCACTTGACTCTCAGGGTAGCACACGCAAGGAGTCGAAAGGTTCTCAGGGAAGTAGTATGGGTCAATCGACAGCACAGGAAATTCACTCTTCAGCCCAGTACTTATCTTCTAATAAAAAGAAAGTACGTAATGTCAAATCAAAACAAAATACTACATAGTTGGATTGTGGTTCAGGTACAGGTTTTATGATTCCCACCTACAGGCTCTAGTTAATTGCCACAACGCCTATAGTGCCCTATCCCAAGCCTACAAGAACTTAACCTGAGATATGGTCATACCAAAGATTAGGCACGTGTGCAACTTCACTGAGTAATTATCTCATTGATTCATTTGTAGGACAGTTTGATCAGTTCTTGAGCCAAAGAATTCACATTGGCAAATTGTAACTGTCTATTGGCAGGGTTTTCTGTGCGTGTTCAAGTCAGTCTGTCTTTGAACCCCAGGTCTCGTTTACCCTGCTCAGTGGAGACGCAGCTGGGTGCTGCGCTAGCTGCCACATTCATTTGGATCACATCAGAATTGTCATGGGACCATGGGTGGCGGTCTGGTTTCTTGCTCGGTGCCATTGTGATGAACAGCACAACAGGCATGGGTGCTTGCCTTCGGCTATTGCAGCTTCCAGGCCGAGGGGGAAGGTCCTCAGTTACAGTGGCAATAATGACTCTTGGAGGATATACCACATGTAGCAGCACGTCCCTCAGGCGCGCTGCAAGGGATCTAAACTGCACACTTGTTCAAACTTGTAGGTTCTTCAGTGTCCCATTTGAATTGCATACAAAGACCAGGTGACTTCACACAGCTTGGTCCTGCACAGTCTGTGTTTTGATGTCATTCTGCTTCTTTTAAACTCTCCACACACTTGGAACATTGCTAGGGTTCTCCTCCTGGACAAACACTCCTGTAGGGCTAGGCTCTCTCTTCACTCTCAGCAGATATGCCTCTAGGCGCTTGGAAGACCGGTAACATCTCCAGTAAGTTGCACTGGATTCCTTTGGTCACCTCAATCTGGTAGAGTGGCTGTTATGCTGACACCCACCCTAGTCTCACAGCAGATTTTTTAACTACTTTGCAGAACACTTTCTTCGTTGGTCAAGAAAAACTTGGAATTGGATCAAAGTGTGGTTGTTTGGACAGTTCCTTTCTGCTCATTTTCCAGAAGGGGGATTTGGATCCATTTTCTAAAGTTCTGGGGCTGACTTGGGGTGTCCTTTCCAAATGTTTTTTTCTTTCTGTAGTGCAGACACAGATTTTGTGCAATGTGGCTCTCAGAGCAGGTAGTGATGATGCTGTCTCCAAGCAGGAGTATCCAAAACCTTGACATAGTGGAGTGTGAAGCCTTTGCACCTGGCTGTCGTCAGACTTCTTGAAGTAGCGGGTGGGCACAGATGAAAGGGCATGCGCTACCTAGAAACTTCTTCTACTTTAAGAACAGAATCTGCTAATTCACCCGCTCTACCTATAGGAAACTGGGTTTTTGTTGCAGTAAACCCCTTCTCCTCCCCCCAGGTTTTTGCCTAGTATTAAATGCAACTTTGACTGGGGTGTCGTGGGTTCCTGCTAACCAGGTCCCCAGTACCAGTGTTCTTTCCCTAAAAAGGTACAATTTGTTTCCCCCAATTGGCAAATCCTTTAGCACCCTCTTAGTCCCTAGTAAATGGTACCTTGGTTATCCAGTATTGGGGTATCTTTCATAGATTCACATGCTTGAATCATTCGCTGTCAAGGTGGGAGTCCCACGGGCCTTAGTTACTGAAGAGGTTCCCTAAGGACTGCAGCACGAATTGTGCCACCCTAAGGGACAGCTCACCAAGCGTATGCAAGACTGCCTTAGGCTGCGTGTCTTGGTGCAGACGAAACTGAAAATGCGTCTTGTCATACATTCATGTACGTCATGTCCCTAACACTGCATTGTAATATAGTAAGTAAGCCACCCCTACAGCAGGGCTGATGGCCCTAAGACAGGGTGCTGAATATTACATGTAAGGGCATACATGCATGAGCAGATATGCCCCTTTGCTGGTCAGTCCTATTACTGCCAGTACAAGTGACCAGGAAAGCCATTTTAAAACATGTGCTGGACACTGGTGAAAACACGTTCCACAGCTACATGATGTCTTCACGGTAAAGGGGGATGTTTGGTATCAAACATCTCATATTGGTAAACCCATCCAGTGTTTGATTTACCAATAGATGCACTCAGAGGACACCTTAGAGGTGTCCCCTGAAAACCTACCAGGCTCTGGTGTGCTTGCTGATTGGTTTCTGCCAGCCTGCCACCCGAGATGCTGTTCAGACCTCCTAGGATTAGAGCCTTTGCTCCCCAGAGGCCCTGAACAAAGGCCTATGCGGGAAGGGGGTGTAACATCCCCTCCCACAGGATGACCTGCTGAGTAGCCTCCTTGGGCCGGCGAGCTTCATAGAAGCTACTGCCTTTGGAATGTGAATTTGGCTCCCCTCACAGGAGAGGAAGCCACCCCCACTCCCCTCTGTCCAAAGTCCCCTTGGCACCTGGTCAGGCCTGAAAATTAGCTAGTCAGGTAGGCATGCCACCTCCAGGCTAGTACCAGCCCTAAGGTGAGCAAACTTTTTCAGAAGTAGCCAGCTTTGTGATGGCATACTTCAAAATTCTGGGTCAGGGTTATGCCCACTTCCCACAGGAAGTGGTCATATAGGGGGCATAGTGAACCTAAGGGTCAGTAGCCCATTGGCTACTACCCTACACTCCCCTAAAGCACCTAAATTCAGTATTTAGGGGATCCCCTGGCACCAAAGAAGCAGATCCTGAAGACCTACAAAGGAGGACAAGAAGAGCCGCAAAAGCAGAAGACTGAAGTGAGCACCTGACTTGGCCCTAGCCTGCTGTCATATCTGCAGTTCTACATACCACTAAAAGACCTTTCTTCTCAAGAATCTTCGGATCCAAAGCAGAAAACACTGCATATTGACCCCGAAACTGGTCACCTTCTCACCAGACCTCCTAAAAAACGGAAATTAGACCTCCCAGAGGATCCTCCAATACCTCTCAAACGCAAGGACATTGGTACTAACCCTTCTCCCCCTTATATACCTCCCTCTCCTCCTGATCCTAACTTATCTCACCAACTAACTCATCATCACATACACGCTCACCTGTACCACAGGATGGTGATCATGGTGGGGATGGGGATACACTAGATGATGATGACGACCATAACATACCACAGGACCCAGCCCCATGGGATGACTATAATCAAGATCCAGATCTACACAATGACCCTGATCTGTACCCCTCCAGGCCTTCACCACCTGATGATAACATTGGGTTTGCACAACTTATCAATAGGGCTGCTCACTACCACGGGGTGGAACTACACACTGATCCCCTAGAAGAGGACTTTAGTGGAAACATTCGCACCCTCACAAAAATCCACCCACACCCTGCCTATGCTAAAAGGCATGTTAAAACATGCACCAGAAGTATTCAAAGACCCTGTTAGAGCCCGAATACTTACGCCAAGGGTGGATAAAAAATATAAAGCAGCTCCCACAGACCCAGTGTATATCAAGGGGCAGGTACCTTTAGACTCTCTTGTTGTGTCTAATGCACGCAAGAGGGCTAATTCCCAAGCTACAGGCGACGCCCCTCCTCCTGACATGGAGTCAAAGCTTCTAGACACTTCAGGGAAAAGAATTGCGTCACAGGCTGCTAACCATTTGCGCATCGCCAATGCCCAAGCTCTTCTAGAGCGCTATGACAGAGCACACTATGACGAGCTGGAGAAACTAATGCAGTACTTACCAGTCGAACACAAAAACAAGGCCAATTAACTCATTCAGGAAGGCAAACCAATAACTAACACTTCCATAAAATGCGCCCTAGATGCAGCTGATACAGCATCTTGTGCCATTAACACCAGCATATTACTGCGTAGGCACGCTTGGCTTCGAATCTCCGGATTCAAGCAAGAAGTTCAAACCACCATACTCAATCAGCCCTTTGATCAAGAGCATCTTTTTGGACGTACAGTTGATTCTTCAGTGGAAAAAAATGAAGAAAGAATCGGAGACTGCTAAGTCCATGGGGGCCTTGCAACTCCATTCCAACAGGGGTTCCTTTCGCCGCTCCTTTTACAGGGGTGGCTCCAAGACAATGTCGTCAGAAAATCCCTCCACATCTTACAAAAGTCCCAATCAATCTACCTCCCCCAAAGGATAATTTCGGGGAGGATACAGAGGGAACAATAATAGAGGAAGAGCCAGAGGTAACAACACCCGCAATTCCCCTAACACCAAGCAGTGACTTTCCTTCACTACCCCCCCAACCATTCCACTCCTGTCGGGGGACGCCTCTCACAGTTCCTACCTGTCTGGAACTCCATCACAAAAGACAAGTGGGTAAGACACATTATCCAGTATGGTTATTGCCTAGAACTCACCTCCACTCCCCCAAATATCCCTCCCAGGCAACGTCCAATGTCATCACAACATCTGACTCTCCTAAAACAAGAGGTTCTCTCCCTCTTACAAAAACATGCAATAGAACCAGTCCCCTTGCCTTATCAGGGCACAGGGGTTTACTCCCTATATTTTCTAATTCCAAAAAAGGACGGCTCTCAGGCCAATACTGGAACTCAGACCATTAAACCTCTATATTCAGTCGGATCACTTCCACATGGTCACCCTACAACCGGTGCTCCCATTGCTTCAACAACGCGACTTTCTTTCCACTCTGGATTTAAAGGACGCCTATTTCCATATTCCCATTCATCCAGCTCACAGAAAATATCTCAGGTTCCTGTGGACGGTCAACACTACCAATTCAAAGTACTCCCGTTCGGGGAGACCACAGCACCCAGAGTCTTCACCAAGTGCCTCGCAGTAGTTGCAGCTCACTTAAGAAGACAAACACATTCACGTGTTCCCATATCTGGACGACTGGCTCATAAAAACCAAGTCACACAACAGCTGTGTTCACCACACCCGCAAAACAATTCTTGCTCCACAACTTTGGATTCACCCTAAATTTCACCAAGTCCCACCTTCAACCATCCAACATACAAATGTATCTAGGAGCTACAATAGACACTTCCAGAGTTCTAGCATACCCCAACTCAGTCAGAATACACAGCATACAAACTCTATCAGTTTCAGCCTCAACACTCATTACCAGCTCGAGTGTTCATGCAATTAATAGGGATGATTGCCTCTTGCATTCTAATCGTCCCTTATGCAAAACTCCACATGCGTCCTCTACAGGAATGCTTAGCACGGCAATGGAACCAGGCTCAAGGTCAACTAACAGATCTGGTGTTGTAGACAGCCGCACATATCGCTCTCTGCACTGGTGGAACACACAACCTTTCCAAAGGGCGGCCGTTCCTCGACCCGGTTCCACAGATAGTGCTAACAACTGGCGCATCGCTCACTGGCTGGGGAGCTCATCTCCAAAACCTTACCATTCAAGGCATATGGACTACAAAACAAAAACAATTCCACATAAACCACCTGGAATTACTGGCAATTTTTCTAGCATTGAAATCCTTTCAACTCCATCTAGTAGTCAAAGCTGTCTTAGTTCGTACAGACAACATGACAGCAATGTACTACAGACCAAAGCAAGGAGGAACACATTCTCTACAGCTTTCACACTTAGCTCAACGCATATGGAAACCGGCCATTCCACAAAACCTATATCTCCTGGCGGAACACCTCCCAGGAGTACACAATCAAATCGCAGATCTGCTCAGTCGGCATCAACAACAGATCCACGAATGGGAACTTCATCCTCAAGTTCTTCTTCCATTCTTTCAGATGTGGGGCTATCCAGAAATATATCCGTTCGCCACACACCAAAACACAAAATGCCCAACCTTCGTGTCCAGGTATCCACACCCGTTGTCCAAAGGCAATGCAATATGGATGAACTGTTCAGGGAAAATTGCTTACGCTTTTCCGCCTCTCCCACTCATTCCATTAGTGGTTCGGAAGCTCAAACAGCATTCCCTCACACTAATCCTAGTTGCTCCCACATGGGTTCGACAACCCTGGTTCACAACAGTACTGGAAATGTCAGTAGTTCCTCATCAAAAACTACACCACTCCCCCAAACTTCTCACTCAGAACCATGGAGAGATAAGGCATCCAGATCCCAATCAGCTCAACCTTGCAATCTGGCACCTGAAGTCTTAGAGTTTGGCTACCTTAATCTCCCACCAGACTGCATGAACGTCATTAAAGAAGCTAGACGTCCTACCACCAGAGCATGCTACGCAGCAAAGTGGAAACTATTTGTAATTTACTGTACAAACAATAAAATCAATCCATTAGACGCTTCCACTCAAAACATTATTTGCTATCTATTACACCTACAACGCTGTAACCTAGCATACACATCTATAAGACTACATCTAGCTGCAATAGCAACTTATCTACAAAACAGACAACTCTTGTCTTTGTTTCGAGTACCCGCTATTAAAGCTTTTATGGAAGGACTTAAAAGAATAATTCCCCCTAGAGTTCCGCCCTCTCCAGTGTGGAATCTTAATATCGTCCTTACAAGGCTCATGGGCCCACCTTTTGAACCCCTGCACAAATGCGAGCTGCAATTCCTCACTTGGAAAGTAGCCTTCCTTATAGCCATCACATCTCTTAGAAGAGTGAGTGAGCTTCAAGCACTAACCATACAAGAACCATTTTTCAAATTCATCACAACAAAGTGGTTCTCGGAACTAATCCAAAATTTTTACCTAAAATTGTGTCTGCCTTTCACCTTAACCAGTCAGTTGAACTACCAGTTTTTTCCCCTCAACCAGACTCAGTGGCAGAAAGGGCTCTTCACGAGCTAGACGTTAAAAGAGCGCTACTCTATTACATTGAAAGAGCTAAGTCCTTTAGAAAGACTAAACAACTCTTCGTTGCTTTTTCCCCACCTCATAAAGGCAATCCCATTTCAAAAGCAGGTATTGCACGGTGGATTGTTGAGTGCATCCAAATATGCTACCTTAAAGCCAAGCGTACTTTAACCATTCCCCCCAGGACTCATTCTACCCGCAAACTAGGGGCTTCTATGGCCTTCTTAGGGAACATTCCCTTAGATCACATCTGCAAAGCTGCAACTTGGTCTACACCGCACACATTTACAAAACACTATTGTGTAGATGTGCAAGCAAAACAACAAGCTAGTGTGGGCCAGGCTGTCTTACGAACACTCTTTCAAACCACTGCAACAGATACAGGTTAGCCAACCCCACAAACAAAACTGCTGTATAGTCTATGCACAGTATATGATCTACAGCTCATACGCCTCGAAGGAAAAATTCTACTTACCAGTATGCATCTGTTCTTGGCATGTAGAGCTGTAGATTCATATACGCCTCCCCGGGTACCTTTATCTGTTGCAGTGTTATCTTACTTAGATACATCACACATGGACTTCTATTTCTTACTAACTCCATCATCACCCTTTATGGCAAACAATCTGGGGATGGAGTTGATGCCCATGCGCACTATCATCATAAGGAGGAGTCACCTATCGCGTGACTACAAAGACTTCTTGGAACAAAAACAAACTGCAAACATCCGAGCCCAACACCAGATGGCGATCTATGCACAGTATATGAATCTACAGCTCAACATGCCAAGAACAGATGCATACTGGTAAGTAGCATTTTCCTTAGGAATGTACTTACCTGAACATAACATGTGTGTTTGTAAAGCGCACGTTCACCCGTAGGTATCTTGGCGCTGAATAACAGATGTTTATTTATTGTTTATTGAACAATTTTCCTTTGCCTAAACATATATAAAGGTACTTGCTGTTTCTTATAAATTGGTGTGGATCTCCTTCTTGAGTCGTGTTATTTATTAAACGTGTATATTTGCAAATGTCTTGCACTCCTCTGTTACGCCAAATTCTCCTCGACCACATTACTTCCTAATAGAGAACTTTAGGATTGCATAGCAAGCCATGTCCTCTAGTAAGGGAACCCCTGGACTCTTTACACAGTATATCAGATAGTTGATATATCGCATACAGAGACAGCTTCCTACACTACCCAACCATCCACCCAAAGGCAATGCTAATCAACTAATCGGCAATCCCCTGCTGAAGGGTCTCCATTCAATTGCTACGGTTAGCCTTTTCTCCATTTTCTGTCACTTTAGTGTCTGTCTCCAGCTTCAGGAATTCAGGCAATACACTTTTCTAGTATTGGGGTATCTTTCACATGCTTGAATCCTTCCCCGTTGTTGAGATGGGAGTCTCACTGTAAAATAATTAAGCAGTAATTAAGAAATACCATAGGCTATAATGGCCTTAGGCCATGTTTTTGATAGCCTATCTATGTCCTTTTAAAAAGGACCAGATGTTGGATACAACCAATCTGCTGTCAGCACTCTTTAGAATACTCCCAGCAAAGGCAGATTCCCTCAGATTTTCACCGCACATTGTATGGAAGGGAGTCTCCATGAGTGCTACTCAGTTCTTTTCCTACAACTTCTTGAATTTTCTACAAGCTTGACATGTATGACAAAGGCCTTTTCCACCCATGTAAAACCTGTGGCAGAAAAAGGATTCATGTGGATGATCCACATAAGGATTCTATATATTGCCTGCATCCTAAACATGAGGTAAGAGAATGCAAAATCTGCTGTACCTTTTCCTCAAAGATTCTCAAGGATAGAGAAGGAAGGTAGTTGTGACTCCAGGCTACTAAACACCTGGCAATTTCTTCAGAGGACGATAGTGATAAATCTTCTATGTCTCACAAAAGAGCCAGGTCGCAGGACAGTTCCTCTGCGGAAGGTAGGAAACACCACAAAACTCATGGGACCAAGGACTCTAAAAAGGAGAGAGAAAAGAAGCACTCCTCAGAACCTGTTTTATCTGCCCCTGCTACACCTTCCAGAAAGGACGAAGACCATTCCAGTGCCTCTTCAGACCCTTTGAGGCATAAATCTGGGAAATCATCATCGTCGACAACATTACTTCCTTATAGACGACAAGCATTACATCGTCTGCACAGTCAACGACAGCAACTGTGGCGACGACGGCAATATGAAAAACCATTGCAAGACGCTGCTCAGTTATTGGCTCTGGGTTTCTCGTGTTCTTGGTGAACCTACAAGTCCTATATATCCCCACAACCAGAAAGGTCCAGCAGATGTGACGGTATATTGCTTTCAAACATCTATCATACTTAGAAAAAGTTACAGGTGAAAACGTTGGCACAAATGGCTGTTTTTTTCAACTCATTTTCAATTTTTCTTAATTTCAACTGTTGGTTTCTATAAAAAAAAACCTTGAAGATACACAAATATATTGCTGAATTCAGAATTTTGTCTACTTTTCAGAAATGTATAGCTTTCCGGGATCCATTATTGCTTTCACATCCATTTCTACCACTAACTGGAAGAAGGTTGAAAGCACAAAAAGTAGCAAAAATAGGCTATGTCCCAGTAAAATGGCAAAACTGTGTAAAAATGTTTGGTTTTCGGACCAAACGTCTGCCTGTCCCTGAAAGCTGGGAAGATAGAGATTTCAGCACCACAAACCATTTGTTTATACCATTTGAGGGGGAAAAAACAGACTTTCTTCCGCAGCACTTTTTCTCATTTTTTCCCCCCAAAAACATTCTGGGTCCCTTCCAGGGGAATCCACAAACCCTGGATACCTTTAAAATCCCCATGATGTTGGAAGAAAAGGACGCAAATTTGGCATGGATACCTTATGTGGACAAAAAGTTACAGGGGCCTAAGCGTGAGCTACCCCAAATAGCCCAAAAAAGGCTTAGCACGGGGGTGGGGGGGGGGAGGCCTAGCAGCGCAAGGGCTAAGTAATAAACACACAAATACTTTTGCAAACAATTGGTCTCGGATTTAGTCATTTGAGTGTGTGTAACAAATGCTTAACACAGCCCTCTGATAAGCCAAACTGCTCCCCCACACTACCACAAAAGAGCATTAGTATTGTCTACTTTAGCCTCTGTAAAGCCTCTGGGGATCCACTGGACTCGGTGCACACTATACCTTACTTTGGTATAGTATATACAGAGCCACCTTCCTACATAAAACAACACCTGTTCATTCTCTGGTGGACCTCTTTGCCACTCGCAAGAACATTCACTGCCTGAAATTCTGTGCCCACCAGTATCCTTTACAGCAACCATTGGTGGATGCGTTTTGCTTGCAGTGGAACTTTCTGCTTCACTAAGCATTTGCTTGCATATCCTGATTCCCCTGGTATTGAGAGATTCTCCTCAACCAGTCCCAAGTCATTCTTATAGCCTTGGACTGGCCACGAAGGGTGTGGTATGCAAAATTAATGTTCGAGGCATATGAGCTGTAGATCATATGCTTTGCATAGATTGCCTTCTAGTGTTGGGTCCGGATGTTTGCACTTTGTTTTTCTTCGAAGAAGTCTTTCCAGTCACCAGGTAGGTGACTCCTCCTTTCGGTGATAGTGAGCATGGGCATCGACTCCATTGTTTTTTTCCGCCATCTGGTTCGGATGTGAATTGTTGCGCTCCGGTTCGGCACCGTGTCTTCTGGCTCCCTTCGACGCGCAATCCACTACCCTCGACGGTATTGTTTATCGATCGCGTTCCCATTCTCCGCGTATCGTTTGCTCTAGAAAACCTTCGATCGGAACACTCGTGGAAGGCCGTTGGGCCTACCCGCGCCGGGATAGGTAGCCGCTGATGGAACGGTCTCCGTTCAAGTTATGCCCCGGGTGTCGCGCTAAGTTTCCGCGCACCGACTTGCACGAGGTGTACAAACTTTGCCTATCCCCGGAACACGACGAGAAGGACTGCGAAACGTGTAGGTTGTTCCGGTCGAAGAAAACCCTCCGTGATAGTCTGGCTCGACGTCACGAAATGTACCAACAAAGCGGCTCTGCGTCGGACCTCCTCGGAGACTATTCCGAACAAGAAGAAATGCAAGCGCAGGAAGCCGAAATGGAAGAGGAACACGTGTCCGAAGCAGACTCCGATGCCGAAGATCTCACACTGGGACAACATATCGTGAGTAAAGAGACTTCCTTCCCCTACTATCTCCTTCATAAAAAGGCTCCGGTTCCTCCTCTGCCTTCGGGCCAAGGTCGGCACTGAGAAGAAATTACGAGCGCCCCGCCTTCGGGCTCGGCGCCGAAACATAAACAACAGCCTTTTGGCTCAGGCTCTACTCGTCCCCATGCCGGTGCCGACCCGAAACCTTCGGCGTCGAAAATAAAACACCTTCTGGTTTCTGTGCCACCGTTGCATAAACCGAAACGTTCGGAGCCGAATACGGCATCAAAAGAAACTACTGCAACTAAAGAGCCTCGGACCGATAATCCACCGTCGGATCCGACACAAAGAGATCGTTATTAACCCAGAAATTGGACGTATTCATACCAAACTTCCAGAGAAAAGAAAAATGGGCCTACCAGAGGACTACCACATTCCTCTGAAGAAGAAAAATGTGGATACTAACACCTCTCCACCATATATCCCACCTTCACCCACTAATCCAAATTTACTGATTACACCTACATATTCCCCTACACCACCATCACCTGACCCTCAAGACACAGGGGATGACGATGGGGACATGGATCAATATGCACCACAAGATGCACCACAACATCCTGATCCATGGGATCATTATAATGCTCCTCAACCAGATAATGACCCTGACCCTATATCCATCGAGGCCTTCGCCCCCAGATGACAACATTGGGTACATTGAGCTCCTTAATAGGGCCGCACTATCATGGAGTAGAGCTTCATAAGGAAAGCTTAGAGGAGGATTTTTTGTTAGAGACACTAAGTTCATCTCAAAGGGCTCCACAGACATTGCCAATGTTAAAAGCAATGCTCAAACACACTGAGGATATCTTTAAAGAGCCTGTAAAAGCTAGGATCATCACTCCCAGGGTAGACAAAAAATACAAAGCTGCACCTAATGATCCTGTGTATATTAAAGGCCAGTTACCCCTAGGCTCTCTAGTTGTTTCCAATGCTCGTAAGAGAGCTTACTCTCAAACGGGGGATGCCCCTCCTCCTGATAAGGAGTCCAAATTATTAGATGCTTTGGGAAAAAGAATAGCCTCACAAGCAGCTAATAATTTGCGCATTGCCAATGCCCAAGCATTGTTGGCAAGGTATGATAGAGCTCATTATGACTAACTCGAAAAGCTCCTTGAATTTCTACCTGATGAGCATAAAGCTAAAGCCAGTGACCTTATTCAAGAAGGTAAATTAATCTCGAATACCTCTATCAGGTGTGCGTTGGATCAAGCAGATACAGCAGCTCGGGCAATCAACACTACTGTGCTACTCCGTAGACATGCTTGGCTAAGGATTTCAGGGTTCACGTCTGAAGTGCAAGCCTCTATTCTTAACCAACCTTTTGATAAAGAACATCTCTTTGGCCCAGCTGTCGATGTCTCACTGGAAATAATGAAAAAAGATACCGAAGTTGCTAAGTCCATGAGAGCCCTACAATCACCTTCTTATAGGGGTTCCTTTTGTCGCTCATTCTATAGGGGCGGCTTCAAGAATGTATCTACAGAACCTTCCTCCTCCTCTTACAAGGGCAACAGTCAGTCGCCCTCTTCAAGAGGGTATTTTAGAGGAGGGTATAGAGGAAACAACGGCAAGGGAAGAGGCTGAGGTAATTCAACACGCACCTCACCTGCAAACAACAAGCAGTGACTTATTTCCCATACCCACCGATCATTCCACTGCTGTCGGGGGATGTCTTTCACAATTTCTACCCATTTGGGATACGATTACATCAGACAAATGGGTTCTACAAATTATCCAATCTGGTTATTGCCTGGAACTTACAAGTACTCACCCGAATATTCCTCCGAAATCACACCTTGTGTCACAAGAACATCTCGCCCTTTTAAAGCAAGAGGTTCTTTCTTTGTTGCAAAAGGGTGCAATAGAACCAGTCCCTTTACAATACCAAGGAACAGGAGTGTACTCCCTAAACTTCCTAATTCCCAAAAAGGACGGCTCTCTAAGGCCTATATTGGACCTCAGAGAACTAAACCTATACATACAGTCAGACCATTTTCATATGGTAACACTCCAAGTGCTTCCTCTCCTTCAGCAAGGCGACTTTCTATCCACTCTAGATTTAAAGAACGCTTACTTTCATATTCCAATACACACTGAGCACCGCAAATACCTCAGGTTTGTGGTAGCAGGCCAACATGATCAATTCAAAGTCCTTCCCTTCGGAGTAACGACCGCTCCCAGGGTTTTCACAAAATGCTTGGCAGTAGTCGCAGCCCACCTGAGAAGACAACATGTTCACGTCTTCCCATACTTAGACGACTGGCTGATAAAAGCCAGCTCGCACAACAGATGTCTATGCCCCACACAAAAAACTGTGCAACTGCTTCACCAGCTAGGATTCACAGTAAATCAGACCAAATCCCATCTCCAACCATCCATGTCTCAAGACTATCTAAGAGCTACTATAGACACACGGAAAGCTGTAGCATACCCAACCCCAGCCAGAATCAGGAATATCCAAAACCTGATATCTCAGTTCCAGCCTCAACACTCCTTACCAGCCCGACTGTTCATGCATTTACTGGGAATGATGGCGTCTTGCATTTTCATAGTTCCCTATGCAAGACTTCAGATGCGCCCCCTACAGGAATGCTTAGCACGTCAGTGGAACCAGGCTCAAGGTCAATTATTAGATCTAGTGTTGGTAGATGGCCGCACCTATCGCTCTCTGCAGTGGTGGAACACACAAAACCTTTTAAAAGGGCGGCCCTTCAACGACCCGGTTCCACAGATCGTATTGACAGCAGACTCATCACTGACCGGTTGGGGAGCACATCTCCAAACCCACACAATTCAAGGTATGTGGAACTTGCAACAAAAACAGCTTCATATAAATCATCTAGAACTGTTAGCTATTCTTCTGGCTTTGAAAGCTTTTCAAACTCGGCTACTACGCAAGACTGTGCTAATTCGTACAGACAACATAACAGCCATGTACTACATTCAGAAACAGGAGGGACACACTCCCTCCAACTGTCCCAACTAGCCCAGGACATCTGGAGGTGGGCCATTCATCACAGAATGTAACTCCTAGCAGAACACCTCCCAGGAGTGGACAACCAGATGGCAGATCTGCTAAGTCACAGGCAACGAGTGGACGCACTATATATATGCGCCGTAAATTCATACCTTCTAAACATCCTGTGTTGTTAACTTTGCACTCTGTACATGACAACGCTAGCGTTTCACATTATACGCATGCGTACTATCTTTGCTGCTGCACATAGTCGTGTCTCACTTGCTCTTCTGCGCATGCTCTAGAAATCAGAGACTCCCGCGACACGCACGCTTAGTAGGCGGGGCGATTTACCGATGCAGGCATTTTAAACGGATGTTCCTGTTTGAGGCAGGTCAGGCGGCGATCATGATCATTCATAGCGCGCATTTTGAGACACCGGATCTGCCGATCCGATAGCCTATTAGCGCGTCTCAATTGGTTTACATTGATTACTAAGAAGAAAACACACGTACAGCCAATTAGTAATCAGTGTGCACTAATTTAGGCGCGCTGAGAAGTGAACACACGCGTATATATAGCCCACGGTCACTTCAGCTCCTCCACATCGAGGAGAGGAGGAGCACAGACATAGGTGTAACAGCGGAGACTGCATCGTGGATGAGTAAGAGTGTGATTGAATGTGTGAATGAACATGAGTTATATGTTGTTTTCCTTCCAGGATTTTAACCTGGTAATCATGGAACTTCAAGAAGCACCATTTTTATAACTGTTATGCACTAATATGAGTTATTTCTGTCGTTTTCCTTTCTTTTCTTTAAATTACTGTAGCGCTGGACCAATTGCGGTCTTCCGCCCTCACCCTCCTATGGGGCACTGATTCCCAAGTTTAGGGTAAGCAATATGGAGGTATTTGCCTCCATGTTTGTTATAGTCACAGATGACTGACACTCAGTTTTTCACGAATAGCCACTCACTATTAGTGTCTGTGTATGAGGCTGAGTGGAAATCATGTCTTGTGCTTTGTGTCTTTCTACACATTTGTTTTCTTTTTTTCAGGTGCTAAATATAAAGGCCATTTCTCAGTGGGTTGTGATCACGTCACCCCACACAGTGGATGTCCTCTCACCATAATTGTGGTAAGAGCGGAGCCCTCCAGATTACTATTTAGGTCCTGATGAATGCCGCGGACCCTCTTGGGCCTCTTGGCAGAAACATGTTGACCATATTGACCATATTGATGTCGGTAAAGGGATAATAAAATCCCCAGTTTACCGATCACTTTACATTTTTAATACCATGCAGATGCCGGTAGATAATAAATTAATTTGACATCTGGAATGGGTTTTAAATTCACTTTTCTTTATAAGGGCCCCCACTTAGTTAAGAAGTACATCCCTGTCGTCAGGTGTATGCCCGCCCTCTATCTAGTTTTTAGAGGGCGAGGACTGGTCTATGATGAAGCATGACACCAGGTGGTGTGTGAGACCAGTCCTTCACTTTTTGTGAGACACCTTCACTCACCTATTTAGATACATTGCACATAGACTAGTATACTGGGAGTAGCTCTTTTGTGGTTATACATTGTTGCTGGAGGCTGCTGACCCCCAGTACCCCGTGCCTCTTGTTCCCTTATCCCAGGTATATTCTGGGTACTGTGGTTACAGATCTGCTAAGTCGTCAGACACAGCAAATCCATGAATGGGAACTACACCCTGAAGTTCTCCTCCCATTCTTTCAAATGTGGGGCTTCCCAGACATAGACCTGTTCGCCACTCACCTAAACGCAAAATGCCCAAGCTTCGCATCCAGGTATCCACACCCATTGTCCAGAGGCAATGCACTATGAATGAACTGGTCAGGGATATTTGCTTACACTTTTCTGCCTCTCCCACTCATTCCATTAGTGGTTCGGAAACTCAAACAAGCGTTCCTGACACTAATCCTAGTTGCTACCACATGGGCACGTCAACCATGGTTCACAACCCTATTGGAACTCTCTGTAGTTCCTCATCAAAAACTACGTCTTACACCCAGTCTCCTCACACAGAGCCATGGAGACATAAGACACCCAGACCCCAGTCAACTCAATCTGGCGATCTGGCACCTGAAGTCCTAGAGTTTGGCTACCTTAACCTACCGCCAGACTGCATGAATATTATCAAAGAAGCTAGACGTCCTACCACAAGAGCCTGCTATGCAGCAAAGTGGAAGCGGTTTGTGATTTACTGTAATAACAGCAACATCAACCCACTTGATGCTTCTATCCAAAACATTATATGCTATTTGTTACATTTACAACGTGCCAATTTAGCATACACGTCTATATGTCTACATCTAGCTGCTATAGCTGCATACCTCCAAAATAGACAGCATCTATCTCTTTTTAGGGTACCTGTCATTAAAGCGTTCATGGAGGGACTCAAAAGAGTTATTCCTCCGAGACGGACACCTGCTCCAGTGTCGGAATCTCAACATTGTTCTCACCAGACTAATGGGTCCACCCTTTCAACCATTACACAGATGTGAACTACAATTTCTTACATGGAAAGTTGCTTTCCTAGTTGCCATCACATCACTCAGAAGAGTAAGTGAACTTCAGGCATTGACTATAGAAGAACCCTTTTTACAAATGCACCAAAATAAAGTGGTTCTCTTCCAGGGGATACTCATCAATAGTCATAAGCACTGAATTATCCCCGCCCACCTGCGGGATCCCGGAGCATATAGAAATATACATATATATATGTGTATGTTGGGGATCACAAGTGCATAGCACTTCCGCGACATAAATATATACATGTATTTAAATACATAAATATGCAGCCTAACCTAATTCCAATAAGGCAAAATGCCAAAATTACAAAGGTTTTCCCTGTACAGACAATCTCCTATATACACTCTGTAATAGAGAACATACACTGTAATAGTGTCATACAAGAACCTTTATTTTCAGAAAAGGAAAAAACATGTAATAGCAGGCAGTTGGCCCATAGGCTGCATAGCTGAATAAATATCACCGTACAGTAAAACACTGGCACCTTGCCTTTAAGGCTTCCAAGAACTTGGACACTTTGCCTTTAAGGCCTCCAGGAGACCCTCTGCTCCCATCATGCACCACAGGTGACAGGTCAGTTCTTTTTCCCCGACTCCTTCTATGAGGATCCTGGAGCTTGAGCTCGACAGTTTTTCTGACTTTCCTGTCAGGAATTGTTTTTCTTCTTTGGTTTTTTGCGGTTTTCCTGTGCTGGCAGTGGTTTATTGCCATTTTCTGACAATTTCACTCTCTTTCTGTCAGAATGCCGGCTCTTTTCCGCAAATGTCCATCTTGTGGAAAGAAGATGGCCATCTCAGATCCACACTCCGTGTGTATCGCCTGTCTTTCTTCCAGTCACAAGCCTGACACTTGTTATCATTGTCAGAGGTTTTCTGCGAGGACTCTTCGCGACAGGGAGAGGATTCGCCTTCAAGCTGTGCTTGAGAGAGGAAAAGCCCGGCTGGAAAGTGGCCTTGCGTGTCAAGAGCCCTCCTCTCTTCAGGAACACTGACGTGCGCATCATTCTGCCTCTTCAACATCAAGGAAACGACAGATTCCGGACTGGTCGACGTCGTTGCCGCCGTCGAAGAAGCGACCGACACAATCTCCGACGTCGAGACGGCGTGAGTCTCCGTCGTCGAGAAAGGCTTTGACGTCGAAGCATACTGCCTCGGGCTCGAGGTATGTTCATGGCGAAGGTCGATCGACGTCAAAACACCCATCGACGTCGAGACATCCATCGACGTCAAGGCACTCTCCGTCGCCTCCCCGTAGGTCGACGTCGAGAAGTTTGCCGACGGCAAAGGTGCCTCGAGACCAGTCGACGTCTAAGTCTTCGAGGCCATTGACGTCGAGGAGGCGAGAGCGTTCGACGTCGAAGTCACTGAGTAGACGGTCGACGTCGAGGACATCTTTGAGGGAGGTGAGGTCGCCGTCGAGGACAGCGAAGTCCTTAACTCCTACCCATCATCCCACGTCAAGGGAGAAGTCGACGTCGAGGGAAAAGCACAGGTCGACGTCGAGGCGCTCGACGTCGAGAGCTAAAGAGCCTGCTGTTGCCTCGGATGAGGTTAGAGCTGCATCTCTATCGTCCTCATCTGGATCTTCTCCAGGACTGCGTATTGTCCAGATCTCCCCGGAGGGCTCCCCGGTGGTTGGTGAAGATGCACGGCGCAGGAAGTCTAGGGCCCTCAGTAGCCCGGGGTCGGACTTTTCCCGTACCTATTCTCCTTCACGTTTGTCCAGGGATTCTCCATCCCCTAAAACACCTCGAAGATCAAGGTCACCGACTGTGGTTTCTTCCAGAAGGAGGAGTCCAAGCAGATCACGATCTCCACATGCTCTTATCATTCTTCTCCGAAGAGAAGACGGCATAGATCTCCCACCTGGTCTTCTCCCACCAGGTCCTCTATCAGAGACTATTCTCCAACATTGACGGCTACACCTCCATCAAGAGTTTCTCCAATTGATGACCTCAGCACCTTTAATGAAGTTCTCTGTAGAGGAGCGAATAAGCTGAACATCTGTCTGTCCCGGCTGTTTCCTCCTCAGTGATTTTCGAGACTCTTCATCATCGCTCCTCGGCTCGGCCTTTACTTTCTCTTGTCCCAGGCCTTCTCGAACCTGCTATGCAGACCTTTTTGACACCGGCAACGGTGGGAGCTGTACCTTCCCGAATAGCTAAAAAGTACACGGCTCCGGACCAAGATCCTTTGTTCCTTCGATCGGATCCTCCTCCGGATTCCATCATTGTGGCGGCTGCTAGAAAGACGCACTCATCTGTCTTCCTCCTCAGCGCCTCCTGATAAGGATAGTAAACTGATGGACTCTTTAGGTAGAAGGATGTGCAACACTTCATCTTCTATCATGAAGGTCGCCAGTGCCTCCGCTCTGCTGGGGAGGTATGAAAGATCCTTGTGGGATTCACTGGGACGTTTTGCGGACAAACTCCCAAAAGAGGACCAGCAAGACTTCCGAGAAATACTGCAAGAGGGAGGTCTGGTGGCTAATCAGGTGATTAGTGCTTCCGCTGACTCATCCGATCTGGCTGCCCACGGATACTCCCATGGTATCTGTTCGAGGCGTTCTGCTTGGTTACGCTTGACTGGCCTCAAACCCGACGTCCAGCGGGAGATAACCAACCTGCCTTTCAATGGGTCTTCTCTCTTCGGACCTCATGCGGACGAAGAAATGGCGAAGATGAAAGCAGAGCTGGACACGGTGAAAGCTGTGGGTCTCGAGAAACGGAAGGAATTTCGTAGGCGCTTCCGCCCCTACGATAAACGCCCGTTCCAACAGAGGGTTCAAACCCCTCAGTGGTCGGCTCAGGGTCAGCAGCAGAGGTCTCACTTCCACCAACGGAGACCAGGAAGAGGAAGAGGGACCAATAGACAGCAGGCCTCTACCTCAAAGCAGCCATCAAAGCAATGAGGGAGTGCTTCCTCTAAACACGTGTGCCACTCCGGTAGGAGGAAGTATCGCATATCGTCTGGAGGAGTGGAGAAACATAACCAACGACAAATGGGTGTTGAATATTGTTCAAAATTGATACTAGCTACGGTTCAAGATCCCACCTCCATCGGTTCCTCCGGACGGAGGAGTCCGCTTGTCTCATCACATTTTACACGAGGAAGTAAACAGTCTTCTACAGAAAAAGCCATAGAATACGTCCCTGTTCATCAGGGGCGCCAGAGGATATACTCTCGATATTTCCTGGTCGAAAAAGAGGATCCGACAGTAGAATACAGACCAATTCTGGACTTGCGCATCTGGAACAAATACATCCGCAAAGAGAAATTTCGGATGCTTGCCCTGCACCAGATCTTCCCCCATCTACATCAAGGAGACTGGATGTGCTCCATAGATCTGCACGACGCTTATTTCCACATTCCAGTGTCCAGGAAACATCGAAAATTTCTCAGTTTTCACGTTGCTCTACGTCATTTTCAGTTCCGAGTCCTACCTTTCGGACTGAAGTCAGCCCCACGGACATTTTCAAAGTGCATGGCAGTGGTGGCGGCTTTTCTCCGCAGACGCAAAGTATTCGTTTACCCGTATCTGGACGACTGGCTCCTGAAGAGTTCAACTCCATCCCTGCTTCAGTCTCATCTTTCCTACAGTCTCCAGTTACTGAACAAGTTGGGTCTACGAGTCAATTTCAAAAAATCGATTCTCAATCCGACCCAGAACATTCACTACCTAGGGTCGTCGCTGGACACCGCGGAGGCAAGCGTGTGTCCTTCGGCGGAGAGGTTTTCATCAATCAGGATCAAATGCCGAGAACTCCTGCAGACTCACCACCCAACAGTCCGACAAGTGTCCTCTCTCCTGGGGTCCATGGCTTCCTGCATCTTCATAGTTCCCAATGCCAGATTGCACATGCGTCCCCTGCAGCAAGCTCTGGAAGACCAGTGGGTGCAAGCGTCAGGGAGCTGGGAGGATCGGATCACTCTGTCCCAGTCTGCCAGGGACTCCATCATGTGGTGGACAAAGCGGTCACATCTAATGAAAGGTGTTCCCTTCCATCAAGAGACTCCGACTCAAACTATAGTGACAGACGCCTCCCTGCAAGGTTGGGGGGCTCATATGAATCACCTTCAAGTGCAAGGGCTGTGGTCGGACACAGAGGGGATACCATATCAATTTTCTGGAGTTGAGGGCCGTCCAACTAGCCCTCAAATCTTTCTTTCCGTCTCTTCAGTCCAACTCCCTCTTGATTCAGACAGACAACACCACGACGATGTTCTATCTGAACAAGCAGGGAGGCACCAGGTCCAGAATTCTGTCCCAGGAGGCACAAGCCATTTGGAAGTGGCTTCTGGCACGGCATCTCACCATCACGGCTGTCCATGTGCCGGGCGTCCTAAATGTACAGGCGGACTTCCTAAGCAGAGAGTTCGTAGAAGCGCACGACTGGGTGCTAAACACCGAAGTGGCTCAGGATATCTTTCAAAGATGGGGTGTGCCGGACATAGACTTGTTTGCAGATGCAACAAACACCAAATGCCCCGTCTACGCGTCCAGGTATCACCAACCAGGTTCAAGCGGGAATGCTCTGTTGATAAGATGGTCTCAGAGCTTACTCTACGCTTTTCCTCCACTGCCTCTCATTCCAGCAGTGATCACGAAGTTCTACAAGACCAACTCCAGGATGATTCTGATCATCGCCACGCCAGTGGTGGTACCCGGATCTTCTACAACTTTCCGAAGTTCCGCAACAGAGATTGCCTTGCCGTCCGGACCTTCTATCCAAGAGCCAGGGGAGTGTGTTTCACCCCAACCTTCCTTCCCTCAGGCTGACAGCATGGCTCCTGAAGTCTTGCAGTATGGACACTTAGACTTGCCAGCGGACTGTATGAACATCCTTAAGGAAGCGAAAAGACCTTCTACCAGGGCTTCCTACGCTTTCAAGTGGAAACGTTTTTACCTATGGTGTTTGAATAATGGTCATGACCCAGTTAGAGGGCAAGAACAGGTCATTTTGCCGTATCTCTTACACCTGGCTAAGTCGGGCCTGCAGTTTACATCTATCAAGGTACACTTAGCAGCAATAACGGCATATAGAAAATCACCTTCACAAGGTTCTTTTTTCAAAATGCCAGTGGTGAAAGATTTTCTTGAAGGGTTAAAAAAGGTATACCCACCAGTACGAGCCCCTTCTCCTCCTTGGGAGCTCAACATGGTCCTTACCAAACTGATGGGCGCACCTTTTGAACCAATACACAAGTCCTCCCTGCAGCACTTTGTCCTGGAAAGTGGCGTTTTTGGTTGCTATCACGTCGGCTCGTAGAGTCGGCGAGATACAAGCATTATGTTGTAAGGAACCCTACACTGTTTTTCACTCAAATAGGGTAGTTCTCAGAACTCATCCAAGTTTTCTGCCGAAAGTGGTTTCAGATTTCCACATTAATCAGGTTATCACTTTGCCTACCTTCTTCTCTAATCCTTGTACACCTCCTGAAAGGGCCTTACACTCGTTAGACCTTAAGAGGGTGTTGAAGTTTTATCTGGATAAGACCAAGGTAATAAAGACGGACCGCTTGTTTGTCAAATACGGTCCCATTAATACAGGATTGGCAGCTTCTAAAAGGTCTATTTCAAGATGGATAGTCTCCTGCATATCTCTAGCCTATCAATTAGCTAATAAGTCTCTTCAGGGAAAGCCTAAAGCGCACTCAACCAGAGGAAAGGCCTCTACTACGGCCCTCCACAGGAACGTCCCTATAGCAGAAATCTGCAAAGCAGCTACATGCGGGTCTGTTCATACTTTCTCTCGCCATTACTGCTTAGATTCAGATGCTCAGGAGGATGCCCAAGTGGGGCAAGCCTCACTGAGGAATTTATTCGCTTAATGTCATGTTAAGATGATCTGTTTTTCAATACTATTTGCTCGTCCGTGAGGTAGTGGGTATGGGCTTGCTACTCTATTCAGTGCTTTTGACTATTGATGAGTATCCCCTGGAAGAGAAGGATTAGTTACTTACCTGTAATCCTAGTTCTCTTCCAGGGGTAGACTCATCAAAGTCATAAGCAACCCTCCCTCCTCCCCGGACAAGCATTTTTAGTATATTTCGGTAGTGATTGCATTTTATAATCAGATTGCTACAAGTTAGTACACCGTGCAAAAAGAACTGACCGAACTGTCACCTGTGGTGCATGATGGGAGCAGAGGGTCTCCTGGAGGCCTTAAAGGTAAAGTGTCCAAGTTCTTGGAAGCCTTAAAGGCAAGGTGCCAGTGTTTTACTGTACGGTGATATTTATTCAGCTATGCAGCCTATGGGCCAACTGCCTGCTATTACATGTTTTTTCCTTTTCTGAAAATAAAGGTTTTCTTGTATGACACTATTACAGTGTATGTTCTCTATTACAGAGTGTATATAGGAGATTGTCTGTACAGGGAAAACCTTTGTAATTTTGGCATTTTGCCTTATTGGAATTATGTTAGGCTGGATGATTATGTATTTATATACATGTATATATGTATGTCGCGGAAGTGCTATGCACTTGTGATCCCCAACATACACATATATATATATATATATATATATATATATATATGTATATTTCTATATTTCTATATGCTCCGGGATCCCGCAGGTGGGCGGGGATAATTCAGTGCTTATGACTTTGATGAGTATACCCCTGGAAGAGGACTAGGATTACAGGTAAGTAACTAATCCTTCTTCGGACTAATCCTAAATTCCTTCCTAAAGTCATTTCTGCTTTTCACATCAATCTGTTGTTACCCGTGTTCTTCCCTCAACCAGATTCAGTGGCAGAACGTGCATTACACGCAGATGTGAAAAGAGCATTGCTCTATTACATTGAACGGACAAAACCTTTCCGTAACACAAATCAGCTTTTTGTCGCTTTTGCTCCACCGCACAAAGGCAATCCTATATCAAAATCGGGTATTGCAAGGTGGATAGTCAAATGCATTCAAATATGCTATGCAAAAGCTAAACGGACATTAACAGTTCCCCCTAGAGCACACTCCACGCAAACTGGGGGCTTCTTTGGCATTCTTAGGAAATATACCCATTGATGATATCTGTAAAGCTGCAACATGGTCTACACCTCACACATTCACAAAACACTATTCTGTGGATGTGTTGGCAGCACAGCAAGCTAGAGTAGGCCAAGCAGCTTTACGTACACTATTTCAAACCACTACAACAGCTACAGGTTAGCCACTGCTTTGGGAGATAACTGCTATGTAGTCTATGCAAAGCATATGATCTACAGCTCATATGCCTCGAACGGAAAATGCTACTCACCCAGTATGCATCTGTTCTTGGCATGTAGAGCTGTAGAATCATATGCGCCCGCCTGCCTCCCCAGGTACCTATACCTGTTGCAGTAACATCTTACTTAGATGCATGCATTCATGGACATCTCCTTTTTACTACTCTTACTAACTCCATTATCACCCTCTGCGGGAAAACAATCTAACAATGGAGTTGATCCCCATGCGCACTATCACCGAAAGGAGGAGTCCCCTACCTTGTGACTGGGAAGACTTCTTCAAAGAAAAACAAAGTGCAAACATCCGGACCCAACACTAGATGGCGATCTATGCAAAGCATATGATTCTACAGCTCTTCATGCCCAGAACAGATGCATACTGGGTAAGTAGCATTTTCCATACCTCTTCTGTGACCTCTGCTCCGTCACACTCACAGGGTAGACCTCTCTGAATCACAGGGGCAGGTTCTGCACTCCAATGTTGAGAACCTCCACCTGCATGCCTGGAGATTGTGTGGGGTGTAACCCAAATTAATTTTCTTTGCTCCCTGAAGTGGTGGATATCCTTTGAAATAGCTGAAGCCACTCCACCAAAATGGCGTGTTTGGGTAGATGGAGCAGGTTTGTATAAAGTGGTTCGCAGACAATTCAGTAGAGTAGCTCCAGGCCCTTTTGTCTGATATCCTGTGTTTCACCCTATCATTAGTTCAGCAAGGGTGCGCAGTGTGCATGGTTAAGGGCTACTTATCCACTTTATCGACCTTCCTCAGTCTTCCTTTCCAGCCATCATCCTTCAAGTCACCAATTGTTATGAGGTTTTTGAAAGGTTTCGCAAACAACTTCCCTTTGTTATGTTATGTTATGTTAATTGATTTTATAATGCGCGTAGCTACCCAAAAAGGGTTTCCCAGCGCAGACCGAGAGGAACCAACAAATAAAAAAGAGTAAGTACTATTGATTAAACAGCCAAGCTTTCACTAATTTACGAAATTTTAAGTGGTGTTTCTTTGCGGATCGCTATGGGAAGAGTTCCACAAGAGAGGACCAAGATAGGAAAAAGAACGGCCACCCATTCTTGTGAGTTTGATCCTGGGAACCATGAATATTTCCTGTGTCGTAGAGCGTAACAGTCGAGAGGGCTGATAGTGGCGAACCAGATTTTGCAGGTATTGAGGGGCAGTCCCAATCTTAATCTTAAACATATAATCCAGGGCTTTAAACTTAGCCCGACTTTCCACTTTAAGCCAATGTAAATCTCTCAAAGCATTGGAGATTGAGGACATTCTAGGGATTTTATAAAGTAACCTAGCGGCAGAATTCTGCACCACTTGGAGCTTACGTAGCACATCTTTATTTGCTCCCAAAAGAAGAATATTCCCATAGTCCAGTCTAGATGTAACAAGTGCCTGGACTACCGTCCTTTGAGTAGCATTGGGGAGCATCCAAATGATTTTCTTCAACCATTTTAAAATGGTGAAGCAGGTGGCTGCAGTTTTTACCGCATGTTGTTTCATGGATAATTTATTATCCATAATGAATCCCAAATTACGGGCTTGAGCGGTGGGCGAGGGTAAGGGTCCCATTTCGCTGGGCCAATGTTGGGGGCCCCAAAGGTCCTGATCTTTTCCAAAAATAAGGACCTCCGTTTTTCACCATTGAGCTTGAGTAAATTGGCTCTCATCCAAGATGCAATGTTGCTCAAGCCCATTTGGAGAGTTGAGGGCCCTGCACATTTCCCACAGATAGGGAAAAAATTATTTGGGTGTCGTCAGCGTAAGAAAAGAGACAACCCAGCCTCCTCTGCAATCGCAGCCAAAGGTTGTAAATAGATATTGAACAGAAGGGGACTTAAAATTGATCCCTGAGGTACCCCATAAGGAGAAAAAAGAATTTTAGAAGAAGCTCTCGATGAAAAAACTTGGAAGGTCCGTTTAGATAAAAATGAAGTCAGCCAGCCAAGTGCTGTTCCGGGAATGCCAAGTGACTGCAAGGATTTGATTAGCACGGTATGAGAAACCGTGTCAAATGCGGAGCTCAAATCCAACAAAATGAGGGCCACCGTGTTACCAGTATCTAAATGTTGACGCAGCATTTCGGTAACGCCAAGGAGAGTCGTCTCAGTCGAAAAGCCCGCTCTGAAACCAGACTGGGAGTGGTGTAAAAGTTCGAGGATTCAATAAATTTGGATAGTTGCAAATTTACATGTTTTTCCAAAATTTTGGAAAAAATAGGAAGTAGGGAAATGGGCCTGAAATTAGATGACTGATCAGGATCAGCATTAGCCTTCTTCAGTAATGGAAGGACCATAGCATGTTTCCAATCGGACGGAACCAAGGCCTCTTGAAGTGAGGCATTAAGTAGTTCCATAACAATTTCCAATGAGGGCTGCTCAAGTTGTGAAAGTATAGGGGCAGGAAGAAGATCACAGGGAGATCCTGATTTGATGCTGCCTAAAATTTTTTAAAAGAAGTAATATCAAGAGGCGCCCATTTTTCCAATTTCATCGGAGGTACCACTGTAAAAATGGATTTAAAAGGGAAGCCAACTGAATCGGCACCAAAGGCCCAGTTTTATCCAGTGTCTGATATATTTGCTCCACTTTACTGATAAAAAAATTGGCAAGAGTGTTACATTGAAATTCATTTAAAATAGGAGAAGTGGGCTGCGTATCCGAGCCAGCCAATTTTTCACCATTGCAAACAAAGTGCGAGAGCAATTTTGTGCATTGGAAATAGAAGAGGAGACATATTCCGCTCGAGCCAGTTTACATAGAACATGATATTTTTTAGAGCAGTTTTATATATGATTTTAGAATCAGGGGAGTATTCTCTCCTCCAAGATCTTTCCAGTGCTTTACATTTACTTTTTTCGATTTTTAATTGTTCAGTAAACCAGGGAGCAGGGGGACGATGATTAGACAGTTTTTGGCAGAAAGTGGAAGGCAGTAATTAACTGCATTAGAAATCCAACTGTAGATCGTATCCAGAGACGATAGTGATAATGAATCAATATTTGGGATATTGTTGGACAGAATTTGATTAAAAATTTCCAAATCCAGTTTTCCCCAATTTCTAAATTGCGATTGTACTTCAGTTGCAGGTATGAACAAGTTAGATGGAACTGTACATTGAAACTTAATCGCAAAGTGATCTGACCAGCATAATGGAAGAGCGGAAAAGCTTTGAATATAAGATAGATTAGAAAAAATTGGATCCAATAAGTGTCCAGCCGTATGCGTCGGGCCACTGTTGCAAAGTGATAAATTCATTGCAGAGAGGTCCGAAATTAATGTGTTGCTGATAGTACACTCCATATTATCAAGATGGAGATTTAAATCACCCAAGATGGTAAAATTAGCCATTTTGAGTAAGAGTGGGGCAATCAAGTCTGGCAATGACGATGCCCAGGAGCCAGCAGGTCCTGGGGGCCGATAAATCAGTATACCAGAGAGAGTAAATTGCGAAGTCAAAGTAAGTTTGAATAAAGCTGCTTCACAACCAACAAAAGGCAGGTCTTCAAACTTGCAAGAGTAACATTTTTTAAATATTAATGCAATGCCTCCTCCTACTTTTAAATTTCTATCTTTTCTAACTATGGCATAATTGGCAGGTAAGGCCATAGCCACATCTGGTCCTGAACTAGCGTGTAACCATGTTTCCGTTAAAAAAATTGCATCAGGCTCTTCATTACTCAACAGATTAAAAATATCCTCCTTATGTTTAGGGAGGGATCGACAATTAATATTCCAAAAATTAAAAGATTTGTTAGAAGAGAGACAGTGATTTTGAAGAAGTGGAGCTTTAACTGCAATTGTGCTATTGGATTCATTTAAGAAGTTAGTACAAAAAGTAAAATTACAACACGGACAAATAATCGTGTCTTTTAAAGGACAAAGAACGCTACAATCTAAGTGGTGTTTACCTTTAAGATTCATCAGTTGTTCAGAGGAATATAAAATCCTCTGTCCTGAAGATGCTACACTCTGAGCATAGTTTATGGCCCCTGGTCCCGTTCGGTCTCGGACGGGCTTGCCTTTGGCGCGCCTTCGGCGCGCCATCGGCGCGCCCGCTGCGCGTCCGGACCATGGCCTTTAAATCAAGCAGTGGGCGTGCGGCGTGCAACGAGTGGAGCGCTGACCGCAATGAGCGCGTAGGTAGCAGGAAATGGCCGCCTGGGACCAAACGAGTCTCGATAGGAGTTTTACAGTTTAAAAGGAGTATAACACACTCCACAAATCAGAGCAAGTGACAGGGTAAAAAAAGATTAAAAATTAGCAGCAGACAGTAAACGTAGTATCCCCAAGCAAATTCAATTCTGAACCAGATTCCCCCACCACATGTAACAGTGTTAGAGAACCTCACCTTTGTCACGTTTGTTAATGCCTCAGTGGGACCTAAACCTTGTCACTTTTTTAATGTGTTAACGTTTAAAACAGTTTGTCATTGCCATCATGTCAGCAAGATGTATGAGAAAGTTGCAGACACGGAGTGTAACCTTTTTCACTGCTTTCTTTCCTGGTAAGCTGGTTTGCAGAATCGGGGTGCCATCCTGTCAAAAGTGGTTACCCCATTCCATGTGGGACAATCCATCACCCTGTCAGTCTTCTTACCTCCTCCACATCTCACAAAGGAAGTGGAGATAATCAACAGACTAGATCCAAAAAGATCTGTGCGCTTCTATAACGACTGAGCGAAGGGTTTCATACTGGATGACCAGCTGCGTTGCTTATGCCTGCAAGATGAAAGGCAAGGCAGTACACAAGAGGACTTTATCAAGGTGGATCATCTTGTGCATTAAAATCTGCTATGCTTTAGCCCTCAAAGAACTGCAAGAAGGCATACAGACTCATTCCACAAGAGCAGTAGCTCATAACCTTTTGACTTTTGCAGACCCCTACTTAATCATTACTGGAACTCTGGGAGGAATCCTACTGTAAGAAAGTGCCCTCTTTTTGCATGGTTGCCCGACTTTTTTGCCAAACTGTTGATGTACTTTGACTGAGTGTGCTGTGGGTTCCTGCCGACCAGGTACCCAGGGCCTATGTTCTTTCCCTAAACTGCATTGATACAAAACCCAATTGGCACTCTTTGGCCACATGTCAGTACCTTGTAAATGGTACCATAGATACTAAGGGCACTGTGACCAGGGAAGAAGGCCTCTAAGGGCAGCAGCACTTATTGTGCCACCCTTAGAGGCCCTGTACCTTAACACACACTGCTATTGTAGGCTGCGTGTTTTGGTGCAGAACAAAGTGAAGAGTTGACATGGCACACATCCCTGCGTGCCATGCCTACAACCCATTGTCTGGCAAAGGTCAGCCACCCCTCTAGCTGGGTGCACTATACCAGTGGTTGAGGGCACAGGTGCATTAGCCCTGTGCCCCTACAGTGTCTAAACCAATTTTTAGTCATTGTAAGTGCAGTAATGCCAATAAGAGTATATGGTGCTGGGAGTTTGTCATTACGAACTCCACAGCACCATAATGACTTTACTGAAAACTGGGAAGTTTGGTATCAAACTTCTCAGCACATTAAACCCACACTGATGCCAGTGTGGAATGTAATGAAAAATGCACTCAAAGGCCATCTTACAGATTTCCCACTAAAAAACGACCTAACTCTAGTGTCCTTGCTGTGTGGCTGCTCGCCAGCTACCACAACCAGATATGTTTCTGGACCCCTGGGTCGAGAGCCTTCTTCTCTCGGGGGTCTGAAACAATGTACATCCTGGAACGAGGTGCCAAGCCTCCTCCCCAGGATGGGCAGGGTCCACGAAAGGGAAGCTTCAAAGGCTTGCCATCTTTGTGAGCTACCCCAGCCTTTTGCTGCTTCCTGCAACTGGCCCCCACTGGTTCTCACCCCCACTTTGGGCGGGAGAATCAGCTGGAAAACCAAGTGAGGAAGGGAGGTGTGCCTACCTTTGCCAGCCCCACCCCTCAGGTTGGGGAGGCGAGGTGAAGCACAACACTCAGTCCCTGCCATCTTGCAGATGGGGGGGACCTAGCCAACCAGAGAGTCATATGCCCCCCTCCCTCTGGAGGGTGGCATAATAGGGGGTGTACCCACCCCAAGGAAGGGACCCATTGGTCCCGACCTTTACTTATCTGTAACGCCCCTAAATCTAGTATTTTGGGGCAACCCCGAGCCTTGCCTCCTCAGACAAGAACCGACCAGAAGAAGAGAAGAATAAGGACAGAAGAAGTCTTGCTAAACTAAGAAGAGGACTACACCCAGCCCTACCAGCCTGTCCCCACCTGGATCCTGCTCCAGTGAAATCACGGTGTGAAATGCAGCCAGCAGCCCTCAGGAACCTGAAGGACCTGCCCTGCCTTCCAAAACCAAGATTTTATCTCCTGTGAGCACCGGGTTTGCTCACCCACAGACTCTGGCTCCGGCCAATTCTGCAAGTCTGCACTCCCACGGCCCGAGTTAGAGTGGCCCAACACCACGAGGAGGTCTCCCCAGCGATCCGGACCTGAGATCTGGTGATCTCTGGCCTGCCTCGAATCTCCAGTCGACGCCTGCAGCCCCTTTCTGGATGATCCCCCCGACCGCGACCGGAGCTGGTAAGAAAAACCCAACTCCTAAAGACACCCCTACACCCGACGTCCCACAGCCTTGGGTGGCCCAACCAACGGTGTTCCAGCAGCCCCAGGCATCCCAACTTACCTCTCCAACCGGTGGTCACCTCCAGAAGATCTTTGTCCCTGAGCCTGTAGTGTTTGTTGCAACCAGAGAATCCCCATTGAAATCAACAGGGCACCCAATGCCAAAACAGCACCCAGACGCCCCTGTGCCGCTGCGGGTGCACTTGGGGTGCTAACTCGGATCCCCTTTGCCCTGAGCCTAACACCAGGAGCTTTGCTCCCACAACCTTGTGGCCTGCTCGTGAGCAGTCACCAACTGGAGGCACCCTATCCCTCATTGGATAACATTGGGCCTCAGCACTCAGAACACCCTCAGCTGCACTAGGGCGGCCGGGTGCAGAGAGTGCATCCTCAACCCTGGGGGAACCCAGGTTTTAACCCCAGAATGCAAACTCAAGGAGATGATGGCCGGAGGGCTGAAGCTTTTCAGACACTCACCCCCAGTCACAGATCTGGGTTGAATCCACCATCGTTCTTTAGCTCACTTCGCCACCTCAGTTCAGACCCAGCCGTATGCAAATCAGTCTGACCCTGTTCCTCATGGGAACCGTCCAGACCGAACTGCCAAGCCAGGTCTTCCCTGAACCGGAAACAAACATCCTGGGACCGGTTTCGGCGTAATGAGGCACAGGGTCAAGACTAAATTAAAAAGTTGATCAATTGAAAGCTTGGGATAAAAGGAATCCGAAGGAGGGGAGGGAATGTAAATTTCTGCTATCATGTTGAAGAAGTCTGGTGACCGATTTTGTATCAGACTTCTAGATGTTTGGATAATCCCAGTTTAAACCAGTCATTACGCGTTAGTAATGTGTGGCGTCTTTGCCGATTCCGTTGTATGTTTCAAGCATAAGGTGTCAGAACTGTGCCTTCCAGGTAAAATGAAGTTACAAAAGAACTGTTGTCAGTGGGCCCTAGACTGGTGGAGCTATTGGTATTTTTCATCTGCATACCCCTTAATGGAAGATTTATCCTCTGTGTTCACCATTCCCACCCCTAGGTCAAGTATTTCTGGGAGAGTTGTGCATTAAATCCATGATGTTGAGTTTGTTTCACATTGACCTATTGTGCTGTTCTTTGAAACCCATAGAGTGCTACGTATATGACAGTAACCCCACTGTCGTTTCTCCCACAGGCGGATCAGAATAGACTAGCCTGTTTACTAGAAGATGCATTCAACAAGTTCCACTACGCACGGAATGGAAGCATTGGTGCAGTCACTGTGTCGTCCTAGCAACCCCCGCCATCAGACCAAAGGTCGCCAGAGATGCTTGGTTGCCCATGATCCTGTTGGAATGAGATTGTCCTCCGTCGAACAGAAAGTCATGCAGGAGCTCGCAAGAATGCGATGTGCCATCAGGCAACACGAGCACATGAAATGAAAACCACACCTGCCCCCTAACCTGTCAGTCTGCCATTGTATTAAAAGGAGTTTAACAGTCAGTATTATTCCTAAATCCACAAGTCTTGCCTGGCTGCATCTCGTTTTACACTGGTCGTGCCTGGCTTCAGAACATGTTCACAGCTTGCCCGGCAGGCCGCCACCAGGTAAACTTGTGGTGTGAACAAGGGGGCTTACGAATGAACAGGAGTTGGCAGCAGCTTCAAAGGAATGGACGTCTCTCGAAAGATTTGTGCACACGCTCCGCCTGGTGGGCAATGTCAAAGTTCACGTTCTAGAGCCTGGTTGTTGGCTCAGTTAGCAAGGGGGCAACCTGCATCTACTTATTTTTTTATTTCCATTGTACAGATGTTTGTTTTTCTTGGGGTATATTCTGTATTTAGTTATTTAAAGCTCTAGATTATGTACCCGGGCTGGTGAAAAATAACTGGGGAGGGGCCCAGGGAGGCAAAGTAGGCATTCTTTTCTGTTTCTGCAGTTTCTTCCATGTAAACTGCGTCCATACCCGTAGCAGTCCACCCTCCATGCAAATGACACATTTCAAGAGCACTAGTGTGCTGGGCCCTTACTGCAGTCTGGTCTGTTATCTACACATTTTTCACTGGCATGGGATCGATCATCTTTGGTATCCTGGAATGAGTTGCGCCCTTCTCTGACATCTGTGAGGCTTCTGTTCTGTAACTTATGCTTCTGAGATTTACCTGGGGGAGGAGGTGAGGCATGGGGTGTAAGGACTGATTTCACATTATGGTGTTATTCATTCGACTGCTTCCCCTCACTTTTTTTCTTGTTTTATTTCAGTTCCTATATTTCACATTTAGCCTGCACTTTGTTTAGCACAAGTATGTTTCCCTTAGACATGTGAATATACATTTGTATAACTATCAAAATAATCACAGCCTGCACTGAACAGTTGCTCAAATACCCACACACTACTTGCATATATGCCTGAGCCCTTACACAATTTCTCACACATCATTGACCACATAGATAATAGTGCAAATACATCACTGACTGTTCATTCATAGTCAGTCATGCTAATTCATATCAAAACGCATAAACCCATTCAGCAGTATGCAGAGTACAGAACACAGCCTACACTCAACCCTGGTGCCTCACATAAAAATTCACATTGTGCATTGATCCAAGGACACAGCAGTGCAGATGTGCATTGTTCACACAACCTTACACACAGGAATGAAATGCACAACCTCTACACAATTCTATTGGCAGATGCAAAAAAGAGCACAGCTCTGTGCACAACTTACACACAAACCTCGATATTTGAATACTGGAACACAAATTACACACACCTCCAGGTTGCTGCACAAAACCTCAGACACAAAGATGTTAATACACTGGACATACAGTTGATAACTAGAGATCAAACTTCACACTCCCAACTCAAGCCTTAAATAATTTGCAACTACAACCACAGCTGCACCAAGTTTTTGAAGCCACAGAACTGCAGATTTTAATTTGATATTTCAGATGTGCACAAAGATTGTAAGTGTAGGTTGACAATGCTGTATATGAAGTAAAGTTGGTGAAAAAGTGATAGCAGGTGAGTTCGTGTATGAACACTGCTCTGCAGGGGAAGGTGCGTTTTGTGAGATCGACGAGTGGCATGGAGGCTGAGTTGCTTTGCAGAGCAGAAATGCGGATAGGAGTTTTACAGAGGGTATCTGTAAAAGATGGGTGATGGCTTTTCATGCCGTAATGGAGGGAAGTGTTCCGAGGGACATCGTTTGCCCCAATTATTGTCTTTTTCTGTGTTTCATAAATCAGCAGGGTCTTTGGGGCCAATGAGGTGGTGTTATCCTGTTTAAGGTTTGTCATGCGAGTTAGTGGTGTTTTCCTGAAAGAGTGATTGCTGCTTTAAGGCGCTAAAGGCTTTTAAATAATGGCAAATGAAAGCTCCTCGGTTCTGGAATCCATAGTTTTTATTGTGGATCTGCACAATGATAATGTGCAGCTCTCTGGCCATACTGTCTGAGCAAGTATTGCAAGAAAACCTTTATCACAGATTTGGCCTTGCACAGAACCAGAATGTGAGGGGATTTCCTCTGTTAGCCGATCTTTCATTGGGTCACAGACATATGGCGTTTCCCTTGCGACATTTAGGAGAAAGGGCGTGCTTACCAAAGGCCGAGGTTCTTTTTTTGATTTTTTTGTTTTGTTTACATTGCTGTTAGCTTGTCCATGGTCCATATGGCCCTTCTCTCTGCCATGATGGCTAACGTTCTTGAGGATTCCTGTTAACCTACATCCAAAATGATAAGCCAGACTCTGTTATCCACATTCATATTCAGACATAGAGCAGAGCTGTTCTTCCTTAGAAATATCTGCATCTGCGGAAGTAACTCTGCTTCATGGCTTAAAGACATTGACCTAATTAAATAGATGCCTAGATTGTTTTCCCCTGGACATTAACAATTGCCCGTATTTGTTGCCTGGCGTCTCCTTTGTTTTCCTGAATCTCCATGTGTTTATACCAGGCTGTTTTCTTCTTCATTTTAAAGGAGCAGCCGGTGATCTAATGTGTCAGTGTGCTTTGCACTGTGTGGAGTCATTCCTAATTTTCCATTCATACTTAGTATCTGTTTTCCAACTTCCTCTTGCTAATTGGTTGTGGTTGATTAGAAATGCATCAGTGGTTGGCATTTGAGCAATTCTGTTTGATGCCAATTTACAGCCCTCTACTTCAACTAGATAGCTCACAGACTGAGTTTGCTTAGTTGGTGGATCCCTCCTGTGTGCTTTTGTTGCTTACTCTAAAACTGAGGCCTGATTGGTGGATGAGCCTTTTGGTGTCTGGTTGACCTGTCAATCCTCCAGGCAAATGGCAACATTGTCGCCTGACTCCTGCAGTATTGTCTCTTTTCCCAGAGAAGAAGAGTTGACTCACTGAAACCTCAATTTCTGGTATCGTGAAAATAAATTATTGGATCGACCGCCTTTACACCAGTCTTATATAACATCACTAGACAAATTTTGGGTGTTTCAGAGCGATGGAATCAAGCAAGGAATTAAAGCCTATGTTTTTACTTCAGACTTCATAATATTGGTGGTAAGAATTTAGCCCAAAAACGAGTAGATAGGTCACCTTCCTTCCAAAAGTCTTATTTTTTCTATTTATTAATATTGTGTTTTTTTTGTTTTTTTTTACACACTTGATCTGTCTTTCTAAAGTGTTCTGGTTTATTTTGCTATTTTTGGTGCAGCTGTAAAAGTGAGGTTCATTTGTTTTCCTCATCAAGGATGATTGGTACAGAGGGAAGCTTTGTCTGCAGTTGTGGCTGTGAATCCAGGGCTACGTTATAGCTTGGCTTGTAATCTTTGAAAATGTGAGTGTGCCATTCAGTTTGTGGTCCGTTCTATAGTTGACAGCGAAACTGTTTAGTTGACAATGCTTAGAGCCAAAGTATAGGTTCAAATCGCTCTGGAAATGTCATCCTCATCCTCCCCACCAGAGGCTCCCAGATGTCTTCATAGAAACACTTTCGCCACTCCTAGGCACGTTTTATGCATGCTTGCTTATTATACAGATTTCAAGAGCCCACCACAACAGGTGTCCATTGTTTAACAAGTCACCTGTGCCAGAAGTGTTTGGTCAGGTCAATGACGCTCCCTCATTTGTGCAGCTCCACTCCCTGCTTGTGAATTACATGTGCAGTGTTGCATATACCCTAGTAGATATATTTTTCTTCCTCACCCATCAAGCCTGACACAGATTTTTGATGCTTTGAAGGAAATGCTCTCCTACGCACCAGTGGATACCAGATGCTGGTAGTTTGTTCACATACTTCTAGATACCCCTTGTAGTAGCTCTATTTTTATTTGGTACGCTACTAAAGCAGTTCTTATTCTTCGTCCATTGACCACTGATTTTAAAAGCCATTGATAGAAACTGTTTATTCAAATTAGCCAGCCACAACTTGTGATCTTCAAATGCAGAATTATAATGTACAATCCTTGTATTACAAGCTTTTTTTTCAGTGTTCGCTGGCGTTTTTCTGCTGGTATGGGCTGGGATGTGAATCACTTTTGTGCTGGGCTATCAAGCATATTCAAAATGTATTCATCATTTGCACAGTTTAAGTAGGCCTTGTTGATTTTTTTGAAGTCACCTTCAGTCCCTTAAAATATGACTTTTTTTATTATTTTAAGATTGTAAATTAAGATTGTATTTAAAGATTATGCAGTGATTTTTCTTTGGAGTTTTGATCCAGACATTTGTTGGAATGTGAAATTGGCTGGCTTTAATTTATGTCCCATATTATGGGATACTGGTCCAAACTAATGTTAGTTTAGCAACTCTTGTGTTCCAACTCTCTTGGATTCTGTTGAGCTTTACCTTGGGATTATATGGATAAAATTATAGCAGTTGCTAGTTGTGCAGTCAATTCCAAATACTCCTGATTGTTGGTGTTGCAGCGGTCTGCCTGGCCCACTGAGCCCTGCATTGTTTACATTAGGTACTTGCTCAGTGAGCATGTACTAGATCACTCATTCTGACATTGAACTCAAAGTGTAAAAGGAAAGCGAGAAATGGCAACCAAATGTGTAGATTTTCAGTCTTTAAAAAGAAAATCCCACTTAGTTGTGGGATGAGTAATGTTTTGCAGCAGGCATAGAAGTGGTCCTTTATTGATAGTTATTTTTGCTTAGTCCTCCGTTGGTAATATTCAGCTAGTTGAGGTGTCCATCTTGGCCTGTCTAGAGCGTGACTGTTTGTTGCGATAACTGAGTCACAGCGAAAGAAATGGGTCTGGAACGACTCCTTACTCCAACCCTTTCAAAGCTACTCTGGCATACTGAGATTTTATCCACGAGAATTATGGCACTTTAAAGTCTAAATCGACCCTTGTGTAAGTGTTCACTTTACTGTTCATTTGTAACAGCAAAGTACAAAATAAAAATCGAATAGTTTTATGGAGTCTGCGAAGACTGGCCAAGTCATAGCAGGGGATTTTAGCACCAAGTTGAAACGTGAATAGATCCCCATCTAAACTAGTAGGTTTGCTAGGCGCCAAAACAGAAGTACAAAGCTACCTGGTTACTTGCTTTGATACCAGGGGCAGGAAGATGATGGCAGGGATCTGCAGTTACTAAATTGACAAACTGTGCATGAAGCATCTGCCAGTGCCTTACTGTATTGGATGCTCGCTTTAAATCAAGACTGTAGTGCCATTACCTTTTGTTTTTGTATTGATTTATCCTGGCATGTTGGTGGAATGGGGATTTAAGGTACAGGCCACAATGAGCATTCTCATTCCCCTTTGAAATCTCCAGGTCTTTCTTGCAATTAAGTAGAACTAGGAGAGGTTAAGTCGCACCAGTTCCCCCCCTCCCCCCGCATTCACCCTCATTGGCTGATTTCTATTTTCCTGATATCAAAAGCAAGATCAGTTGTGATACTTGCAAGCAGAGGATCACTTCAAATGTTTGGTGTAAAGCAGAACATTAAACTAGTATGTCTAACATCTATATATTGCTGCTGTATTAAAAATATACTTTTTTCAAACATTTGACTCCATTCATTCTGCTTACTAATATGGAGATGTTTATGGGAAGGGATAGAGCAACTGTCAGCATTGCCATGCATTCTTACTTGACTTGTGTGCGCTAATGGTATGTTTGTTGAATTATTGTTACTGCAGATTAGTTTTGTGAAGCTTAATTCCCGTACTAGGTTGGTCGCTGTCACCAAATGACTGGATGTAATGACATGGCCACTATAGTAAGAGGTGCAGGTGCTGCCATCACATTTTATTTTCTTTTGTCTGCGCCCTCATCGATGCAGGGTCTGAAGCCAACTGATATTTTTGGTTGTCCCTCAATGTTTTGTCAAGGTTTTTATTTTTGGACACATTTCTCAAATCTTTGTGATTTAAAACCTTGTTGCTCCTGTGGTGAGCTTCTGTGACTCATGGATCCCTATGACAACTGCACCCTATTACTAGCCAAGAGAGGGAGATAAAGTTAATGATGTCAGCTTTCAGGGATGCAAAGTCCATGAAGCAGACTCTCACTTCCATTCCTGGAACTGGTCTCCACGCATCTCAAAAAGCATAAAAAAAGAATGCCCCTTTTCCTTCTCACACGAGTGCAGAAGGAGTGCAAATTCCTCCTCTTTTGAGCCAATTCCTACTTTACAGGCGATCCTACAGGTAAGATCCCCCGTCCTGGGGCTTCAGCTGACTAAGTTGATGCTTTTTAGCTTTCTCTACTGTATGGTCTGCTGCCCTCTAGCCTATTATTATTATTATTATTATTATTATTATTCTGAAGTTTTATATAGCGCTGGCCAGACCCGAGGGTATCGGAGCGCTTTACAACATTCGTGTTGCACAAGATCAAAAATACAGTAGTCGTATAGAACATGGACGGAGAGTTTCAGCGGGTTATGTAACCAAGGGGCAATTGAAGGCTTGGAAAGCCTTCGACGAATGCCATAGTCTAGGGCCGCGCTCCCCTTCCAGGGAGTAATGTCATCATCGCTTCTGTTTCTCCTGTCTCTTCGCTAGGGAATGCTCTAGGACAAGATTTTTGAGCTGTCCTTTGAATTTTGCAAAGGAGGGGATAGTTCTGATGTGGGGAATAGAGTTCCAGATTTTGGGTGCGTTAACCGCGAAGGACTGGGCTGCGGTTTTTTGTTTGCGTGCTTTCAGCGGGATGAGTAGTAGAGTGTTCGAGCGCCTGAGGGTCCTGGTCTGACCGGCTTTTTTGAGTTTGGAGGTCAGGTATTCAGGTTTGCCTGTGTGAAGGGCTTTGTGCGTGAGGCAGGCTGTTCTGAAACTGGCACTCAATTCAACTGGGAGCCATTTTAGTTCTCTGAGTGCGGGTGAGATATGGTCGAATTTCTTCACTCCTGTGACCATTATGGCTGCTGCGTTTAGAGTTGTTTTGAGGGGAACAAGGTGTGCCTTTGATGTGCCTGAGAGGGCTGCAATCCCATAGTCTAATCTAGATAACACCAATGCTTGGGTGGCTTGTTTGAGGTCATTGAGTGGGATGAAAGGCTTTATTTTGTTCAGTAGCTTCAGGTTAAGGAAGGTGCTCTTGGTGGAGTTCTTAATGTGTTTGTTCATGTTCAGTTTCGGGTCTAGAGTGATACCTAGTGATTTTACAGAGTCTGCCAGGGTGAGGTCCCCGTTGAGCGCATCTATCGGTTTTAGCCATTCTGCAATTTGGGGGTTCTCTTCTTTGTTAGAGATCAGGAGTATTTCAGTCTTGTCTTGATTCAGTTTTAGGTGGTTACTTGACAGCCAGTATTGGACTTCTTTAAGCGTGTCATTGAGTCTCTGAACGTCCTCAATGGAGGTGGTTTCCAGATAGATCTGTGTGTAGTCAGCATATAGATGGAAGGGGATGTTGGGTTTTCTGATTAGGGTTGTAAGTGGTTCCATGTAAATGTTGAAAAGTTGCGGGGAGAGCACAACCTTGGGGGACTCCCCTGCTGACAGGGTGTAGATCGGACGTAAAGTTTTTGATTTTGATTCTCTGGGTGCGGTTGTGAAGGAAGGAGGAGAACCAGTGTAAGACCACCTCATCTAGACCTGCCCTTTCTTGAAGCACCTTAATGAGGAGTTTGTGATCGACCGTGTCGAAAGCTGACGATAGGTCTAGGAGAATGAGAAGGCAGCATTTGTCTGCATCTAGTGAATTGTAGAGATCATCAATGATGTTGAGGATCGCGGTTTCCGTGCTGCAGCCTTTTCTGAAGCCCGATTGGTGGGCATCGAGGAGGTTGATGCTATCAAGGTGTTGAGTTAGTTGAAGGAGAACGCATCTTGCTAAGGTTTTGTATAGAAGAGGTAAGTTCGAAACTGGTCTGAAATTATTCAGATCTTTTGTGTCTAGGCCTGGTTTGTTCAGCAGTGGCGTGACTTGCCCGACTTTGAGGCAGTCTGGGACGACTCTGGATCTCAGGGAGCTGTTTATGATCTTGCACCAAAGCGGGGCAAGGGAGAGTTTAAGCTTTTTGGTCAGTTGTGGAGGAAGAGGATCTAGAGCGTGAGAGGAGGGATTGGATGTGGAGATCAGTTTGACTATCTCAGCTTCCTGTATAGGGATGAAAGATTTCCAGGATTTTGTAGGGGGCTTGGATGTGTTGTCCTTGGTCCCAGGCGGGATGCTCTTGATGGGCGGGGGGGAGAGTGATAATGTCCAGTGAGAGCTCAATCTTGTTGGTCTTGTCCTCAAAGAAGTTTGCGAAGTTGTCACAGAGCTCTTTGGAAGCCTGCACTGAGGATGTAGCTGGCTTTGAGGTTTGTTGTCTAATGTTAAAGAGCTCCCTGGGCCTGTTCTTTGCGTTGTCCAGCGCGGTGCAGAAAAATGAGGTTTTTTCGTTCTGGATGTGTTTTTTATATTTCTTGCGGGCTGCTTTGAGTTGCTCGTGCAGGATGTCGGAAGGGTTGCTTCTCCAGAGTCTCTCTCTGGCTCTTAGTTGTCTCCTTTCGGAGTTGATGTCCGTGTTAAACCATGATCTCGATGGAATGCTCCTGGATTTTTTTTTATTTCAGGGGGGCTATTTGGTCAAGCATGGACGTCATATTTGAGATGTAGTGCGAGGTGAGTTCAGTTGGGGAGAGGTGGTCAGAGGCGCTGGGGAGGAGGGAGCACATCTTTTCCTCTAGGTCGGCTAGGGGAATCTGCGTTAGATTTCTAGACCATTTGGGGGGTCTTGCGAGGGGGGCTGGAATAGAGCCTTTTGGTTGATGTGGAATAGGATGTTGTGGTGGTCTGACCAATCCACGGAGAGGACGTGGTCGATGGTAAGTGCGTCACGTTGAGCGATAATGGCATCTAAGGTTGCTCCTTTATTGTGCGTTTCTTCTGAGCAGAATTGGGTCAGATTGTTGTCCTGAAGAAGATTGTTTAGGGTTAGAATTAGCGAATTGTTTACCTCATTCCAACGTAGGTTGAGGTCACCAAGAATTAGGTTGTTTGAATCACCGAGCGAGCAGTGAGCAATCCGGTCCGACAAGTGTTCCCCGAATGCGGAGGTGTTGCCTGGTGGATGGTATAGAAGATGGCAGAGTATTGCTCTGTTGTCTTTTGTCTTGATTTGGTGGTAAGACATTCAATGGTGCTGTAATTGAAGGTGTCCATTTCCACAATGGCAATGTTGTTCTTATGTATGATTGCTATGCCTCCACCTCTTTCGTCTTTTCTGTCCTTGTTGATGATAGTGAAGCCTGGGGGCACCAACATATCTAGGCTTGGTGCGGAGAACTCGTTTAGCCAAGTCTCAGTGATGAACGCAATGTCTGTCATGGGAGAGGATGGTTTCTGCTAATTCTGATGCATGTTTGGAGGCTGATCTACAGTTTATGAGCATGCATTTGGTAGTGGACTCCTCTTTGGTGAGTTTCTTTACGAGGGGGGCCCTGGGTGTGGTAGTGAGGAGGGCCGGGGTCTTGGTGAGTTCAGGGCGCGGTGATCCCTTCCAAAACCGGTGATCACTTGGATCTTGGATTTAGGGGAGGCTGTGGTGGGAGAGTCGTAGGTTAAAGATAGCTCTGCCGCTTCCTTTGAGGACATAGCTGCTTTGGTTCGTCTGGGTCTCTGTGGTTGGTTCTCAGTGTCGGTTTCTCTGGGTCTCTGTGTCAGGGTCGCAGGGGGGGTTGGGAACTCACTCTGGTGTGGCAAGTTGTCGGGTCTTAGATGGGTGGAGTTGTTCAGAGTGGAAGTCCGGGGAGGAGTTAGCCTAGTCTTTCGGGCCAAGTCGAGGTTGGGTAAGATTTCGCTCAGGCCCAGGGTTATCAGTTCTAGCTGGCTTTCTAGAAGGGCAAGATGATGCTCCAAGTTTACCCAGGGGGGGGGGTATGGGCGGCTTGGGCAAGGAAGTCTCGGGAGGAGGTAGGCATGTCTCTGTTGTGAGGCCAATTGGAGCTAGCGCTGTCCGTGTTTGGAACCGTAGGTAGGGGGAGCGGTGGGTCATGACGCGGTTTCGCCGTCCTATTGTCCACGGCAGGAGTGAGGTAGTTAGAGGTCTGAGATTGCAGGTGAGGGTCATTCCTAGCTTGAAGGTTGGGGTGATCGGGGGGAGAAGGGTGAGGGTGGCACTCGGCAGGAAGTTGGAGCTCCTGAATCGTGGGGGTAGAGGTGCGGGTGGTGACTCGTGTAGGAAGGGTGGTTGTTCTGGTATATGACATGGGAGTGGTTGATCGTCTTGTCTGGCAAGGTGGGCTATCCGGGGGTACGGAGTATGGCAGGCAGGGTAGGGGCGTGTGCAAGGGGGGCGATTCGCAGCGAGGGGAAGAGGGAGTCGAAGGCCTCTAGATTCTCATTGTTGGATTGAATCAGGACTGTGCCGTTCGTGTAGATGGTCACCGAAGTGTTCCCGCTCCATGACGAACGGTTAGAGAATGAGGTCGTCAGTTTGCAGCTATGAGGAGTGGTTGTAGTTTTGGAGATGGGAAGCTGTGTTCTGAACGTGGCGGTCCAATTAGGTCTATCTGTGTGGAAGATGAGGTCCATTTTTAATTGCCCTTTGGAGGAGCAGTGGTAGATGTCTGCGAAAAGTGTTTCGGGGTGCTGTCTAAGTAGTCTGTGTTTAAGGTTTCTTTTTGCTTTAAGTGAGAGGTTGGGGGGGAAACTGATCGCGAAGGAGTTCGGACCGTGAGGTTTCAGGTAGGTCGGTACGAGGGGGGCTCGTGGAAGTTGGCGTGCCGGGTTCCATTTTGTTTTTTTTTATTGATTGGATGTGAGGTGCGGGGGACCTTGATCTGCTTGTGGACTAGTAGAAGTGAGATGGAGACCACTCTTGAGGGATCTGCTCTGGGTGGCCGATCAGGCTAGATGGGTTAGTGCTTTAGTCTGCTTCCAGATTGGTTGCCTGGTTGTAATGGGATGAAGACATTCTTCAGGGGTCAGTTCTTGATAGAGGATCAGGCTTGATCTATTACAAGCAATGCTTTAATTGCTGATGTGGCGTTGGGGAACCTCAGTGGGTGATGGTCCTGTTAGGCCACTTTCACTGGATCAGGGAGATAGGGGTTCCTGATCTACTGAGAAATCCCTTACCTTCCATTCATATTGGAGACTGCCGGTTCCAGGCGATGCTTGGTTAGGTGGACACCAGCCTGGACAGTTTGGTTGCAAAATTGTTGCGCGGTCATTGAGTGGGATTGTCGTGGAGTAGAGACGTTCCTCCCGTTGTCTGAGGTTGCTCCTAAGGGGTGATTAAGATCGCAAAGCCGCCATTTTAGGGTCAGGCATCCGGGTATGATTCGCAGCGCGTCTTTGATTCATTGAGGGCTGGGCTGCTTGTCAGGGGCGAGTTGATGCACAAGGGCTCCTGAAGCGCACCCTTTCTGTGTATGGTAGGGTCACATCGGTGGGGTTATGCCGGTGTTGGGCGTTCTAAGTCTGGGCTATGGACGGCCATTTTGGTGCCAGGCAATAGTTATTTGTAGACTGGCCTGTGGTTCATTGATGCTGGGACAGGCATCAGAGTGGTTTGTAAACTGGACTGAGGTTCCTTGACGTTGGGACAACCGTGGTCATCAAAGGGAGGTTAGTTGCCTGAAAACTTTTTTTTTTTTTAAGGGGCTTGAGGTCTCGCCTGTGTGATCTCATTATCCGAGCGTTGGTGCATCTGGGGCGGCCATATTGTGATTGGCAGAGACATATTTGTATTGTAGTGGTTGTGTTTACGCTCGTTCCTGTGACGGGAAATACCCCACGGGACTATGGCGGGTGAGTATGCTTGGTCTGAGGGACAGTTTAAGGACTTGAAAGTTGGGGTATGAGCAGTGGTTTGATGTTCAGCTGTACCTGGTATTCATCGGGGTGCGATCCACGGGTGCGTCCATCTTTGGGTCAGGCCGTCTCCAGTTGTGGGACGGGGCTCGGTGTAAGTCCGGTGGCAGCTACGTCTTAAACCGAGGTCGTGGAGGTGGGAGCTGAGCCTCGCTTCGATGAGTGAGAGCAGTGATCTAATGTTCAGCTCCGATGTTCAGCTGGACCTGGTATTCGTCAGGGTGCGAACCACGGGTGCGTCCATCTTTGGGTCAGGCAGTCTCCAGTTGAGGGACTGGGCTCGGTGTAAGTCCGGTGGCAGCTACGTCTTAAACCGAGGTCGTGGAGGTGGAGGCTGAGCCTCGCTTCGATGAGTGGCGATGGGAGTTCCGTTTTTCAGCGGGACATAGTGCTCGTAAAGGAGAGCTCCATGGGAAAGCCGTGCGCGGCCATCATGGGGTCAGGCAGTTTCCTTTAAAGGACTGAGCTCTGTGCCGGACCGGTGGTGGCTTCTTCTCGACTCTGTATTTTGGGAAAACCGACCGGACCAGGTTGTGGACATTTGTCAGATTCGGCACTCTAGCGGGTCCCATTCGGGGCTGTCCAGGAGTCGCTCGGTGATCTTTTCCGCTACGGTCACCTCCACGGGAGCATTTGCCGTCCTGGAGGTACCGGGGTGTGGATCGTCGTTTCCTAGGAGGATGCGGCTCTATTCTGGCTCACCGCCGTTTGGTTCCGTTCCGGTAAGCCCTAAATTCCTCGGGTTGGGGGGGAGGCGGGGTGGTGTGTGTGTAAGCCAGGATTTTCACAGTTTGTGATCCTGCTCCCGGGAGCTCGGCCGGGCTTCTTCCCAGCGGCCATCTTCATTCTTATGGTAATCAAGAGCCCAATGTCCTTGTCTGAGCCGTCTGACTCTGTGACATCTGTTTCAATGCCTGTCTCAGTGGCTTTTTCAAAGCTAGCAGAGAAGCCAGAAACAAAAAAGAAAGCTGCATTGATTGATGCAACCAGAAATAAAACTGAATCCCATGGAGAGGAGAAAAGTACCATAAATTCTCATTTGATAACTTCCACGGATATTAGACAATTTCTTGCTGCTGTGGGGTATCTGCTGGCACCATCTGTCTAAATATTCCTTGAAGTTTACCAATATTGGATACTCCTTGTACGGAAAGGAGTGGAGATAAAAAGTGAGGCAACAAAGTACAGCTGACTAATGTAGACAGTAAAGTGATATCTGCTTGGAATGTGGGTTGGCGGAGAAAGGAGAAAGGCAGAAGAGTGAGGGGCGTTCGCGTTCAAAGCAGGAAGAGGTAGTAGTAAATAAGCTTGAGGAAGGTGCGAAGAGCAGTGAGGCTAGTTGTGTTGCACTAGACAACTCTTCCAGAGACTGCACTGAAGATTTGGTGAAGGGAATCAGCTGCCGGGGAGAGATAGATGCTGTCCCCCCAACCTCCAAGGCTAATATGGGGGAATTGTGTGCAACACTTGAACTAAGCTGCACCAACCTCCACAGGGTCTAAGAGGTGGCCTTATCCTTTTTGAGCTCTTGATATTTGGGTCCTATTTGTGTACTGTCAACTCTGGAATTATTGAGAAAGGAAGACTGACAAACCATGGTTTTTATAGGTGTTTTATATATCTTTCGCATCTTGCAGGCACGCTACAGACTTGTGAGGCCCATGTTTGCAACACAGAACATTGCATGCGTCGCCAGCCACAGCTTCAGGCTGTATAAAGACCTCTGCCTTCACAGCTTATCTGCCTTTATCGCTGCTTGGCGCCAGCCAGTTTCTTCCATACTGCTGTGTGCTGGGCTGCATACTCTCACTGTGGGTCAGCAATTCCCGACCTCTTTGGTGTTGTCTCCTTCTCACCATGCCAGCCTTTTCGGGAGTTGGCAGCATGGGGCCCATGTCAGTGTTTTTTTAATATATAATTATTTGTATTGATTGTAGTTGCAGTACGAAAATAGCATACACTAATTACTATCAGAATCCATGGGGAAACTAGGAAATAAAGAAAAGGCTGACATTACTTAACCAGCAGGCAAAAGGTCCCTCAGCTCGATAACCTTATTTTGTGATAGATCCCTCTAACTGCAGATTGATCACGTTTTGAATTTTCCTCTGGTATCTGACTAGGTATGAACACTTTCTAAGAACTACCTAGTACGCAGGGTAGGTGGCCTGCTGCTCCGCATGGACGTTCCGCTATGGTAGTGACAGGCAGAACCATATTTAGGCACCACTTACGCAGACTGATGTCAGTTCCTTTCTTGCCGCACCACAAGATGCAGATCATTGACTACCCCATCTCTTCACTAGACCTTTATCAAAGAAAATCTTTTTAGTCCAGAATGTAAAAGAAAATATCACCTTCCAGGACTACAGGGTTTAAACCTTGTAGGGACTGTTGCAAGCAAATGTCTGAGACAGACACGCCTCCCCCCCCATATAATCTTGGTTGGCCTGTGATACCTAGGTTCGGAACGCAACTCCAAGGCCTGCAGAGACTGCACCTAGTCAACAAACCTCAGTCTTGCTCCTGAAGCCATTCACCTTTGGTGGGGATCCCGACTCTTGTTCTGAGGCCACTCGAATTTCCGGGGCCACCTGCGACATAGCAAATTGAAGAATTTGCTGCAGCTGTTTGGCACGTTACCTGCTCCCTCTGGCGTTCCCCCAGAAACCAGGAGAAACTCCACTTAGGACCCCGCCCTCTGCACCAGCTTGACCCACTACAGGCTCCACACTGGCTTCAATTCCAACTTCAAACCTGGCCCCATGCCAGACCCTGGAACATTGATGAAGTGCAACCTATTGAGCTTTCCAACTGTTATTCCGTGTCTTTTCTACAGACTGTGCCCTGATCTCATTAGGGCTCAGCCTTTGGGCAGCCCATCAGACTCCGAAACCAGGAAGGGCTCAAACCTCCATACTTCATGTAGAACAGCTGCTGACAACGATTCCTATGATGCTGGGGATGAATTTGCCCATCCATACAATGATAATTTGTATGAAAACCTTCAGGATGCTGGTAGGCTAGTTTCTTCTTCAGGCCCTGCCATGGAAGAAAGGTACCTCCTTCACCATGGTCGTGCAAAGGGCAGAAGAGGTTCTCGACCTTCAGTTACCCACTATGGAGGCGAAGACAAATGTCCTCACTGAGGTGTTTCAGCCCAGGTAAACAAATAATGAGCCAGTGCCTCTATTCAATGAAGCCCTTACAGACACCATTCTCCGGGCTTGGACAAAATCCTGTACCCATCCTCCGGTGAACATGTAGATAGCACGGTGCCAACCCCCACCCCTCGGTAACCAGTACTTTCTGACTCCGCATCCCACGCCTGAAAGCCTAGTCGTACAGACCTCAATGAGCAGGGTCAACCCCAGTGCATTTCCTACCCCACAACCAGACAGGTAATCCAAGCACATCAGAACCAGTTTCACTACTAAAAGTCAATGCCACCTGCCTCTATTCCCATGGCTTTGGGGACTCTGTATCATAAGTCTTGCCTGGTGTCCCGGAGGACTTGCTCCCCTTTTTTATGCAGGCTATTCAAGATGGTTGCAGTACAGTGAAATTTACCGCCTGTTGTGGCTTGGGCACCATGGATTGCCTAGGCAGAGCAGTCTGCACAAGTGTTGGCTCTCAGGAGACATGCCGGGATGACATCCATGGGTTTCTCCAAGGACATTCGATCCACGTTATTGTACATGCTGTCGATTTGCTGTTAGATTTTTGGTGAGTAAGCAGATTCTGCCCTTAAGTGCTTTAAGGATGGTACGGTCAATGAGGACTCCTTGGGCCTCTCTGCCCTGCCACTTAATGCCTGAGCCTGCGGCATCCACAGACCACGAGGACAGCAAGGATAGCATGCAGCAAGGCTTCCAACTCTTCTGATGTTGCAGCCTCAAAACCTCTTTAGTGGGTCCTTTCATGAACACAGCCACTCTGTCGGAGGTAGCACCTGATACTTTCTGCTAGGGTCGCAGGTGATAACTGTAAAAGCTAGTCTTACTGATTGCCCAGTGGGGTTACTCTACTGTTTCTTGCCACCCGCCACACCTTTCACCATCCTCCGAATGGCTGACAGAAGACCATTTGTCCCTCGTGCAGCAGGATGTGCCAAGGAAGCCATAGAGAGTGTACTGGCATTAGGAGTAGGCTTTGGTTGCTACTCCACCTACTTTAGATGCTGAAGGATGGAGGCCTACATCCTATTTTAGACCTTTGCCCTCTCACTTCCTTCCTACAGAAGGACAAATTACAGATGCTGACCCTAGCTCAAGTCTTGTCTGCCCTTAATCCTGGAAACTGGACGATAGTGCTGGACCTATAGGGCACTTATTTCCACAGGCAGTCGCCCACCTCCAGATTACGGCAAACATCCACTTCAATGGTTTGGTTCACTAGCAATGTGCTGAAGTTGCACCTGACTCATCGACAGGTGCTCCCCGTTATCAGAGCTATTCTGGACATTGTGCAGTTTCACTTCACCTCCCCAGAACGGGACGGTCAGGACATTCAGGTTATGATCCCGATGTTTCAGCCTCTGTCCTGGAACTCACTGATGACACCTCAGACTGCCGGACCCCTGTGTCCTATTGGTCAAGCAGCATATACAGGCTATTCAGTGGGATCTGAAGTCCCAGTGGGCACAGCATCAGGTAGACCTCTCTGATCAAGTCTAGATTTCAGAGGAGACTGCAAAAGACCTGCAATGGTGAGTGTTGGGTCAGCAGGAGACCCCCTGTTCTCCAGTATTGTATCTTTCATAGATTCACAGGCTTGAATCTTCCCCGTTGTCATGGTGGGTGTCCCACGGTAACAGAAATGTAAGCGGTGCTAATACCTTAGCATTAAGATTCACATTGGTTGAAGTTTGGATGTATTAAAACAATCAGAGCAGAGACCTTGAAGTACTCCTCCCCTGCAGCACCACCATACCTCAGATTTCTTACTGCACAGCATATGTTAGGGAGTCTCCCGAGCTCTGCTCAGTCAGTGTTACTTCTGTCAACTTTTGACCTGTCAGCTCTTCAAATTATTTCTGGACCGTTAAGCAGCATCTGAGGTACAGTTATTTGTGATTATTTACCTGTTTTGATCATGTCAGAGGGATAAACAAAAAGCTGTTCAGGCCTTGTAAATCCATTGGGAAATCAAGACTCTTCTGATGACCGTCACAAGGAATGTCTACTGTTTTTACTCTCACCACAAGCCTAAAGAGTGCAAGTAGTGTTGCACCTTTTCCACCAAAACCCTCAAAGACCGTAAAGCCAGGCATCTTCTCTGGCTCCAGATGGAGAAAGCTCAATCTGAGTGTCGGTGCGAAGAAAAGGAACCCTCTTCCTCAAAGAAACCTACAAATCAGGGTTTTTCAACATCTGATAGAGACACAAAGAGGGCAAAATCACACAAGTAAACCAGTGTTGAGAGGTCTAAAAGTAAGGAACCTGCGGAACCTTCTCGCTCTTCACCTTCATCTGTTCCTGCAACACCTTTCAAGGAACAGTCTATGAATAAAATCCATCTGTCGATGGATCCGTTGGTGAAGATCATCCCGTTGACGGTCGCTTTGTCAGTGGGGAAAGTGTTGACGCAGGTATCACTTAAGTGCCAGTGACTACGGTGGTATCTACCACACCGACAACTAGTACAACTCTGACCACCTGTCGTCCTAGAAGAAAACACCGATGACTACTTCGTCGTTGATGGTGGCCCTCAGCCCCATCTCAGCCACTCTTGTCGACAATTACATCCGGGGCAATGTCTACGACCCAGTAAGCGGGCCTGTCAACGACCTCATTGACTGCTGTAAAAGGCTGCCCTAATGTCTGATTATGGTATTCCAACGCCTATTCCTCATGACATTTCTAAGGTGCCTCCTTTATCTCCAGGGCACCTGCTGGAGATGTAGGAATCGGGTGATGAGGGTCTCTTTGGCCCCGCATACAGCCCTACACAACTTAATGTCAAGTGTCAGGAGACTGATGAAGAGGATGCCGATCAGAGTGCTTCTCAATATCGAGAAGGGGACTTTTCTTTTCTGGAAAGACACCAGGAGTCCGCTCAAGAATGACACCTTCCAGGAACACTACCCTTACAATGAGTCTGAAGAACAGCATGACGGCCAAGGGGGCACTGAGACTGTCCCTATATCATTAGTCACTGATTTATGTTTGATTACTATAAAAGATTTTGTGAGGCTAAGGTCCCGACAGAGCTTACTCCGAATCGTTTGGGTGCTCCTGAGGCGGTATCTATTTCAAAGAGCCCTATAAGGCAAAAGGAAAAGTGAGTGTGCCTCCTATTTCTATTCATGATACCTTTTCCGATTGCGATGGGGATCAACAGCCTGAAGAAGATGAAATTCCTTATGACGCACCAGGGGGATCACCCGTAACGGGTGGACTGTATTGCCATTATCTGCTTCGTCTACCCCAGCAGACTCGCCTCCAGCTGATATTGGAGGCTTTCACAAGCTCCGCGAGCGTCCAAGCGCTTCGACTTGCCTCTTGTGGCCTAACAAACGGAATTCAACTTTTATGACTTCAAAGATTCGGCTCAGCGCTTCGTGAGATCCATCCCCATAGTAGAGTACATCTGGCTAGAGGGGTTGAAGCTAATGAGACACGGGCTTCAGTGGCTGCTGCTGTTCCGAAACTGGACAATAAGTATAAGGCGCCTTATAAACCCGCCAACTTGCCTCATAGGTCAACCTCACCCTGACTGTTATTTTTCAGTCAGCCCAACGACCTTCTAAAAATCAGTCTACCCCTTGCTCTGCCCCTCCAGATAAGGAGGGTAGAAGATTGGACAATATAGCCAAGTGTTTCTCAGCCATGGTGGCAACATAGATTGGGGCGTTCAATGCGCTGGCTATATTGGGGAGATACGACCATCAGATGTGGTCTGACATGTCAGCATTTCTGGACTATCTCTCAGGGGACAAGAGGAAGGAAGTGAGAGAAATACAGCTGGAAGGGGGAGAAGACCTCCTCGGAGATCATAGATGTGGACATGGATATTTCATCTATAGCCTTTCACCAGATGGCAGGAACCGCTGTTTTATGAGGGCAGGGTTGGAAAAGGGCAACATCGTTCGACCCAAAAGTGCAGGCTAAGATCATTGACGACAGCAGCGTCCTCTTATGCTAGACAACCATAATGAAGACGTCCTCCGGCTGGAGGAAAGTCACAGTGCATTTCTAGGCGGCAATAATGCATCACAGGCACCTCAGTCCTACCTCAAAAATTATTAAAGCTCCTCCAAATTTTACAGTCGACGGAAGAGCATGTCTTCCGGTAAATGGGTTTTGGAGGTAATCCAACACGGTCACACCCTAGAATTTGTTCAAAAGCCTCCCAATTTTCCACCATTCACAATATTGCATCGTCATCTATCACTGCTGAAGGAGGAAATTTGCTTACTTCCCTCCAAGGATGCGATGGAGGAAGTCCTGATGTGTCAACGCAACAATGGGTTCTATACTCCAACTTCTTCCTCATCAAACAAAAGTCAGAAAATGGATACAAGTGATGGACTCGAGGCTATTAAACAAATTCATCAAAAAACAACCTTTCAGGATCATGCAGATTCAGTACAAGACTCTGATACTGACCAATTGCTAACCTCACTACAGACATTAGGGCTGGTGCAGTTGGTAGTAGGTCCTACCCATCAGGCTGGTCATACCTTGGATTTACTGTTCACTAACTCAACTAAACTCACAGTTGAACAACCTCAACCTCTGCTTTGGTCGGACTAGTATCTGCTAAAATTTGGCATTCGTATGGATGCTCCTAAAATCCGTCAGGGTAATGACTATGCCTTAATCAGACCCTGGCGTAAAGTCACCTCTAAATCTTTCTCCACCTATTTTAATGTTGAAGCCATACTACACCCAGATAATGTAGATCAAGCAACTGCGGCCTTTGAAGAGGCCATAATACCTGCCCTGAACACAGTAGCACCTATGTCAAGACTAAAGGCAAAGCATCGCCATGGTTTACATCAGCACTAAAAACTGAGAAATTCTCTTGCAGAACTGCCGAACAGCACTGGAGGAAAACTAAAGCTACCGAAGATCAAATCAGATATAAATTAATCCACCGTACCTATTTAAACAATATTAAACAGGCTAAAAAGTCCTATTTAACAGCGAGGATTAACAATGCTGCTAACTCTAGTAAGGAGCTATATAAAATTCTGAAGGAGTTTACTACTCCTCAAGCCAACCAGCGCACCCTTCCCCATACACAAGAATGGGTCGATAGAGTATCCTCCTTTTTTGACAAAGGTTAAAGCTATCTATAGATCCTTCCCCCAAGACAATGTAAACAATATTGACTCGCACTCAGCTGCAAATAGCCAACCGTTGTTGCCTTTGCTGGTTGAATTTAAAACTGTGACCTGCGAACAGGTATCTGAAGCCATTGCAAAGATCAAATCAGGCTCTCCAGCAGATCCTCTTCCTCCCCGCTTCTTTATGCAACTAGCACCTCTGTTGATAACAAAGTTAACAGAGATTTTTAATATGTCACTAGACCAAGCGATGGTGCCGAAAAGATGGAAAACAGCTCAAGTCAGACCTATCCTGAAAAAGCCAACCTTAGATCCCAGAGAACCAGGCAATTACCGTCCCATCTCGCTACTACCTTATTTCGGGAAGGTGCTCGAATCCTTGGTAAATAAACAACTTACTGTCCATCTGCAAAGTCATGGACTTCTTGATTCATCGCAATCAGGATTCCGGTCGGCGCATAGCACCGAAACGGCAGTAGTAGAGATGGTTGATAACATCAGGCTGGCTCTGGATAAAAGAGAATCAGCTATGCTGGTCTTTTGGACCGGTCTGCCGCCTTCGACACCATCTCCCATGACATTTTAGAACGGCTCTGGGAGCTGGGGGTCCGCGGGAAAGCTCTGGACTGGTTTAAAAACTATCTAAAGGATCGCTCCACTACTGTACATATAGATATCTTGGCCTCATGCAGCAGACCAGTAAGCATTGGAGTTCCCCAGGGGTCAATCCTGAGCCCTATGCTTTTTAATCTTTATGTAACACCTCTAGCCAGGATAATCAGGTCTTATGGGTTTGAGGTCGTGTCATATGCTGATGACACCCAGCTGCTGATCACATTTGGTCCTGACCCTACAGATACAATGATCCGGTTTAAAAACTATCTGACCCGCATTAACAACTGGATGGGCAATAACAAATTACAGCTAAATGGCAGTAAAACCGAGATTCTGTTCGGCAGGGCTGAAGAGTACTGGTCTAGCAGCTGGTGGCCTCAGGCATTGGGCCCATGCCCGTCCCCTAAACTAGTCTGCAATCTTGGAATAACGATTGACATGATTTTTCATGGATAACTTGTTGTCAATCTTGTGCTGGGTACCGGTTATGGGATTTTGCGGAAACTACATAAAATCTTTAAATGGCTACCTATCGAGGCCAGGAAGCCTCTGGTCCAGGGCCTAATTGTAAGCCGCATGGATTATAGGAATGCCTTACTAGCCTCCCTAAATGAAGACCTCTTTTCTAAACTGCAAATTCTGCAGAATACTGCGGCCAGACTGATCTTAAATCTACCTCCAAGATCTCCTTCAGTCCCAAGTCTGAGGTCCCTCCACTGGCTTCCAGTTAGGAAAAGAGGCCACTTTAAAATCCTGTGCCTAACTCATAAAAGTATTCATGGCAACGGGCCTGTTTATTTAGCGAAAAAACTTAAAAGATATGAGCCAGAAAGAACGCTAAGATCCAGCTCAAAATCTCTCCTTACCCCATTGCGCGTCCGCACTGCACGTAATGGGGGTCGATTCTTTTCTCGCCCCCCCCCCCCCCATCTCTGGAACAAACTGCCGTTTCATCTTCTTTCCATTGCGGACAACCAGCGTTTCCGCAAAGAATTGAAAACGTGGCTGTTTGACTGGAAATAACGTAAATTGGATATGACCGCCAGTCTTTGGAATCTCCGTAAGCGCCATGAGACCTACCGGTGATATGCGCGCTATATAAGATTCTCTGAGTTGACTTGACTCTCCTTACAGGAGATCTTGTAGCTACCGGGTATTACATGACATTGCTGGATCTTCTACATGTGTATTTCTGTATTCCCAATCACTGAAGCATGGAAAATTCCTGCTGTTTGAGGTGGCAGGGTGCCATTACCAATTCAAAGAGTTTTCTTTCGGACTATGTTCGGCCTCCAGGGTCTTCACCAAATGCATGACCCCATTGGCGGCCTTTCTGAGGAGAACAAGGCAGCAAGTATTTCCGTACCTGGACAACTGGCTCAAAAAAGGACCCACTTCTCACTCTGCAAGAAAATAATCTTGGGCCTGACTGAGGCTATTCAGCACTCTAGGCCTCAAGCTGAGCAGATGAAAATCGTATCTAACCCCTCCAGGTCAGCTGTTTTTCTGGGGGCAATCCTGGATACAAAGGTCTCCAAGGCTTTCCCAACAGTGGTGAGGATTCATGCCTCGAAGTCAATAACCGCTGCCTTCTCAGCAAACAGGTTCTCTTCTGTCCCGAAGTACAAGTCAATGTTGGGATGATGTAATCTTGCATTCCCGTTGATACCAAACTGTCGTCTTCGCATCCAACCGTTGCAAGAACTAGACAATCAGTGGGTCCAGTACCATGGCACCTTTGAGGACACAATTTCCATTACTTCAACGATGAAGTTGGCGATGTCTTGGTGGATGAATTCAGCCAATGTCTCTCATTCATTCCTGTGCAGCCCCACAGTTATGACAGCAGACTCCTTCCTGGAAGGCTGTGGAGCTCATTTGCAGGGCTTGGAGGTTCATGGAAAATGGACTGCTCAGGAAACATTATCACACACATCTGATGGAACTGAAAGCAGTTTTCCTAAGCCTCCACGCTTTCCTTCCCAGGCTCTGCAACTTTTCAGTCCTGGTGAGAACAGACAACACTCCAACAATGTTTAATCTCACCAAACAAGGAGGAACACAATTGCAGATTGTCAGCTGAAGCTCAGCAATTCGGGGAATGGTTGATTGCCCTCAATATCATCCTGAAGGTGGAGCATGTTGCAGGGGTAACAAACGAATGGGTGGATTCCTTAAGCAGAACTGACACAGTGCCACGAGTAGGAACTAAATCAGTGGCAGCTAATGCAGGTCTTTCATCATTGGGGTACTCCAAATCTGGATCTCTTTGCTACTCTTCACAACAAGAAATGCAGGTTGCACACCAGCACATTCCCGCAAACAGAATCTTGGGGAAATGCATTACACTTAGCGTGGATGATTATGTTCGCATACACTTTCCCAAGGTGATTCGCAAAATGAAGCAGGAACCTTGCTGCCTTATACTCATAGCTCCAGCTTGGCCAAGACGGTGCTGGTTCACCGAGCTTCTTCGCCTATCGGAGTGCACACATTTTCCATTCCAGCCATCGGAGGATCTTCTGTCGGTGAACAAGGGGCAGGTTGTCCACCCACAGATACACCTGCTCAACTTGTCTGCATGGCTCCTCACGACAATGAGTTCGGGACACTGAGATCTGCCTGAGGATTGCAGATCAGTTCTCCAGCACGCTTGTGCTGCCTCCACAAGTAAATGTTATTCTGCAAAATGTTTTTTCCTGATGTAGCTCGAAGTTGCTGCATTCTCTCTCTCCTCCACTCCAGAGCAGATACTCCCTTATCTTCTACACCTAGCGGAATCAGAACTTTCTCACTCCTACATTAAAGTGCATCTAGCGGCTTGCTCAAGATTTAGGAGGCGAACAGGGGAACTTTTATTATGGTCCAACAGGCTGGTTAAGGAGTTCATGAATGGCCTTTTTCGGGTCTTCTCTCCAGGGAAGTCACCTCCTGTGGTATGGCAGCTCAACATAGTCTTGTCTGTGCTTATGCGAGCTCCTTTCAAACCAATTCATAAAGCGGACTTTAAATGTTTCTTGGAAAGTAACTTTTCTGTTGGCGCTCATCTCGGCAAGGAGAATAAGTGAAATTCATGCCTTGACAATTCACGAACCATATTTAGTTTTGGGATGAGTCATTTTGCGAACTAATCCTAAATTTATTCAGACGTCAGATGCTGTCTCAAGTTCTACCTAGATAGAACAGACTTTCAGGAATTCGTTGAGTAACTCCTAATTTATTTTGCTCCACTGAGAAAGGGGCAAGCTCTGTCACTGGGTATTGCTCGTTGGGTGACTGCAGTCTTCACCTTTGGTCATGAGAAAGCAGGAAGATCATTAACTGCAAGGGTGAAAGCACATTCCATGTGAAAGGTTGCATCTTATTCAGCCATATTTGCTGGTATATTGTTGCCAGGCATCTGCAAGACAACAATGTGGGTTAATGCCCACACCTTCATGAAGCATTATTGCCTGGATTCCCTACGGAAGGCGGATTTGGCAATCAGACAGGCTGAGTTACGGCACCTGTTTTACTTAGGTATGCAACTTTTTAATGTTCATATGCATTATTGTTTGATGTATCTCTCCTTTAACTTTATTGTGGCTTTATCACGTTATGTTTTTGAAGGTCTTTTCGTAAATTCATGCTAAGGAGTTTCATCTTGCTGTATTATTTTATCATTTTGGGATGGTTTGCCTACCCACCTACATTGTTACTGCGTACTAGTCTGATTCAAGCTTGTGGATCTATGAAGGATACAATACTGGAGCAAAAAAACAAGTTGCCTGTACACTGTTTCTCCAGTATTGATATCTTTCATTGATTCACAAGCGATCCTCCCTCCTCCCCATTAAGGCTCACTATTTTCATGCCTCTTTTTTCCTTCATTTACACTCGTGCTTGAAATCTGTGGTTTGGTGGCTCTGCAGGGGGATGAGTGCTTCAGGGTCTCTGTTCTGTCCTGCAGGACTGCTTGATTTGGTACCACTCAAGGACCCATCACCTGGAAGTTAGTGCTTTGGTGTTTATTCAAAAGGTGAAGAATTTCTTTGGTCCGATATTCCAGAAGGCCTGTCTGGGGTTGGGAGGGACTGGAACGACGTGCTAGATGTGACCAGGGATCGATGGAGGCCCGGAGGAGCTGTGGCTGCTGGCCGGCCCACGAAGCTAGGCTCTCTGGTGTTGGGGCTGGACTGGGTGGACCCGTGGTGCCGGTTACATGGGAATGCCCAGGGTTATACATATCTTTCGGCGGTTCATGACTCCTACTCCCGTCTCGATTACCTGTTTGTTCCCCGGGTGGTGACATATAGGGTGGTCGAGGCTGATATTCTCCCGCAGGGTCTCTCTGATCACTCGCCGGTTGCCCTTACATTACAGTTGGGCCGGGCGAGCCAGCCGTTCCGCTGGTGCCTCTCGGCTTGGAACCTCCAGAAGGAAGAATATAGGGAGCGTCTAGAAAATGCTATTGACCAATACCTGACACTCCATGTGGGATCGGTCTCGGGGGCCGAACTCCTGTAGGAGGCTTTGAAGCCCACCTTACGGGGTGTCGACATCTCCTTCTGCGCGGCTGCTCGCAGGGCGGGCAGGGAGGCTCTGCTGCAAGCGGAGGCTAATATTACAGACCTGGACCAGCGCATTAGGGGGTGTCGGGGGTACTCCGGTTCGTCAACAGCTGCTACTGGCACAACAGAACTACGCCGCTCTCCTGTTGGATGAAGCCCGCCTTGCTTGGCTGGCGACACGCAGTAGGGTGTACCAATGGGGAGATAAGTCTAGCAAGATGCTCCATCGGTTGTGTCAAGGGATGTTGCACTCCCAGGCCCTCCCTGGTATAGCACGTTTGGACAGGGAGCCCATTACGGACCCCTCAGAAATTGCTGACGGCTTCGCTAAGTATTATGCGGAGTTGTACGCACCCAGAGAGTGTCTCCAGGAAGATGTGATAGGCCGATTTCTGCATGGCCTCCCGCCTAGGGCTTTGTCCGATGAGGCGCGTGTGGAATTAGATCTCCCGCTCACAGAAGAGGAATTGGGGGCCGCCCTGGGGGACCTTAACTCTGGGTTTCCCTGTGAATTTTTTAAGAAGTATTTTTTGCAGCTAGGGCCCCACTACCTTAGAGTGGTTGAGGAGGCCCGTGAGCAGGGATGCCTTCCTCATGACTGGAGACATGCGGAGGTAGTGGTGTTTCATAAACCTGGCGGTCCCCCGGACCAGCATGCTTCCTATCGGCCTATTTCCCTTCTGAACGTCGAAGCCAAAATCTTGGCCAAGGTGCTCGCCAATCGCCTGCGGTCTCACATTACTACCTTAGTGCATTCTGACCAGGCCGGGTTTATGCCCCAGAGGGCGACCCAACATAATATCCGACGAGCACATGTTGCTGTTGCGGCCATTCGGGGGCTGGGTGAGCGGGCGGCGCTACTGCTGGCAGATATGGACAGGGCCTTTGATTCCCTTAGTTGGGTGTACCTATTCGCGTTGTTACACAGGCTGAATTTTGGACCGCGCTTCTTGTCCTACTTGACCTTGCTCTATACTGACCTCACTGCGTCGGTGGCTCGGCCTCCTCCACTTTTTCCATTGGACGGGGTACTCGGCAGGGCTGCCCTCTGTCTCCATACCTGTTTGCATTGGCTATGGAACCCCTGGCCGCGGGTCGATGTGCAGGTGACGGGCTTTGAATGGGCGCACGGCTTGTCGGATCGCTTCGCATTATATGCTGACGACGTCTTATTTTTTTCTCACTGATGTGGATAGGACGGTGCCGAGACTGCTCCGCATCCTGCAGATCTTTGTTGAATCGTCTGGTCTCTACCTGAGCCCCAATAAGTCCACCTTGTGGGTTCTTGGGGACGCGTCGGGTCTTGGCTCCTGGGCTTCGTCGGTCCTAGTGGTTACAGGGGGGGGGATGAAATAATTGGGAGTATTCCTGTCGGACTCGCCCACCGTGTCCTGGGAAAGGAATCTGGCTCCGGTTTGGTAACGTGTACGGGAGGATCTTAAGACTTGGTCCCATATGCCACTGTCAATTTATGGTAGGTCTGCCATATTCAAGATGGTCTCGCTCCCCCGTTTACTATATCAATTGCAGAATCACCCCTACCCGATTTCCCCCAGATGGTTCCGTCAGGTGAATGCTGCCCTGGGTCAGTTTCTATGGGCCGGCGGAGCAGTGTTGCCCTGCGGACGTGCTTCCTCTCTACGTACTGTGGGGGGGGGGCTGGCGACCTCTGACATCTTGTCATACTATATGGCTTCCCACCTGCTTGTTCTGAATGAATGGTGGTATGGGGATAGGGACGACCCAGCCTATGCAGTTGAACGGCGATGTATGGGGGAGTTCTCCCTACATACAATACTGTACTCTGCATTGATATGCAATTCACTGCCGTCGGCGACGAAGGTCGTTTTCCAAATTTGGCGGCAGGCCCTACGGAGGACGGGGTGGTGGAATAAACTGACGCAGGAGACCCCCTCCCCCCCCCCTTCCCTATGGAACAACGGGCGTTTGCCTCAATTAGCCACTCTGGCGGGGTAGCATTGGTATCTCTACTCTGGGGGATGTAATGCTTGGGACAGTTCTGAAGTCCTTTCAGGACCTGCAAAAGGACTTTCACATGCCGAGAACCCAATTCTATAAATATCTTCAGTTTCGGCACGCCCTCTCCCCCAGTCTGGAGGGCTTGGAGTCTCTGGCGGAGTTTAGCCCGATAGAAGCGAAGGAGTTTATGGGAGATTCTCAGGATCACAAGATCTCTAAGATTTACCAATCCTTAGTTACTCACTGTTCTCCTACACTGCAGAAGCTTAGAGGGGCCTGGGAGGGAAATGTAGGCCCACTCGATGAGGAAGACTGGACGGAGTCCCTGGCTTCCCCGCGGGGGGCGACTATAGCAGTGCGCCTGGTCCAGTTTAAGTATCTTCATCGGGTCTATTTCACACGGGCTCGATTGTGGAGGGCGGGATTGGTATCCACCCCGGTGTGTCTCCGGTGCGAACGGGAGGAGGGTACCCTGATGCATACAGTGTGGCATTGTCTTTCCCTATCACGATTTTGGAGGGGTGTGCTGGCCTGCCTCTCTGAGGTGTTGGGCTGGGACCTCCCCCGCTCGCCGCAGTTGGTGCTGCTACATGTTATGGCTGGGACTGGGGGCAACATATATAAACGCCATCTTATGCTGCTCGGGTTCACTTTGGCAAAGAGAGACCTTGCTAGGGCCTGGAAGGCATCGGCACCACCCTCAGTGTCCGCATGGAAGAATGGTCTAGACTTCTGCATGGGCTTGGAGCTTCCCATCTTTACTGCACGTGGGTGCCCGCATAACCATTTTAAAGTTTGGAAGCGTTGGGCGGATTATCGAGGCTTGCAGCTGCAGCCGATCTCAGCCGGGGGGCCCTTCAATCCAGCTTAAGTTTTAATCTGTTGGTGCAAACTGTGGATTACTGTATATCCGTATGCTGCAATTTTTTTGTGGTGCATATTCTATTGCTGTGCTACTCTTGGGAGGTTGTTAGTGCGACCGGGGGGGTGGGGGGTTTGTGGGATAGGGTTTTCATATAATTTTCTTTCATCTGCATTGCTCTTCAACTTTCCTGGATCTTATTATGAAAATGTCAAAGTCACAATGCTGTACGTTGATTATGCAGAAGCCTCTGGGTTACAGAGCTCTGCCACATCTGTGCTATTTGACGAATAAAATCTGTTTAAAAAAAAAAAAAAAAAAAAAGGTGAAGAATTTGTGGTAAGAAGTATCTATTAGAAGAACAAGTTATTTACCTTCGATAATGATCTATCTGGTAGATATCTATTTACTTGCAGATTCACAACCCATCCTTCCCATTCTGCAAACTGGACTGTCTTCCACCTAAAAATGTCCCAAGCGTAGCGTTCTGCATAATGATCAAAGCCAATTTTCTGTTGGGCTCTGTATCTGGGGCGTGGATGGCCTAGAAATTAACGAATGTCAGCATTCATGAGTGGTGCCTATATGCACTTCGGCATGTAACTGCCAAAGCAGAATGTTGGAGCACAGCTGCACAATTTAACCTAATGGCTCACAGGGGTACTCCTTAAAAAGAATCCAGTTCCTGTCTGACGCCTGGGGAAGATTTATAAGGTGAGTAAATTTGGGTTAGAGTATCCACCATGAAGGATATTACCAAAGGTAAGTAACGTGTTTGTTAGAACTAATAATTACTGTCCTCTGATAATACTCACGTCTCTGGCTCATGCAAGTCTGAAGCACTTTGTCAGTACTATTTGTACTCCACCTTTTCTTTCTTGGTGATTCACATGGACCTGACCATCTTGATTAGATGTTCCTTTATTACCATTTTTTTCTACACTTAGAACTTTTTCCTCTACTGCTGGAGCATCTTTATAAAAAATACCTGCTCTCTACATATTTAAACAAAATTGTCCGCATCTGGCCATGGGCACCCTCACCCCATTGAGATGCTCTGGTACATGGTGAAAAGGGTCTTGGGGTATAATAAAAACGATGAACTAATGCTTGCCTTCTCTTCTCCCAGAGGACTAAGACTTTCTAGACTGGAGCTATATCCCAGGTCTGCAAGGTGGAATATCTCAGTTGATTTTGCCACTATAATAACAGTTATATCTTTGTGAGTTTACTTATGTAACCTTCTTGTGTCAGCTATTTCTGCATTTTAATACCCAGCAGATATGGATGATGACTGTGAAGGGGACAATCTCCTACCTAGCCTACCATTGGAATACTTCTCAGGTGCCTGACTAGATCTGAAACACTTTTCTCTAGCAATGCTCCTGCACACCACTAGGTTCCACATTGACTCCATAGTGCCACGGAAGTGATGGAATATAGCTGTGTATAAGCCCCACCCCTGAGAGTTGGCATCAGTTCCTTTCTTTCTACACCTTATGAGACAGATCCAAAGCTCAGCTCCCAATTTAGTCAGCCTTCAACATTTCAGTAAAATAAAAAAATCTAGTGTTTGATAGGGAACTATGTCCTATTCTAATACTACAAGTTTTTAGCTGTGCTGCAATTGTATAAGACAAATGTTGGTCACAAACCCACAGGAGGTGTCTGGTGCTCAGGCTTAGGACATGACTCAAAGGTTTTCTGGTAAGTGTGTCCAAGTGCACCTAAGGTGATCAGGGACTGAGAGGTTGAGCTGTACATTGCCAAACATATGAAGTCTCTGGCCTTGTGGTAAGTGCCATCCTACTCCAAGTTAAGAGCACAGATTCACTCACAAGGCCGTTCCCTCAAGAAGTCAACTGTGTGGTCAAAGTCCTCCGGTAAGTTGAAATCTAAGTCCAAGCACAATAAAGGCAACCGTAGCTCTATACCACCTCACCCCTCTATCCAAAAAGATGGTACGAAGGCATCATAACGTCAGTCCATCACCCTCCAAAGTTTCAGTTGTGGAACAGATTCAGTGATGGATCACTGTGCCTAGTGTTTCCCGGACCTTCTGCAACATTGCAGCAAATGGATACCCTTTAGAAGGCCATGTTGCAAATACTTGGTGGTGTTCATGCTCTCAAGGAATGCCTTTGGGCCCCAAAGAACCACGGGGCCCCTAGTTGGCTTGCGGGTTACCCCCAGTTGATCTATTCTCTGCCCCCTCTGAATCTGTTGGGGCTTGTACCAACTCCTCTACAGACTTCCACCCTGGCTCGTTGATGGTGTTACTGGTGCCAGGGTAGGATCGGGTGCGGATTCAAATATCTGATACTGACTTCTGCCCGATCCCGAATGATGTTGCAATATGAAATTACAAAAGTGCATTTCGTCACTATCAAGCCTTACTGATCCAGTGCCTCCACTTGGGTGGGCGCGCCATCAGAGGTGCCACAATCTTATTTTTTGGGCTGTCTAAATCTTCCCAACATCCAGAGAAGATGATGGTACTACTTACTACTATTGCCTGTTATGCTACCTGACACGTAGGGCAACAAAGAAGGACGTCCACTTCAGTTTGTTTCGAGCAAGTTTCTGTATTGTGCCCCAGGTGTTGGTCAGGGCCTTTGTTTCGGTTTCCACAGTTCGCCTCCAGGTGCTCTTTGGCCTGCCTCTCTCCCATTTGCCTTCTGTGTGCCAGTGGAGAACTTTTCTTGTAATGCAGTCTTGTTCTCTTCTGTTGATGTGTCTTATCCATCTACAGCCTCTTCTCATAATGAGTGTCCATGCTCTCTTGCTTGCATCTGGTGAGCAGTTCCTTATTGTAAATGGGCTGCGGCCAGAAAATGTGCCAGATTCTTCTCAAGATACTGGTGTTGGTAGACTGACCATTTGGTGATGTTGGTTTTTGTAATTTGCCAACATTCTAATCCATACAGTGTTTTGCCCATTACAGTTTCCGGGAGAACCCTCCCTACGACATGCGTCCAGCTGGAAATGAACTCTGGACTTTTGTTTGCCTTCCTGCCTCTGCTTCTCCCATCCTATCTCAGTTCTGAAAAAGATGAGGAACGACCAGGCCCAAGTTATTTTAGTGGCTCTGGATTGGACCAGGAAACTGGTACCGTGAGCTTCTAGGCATGTGCTCGTGCGCTCCGATTAGGCTGCTGCTTCAGTAGGACCTCCTGTTTCAGCAATTCCTCTACCGAATCTATTGCAACACCTCCATGTGTGGAGATTGAGCGAGGGCTGGTGACTGTTTGTTCTGCCTCCAGACGTGGTGGATATCATCCTCACTACTGAACACCCTTCAATCAAGTGCTTTAATGCTGGGTGATTAATTAACTTTGTGGCTTGGTATGTTAACTGCAAGATTGACCCTTTACAACCTAAGTTGTTGGATGTTGTTTTGTTTGTATTGTCTTTTGCCCACCAAGGCTTTGCAGTAGGCGCTATTAAAAGTTATTTGTCTGCTCTGTTGTCATTTTTACTTTTGCTAGACCAGCCGTCATTAGTTAATTCATCTGTTGTAATGAAGATTGTAAAAGGGCAGCCACGTGTTTCCCTCTAAATAATTGGTGATGCCACAGTGGTGCCTTAATTTGATCATAATGCTTCTCATGTTCATTACTTTTGAGCTGATATACAACTTTGTTGCTTCTCTTGACTTTGAAGAACATCTTCCTAGTGGAGTGAGTAAGCTTCAGACATCTGCCTGACAGTACCTTTTCCCCCCAGACAAACTGGGTTTGAGATCTCGGGTGGCCTTCTTGGCTAAAGTTGTGACTCCTTTCCATCATGGGTAATCTAGCTCATTTTTTGCTGCGCCTCCTCAACCCTTGAAAGAGTAGGAGGGGCTCAATTGGCTGAACCCTAAAAAAGCTTTTACACTGATTGTCCCAAGGAACATCATATGGACAATTAACTTTTGGTGTGCTTTAGGGCAAAGAAAGAACAGGCTGTGCAGAAGAGGACCTTGTTGAAGTGGATATTCCTCTGCATTAATACAAAAAGATGATGGACGGAATGCTTAATATTGTCAAACATTCACCCCCAGTAACAAATCTGGGTTAAATTCATTGTTTTTTTTTTTTTTTTTTTTTGCTCGCCATGCCACCCCAGTTTGGACCCAGCCATATGCAAATCAGTCTTGAGCCTGCTCCGCATGGAAACAGTCCAGCCCAAACTGCCAGGCAAGGTCCTCTTTGCAGGTCCTCTGCATTAACATCTGCTCCACATGAAGCAGCCCCTGGAAGGTCTGAAAGCTCATTCCACCAGGGCTAAGGCTAGGACCACGGTGTTGGTGCGCGGAGTGGCTGTCCTTGACATCTGCAAGGCTGCAATTTGGGTGCATAGGTTCATGAATCACTACTGGCTTGACAGCCAGGTCTGGTGGGAAGGACATTTTGGTTTGAGCCCATTATTCAGACTCTCCATCTGGGGAAGTACTGCTTTGGTATCTATTCTAAGATGATGAATCTGCAGTTAGAAATATCCATCAGAAGAACGAGTTGCTTACCTTTGGTAGTGCTCTTCCTGCTAGGTATTCATTCTAACTTCATATTCCTTACTGCCCTCTTACTTCCCTATTCTGTGGAGTGGCCCCTTTTTAACATCAGTTGAAAAAGATTCCAAGTTAGGAATCTGCACATTGATGCTAACAATCATTTGTGATCTGTGTCTGAGGGCATGGAAATAGACAAGCAAGAAACTGACATCAGTATGCAGGGGTGGTGACATTATGCTGCTCTGTCACTTCTGGGGTGGTATGGAGTTGGTGCAGAGCCATACAGTGCCACCTAGTGGAACGCAGGGGTAATACTAGAGAATATTTTTCCTGAGTCAGTCTGGTGCCTGGGAAGTATTGTAAGGTGAGGAATCAGCAGTTAGACTATCCTCCAGTGTATTACTATAAGTAACTAACTTGTGTAACATGTCAATCTCCAGAAAAGAAACCACCACCACGGCATCCATCCACTCGGCTCCATCGGTCCCCCGCCGTCACTACGCCTACTCCAGATGACTGTAAACCATCCGCTCCATGGTAACACCAATTCTGAATGCCTCCACCTCTTCCGCGACCTTCCCAGATGCTTGGAAACACACAACTGTCCTCTCAATGCTCAAGAAACCATCAGCGGATCCTTCAGAGCTTACCAACTACAGACTGCTGCCATTCCTGGCCTGTGTCTTTGAGAAAATCTTCAACAGACGCTTCACCGACTAAATCAATGACACCAGCTCCTCAACACCACTCAGTCTGGTTTCAGAAACAACCATCACTCTTCTCTTCCCCTCTTCCCTTCTGCCTCTTCTCTCCCCCTCGGTTCTCCCCTCCCCCTTCTCTCCCCTGCCCTCCTCTTCTTCTCCCCTCCTCTTCTTCTCCCCTCCTCTTCTTCTCCCCTCCTCTTCTTCTCCCCTCCTCTTCTTCTCCCCTCCTCTTCTCCAGGTGAAACCATTACAACAGTGCCTGGACAACCAGTGGAGTCAGTTCTCTGCAGTTGATAAAGTTAACTCTCACATGGGCTGCAGTCGGCTCCCTTCTTTGGTGCCAATTCACAAACTCCTGAGTGGTGTCCCCTTCCCAACGAAAGACTGTCTCAGACCAACGTGACGGATGCATCATTGTTGGGCTGGTGGCGCCCACATGCATTGCCTGCTGGACCAAGGAGTGTGTTCTAAGAAGGAAGGCTTACCATATCAGCCTTCTAAAGCTGGGAATGGTCCATCTAGCCCTCAAGTCTTTTCTGCTGAGTTTCCGAGTATTTTCTCTGCTTGCGGCCAATACAACAAAAGTGTATTCCATCAACAACAGGGAGACATGAGATCCAGACCTCTGTCTCTAGAAGCTCAAACAATTTGTAAGTGTCTAATTGAGAGGAACCTGCACATCATAACGGGTCACCTGCCTTGCATCATGAATGCAGAAGCAAATTCTCTCAGCAGAACAATGCAAAGGAATCCCGATTAGGTGCTAAATGACGAAGTGCTGCTCGTCCTCTTTGGCAAATGGAGCTTTCCAGACATCGTCTGACACAAATGCAGACATCAAGAAATGTCCAAATTACACATTCAGGTTCTACCAACCAGAATTGCAGCGAAACGCTCTTTTAGTTTCTGTTAGTGTTTCCTACGATCCCACTAATGCCATTAGTGCTTATCAAGTTAGTGATTTGCAAAGTGAGGATGATACTTATGGCTTCAGAGTAGTAATGGCAGTGGTAGTACACTGACCTTGGGCATTTATTGGAACGGCCACTAGAGACTGCTGCGCTGACGAGATCTTGAGCAGGAGTGAAGTCAAGGAGATGAAAAATCCCTCACACTTGTTCTTTCTTCCTATAGGATTTGTCTTTGTCCTCCGAAGCAGTTCTTTTTAATGACTTGCTGGTCAAAGGCAAGCAAGTACAGGATTTGGAGCAGTACTAAGCCCAACATTCTTTTTGAGCTCACATCAAAAAGTTTAGCCTCCAGGTCCTTGATGGCCTTGTCATGCATGATGCTACATTTTGCACACAAATTAGATTGTGTTTGGGCACCAGAGACAGATTGTTACACAGTTCCTACAAATCTAGTGGGACTGAGTAGTTGGATCAACAAAACTTCATAATACAGACACTGAGGGCCTTATTTGCAAGAAGTGACGCATCGCTGCCGCAATGCAGCGATGTGTCAAAATGTTATGTGCTGCCGTGTGACAATGCAAAAATCCATGGTTGCGCCAGATTTACAATTTGGCGGACTGTGGCGCAATGCGGTAGCCTGCGTCATAAAAAATGATGTGGGTGCCGCAGAATAGCCGCAAGTCAACCCGACACAACTGTTGCAAAAGTGGCGGAAGGCAGATGTGCATCACGTAACGCGAGTACGAACACTCCATGACAGTCCCAACTGTGTCAAGTGGGTAAATTATAAGAAAAAGCAACACATTTCCCCAAAAAACGATTTGTGGGACCATAGAGGAGTCTGCAATGGAGCAGGGAGCACACGGCAGCACTCGGGAGACCCAACCAACCAATCCCAACACCAGTCCAGATGCACACGCAGACAGCCGGGGACAAAGGAAGAGGACGTCAAACGTCCGTGATGAGGAAAACGAGATACTGGTCACTGAGGGGATCAATCCTCAACATCAGCTGTTTGTGAGCTCTAAGTTGCCACTATGGAAAAAGAGGCGATATGGCAGTCCATCATGCAAAAAATAAACTGTCGGCCAAGCAAAGATGAGTTACCGACTGCAAAAAACGCTGGCACGATTATAAGTGCAGAACAAAGGCCAAATTAGCGTCAAACCTCAAGGCAGCATTGCAGACCGGAGAAGGAAGCCCAGCAGACCAGGAGGTGTTGGATGCCCTGGAGGAGCGGGTGGCAGCTGTCATCCCGGAGGAGTTTGTGTCTGGAATCTCGGGACAGGACAGTGCAGCACATGAGAACCAACAAGAGTCATTGGGTAAGTCACAACAAGTTCAAATATGTGCGTCATAGGTCATGGGGTTGATAACAGCCAGATATATACCTGTGACCCAGTGTGCTGTGTGCAGCTTGATGTTTTAGGTTCAGGGTCTTGTTCCATGTATCCCCACATAAAGTAAAATGTCAATTGCACAGTCCAAGTCAGCTCCGTCATGTTCCTACCTGCAATGTCTAAAGTTTAACACCAGTCTACGTCCCACTTGGCCAACTGCCTCCTGTCAGTAAATGTACAATATGGTAACCAGATCAACAAGTATATGAATACAATAGACCGCATTTAAAAGAAAGCTATGCAGTGCCGTGCTGCGTTACTGCAAAAGCAAAGGGATGTGTCATATTCACAACAATCTGACGTAGCCATGACCTCTTCCCTGCATCTGTGTATAATTGGATGCTATGCGCCAACGCAGGCACACTTGCACCATGGTGCAAAGGTGTCTGCGTTGGCAGATGGCAGCCCATTGTGGGTCAGCGCAGGGGTAAACGTCAGAAATGCAGTATATCTCATAGGTATGGCGCAGTCCTGATGTTTTCCCTTGCCATAGGGCAGCACAGCAAGAAGGCGTGTGGCGCTGCACTATGGCAAAAACTCATAAATGAGGCCCATACAAATTATGAAATAAAGTATCACTCCTCATTGCGTCTCCTTACACCTCCCTTGTGTAGGTGTATGATTTGGACTCACTCCTATGTTAAAATATTGTAAATTAGTGAATGCAGATTTATCCATGTGTGTTGCGTCGTAACACCCACAGCAACATCCATGAAACGTTCCTTTCATGCAAAGTTGCTGTGGGTGTTACGGGACCATGGGCCTCATTTATGAGCTGTTGACTTAGTGCAGCACCATAAGTAATCCTGCTGCACTGCCCTATGTGAAAGCAAAAGGCTAGGAATGTGCTGTATCTATGTGCAATCCTGTCCTTTACCCCCGCGCACAATGGGCTGCTGTGCACCAACCAGGCATCCTTGCACCATGGTGCAAGGGTGCCTGCGTTGTGGGGCTGATTGTGCTTGTGCAGGAAGGTGTCCCTTCCTGCACAAAATCAATCACAAGAGGTGTTTACCTCTTCCTATGTGTGCTACAGAAGAAATGCATCCCTGCGCCTCCCCTGGGGAGGCGTAGCATACCGGTGCATTCCCAGGTTTATGATTTCTTGTAAATCTGGAAATGCGTCAGAAGCCATGGCTGTTGCGTGGGAACACCCACAGCAACACCCATGGCACACCCGTTTTTCGCAAAGTTTTGCATGTAAAGGGGCCATATTTACAAGGACATAAAAAGCAATGCAGGGTGGCTTTATGTGTCCTTGTAAATATGGGGCACCACACTGCACCACTGGTGCATCACAAAAAGTGATGCATGCTGGCGCAAGAGGCTAAAAGATTTGCCCCTAGGTTTGCACCACAAGAAGAGATTCTGGGAGGGCCGTCGGCACTCACATTTGAAAATACCCTCGTGAAGTACTAGAGCAAACTCCATCCTAAATACTCTACAAACAGCAGTAACACATCTCTTATCTCTTTGCAGAGGATGCACCAACACCATCTGTCCAGGTGAATGATACACTGGAATTTCCTGACGTGGACGACAGCCTGTCACCCTTCATCAGGATACCCTCCACTAAATCCTGGGCTCCATACAGTCACCTTCTCCGGTTGCTGTGAGGGACACCAATGTAGTGTGGTCTCAAGATGATCCCCAACCAAGTGCACCCACTGCATCTGGCAGCACACATCCCCCCCCCCCCCCCTGGGCTCTAAGGACACACAACTTTTGTTCCACCAGAGTGCTGTTCGACTCCAGCGTGAGCTTGTGCATGTGGGGATGGATATCATGGTAGTTAGCCTACAGGCCATCCAGAGATGCCTCCACTCCAATGATGAGAACCTTGAGGATACATAAGGCAACTACCCTCCACGCCCTGGCCTTGTTCAATCCCTGGCTACCATTGCTGGTGTCATGAGGCAGAGGCATGAACAAATGCCCTGCCAAAGTGGCACCAGCGAGGTTGGGAAACATCTGGTGGAAATATGTGACATCCTAAGGACAATGTAGTGGAAGCAGGATACCTACCTCGCCACAATGACTCCCTACCACCCGGATGTAGTAGCTGTCCTGACAAACCAGCAGAACATCCTAAATGCACTGATGCCTTACCTGTTGTCACAGGGAAATGCTGCTGCAGCCATGGCTTCAACATCCTCAGGCCCTTCTGTCGGTGTCACTCATCTAACTCAGTCACCTACTACAGCCCCCACAGAGCAGCCAACGGACACATCTCAGGAAGTGGATTTGTCAGACACAATTACAGCGTAAGCCTGCCCACTAACATTTCCCTGTGTCATGTGATGTGAAACATAACCGTGACAGTGTGAAAACGGTAGATACTGTCCTCCTCTTGCTTTGTCCACGTGTTACACTCCACCATTGCTGTTCCGTTGTTGTAGAAAATCACATTGTGGCACTGTCATTCACATCCTCACTAGAACACTACTTGACCACGTGTCTTCACATATCTCCCCCCTGGAAACATGGCTGCACATCCAAGGTCTTGTTCACAGATTCATGGATGATTGTTTGAAGTACTGGTACTTACCCTTTGCTTTCTGTGAGACGCGTAAATAAAGATGATCACCTGTGCCAGTGTGTGGAATGACTTGACTATACCTGTGTCTTGAAAGTACTACAATGTGCATGCAGTTACACCATGTACAATAACATCCATCTGAAGCAAAGATCTTACCATGTTCATTTTGCAACATAGCCACAGTGAGAGTAAGCAGTCATATCAGAACCCACGATGCATGCCAAGTAGTTCCGTTAGACACCAAGTTCCATTCCTGCTAGGCAACATGTTTTCTTCGCATCTACTGTGATGAACAGTGGTATAAATTGACCATTTAATGTCTAAATCCTGTGCACACATACAAATTCAACAAAATATGTAAATATCAATTAGAAGCAAATTGTACAGGATGCTTGAGTAGTGTCATGATTTCTTTATTCTTCAACAAAACCGCAACCAGCCGACACGTGTTTCGTCAGAGAAAAGTAATCCCTGACTCTTCAGGGCTGGAAAAGATACAAAAAATATACAATAAACAAAAAATGGGTGGTAACCGTGACTGGAGAGCACATGTTCTCCAAAATACATGTGCGAAGGTCACCCAAATACATGTGGAAACCTACTATCTACCAATAACACCCGAAAAAAGGTTTGTGGGATGTGCCCGTGATCAAAACCAAAGTACAATAGATACCACAAAAGTGCCAAGAAATAAAACAAGAGTATACATCATAATATGTACACCTAAACACGATCTGCTGCAATATTATACAAGTAAAAAGGTAAAGGCTGAAAAGCCAGTCATGTAGAGAAGCGAGTACAAAGGGATATTAAAGAAAAGAATTAAGAAACGAATCCATATCAGAATAGGGAGAAGGTAATAGGAACTAATGACCAAGGATTACAAAATAGACCAGAGAAAAAATTATATATACCTGAGACGAGTAGTCTACACTCTGTATAGTCTAAGAGATAAACAAGAGGAAAGGGAAAGAGAGACAAGGGTATGTAAATATAAGCCAAGAAAAATCTAACTCGAGGAACATAAAAATAAATAGGGCCAAAATGTAAACTAAGCACTCTCTTACCCCTAGGCCGGTGATAATTCCAACCCGGTAGGGCACAAGTATACGTTAAATCCAAGAATCCAAAATTTATTAAAATTTAAGATGTGAGAAATCTGTAAAGGTGAAAACAAACTGGTAAATACATGTGTATTAAAACTAGAGTGGATAATAAAGACACAAAAATTCTCCTGGCACTACCTGAAAGTGGCACAGCAGAATCACGTAATCTGTGGACCAAATAGGCAGGAATACGGTCAGGATGGAGCATGAAGAAAACAAAGAACAAATAACGTGAAAATATTAAAGAGTAATATGGGAAAGAGAAATTCCTATGTTACCTCACCGGAATGCCGGTGAAGATTCCAATCCGACAAAACTCAATTTGAAGTCCAATCTAAGTAAGTATGCAGGCAACGGGTGTTCTAAGGTGATCCAATAAGATATAATAAACGACCCGTACCGCCAGTAGAGCATAAGTGAAATTCGTATCAAAAGACCCTGTAGGAGAAAGCCCAAAACTCTATAAGGATAAATCCTGTCGATTGGCATCAAGAAGATAGTCAACATGAAATGTTAAGTGACTATAAGTATATGCAGTGGAAAAACACACCACTTACTTGTCTATGAAAATTAATTGATTTCAAACGTATATCAGTAATCCGGTCCGATCCGGGTTCGAACACGTGTATGTGTCCACCAATTCCGTCTGAAATCAATATAAAGAACACCCATGTTGGAATTGTAACAGCCACGTAATGATAAAGGACAATTCCCGGTTACTGAGAAACTTCTATATCTATCAATGAGTATCTACACTTGTGTGATAAAAAATAATCGCGTCCTGGCGGCACCGATTCCCTCGTTAGAGTGTGAATCTGCGGGAACCCGGAAGTGAATAAATAGTCATTTCCTCTGGAAACGACTAGAATGTAACTAAAAACAAGCATGACAACCTGCTGAAGGCGTCATCTCGCGAGAGTATGTGGCTAAGAAGCTATACGGAATAATCCGAGCACCTCATTGAGAGGACAAAAACAAATCAATAATAGAAGGTGCACAAATTTCCAAGAGGCTAATTATGTATGAATTCATAGAGAACAAAAGCCACGATTATAAAATATTATAACGTCACACAAGGCAATCCCTGTCTGTATATTCGAGGCTTATTCATTGCGAGTGTATAATGGCTGACAAGCAATGCGGAGAAGTCCGAACACCTGATTGCAGAGACTAGAACGTTAATCATGAAAAGTCCAAGTAATTACAAGAGGATTAGTGTGTCTAAGATTAAAAAGGAAAAAAGTCCCGATTGCTGATGTATTCCAACATATAGTTAGAGAAAATATGCATGTCGACAACCAAAGGGTATCGATATATAGGAAAGAGGAAAAATACAAAATAACCCCGTGACAGTCACAATTGTTAAAAACAAGAAGACCCTGATAATATGGTCCCCATATCATGTGCATTACAATAAAAACCGTAAACGGTACCTTAGAAAAGAGGAGACATGTAGAACACTCGAATACGACAACAAGCAATATACAAATATACAGAGAGTGTATGGATATCGTGCGATAGTAAAACATGTTTTTAAATCACCAATGGTGTATATACAATAAGGAGATCCTAATTCAAAATCTTTTTCGATATACACATCTAAACATTTCATGTGACACATCACAGATATGCATCCCAATGTTTGCATTGGATATAATACTTATATAGAGGCAAATTAAGGGTGCAAAACTAATCATCAAACACAAGTTATGTATTGAGCCCGTTTGCGTATTGTTTGACCCACACATCCTAGTCAATCACCTAAAAAATATTGCATCTCTGAATCGCAATTAAGACCCTGTTCCACTGTATGCAGACGCATGATCCATATTGCCTCTGTGCGTCTGAGACGTAATTCTCTGTTGCCCCCACGTAGACTCGGGTCAATGGTTTCCACTCCAAAAAATGAAAATCTCTTGCGTAGACCTTGTGTGGGGCATAATGCCGCATGTGTTGCCACAGGATATCTCACATCCTGTTGATGTATGGCCCTTGCATGTTCCCCAATCAGAGATGCAATATTTTTTAGGTGATTGACTCGCTTATTTTGTCTACCACACTAATGTTGAGTAGAATCACAGCACATGACGTTCCATGGTCATGTTTGTTTCCTGTAATTTGCTATTGAGTAGACATATGTTTGTTTTACTCTACTCTGATTATTATGTTATTTTTATTTAGGATGTGTGGGTCAAACAATACGCAAACGGGCTCAATACATAACTTGTGTTTGATGATTAGTTTTGCACCCTTAATTTGCCTCTATATAAGTATTATATCCAATGCAAACATTGGGATGCATATCTGTGATGTGTCACATGAAATGTTTAGATGTGTATATCGAAAAAGATTTTGAATTAGGATCTCCTTATTGTATATACACCATTGGTGATTTAAAAACATGTTTTACTATCGCACGATATCCATACACTCTCTGTATATTTGTATATTGCTTGTTGTCGTATTCGAGTTTCTACATGTCTCCTCTTTTCTAAGGTACCGTTTACGGTTTTTATTGTAATGCACATGATATGGGGACCATATTATCAGGGTCTTCTTGTTTTTAACAATTGTGACTTTGTCACGGGGTTATTTTGTATTTTTCCTCTTTCCTATATATCAATACCCTTTGGTTGTCGACATGCATATTTTCTCTAACTATATGTTGGAATACATCAGCAATCGGGACTTTTTTCCTTTTTTAATCTTAGACACACTAATCCTCTTGTAATTACTTGGACCTTTCATGATTAACGTTCTAGTCTCTGCAATCAGGTGTTCGGACTTCTCCGCATTGCTTGTCAGCCATTATACACTCGCAATGAATAAGCCTCGAATATACAGACAGGGATTGCCTTGTGTGACGTTATAATATTTTATAATCGTGGCTTTTGTTCTCTATGAATTCATACATAATTAGCCTCTTGGAAATTTGTGCACCTTCTATTATTGATTTGTTTTTGTCCTCTCAATGAGGTGCTCGGATTATTCCGTAAAGCTTCTTAGCTACATACTCTCGCGAGATGACGCCTTCAGCAGGTTGTCATGCTTGTTTTTAGTTACATTCTAGTCGTTTCCAGAGGAAATGACTATTTATTCACTTCCGGGTTCCCGCAGATTCACACTCCAACGAGGGAATCGGTGCCGCCAGGACGCGATTATTTTTTATCACACAAGTGTAGATACTCGTTGATAGATATAGAAGTTTATCTCAGTAACCGGGAATTGTCCTTTATCATTACGTGGATGTTACAATTCCGACATGGGTGTTCTTTATATTGATTTCAGACGGAATTGGTGGACACATACACGTGTTCGAACCCGGATCGGACCGGATTACTGATATACGTTTGAAATCAATTAATTTTCATAGACAAGTAAGTGGTGTGTTTTTCCACTGCATATACTTATAGTCACTTAACATTTCATGTTGACTATCTTCTTGATGCCAATCGACAGGATTTATCCTTAGAGTTTTGGGCTTTCTCCTACAGGGTCTTTTGATACGAATTTCACTTATGCTCTACTGGCGGTACGGGTCGTTTATTATCTTATTGGATCACCTTAGAACACCCGTTGCCTGCATACTTACTTAGATTGGACTTCAAATTGAGTTTTGTCGGATTGGAATCTTCACCGGCATTCCGGTGAGGTAACATAGGAATTTCTCTTTCCCATATTACTCTTTAATATTTTCACGTTATTTGTTCTTTGTTTTCTTCATGCTCCATCCTTACCTTATTCCTGCCTATTTGGTCCACAGATTACGTGATTCTGCTGTGCCACTTTCAGGTTGTGCCAGGAGAATTTTTGTGTCTTTATTATCCACTCTAGTTTTAATACACATGTATTTACCAGTTTGTTTTCACCTTTACAGATTTCTCACATCTTAAATTTTAATAAATTTTAGATTCTTCGATTTAACGTATACTTGTGCCCTACCGGGTTGGAATTATCACCGGCCTAGGGGTAAGAGAGTGCTTAGTTTACATCTTGGCCCTATTTATTTTTATGTTCCTCGAGTTAGATTTTTCTTGGCTTATATTCACATACCCTTGTCTCTCTTTCCCTTTCCTCTTGTTTATCTCTTAGACTATACAGAGTGTAGACTACTCGTCTCAGGTATATATAATTTTTTCTCTTGTCTATTTTGTAATCCTTGGTCATTAGTTCCCATTACCTTCTCCCTATTCTGATATGGATTCGTTTCTTAATTCTTTTCTTTAATATCCCTTTGTACTCGCTTCTCTACATGACTGGCTTTTTCAGCCTTTACCTTTTTTACTTGTATAATATTGCAGCAGATCGTGTTTAGGTGTACATATTATGATGTATACTCTTGTTTTATTTCTTGGCACTTTTGTGGTATCTATTGTACTTTGGTTTTGATCACGGGTACATCCCACAAACCTTTTTCGGGTGTTATTGTAGATAGTAGGTTTCCACGTGTATTTGGGTGACCTTCGCACATGTATTTTGGAGAACATGTGCTCTCCAGTCACGGTTACCACCCATTTTTTGTTTATTGTATATTTTTGTATCATTTCCAGCCCTGAAGAGTCGGGGATTACTTTTCTCTGACGAAACACGTGTCGGCTGGTTGCGGTTTTGTTGAAGAATAAAGAAATCATGACACTACTCAAGCATCCTGTACAATTTGCTTCTAATTGATATTTACATATTTTGTTGAATTTGTATGTGTGCACAGGATTTAGACATTGTTGTTTGTTGTAGGGTTTCCCTACACACATTGAGGGGTTGCAAGGGTCTCCCCTTCCCAGTCAGCACCATACTTACTATTGTGACCTATATACATTGACGTGATTAGGCCGAGCGCCACTACTTCCTATATACTAAAACCCTGGACTTGGAACTATAAATTGACCATTTGTTGTACACTATCATGGTGACCATGCACCAAAACAAAGGGTAAACAGCACATAACTGAGCAATGTGGAGTGTGTATGTAGATGCCATCTCTGTATGAACCAACACCTAATGATGTGAATGCAATAATCACCAACATCAATCCTCATAATTCCTTTTGCACCACATGCACATCGAATTGCAAGGTACCAAATGATATGATCAATCTGAAAGAAACACATAGTGATAGATTCCTTACCTTAGAATATCCCCAGGCGTCAGACTGGATCCGGAAAGTTTTCGTCAGCAGTACCCCTGCGCGTCGGTAGGGGCGTTGTGCGGCTCCGCGTCCGTCGTTGGCGTCGTGGTCGCCGAGATGACGTCGCGGGCGCTACTTAGACACCGCCCATGCGCGCTGACGTCAGTTCTTTCTTTTTCCGCGCCAGCAAGCGCAGATCCGGAGAGAGCGGTACCCCTAGTCTTTTTTTACTACGTTTTTGAGATCTTTTTCTCACCTTTTTTCGAGTCGATATCGACTCCTGGTGCTGTTAGGGATGCCCGGTTTTAAATCCTGCGAGGACGGTCATCGGATGATGTCGGTGACGGACCCGCACCGTGTGTCTCTTCTGCCTGGGGCGCGACCACGACCCCAAGTCGTGCCCCGACTGCTGGTCCATGGCTCCGAAGTCTTTGTTGGAGCGGTCCCGAAAGCTGCTTGAAGCCCGGCAGTCGGCTCTGCGCCGTGACAGGTCCCGGTCGAGAGAGAGGTCGAGGGACCGTGCGCGGAGTCACCATCGGCGATTGTCGGGATCGAAGTCTTCGCACTCGGGGTCAGGTAAGACTAAGCACAAGAAGTCGATGAAACGTCATCGTTCTCCGACTTACCCTCGCCGGTCGCACGACACGGCTGAGGGTACGGGTGGTGCCACCCCCGCGGCTCCGGCTGAGTCCATGGAGTCGCCGCCCGACTACCCCCCTTCCCGGGGTCGGCGGCGACTCCGGCCTAGATACAGGATTTCCTGTCGGCCATGGCTCACCTCTTTGGGCCGTCGGGTCCCGCCGGTGCGCCTTCGGGCCCCGCCGGTGCGCCTTCGGGCCCCGCCGGTGCGCCTTCGGGCCCCGCGGTCCCGCATGGGTGTCCTCGCGTTTTATCGCCGGCGGCTCTGGCGTCGCTGTCGGCGCCGCAGGACGCCCTTGGATCCAGGCCTGGATCTCGGTCGATGCCGGTTGACCTCGTTACGCCTCCACCGACGTCGACCCCACCGGCACTGATCCTGACCGCTCCTCGGGACGACGTCGACCTCAGGTTCAGCACCGAAGTGGACGCGGCGTCGGCCGATGCCGTTCTCGACGCCGTTTGGGGATTTCTATCCCATTTTCGGCCTCCGGAGCAAGGGGAGGACTGGGAGGGGTCGGACGACCCTCTCGCTGCAGCCTGCGAGTCTGAACAGGACTGGGCTGAGGAACTGGGGGAAGCAAGTGGTCTGGATACCTCACCAGACATTGGCATGCTGTCTCCTCCTACCGTGGCTACGGAGGAGGGCGCCAGTTATGCAGTGGTGTTGCGTAGGGCGGCGGAGGCCCTACACCTCCAGCTCCCTACTGTGGCCGTCAGGACTAACCTCCTGACAGAGGTGCTTCAGCCAGCAGCTACTTCTGCGGAGCCGCTGCTGCCCTTTAATGAAGCCCTTTCGGACGTTCTTTTGGGCACTTGGTCCAGGCCCACCACAGGGGCTCCTGTGGATAGGAACGTGGCCCGATGCCATCGCCCGGCTCCGGGTGACCCTCTTTTCCTCTCCCAACATCCCACCCCCGAGAGCTTGGTTGTCCAAGCCTCTGCTTCCCCAACCGCCTTCCCTTCCGCCCCGCCGGATAGGGAATCCAAGAAGCTGGATCAGTTTGGGAAGATTTTCTCTTCCACCAGCGCTGCGGTCCGTGAACACTGCATGCCTCTTGGGCCGTTATTCCCACTGCCTGTGGGATACGGTGGCGAACGTGCTGTCTCAGTGTCCGGAGGAGGCCCGGCCTGCTCTCGCCCAGGCTGTTGCAGAGGGGAGAGATGCAGCCAAGTTCATGATCCGTTGTGGTCTAGACACCGCCGACTCACTGGGCAGATCCATTGCAACGACGGTGGCGGTTCGTCGCCACGCCTGGTTGAGAACCACTGGATTTTCCGGGGATGTCCAAAGCACCCTTATGGACATGCCCTTTGATGGCCATCGCCTCTTCGGCGACAAAGCGGACAGCGCGTTGGAGCGGTTTAAGGATTCATGGACTACGACCAAGTCCTTGGGACTCTTGGCAGTCCGCCCTCCTCCGCCTTCCGCTTTTCGCTCCTTTCGTGGCACAGGAAGGGGCGCCCCGCAGCGTTCGCAACAGAGCCACGGGCCGGCGCAACAGTCATCCCAGCGCGGACGCGGTTTCCGCCGTGGTGGACAAAGGGGCCAGCGGGCGGGTCGGACCACTACCACCACCCCCGCCACCTCTGCCTCCAAACCTTCCTAGTCCGAACTTTCAGGTCCATCACACGCCAGTGTGCGGCAGGCTCCGCCATCACCTCCCTCACTGGCGCTCCATCTCTTCGGACAGGTGGGTTTTAGAGATAGTCCGAAGGGGCTACTCCCTCCCCTTCGAGACTACCCCCCCCAGCCATGCCACCTCAATACCACCGCATGTCAGGGGATCACTTGGTGCTTTTTCAGCAGGAAGTTGCGGCCCTCTTGGCAAGGGGGCCATCGAGCGCGTTCCGACGCCCGAAGTAGGTTGTGATTGTTATTCCCACTACTTTGTGGTGCCCAAGAAGGACAAAGGCCTGCGTCCTATCTTGGATCTCCGGAACGTCAATCGCTTCCTCCGCAAAGAGAAGTTCAAGATGCTCACTCTAGCTCAGGTCTTGTCTGCTCTTGACCCACAAGACTGGCTGGTGGTGTTGGACTTGCAGGACGCCTATTTCCACATCCCCGTCCTGCCAGCCCACAGGTGTTACCTACGGTTCATGGTAGGCCACGACCACTTTCAGTTTACTGTGCTCCCCTTTGGCCTTACCAGCGCCCCTCGGGTGTTCACCAAGGTGATGGCGGTGGTCGCAGCTCATCTGCACAGATCAGGGGTGTCAGTCTTCCCCTATCTCTACGACTGGCTGTTGAAGGCGGGCTCGCCCCAGACCGTCGTCTCCCACCTCCAGACTACGGCCGAGCTCCTGCACTTGCTGGGGTTCTCCATCAATGTGCCGAAGTCGCACCTGATTCCCTCCCAGAAGCTCCTCTTTATCGGAGCGGTTCTGGACACGGCGCAGTTTTGGGTCTATCCTCCCGAACAGCGAGTCCGGGACATTCGGGCTCTCAATCCCATCTTTCAGCCCTTGTCCTGGGTTTCGGTCAGAGTGACTCTGAGGCTGCTGGGCCTCATGCATCCTGCTGGTCAATCATGCCAGGTGGCGTATGCGGGCTCTGCAGTGGGACCTGAAGTACCAGTGGGCGCAGCATCAGGGAAACCTGTCCGATCACATCCAGATCTCAGAGGGCACTGCACACCAATTGCAGTGGTGGCTCACGGACCGGCATTGGGTCGACGGCAGATCCCTCTCCCTTCCCCAACCGGAGTTCACAGTGGTGACGGATGCATCCCTCCTGGGATGGGTAGGCCACATGGGAGAGGCGGAGATCAGAGGCCTCTGGTCTCCGGCGGAGTCCCGGCTCCATATCAACCTTTTGGAGCTGCGGGCGATCAGGCTTGCACTGAAAGCATTCCTTCCCTCTGTCAAGGGGAGAGTAGTGCAGGTGTTCACAGACAACACCACCGCCATGTGGTACTGCAACAAACAAGGCGGGGTGGGGTTGTGGACCCTCTGTCAAGAGGCTCTGCGTCTCTGGACATGGCTGGAACATCAGGGCATGTCTCTGGTGGTTCAACACCTGGCAGGTTCTCTGAACGCCAGGGCGGACGAACTCATCCGCAGGTGCATGCTCGATCACGAATGGCGTCTTCAGTCGGAGGTGGTGCAAGGTCTCTTTCAGCAGTGGGGAGAGCCTTGGTTAGATCTATTCGCCACCGAAGAGAACGCGCAATGTCATCAGTTCTGCGCGTTGGAATTTCCAAGGCGGCACTCGCTCGGCGACGCTTTTTGTCACGAGTGGAGCTGCGGTCTGCTGTACGCCTTTCCGCCTATACCACTTCTGCCCAGAGTGCTGAAGAAGATCAGGCGCGACCGGCCAAGTCATTCTTGTGGCTCCGGACTGGGCTCGAAGAGTATGGTATCCCGAGCTACTCAGTATGAGCATCGATCCCCCGATCTGACTGCATCTTCGGGAGGATCTTCTGTCGCAGCAGTAGGGGACGGTCCTCCACCCGAACCTGTCCAGCCTCCACCTCTTTGCGTGGAGATTGAGCGGCGGCAGTTGATTCCCTTCGACTTGCCTCCTGAAGTTTGTGACGTTATTCTGGCAGCCAGGCGTCCCTCTACTAAAGTGGTATACGCCTGCAGGTGGAGCACATTTGTGGCATGGTGCACAGCAAAGGCTGTGGATCCCCTTTCTGCCCCTCTTTCTGAGGTTCTACTGTTCCTTCTTTCTTTGGCCCGGCAGGGCTCTGCGCACTGTCAAGGGCTACCTTTCTGCTATTTCGGCCTTTCTCAGGCTCCCTGATCAGCCCTCTCTTTTCAAGTCCCCTGTTGTAAATAGGTTTCTTAAAGGCATTACTCACCTTTTTTCCTCCTATTCCTTTCGTAATGCCTCAGTGGGACTTGAATCTGGTTCTGACGTACTTGATATGCGCTCCCTTTGAGCCACTTCACAACTGTCCTCTTCGTCTTCTGACGTTAAAGACTGCTTTCCTGGTGGCCATCACTTCCGCCAGGCGGGTGAGTGAGCTCCAGGCTCTTTCCTGTAAGCCTCCTTTCCTTTCAGTCCATCCGGACAAGGTTGTGCTCAGGCCATGTCCTTCCTTTTTGCCAACAGTGGTTACGGCCTTTCACATTGGGCAGACTATTACCTTGCCCACCTTTTTTCCGCATCCTTCCAGAGAGGAAGAGTGGCTCCACCGTCTGGACCCAAAACGTGCGCTTTCTTTTTACACAGCAGTTCCGGGTGGATGACCAGCTTTTTGTTGGCTACGTTGGCACCAAGAAAGGTCGGGCGGTCCATAAGAGAACCATCTCCCGCTGGGTTGTCTTGTGTATCAAAGCCTGTTACTCTTTGGCTAAAAAAGAACCTCCAGTGGGGCTGCGTGCTCATTCCACCCGAGCTACTGCAGCCACTACTGCATTGGGACGAGGTGTCCCCCTGCAAGACATATGTCAGGCAGCCACGTGGGCCTCGCTGCACACGTTTACCAAACATTACTGCCTGGACAGCCAAGTCTGGAGAGACGGCTTCTTTGGCCGTTCTGTTCTCCGTGACTTTCAGGTGTGATCTTTGTTCGCAGACCCACTACCGGGGTTGGTATTGCTGGGGTATCTATTCTAAGGTAAGGAATCTATCACTATGTGTTTCTTTCAGATGCACAAGTTACTTACCTTCGGTAACGCTATATCTGTAAGAAACATTAGTAGTGATAGATTCCTTACCGCCCCACCCATCCTCCCCGTTCTGCGAACTGATTTCTAGGGTTAAGGTCATCCCTTTCAGGGCCCTAGTTTCAATGCACCAGTGGTCAGTATCTTGCATGGCTCTGCGTTCCTGGCGCGGAAAGTAGTGTACAGAACTGACGTCAGCGCGCGTGGGCGGCGTCATCTCGGCGACCACGACGCCAATGACGGACGCGGAGCCGCACAGGGGTACTGCTGACAAACTTTCCGGATCCAGTCTTTCGCCTGGGGATATTCTAAGGTAAGGAATCTATCACTACTAATGTTTCTTACAGATATATCGTTACCGAAGGTAAGTAACTTGTGCGTTTAGACAACTCCCACCAGTGTATGTTCTAAACTGTTGTGTCACAAGTGTGGAAATCACATGTAATATGACAGACAAGTGACGATGGTCCCTAACAAATGTGCCATACCCACTCACACATACATTCCAAATGACATCGCATGGGCCTAATGCTTCAAAAGCATACGTCATCTGTAATGCTGCACAACAATGAACAAAAGTGTATATGACAAAACTATTTTTTTTTATAACCACAAAAGGATACAGATGATTCTTAAAACAAATGTAGAAAGCTTGCTTATCCTAATGAAATAAACCTGCACCTAAAATATCTATGAAATAAATAACCTATTCTAAATTACTAATAAACTACCTAACTAACCTTAACTTATTCTATGCTACACAAGTATCGCATAAGACCACTAAACCATCTGCCCCCACCCCCCCTTAACACATCAATGCACATACATAATCTATGCACGAACTAACTAAACATTGAAGCCTGCACAATATTCTATATTTTTTCTTTTATACATGTATGAAACAAACAAACATAGCCCACCATCTAATCACACTAAAATTTAACAAAAAAAACCTACCTATCACATAAAAGTACAACAATCTAAGCCTAACTAATCTAACCTTAACTATACGAACACAATTACTATCATAAAGCCTAAAAAATATGAAAGGAAACATTATCACAATCTGTGAACTACAGCTGCTCCAGGATGCGATCCACAGACTTCTGCAGCGTGTCCACCTTCTTGAACATTGTGGCCATCTGCATCTCCAGTCTGGCCAATTTAAATTTTTTTTTTAATCAACATCCTGGGTAGTCACCCCCTGACCACCCGATTGTCCTGCACTGTATAGTGGAGGTTGTTCTGCCACCGGTGTTGCTGCAGATGAAGGGCCTGCTTGCGGATCCTGCCCTCCTTCATGTCCCATTCCCTTGTAGGCCCTGGTGTCCTTTTTTTTTTTTTTTATTAGCATGCACTTTAGCAGGAGTAGATGAAATCCAGGGTTTGGCTGCCTTTTCCTTGTCATATCTTCTGCCCATTTTCATGAACCCCTTGGATATGTGGCAGATGTGCATGTATCGTGTTTTCCGCATTCGGAATGCCCGTTCCTCCTCTGCAGTCATGTTGACTTGGAGATGAATGACACGTTTCAGACATTGTGTTCATAATGACACTCTGCTGTCCAATGCATGAGAACATTGTAGATGCTGACTGCTAAACTAGTGCCAAACATCTGATTTCTGTGGGCGAAACACACCACAAACACACTACAAATGTACACTACAAATGTACACATGCAGCTTGTCCCTCACATCCTGTGGCATCACATGAACAGCCTTGATTCGGGCTTGTGGTCAGATGAAATGTAAGTGACTGTCAAAAGTCACACTAAGCCCTGATAATCTCAAAACCTGATTTCAGTGGTTGAAATTGTGTGCAGAAACATGTATGCACAATGCCCATGTAGGAACCATCTAGGTACTCCATGGGGAATGACATGCAGCAGGCAAGAAGGTACCAGCAAGGGGAAACAACCTATGTGTTAAGGATGTAGTCACACATGTCCCGACCTGGGACACAATGTCCTTGTGCATTGTGTAGATCACTCACCATTTAAAAATTCAGATTTGTTCACCTTTTAGGGCAATTCCATCCTATCCATGCCCTCTAATTTTCAGTGCCAAATTTTGTGTGACAGCACAATCGCCTCAGGCTGATGCCACATTACCTCACTTGCTCTACACACTCACATGTTACTCACAGGCAGGACTCAGAAAGATGTGCAGGCAACCCTGATGTAGGGTGACGTCAACAGTACACATGTTGCATGTGTGCAATAAATGCACACCGATGAGATGATGTACATCGCCCAACATCACTTTATTAGGCGATTTCAACTTGCACTTAGAGGACCCTCTTAAATCTGAAGCCTTGGTTCTTATCCAAGACTTATCGGCTATCCAACTGATTCAAAAAGTCACTAGTCCGACACACTGTAAAGGTCACATCTTGGATCCAATTTTTTCAAACAATGAAAAGCTCTCAGTAGGCATCCCTGTGCCGTGGTCCGATCATTTTTTAATCCCGATCCAATGGGACATTCTGCCACAGCCCACTAACTTCCAATCTTCCGGTAGTTGGGAACGCCCCTGGGCGAAACTCTCAGTCATGGACCACCGCCCTGACGAACACTAGACCTTTATTGGATCCCAACCTCAACATAGCCACTGATCAATTCAATCATTGGATGAATCATCCTTGGATGCTACTATACCACTCAAATTGAGCCAAAAAAGGCCTAAAGAGAAGACGACACCCTGGTACTCACCCAAACTTCGGGAACGTAAACAAAAGTGCAAAAGATTAGAAAGAGCTTGGAGGAAAGAGTACAACATCTTAACCCCTTCGCTGTGTCCGTCGGCCAACGGCCGTCGCGAGCACTACCTCGGTAGTGCTGCGCACGTCCGTTGGCCGACGTGGCCCCGCCCACTCGTTCAAACCGCCGCACCGCGGCGGAATTCGCGCCACGGTTAAGCGGTTAAATAAACCGGAATATAGAGTCCATCAAAATTTACCAAACCGAAATAAAGAAAGCACAAGCATGGTACTTCGAAGGAAAAAATCACCTCCGCAGTCAACGCACCCAGGGAAATCTTTCGGATAGCTAAAAGCCTTATGAAGTGTCCTCCGCCTGAGACTGCACCCAACTCTACCCAATCTCGCTGTAATGAACTTGCAGAATTCTTCAACAAGAAAATCCTAGATATATACAATACCTTCCCTCAGGGTCTTTGCCCCCTCAACTTGGTCTCGGAAGACGATACTCCACCTGGCAGCAAACTACGACTGGAGGAACTCCCTACTATGAATTTGGCCACCCTTTCTCATCTCTTTGCCCAGGTCAAATCTGGCTCCTCTCGCGATCCAGCACACCTCCATATGCTTCGTAAGGCAGAGTAAACCATACTCCCAGTCTTACTAGAAGTGTTAAATCTATCTATTTCCACTTGTCAAGTCCCTTCGTCATTGAAACATGTCATGATAAGAGCTCTGCTAAAAAAAAAAACCACAATTTAAACCCTGAGGTATGGGGTAGCTATCGCCCCGTCTCACTTCTCCCTGGGATAAGCAAAATACTAGAGAAATATGTTAATAGAATTCTCTCTCAGTTCTTAGAAACTCACACCCTACTGCACACTTCACAGACCGGATTCCGACCGCAACATGGTACGGAAATCGCCCTTCTAGCAGTAGTTGAGGAATCCAGGAAAATCCTCGACCAGGGAGGAGCTGTGGCCATCATCCTCCTTGACCTGAGCTCCGCCTTCGACACTGTCAACTATAACATCCTTCTTGACAGACTTAGAATGGTTGGAGTCTCAGGTGATGTCATGGCTTGGATCAAGTCCTTTTTACTTGACAGATCATTTCAGGTATTTGAAGTAAGCAACAACTCTAAGTGCGTGCCGCTCACATGTGGAGTTCCCCAGGGCTCCTCATTGAGCCCCACGCTGTTTAACGTCTATATGAAACCTCTCGCTGAGTTAGTCCTGCCATATGGGATTAATATCATCACATATGCGGACGACACAAAGCTAGTGGTAGCACTAAAACACCCTAATAACCTTCCAGCCAACCTAGAAATTTGTTTGGAAACTGTGGCCAAATGGATGGACCATTCGTGCCTCAAGCTTAATGGAGACAAGACCGAGCTAATGATCTTGGGTAATCACTCCATTTCTACTCCTGGACTGGGCTGGCCCAACTGTCTTGGCCCTCCGCCAGCCCCTAAACCTAAAATCAAAAGCTTGGGGGGTCTGGTTGGATAAATCTCTCAAATTCGACCACCAAGCAGTGAAGCTAGCAGCTACCTGCTTTGGCATCATCAGATTGATTCGGAAAATTCTACCACTTCTTCCGTTACGAGCGTCATGGTTCAGGCGATGGTTCTCTCCCGCCTGGACTATGGGAATTCCCTCTACCTTGGTGCCCCCCAAATCCACCACAAGGAAACTTCAAGTTGTGCAGAACTGCGCAGCCAGGTTGCTATACACTACCCCTAAAACGCACTCTGCCAAGCCTGCTCTTAAAACGCTGCACTGGTTGCCAATAAACGAACGCATAATATTCAAATCACTATGTATAGCTCACAAGACTTTCTGGGGGAAAGGTCCCATAATCAATCACTCCCTCTTCACCTTCTATCGCCCCTTAAGATGTCTTCGTTCAACCAATCTGTTTCTAGCATCCGTCCCCAAAATCGAGAGGGCCCGCTCCGGGGGCTGCTCTTTCTCCTTTAACGCTGCCAGATTATGGAACACCCTTCCTCTTCGATCAACTGCACACCATCTTTCCTTTCGGAAGCTACTGAAGACCTGGCTATTCCAGAATAAGTTTTAGATCCTCTGATACTGTCTGCTTGTGGTCACTAGCGCTGGGATGCCTGCAGGTAGCTATGCGCTCAACAAATGTTAATTAATAATAATAATGACATGCCACAATGGAGTCATGTATTTACAGGCTTCTTTGTTGCTACCATGACTGAATGATTGGTACAATGGCACATCACCCTAACATATGAGATTTCCAGTATGTACCTGAACATCTTTTTGACCATGTGAACTTGCTCACATGTGATGATGATGATAGTTCTTCCAGAAGCTGTCCTGGATGCTCACATATGCTCACTGTATGCTCATGGTAAGTCATGAGCATACAGATGAAAGAAAACTATCCTGTTTCAGTAAATGCTCCAAATCTAACTACATGTTTGTGGTTGAAATACATACGAATCAGCCATTGCCTTGATAGTCAGTCCACACACAGGAAGCAAGCTGCAGGGCAATCAGGGGGAGGAAGGATGTGGCCTAACGGCTAGGGAGGTCAACCTCAAATCTGGGGAACCGGGTTCGAGTCTCGACCGCGACGCTCAACACCCTGTGATTCTGTGCAAATCACTTAATCTCCCCATGCCTAACAAAAATGAATGTGTCCGTCTGCAACGAAACTGGTGCTCATGTAAAGCGCTCTGATACCTGATACATTCGGGTCAAGTTCGCGCAATATAAAACTCCGAAAAATAAATAAATCAGCTCCGCACACAGCTACAGGCGACTCCATACATGCATTAGGCAAAGCAAAGTAGGTTTGGGGTTGGTGCTCACACAGCTTTCAGCCCTGGCCAAACCTGCAAACATGAATTGTCCTCACATACTGATCATGTTACGTCCCAGCCATTCCCATCCAAAAGTACTCTGACATGATGCCCCATACATGGTGACATTCATGAGGCCACATGAGCCTACAAATTGTAAAAATGTTGATGTTACCGTGGAACAATGTGGCCCAGCATGTTTACAAGGCCATGTAAAGCCACTTGATGTAGCTTTTCCTGGTCTTGTAACTGTGCTACCTTTCACACAGCAATTTGCATGAAAGTGACGTTCCATGGTTGATGCTGTGGGTATTGCCATGCAACACCCATGGAATCTGACACATTCCCAGATCGTACACCTTGAAATGTGTCAGAAAGTGACCCCACCCCAGGGCTGGGGTTATGGAGGTGCAACAAAGAGAAATGTTTCCATTTCTCCTCTTTTTCTGCTTTCTAGTATGTGTGCTGCATTCTGCACTACACATTGAAATAGTTAATTAAAAAAAATAATCAGAATTTGGGCACATCAATCAGCACTGCAACGCAGGTACCCTAGCTTAGTGGTGCAAGGGTGTCTTCGTTGGCGCATGGCAGCGTATTATGCGCCTGTGCAGGGTGAAAGGAGAGGAATGCATCTCATAGCTAAGGGGCATCCCTGCCCTTTGTTCTGGATTGAGGGCGGCGCTGCAAGATTCCTTGCGCTGTTGCCCTACGCCAAAACCTCAGAATTGAGGCCCATGTTGCCTGGAACAATAGGTTGCGTCACAATACATTATCACAGATGCACAGCTGCCCTAGTATCCTTGGTGTTGTGTTGCAGTAAGTTTAGAGATGGCTACAACAATGGACAATTTTTAAACGTTATGGTGAAGTTTATACCTTCAACTCTGCGCTAGCACACAAGGGTTTGCCATGTGGCAATGCTGCCATGCTTGCACAATGTTGAAAGGGAGTCTGCATTGTAGGCAACTTTGTGTTACTGTGGGTAGGTACACCCTCCAGCTCAGCTAAATTGTGTGATGGGATTTTCATTCTATGTGTGCTGCACGGTGCAGCACATGTGGTAAGAGCAATATCGAAGGTCAAATAATTGTAGATTCAAGTAACGCCTGTTGAAGTACAGGATTCCTCAGGGTAAATTTTTGGCCCTGACCCACACCTTTCAAATATGGGGCTGCACAAATCCAGCAATCGGTGCTGAAGTAGAATTTCCACAGCAACAACCATTGCACAGACCAACCACGCTAAATGGTGCATGAATAGGGGCATAACCTACAAGGTGGCATATTAGCTGGTTTATCCGTCAGCTTGTGAATCATGTAAAGGAGTCAATGCCACCAGAACGTTTGACACAGTGATGTCATGGGGTATAGACTCATTGTGAATTTGGGCATAAGTGTGGATGGATGGCATGCACTGTGAATTGATGCATTTTACGCAAATGGATACTTTGATGTGACACTGTGAGAAGTTGGCCTGGTATATGATGTCCACTAATTAAAGTGGGCACCCTGTAACAGTCCAAACAACCCTTAAGGTGATTTAAGAGGTCAAAGATAACCTTAGAAAGCTATCCAAGTGGTAGCTGTGGAGAGCAGGCTTAGTCTTGAAGGAATGTTAAGCAGCTTGTTTTACCAGGATGTCACCTTATTGTATTGGTTAAATGAAAGGAGAACCACACAGTAGTTAGAAGAATATATATTTACTATTATACCACCTTAAATACCTCACAGTATCTGCTACACGCAGATAAACGGAAAGCACACAATACTGTAGCACAGAAACAATCGTAAGTAGCACTAATACACAGTGGGCTCCCGGGGAGACCAGACCATATACTAAAATAGTGGTATAAGAACCACGACTCGAGTCAAGACAGTGTCTAGAGAGTGTAGAATCGCGGGTACCCCAAGGAACCACCTAAGGTGAGTAAGAAGGGACCCCACGGAGGATGGGTGCAGTGTGAGAAACCAACCGCGTGCTACCTACAATTCAATGGGAGAGCCGCGGTTGCAGTTTTACAGTTTAAGGACCCTTCCCAGTGGAATACGAGGAAACCCTTTGGAACATGGAAGGTTGGAGAGTCACCCCATCTGTGGATACCGAAGTACCAGAGTTACCTATCCCAGGGAAGCCGGGTGCATAGGGCTGAATTGGCGTTGGAAACCTCCGTCGTTCTCAATGGGAGTCTTCAAAGAAATGCCACTGCTGGAAAGAAGAAGAGTGTCCGGTGGAATCTACAGGTGGATTCTTGATGGTAGGAACCTGAAAGCAGAGTGGACAGAGTCTGGGTCACTCAGGAGTGACCAGGGGCTCGGTAGACGAATGCCCACCGATGTCGGGTGCTTCAGGTGTGAAGAAGGACACCTTGACTCTACATCTGCGGGGACCAGGAGATGTCAAGGACGACCAGGAGCCGGATACGAGCTGTCCCACGAAGGATGTCGAGTACTGAGGGGTCGGTGTCCGGCGTGAGCACCAACAAGCCTTGGCAGCGGCAACCCACGAAGAAGGTCAAGGAAGGTTACGGTCTGGCCCAGCAAGGACCAGAGGACTCGCCACAGCAAGGGGAGTCAGGGCAGGCCTGGAGCAACCAGGGGAGCCCAAGCAGTGTTGTCCCTCAAATGGACCCACAGGCCGAAGGCACAGGAGTCGCGAGGGGACCTCTAGCAGTTTCACAAAAACACAGCTTGCAGGGCACAGAGTGCAAGGAGGCCGGAGTCCTTTGTACGAAATGTGCGCAGAGATTGGGGCTATCGATAGCCCAATGCACTTAGTTGGGGAACACCAACAAGCATATGCACTTGCAAAAGAATGCGGTGGACAGGGGTTCGGGTTATGCGGTCCCCACGAGGGATACTGGCCTCAAACTCGATGAGAGGGCAGCTCGACCTCAAGGAACGTAGGAACCCACCTCCTGTGTTGCTGGAGCCTTCAGAGTCCGCAGGAGCTCAGGATCAGCCAACCAGTCAGTTGCGTTACGGTGCCTGCAAATGCAGGGGAGTGACTCCTTCACCCCAAGGGAGATACTTCAGTTGTCCTTGATGCTCCACAGGTCCTGCATGGAGCCTGTTTGGTGCACGGGCACAGACGATGCTTTGAACGGAGAGGGGGACGAAGTCGGGCCCAGTCGAAGTCCAGCGAAGTCCAGAGTGTCCAGGCGGTCGAAGGTCAGTGGTTTCTAGATCAGAATCTTGTCCACGTCGAATCTAGGGTCCTACAGCCAGGTAAGCCCTTTTGTGCCCACGGGAGAGGGTTGGACAGATTCAGAGGACCCTCGCAGGGGAAGGTCAGGACAGTGGGGAGGTTACTCCGATGTCCTTTGTCCAGTTTCGCGCCAGAGCAGGAGACAACAGCTCCCAGAACTTGTTTGAACTGGACTTTGCACAGGGACACCAAATGTGCACCTCGTGCAGACTTTCAGGCACTTTGGAAGGGCACCCACCCAGCCCTAACACACTAAATCCTGTCTGGGAGGTGGTCACACCTCCCTGTGACAGGATGCCTATTGTGCTGCCTTCCTCTGCTCAAGCTTGGCTCAGCAGCAGGAGGGAAGAAATGTGTCTCTGGTCGGCAGCATCCATTTTGTGCTGTCCTGGTCGAGAAGGCTGGTACCGGGAAGACCAGGGACCCACGAAGCTTGCTTCTGAGGGGTGGAATCATACCTCCCACACCGGTTACCGGTGTGGAGGTATGATTCCAAGGCGTTTGATACCAAACACAACATGGTTTGTTGCAGCTGTTTTCGAGATAGCATTTTACGCGAGCATATAATGCACCTCTACCTATATGTCTGACTTCGTCACCGACAACCCGGGAGAATGGTCTCCGAAGGCTGCAGGGGTGCTCTGTTCATGCAGGGGCACCCTCTCACGTAAAACCCAGCACCCTGCCTTTAGGATTGTCAAGGCCTGCTATAGGGGTGACTAATAGGTTTTAAGTGTAGTGACCTATAGATATAGTAAACCTATATCTAAAGTAAGTGGTGCATGCACCATCTTACACAGGCTGCAATGGCAGGCCTGTAGTTCCATTTTGCATGGCCTTTCATGGGTGGCATAATACATGCTTCAGCCCATGGGAGGTCTCTGGGGTACCTATGCCCTGGGTACATGTGTACCATATACTAGGGACTTATAAGGGTACCCCAGTATCCAATCTGGAGTGTACCTAAGTACATGACATAACATTTTAGGGAGAAAGCAGATAGACCTGATTAGCAGGATCCCAGTCAGACTAGTCAAAAACTGTGTAACATCAAGCAAAAAGTGGGGGTAACCATAAGAAGCAGATCCTACTTTCCTACACACACCTACCAAGATAGCACGTCAGGGCACATGTATGGTACTATTTACATGCACATACTGCTGTCAGGTGTGGCACGTGATTGTTAACAGTCCATGCAAATTATCATTAGTAGCCTTCTGGATCAAACACATTGAGACTTGATACTCACTGGTAGCATTTGGGTCCTGGAATGAGTCCACCTCTCCTCGTGCGTAGTCCTGGGGTCCACCTATAAGACATAAACAGAGGTACATTGACCTGTGAATGCAGGACATGTGTACAGTGAATGCATTGAGCACAGTACATAGCCATTACACCAGCATGGAATTGACATACAATGGTTTTTGTTAGTCAAGCCATGTTCTAACGCAAGAGTTATTGTAATTGGCATGTCAACATGCTGTCATGCCAGTACATAGTGCCCATATCAGCCCTGCGTTGAGTGCAGGTAGAAGAGGTAGCATGGCTACCTACATGGGTGACAGTTGTACAGATGTTTGGACTGTGTGGAGAGTGGTTTTGGAAGTTGCACACATAGCATACTTTGGCAACAATGTTTGATCACATACACTGTTCACATGTTCATTGTTGTCTAACACAACATACTTCACAACACACAAAGGGCCTCATTTATTAGGGCATTTGCACTGCCGGAACCACACTTTTTCTGATGTGCTGTGGTGCAGGAGCCTGCTCCATATTTACGAGGCAGCACTGAGCCACTCTTTTTTGGATTAATGCTTCCTCGTAAATATCGATCCCTTTAACGCAGATTTATGCGTTAAAGGGGCATTCAATGGGTGTTGCTGGTGGCGTTCACAGCAACATCCATGGCATTTTGACCGTGCCCCAGAATTATGTGCAATCACTTATCTGATGCAGTGCAAAAAACGTACGACGTAAGTGAGGCACAACGAGGAGATATATCTTTCTTTCTCCTTGTTTTTCCTTGTTATATGTGTGCTGCATTCTGCAGCACACATGGAACTATCAATTACCCTCTTGTGATTCTCTTTTTGTGCAGGAAGGTTTTCCTTCCTGCACAAAAACAAACATCCACGCAATGCAGGCCCCCTGCACTATGGTGCAATTATGCCTGCTTTGGTGCATGGCAGACAATTGTACGCCAGCACAGGGGACAGCAAAGGCATCCGTCATATTAATGTAAATGTGACGGCTCCCTGTGCCCTGAAAGTTATGCTGCACGTCTCAAACAAATGTCTTGCGTCACCACGCTGTGTTACTTTCACGTACCTAATGGCCGCGTTTTCTCAGCACCACTCATACAACTTCACTCTGTCACAATCCTTACGCATGCTTCAAGCAGGTGTAAGGAGTGAGGTAGGGCTTCAAAATTGGGAATCGCTTTTGTGTAATGACGCATTACTGGAGTTGAACTGTTGCGCTACACACTCCAGCAATGCTTAATCATTGTGCCAACAGATTAGTCAGGATTACCGATGTATCTGTTGATTCACTGTGCCATGGAGCTCTGTAAAATAAATACAGTTACACCAAGGTGTTCCAAGGTTGGCGCTATTAAAAGATTTGCATTGCTGTTTTTCGGCAGCAAGGCTCCACTTTTTACATGAGGCCCATAGTGACTCTCTAACTGTACACGTCACTATTCCGCACAATGCATATGTATGTGTGAGTTGAGCTATGGGTATTTAGGTATGTATTGGCTTACCAAGAGGGCCACCGACTTCCAGTACGAGATGGTCATGCAGATCCATCTCTCTGCTGACGACATCCTGCCAGCGGTGCTTCAACTGGTGGACGGTTCTGTCCACGTCATAGATCTGAGCCATCTGGTGCTGGACCTTTCCCACCTTTGATGGCGTTCCTGTGGTGGTTAGCCCCTACTCACACGACCACGAGTGCCAATCATATTAGGTAACAAATGGACAATGAGCCAAAGTAGGCCCCCAAACTAGTTGGCCGACAGGTTTTTGGACCTGCCTGACATCACTATGAATCTTTGTAAGAAAATAAAAAAATATAACAGAAACTTATAACCCAGCCTTAACCCTTACCCTACAACTAGTGACCGCAAAAAAGCATGCACACCCCACAACATGACAATATGAACAAGACAATTAATTAAACAGGACAATAAACAGACAAATTTTACAATACTTTCACAAAAGAAACACAAAAAGCAATACAATTCAACTCCAAACTCTCTGCTCCACACAATTGACTCCACCACCAAGCACACTCCTAGGAATAGTAAGTGAAAGAGAAAGTAACTGTACTTCCTGTTTTGCAGCATGGCTTTTGCAGCATGGCTGAGTCATTGCATCATTTCCATTATGGATGCGACACGTTTTGCGTCATATTTTCTGCCTCTGCGTCGTTGTTTTAGACGCATCATCCATTTCAAGGTCACATTATCTGCATGTGTGACGTTTGTTGTTGAAGCGTAGTTTTTCCATATGTAGCGTTACGCTTAGTGAGGAATCAGTCATTTATACAGGAGATGCGTCAATGTTATCTTTGACGCAGCAGTTTTCTGACAGTTGTGACACGTTTTGTATGGCAAAGTACCTCTACCAAGAATAGCGTGGAAATGTGAGCTGATGCGTGGCTTTTTGTAAGTGATGCGTCACGTAATGCTTAGGTTATGTTACCATACATCAAAATGCATGACATTTACTATGAGGAAGTCACTTTTGGGACAAACATCCACATACGTGCTAGGGATATGTCACCATTATTTCTTATGCATCACTATTGTCGAGTTGGTGTGCTAACTAGTGACACTTTGCATGGGAGATGTGCAAAGCACTGATGTGACACATCCCATTATGGTGTACTATGCACTGTTGGTTACGCTTTGACATTGCCTATTGGCATACTGTTTCACTACCTGGGGCACTATTAGGTAAAGGCCACACTTTATTTGTTTGTGCCAGGAACCTCTTGAGAAAGGTGCACCTGCAGCAAAAGGTAAATTGACCACTATTACATGGAATGCGCAGACCCCAGGATTGGCACATATGTAGCCAGTCCTGGGAACAACAGGCAGCACCGCTATTGCACAGTGCAGACAGCGACACAACAGCACTTTGATGAGGGAATGTAAATCCCCTTGCAGGCGGGTGCAGTGAGTGACTGCACTCGCATGAAAGGGGATGTCGAGGGGGGCGTGCTTGCAAGCCCATTTCGCCCCTCCGCAGGGCTGCCATCATGGTGTGCTAGGACCGTGCCACATATGTTGTTTTGCATACTGTTATCGTTTTACCAGAGATCTTATTTGCCTCTACACCCACATCTATTATATGGCACAGGCGCAAAGGCAAAGGTATGTACCCATTTTCATGGGGTCATGCACCCATGCCAATGTGTGTGTGGCATCTGGAGATGGCGCTTGCGCTATGAGTGCACCAAGCCTATCAGTATCAAAGAAGAGCGCACACATGCGGCTGCAGCACCTTTCATTATTCAAATAATTTTCGGGACAGCCAAGGCGGGTGGAGACACATGTTGCACCCCCAGGGCAATTGGATGATAAGGCCCGTGGTTTTTTACAATTCCGAGCATTTCTCATTTGATACAGTTGATGTCTCATGACCTGTGAACAAAAGGAACACACTCTTTTATGAGTATTTGTGATTTTATTGTGAACCTCATTGCTGTTTTGGACATGTGGAAAATATCTAGTTCATTAAAAAAGTGATTGACAATGTGTGTGCGTCATCTGATCCCAGCAGCAATGTTGAGGATGTCTCTGCCATCTGCTTCATCCTCATCATCGTCCATTGTCTCCAGGGACTGTTGTTCTTCATCCCAGGGCACATTCGTTTTCACACAGATATTGTATAGTATTGCACAAACTATGATCATCTTACATACCATTTCTGGTGAATACAGCAGCCTGCCAACGGATAAGTCCAAACAATGAAACCTGCCCTTGAGCAGGCCGAAGCTTCTCTCTGTCATGTTTCATGGTCGGCAATGTGCATGGTTGTAGGCCTTTTGAGGGTCTGTCTGGGGGTGTCCGAATTGGGTCATCAGCCACGTCTGTAGGCCATATCCTTGATCAGCTGCAAGTGAGAAGTAAGAGAACTGTCTTTATTGTTGTTCATGCTTGACAATACATGACGTGGTGTATGTTATGTATGCTGCTATTTTCTGCAATATTACTGACGTGATGATTAGATGGGGTGTTTCACATACAGTTGCACATTGTTTGTGACATTTGTCGCTTACCTTGCTGTGTGTCATGTCAAATGTGTGACCGGGGATGGTGCATTGCTGGCCTTGAGTTGCTGACTGCAATGTGTAATGGCTTGGATTCTGTAATGGTCACCTGTGTCCCTATTATGTATTGTGCACACTTTCCCTGTTTGCGCATGGCACACCTTGGAGTCGGTGCACTTGACGCAATCATGGAAAGTGGGACCTTTGCATAGATTGTGCTGAACCCATGGCTGTCACTTACTCATACTGCCCTGGGGGCATTCACTGTGCATATGGAAAGCCACATGCGATTTGAGAGGGGATTTCATATTCCCTTGCAGGCGGGAGCAGCGATTGACCACACCCACATGCAAGGTGATGTCTGTGGGAGCCATGAGACACCCTTTCACCCCTTATAAGGGCTGCTCTCAGTGGGCGAACTGACAGTGCACCACCGTCAAGGTGGTGCACTGTTACTGTGCATAATGAGAGCTTCTTTGCCTCTGGGCCTGTGATACAGTGCAGGCGTAGAGCCAAGGGTATTTCCTCATTTGCATGGGCCACACCACCATGCAAGAGAGGAGACTTCCCCCTTCAGACAGCACTGTTGCCTTATGGGCACTGGCGCTATCAGAATTACACAAGGTGAGGTACATGCATCTGTGGACATCTCTGTAATTTCAAAGTGCCCTGGGGCGCACATAGAGGGAACATAGGCCCATGGCACACCTTGGGCACTTTCACTTATGCTGCCAATTGTGTATGTACCTTTCTACTGTATGTTGTGTGCTTATAGTGGATATGTGTGGTATCCTTTGCACAATAACTTATTGGGTAAGTATTATGAGGCCCTGAGATGTGTCAGATGTCCAGCTAGTGTTACAGAGTATTGGTATGTGAATGTTGCTTACCTACAAGTAGACCATTGTCATATTGCCCATTTTGGAAGAGTTCATTGATGATGCTGTTGCGTAAAATATATGCATCATGCACACTACCAGGATATTTGGCCAGTACATTGGGGAAGAGTCCACGATGGTCTGCAATGGCCTGGACATTGATTGATTGAGTGAGTGGACTTCCTGTTACGGTATAGATGGGCGGTTGCTGCAGGAGGGACCAGTTGTACATGCGTGCAGTCCATTGCCCCAAGAACATGTGGAAAGCCTGCGATGCCATAAAAGCCTTGTTTTATCTCCATCTGCTGATGTTGTGTGTTGGAGAACTGAAGGTACTGTGGTGTGAGGTGAATTATGGCATCCAGGACGGATGGAAGGCAGGCTGAAAATGATGCCTGGGAGACACCTGCCACTTGTGCTGCTGTGGTTTGGAATGATCCTGAGGCCAACATGTGCAAGACAGCCAGGAGCTTGGACTGCGGTGGGATGTTGCAGACCCTGTCAGTTGGTGGCTGTAGCCGTGGTGAGATCTGATGCAGCAAAGTCACAATGGACGCCCTCCTGAGGCGATAATATCTTATAACATCTTCATCTCTGGGCCCAATGAGGGTGGTCCTCTGGCGACAGGCGCTCCCTTCTCCTGCACTGCCTTTGTGGTGGTGGAGGTGGGGGCGGTTGTGGTATTTGGTCTGGTGGTGGTTGTTGTCTTCTCTGTCCAACTCCTAGCTGCAAGATTAGGAGGTCCATGTTGTCTGATTTGATGGCAGACTGTTCTGCCAGGCTGCTCTTTTATTTCTATGGCACATGCGTCATTTCCTACACGTGGCTTTGTGAGGCGCAGGGATTCTAACGCACTTTTCAAACTGTGTGACGCATCCCGGGGATGCGTCTTCACGCGTAATGGTTTTAAATATCACTGCGTTAGTATTCTGATACATTTTATGTTGGAACGCCTACCTTGCATACATTTAAACTTATGTGGCGCAGCAGGTTCTCACGCAGATCCATTCTGACGCAGGGCTCTCTTCCATGACACATCTCCCTAGATGCGTCTCTTTGTAAATATGGCATAAAAAAAAACACCGGTGCGTCACAAAAAGTGACGCACCTGTGGCGCAAGGGGCTTGTAAATAAGCCCTTGAGTCTTCTTATATATCATTAAATGTTGGTTTGGTTGGCTAGTTCACAGTACCACATCTAAAGCCTTAACCTTACAGAGTTATAGATGTTTTTTGGTAACCTCGAACGTGACACTAAAATTCCCAAGTAATTTGTGAAAGGACTGTTCTCAGAGAACTCAAACAGTGCCTGCTGGGCCTAGTTCCCATCAAAAAGAAGACAAAATAATGAGCAATGCGGTTCGTCATACTTGGTCTAACGCTAGCTAAATGAAGCATTGCCATCCAATGGTTGAACCCAAGTCCCCCCGCCCCCGATGACCGAGGGGTTAAGGGACATAAAAGAATGGGCCAGAATTGAAGAAGTCCATATTAAGAGGGTCCGTCGAGACAACCGACTGCCAGACGACTTACTCGCCTGGGGAGCCATGATTAGGGACATGACTGCTGATGCTCCTGATGTCGCCTCTGGAACCGTAGACCCCTGGGACACGAACTCTCATGAAATTAAAGAAACATAATTACACCCATTGGTGACACTGCCCCTGGGTGGAAGGGTGAGGAATTGCAGGAAAAGGAGACACTATATGACCATGTGACTCTGGATCTGGGACAATGTAGTAGCAATGAGAAGCATCACACTGAGCACGGGTGGAGGGGATGGAGTTGTCTTTTTATTACTGTTCCTTCTGGTAGAAAAAACAATGGAAGGATAAGGAACCAAAACAAATGTACTTTTGTTTACTAGAAGATTATGGCGCTCTATTTCTATTGCCTTTAATGACACTCCATGTAACTCTTGATGCCAAAGTAATGGTGAGTGCTCATTTCACGGTATGCCTGTTGATGCATCATGATGGTGTGTGGAAACACATTGCTTTATATCTTGCCGTAATGCAATCTGCCTTAAGTTACTATGCCGTCAAAATGCCAATAAAGAAATAATTTTTTTTAAAGTATTTTTTTTTTACTTTTGCATACCTAAGGTGTTAGCGAAAAAAAGAAACAATATTGCATTTTTAAATGTTTATTGAAAAGATTTAATCCTTGTAAATAAAACATGAACTGCGATTATTAGAAAGATGAGACACATCATTGTTAAAAGCATTATTAGAAAGGTGAAAAATACAAACAATTCAACCATGTTAATTAATCATAATATTACTAAGGTTACTCCTATCTATTGCTGGTTCCTCTATACTTAAGCTAATAGATCCCCCAAGAAGGTGACCTGAGTAACTGCACAAACTAGAGAGGGATAACTCTTCTATCAACCCCATGCAAAGTGTTCAGAGTCATCCTGAACACAATGAAGTAACAAGTTGACGCTCAGTTGTGGGACCAGTAAACTGGCTTACACAAAGGTAGAGCCTGCACAGACCAGAATGCAACACTGCACATCAGCATTGAGCAGTTGATGGAATTGAACTCCCCCTCTGTCAACTTCATCGAGTATGCGAAGGCATTCAACAGCGTGGACATGGAGACCCTTTGGAAACTCCTCCACCACTACGGAGTGCCAGATAAACTTGTAAGAATCATCAGGAACTCTTATGAGAGAATGACCTGCAAGAAAGTCCATGGAGAATAACTCATGGAATGCTTCAAAGTGAGGGCCGGAGTCCGCCAGGGTTGTTTGCTCTCGCCTTTTCTCTTACTGCTGGCCATAGACTGGATCATAAAGACATCTGAAGCAAGGAAAAGAAATGGAATCCAGTGGACATCTTCGACGCTGCTCGATGACTTGGACTTTGCAATATGACCTGGCCCTACTCCCCCATACCCATCTGCAGATGCAAGAGAAGACCGACAAAGTAGTAGCCACATAAGCACAACTTAGCCTTCAGGATCTTGGTTTTTCCCCTGTGGATGTTGAGGCTAACACATGGGCAGTACAACTGCAGTCACTCTTGCAGGTGATGCACTGGAAGAGGTTGAGGCCTTCACCTACCTGAGCAGTGTCATAGACAAGCCGGGTGGCACAGACGCCGACGTCAAGGCAAGAATCGGTAAAGCAAGGGCTGTCTTTATTTAGCCAAAAAAGATCAGGAGCTCCAAGGACCTAACGTTGCAAACCAAGATCAGGTTTTTAACACCAACGTAAAATCGGTCCATCTCTATGGAGCAGAAACTTGGAGGCCCACAGTGACCACAACCAACAAAGTCCAGACCCACATCAACAGCTGTCTGAGTAAAATCCTCCAAATCCGCTGGCCAAACCCCATCAGCAACAATGACCTATAGCAGCAGACTTTACAACTCCCTGCTCATGAAGAAATCATGAAAAGACACTGGGGCTGGACAGGTCACACCTTCTGCAAGCCTGCATCAAACACCACCAGACAAGCCCTGACCTGGAACCCTCAGGGGAAAAGGAAAAGAGGAAGGCCAAGAAAGACCTGGCATTGAGGCCTCGAGGCTGACTGCAAGAAGATGGGTTACACCTGGAGTCAGATTGAAAGAAAAGCCCAGGAGAGTCCTGGTCGATGGCCTATACCCCAGGAGGAGTAATAGACACAAGTCTATGCTAAAGAGAGCATTTCGGGAGTACCCTTCTGCCAGGCCTATTGGAATGACCTAACCCCATACCTTGGTACTGTATGTCAGGAAGCCGGCCTCAGTGCATTAACTAATACACTCCTGTCTGAGTGTGCAAGCCTGCACACTTCTCTAGCACAGCTATCTTCCTTCTCAGGATGAAGCTCAGGGACAGTGGAACTGCATCTCAGTCACAACTCAAAGAAGCTTCCATGATAATGCCAGATGGAAGTGAACCTCTCACCTACTTCAGCATGGGCGCTGTTTAAATGATAAAATGGCAAGCTTATCACATTGTGCCAGAGGTGCAGAACTACATCTTTAATTAGTCTGAAGCAGAAGAGTCGTCTCATGTGCAAAAAATAAAACAGTAAATCATGTTCTGAGTTGTGTGACTCTGGAACTGAATGTGTAGACTTTAGGGCGACAGTGTGTGTCGGAAATAAATGCGTGCGTGGCACATTCTCGCATTAGGGAAAACATGTGCAAACCACCATTAGATAGGATGCCTAGTTAAAACGAAGAGCAAAAATGGAGGCTAAATATAAGCTCCACAACAAGATCTCAGGGGGATGGTCCAAGAGTAACATCTTGTTCTGACAAGAGCAACAGGGATTCAACCCTGACATTTTGAGGAGAGGCCTCTCTGAAAACACTGCAAACGTAAGAATTTGGTAGAAAAATGGCAGAACCACCCTTAAATTCTTCCACCAACCTTTGTTTTTTCTAAGCTACTTGCTTTGTTCACAAAACTCCTGTGGCTGGTTAACTGCACAGAGTATCCCATCAGAAATACACCCGGTCCCCGTCTAAAGTGGGAATGGGCTTGCTGACCTGTGCCTGTACTGTTGGGCCTTACAATTGTTCCCATACACGACTGGCTGTTTGGGGACAGGATCTGGCCTTGTAGTTGGAACTGGATGCCCCCAGATGACCAATTCAGTTATTTCCATAGGACCTACAATAGTCACAGAAGGTGTGGAGGATGGGCTGAGCAGCTAGCCAGACTTGCACTCATTGCACAGAATCTATAGACTCATTTTATCACATTGCATGAGAATGCCCACACATACAAGCCTATTGGAGGCGAATACATGAATCACTTGTGAAGGTCTTTCATACACCTATTATTCTTGATCCTAGACTAGCATTGATAAGCATAGTGGAAGGCTGGTCTGCCTCACAAGCACAGAGGGCACTGGAGGGATTTGCTTTCCTATAGCCAGAAGAAACATTGCAAGACACTGGCAGAAAGATACCCTCTTTCCCTGGATGAATGGCTCAGAGGAATTAAATATTGCAGTACAGCTGAAAAAGTGATATATAAATGGAGACAGATAATCAAAAAACATCAGATGGGACCCGATTGTCCCCCCCCCCCATGACCAAACTTTATGCACTGTTCCATATTTTTATAGTTTGTTTATTTCAGATAATAAATATTCATAAAACACATTATCATATTACATTTGAATTAAAACTAAATGCAATAATTTTCAATTCATCTCAAGAAATTATAAAACCAACAATAAAAGAGATACATATTTTTTTAAAACAATCAATTCATCAGTTCGCCATGCAGATAAGTTAGACACAGCATAAGATTCCCTTCTCATTCATATCTTGTATAAATATTCTTAAATGTAGGCAATCAATTCACCATCCAGGTTACATTGTGCTATTGTATAGAATTTCCTTCTCAATATCCACACAGAAGTTGAAAGTTTTGCTATGCTAAACAATTATTTCTTCAGTGTAGTTCTTAAAATTCTCAGCGCTTCTGCATACTGTCTGAACCCTAGCACACGGCACACAGTTAAAATCCATTTCCAACGTAGAACAACATGCATGTGCTTTGCAAAAAAAAATAATCAACTGTGCAACCTATTCAACCTTTGTTTTACTAGCTGGGCATCTTTTGTTAGTACAGTATTTCCTGCCCCATCGTGTACAGAAGCTGTACATGGGTAGGATCTCATATCGAAATTTGGCATTTAACTACTTGGCCATCGGGCTTGGTAAATTGACAAAAAAGGCTCAAGTTACTGTATACATTTGTGATCTAAAATCCTGTCTGTCAAATTGCCACTTGTGCATTTGCTCAGCTCTTTTTCCCATAAAGAGAGACAAGATTTTTCGTTAATGACAGACTTGACACCCAGTGAGCGTCGGCAGGTGACTCCCAAAGTGCAGCTAAACCTAAATGATATAACGTAGCTTTGACATATGCTAACCATGGAATTCTTGAATGATGATTTGAGTGCAGTATTTCTTCTAGGACTAACTCATAGGGACAAAGCTCCTCTGTTTGCTATAATCCGTGCCAATCCAAGACTAGCCTTAATTAGACAATATGGACGATCAGATGCAAGCCTAAGTGAGTTAACAGAGGAAGAAAAGGAGCACTCTGTGGAAGATTACTAATGATCGCAAAAATGTATTTTCCACCACCATTAGCCTAGTATCCTTAACTTGTCCCATAGCTCGGATCCATATAAAGCCGACCCCTTGGCCTTAGCACTATATATTTCTACATCTGGTCAGATCATTCCATTATCTGCTTTATTGTGGTCCTTCCTGGATATTTAGGAGTTAAAGCACATATATTTATTTTTGATGAATTAAGGTCCAACCCTTGATCTGCACAAAACATCAAAAAGCGATCGGCCAGGGTCTACAATCCTGAAGGAGTTTTGAGATTAGGAGTGTGTCATCCGCAAATAACAGTGCTGGTATTTTTTGTGCTCCTATTTTTGGCGAATCGTTATAAGGTATATCGAAATATTTCACTACATCATTTATATACAATGAAAAAAGAGTTGGGGCCAAAACGCATCCTTGCTAAACTCCCTTCTCGATTCTGATGTGGCTGGTCACTTTACCCCTGTAGCCCCATCTCACCGAGCATAGTTAACATTCTATCGATGTTAATAAGGTTAGATAATGCTATCAGAGACCCCTATGCAGCCCAGGACATTCCAAAGCTTGTCGATGGGCATCAGGTTGAAAGCAGACCGGAGATCGACAAATGCCACGTATAAATGTCCCTTTCCCAGTATCACAGTTTCCCAGTAAATTGTACATAATTGAAAGAGGTCAGTAGTACCGGTTTTGGGTCGAAAACGTGCTTGTTGCTCGGATAGTACCCAATTGTCTTTGTCTACTCTAAAAGTTTCCCCAGTATCTGGTGGCAGAAACGTTTCTGCAAGCTGTCAATTAAACTTACAGACCTACAATTGTATGGATCCTTGCAACTGCCCATTATACAGATAGGTACGATATCAGCATAGCACCAAGATTTAGGTAGCTTAGTGTCCTCCAAAATACAATTTGCAAGATTGTTATGACAGGGCGCCCAAACATGAGAGTTCTGAAGTATACAAATCACCCGGTAGTTTATCCAGCCCCGGTGCCTTCCCGCAGGTTATCCCATTAATGGTTTTGTAGGACTTTTCTAGTAAAATCACTAAGGGACTTGATGTTTCCTTTGTCACGTATGAAGTGGTATCTGCTATTCCTCTATGCACCTTGCTAATTTCCTAAGTATTCAACCCAAACCTATGGCTGAACATGAAAGTCAACCTTAGGCGTGAGATGATGACGTCCACGGGGTACTACATGCTCGAATAATTTATTATCCCCCGCTCTAGCTGCTACGGTCATATCATGCCCCACTTCATTCTCCCGATATGATCTAGCTGCTGCTTGGAATCAATTATAATTTTTACTGGCTAATTTGATTTTCCCACTTTCTTTAGATTTAATAGAAGCTGTGAGGACCGATTTAGCTTCACTACATTGTTTATTAAACCAAGAGGGTAAGGATACAAGTTTTATTGAAGACTTAAATTCCCTGCTAAACATTGCTTTTAAAGTATCGAATAGCTCCTTATGGGCTGTCAGAAAGCATGCAGTCTCCTCAGCTACTTTGCCCGTGTTTTTCATTAAATCTAGTGTACCTGCAAATTTAATGTAGATTTGGGACATTAAGTATGGCTTGCTTTTAACATAGGGCCATTGCAATGCACACTTGTTCTTTGAAAAGCTCAGTTCACCCTATTGTATGCAAGTTAGTTCTATAGATCAAGGCAGCAAATACCGCTGTATCATAAGGTAAAGAGCATCGTGATCACTATCGGCCATCTCTAGCACCGCCATGTCCTTCATATATGGCCATAGTTGGAGATGATCTATCTTACTTGACTAATTTATCCGTTTAAAGGTATGGACACCTGCTATATCTGAGCGGGACCTGCCTTTTCATGCTCTAAGACCATAGTTAATGGTCATTCCCAATATTTGGGTTAGCAGGACCGTCCATCTATTTATAGGTGGTAAATCTAATCATGGGATTCCTCACTTAGCATCTTCATCCTCTGTAATGGCATATTCTGAATTATCGAGGGGCTGGAAAGTAACATTGACGTCCCCTGCAATGATTACTAGTACCTTTTCTGGGTCACACACAATGTGGGACTCAAGCCGGGATATTATTTCCGACTTCATGTTCCTGCCAACATCCCTGATGTAAACATTGAAGATGCATAGATTGTTGCCCTCAGATGAACTGATCTTCAAACCCAAAATGTCAGGGGAGTTTAGGGACAGCCACTTAATTGTACAGTCTAATGAGGTTTTCACCCCGATCGCAAGCCCCTCCAAGATGATCTCCCCCGACCCTGAGAAACATCAGCAACATAGTAATTGGTGAAACCAGATCTATTAACTGGGCTCATACACCAGGTCTCCTGGGATATTCATATGTCGAAGGCATCGACAAAATGGCCCAACTAGGATCGGACAGATTCAACTCTAGTCATGCAATATTCCATGAGAATATACTCCAGTCATTGTACGTTTTGACCAAAAGGGGTGGAGCACACTGGGTAAGATTTTGCTTCCCAAGTCAGTCCACTCTTTCAGCAGCTAAGGAAGACTCCCCCCCAGCTCTTTGTAACCTTTCATCACCTGGCAGGTTAAATGTTGACTAGGGGCTAGTAATAGTTGCAGAAGACTTTAATGTTACTTTTGAGCACCTTGATAATTGTGAATATGCCTTTACAGAGGATGAAGATGCTAAGTGGGGAATCCTACCTATAAATAGATGGATGGCCCTGTCAACCCAAATATTGGGAATGACCATTAACTGGCAGAGAAAGATTATATTCAAGGTGGATTTGCGAGTATGTGGAAGACGTTGAGCGGACCTCCATGGCTACCAGTCCATCTACCAGGTCTTGTGATGATAATGGGATTTCAATGTGATCATGTGTGTCGCCAGGCACTGACCGATGTATGGTCCTCTAAATATTGGATTATATCACTGCTCTGCATTTGCTCCAGATCCAAAATATTACTTTTGATCACCATCTTCTTTTGCACCGTGGGGAACCTGGCCACAATATGCATATATATGATTGCCTTCGAGCAGTTTGTTCGATTTCCATTATACCTTGCTGGCCTCACCTTGCCACGGTGCCAGCGTGTATTGAGCCACCCATTAGCATCATCACATGAGTCACATTACTGTTTTTCGGGTATTGGCGGGTGAGTGCAATTACACCAGTTCCCTGCTTCATATTGGTTTGTCCTCTGATTGGATCTTGAGAGGAGTCCGCTCTGCTCATTCCAGCTATTCACATTATTTGTTCTTTCCCTCCAGTTCTTTCCAACTGTGTGTTACTCTCGAGAACAGTGAAGATGACTCCTGGGATCTCAGTCTCCCTGGTGGCTGACGGAGACTATCGTCTGCTGCGCTAACATAGAGAGACTTTTCGCATTGAGTGACCACGGCAGCCCAGTGTCTCATACTGGCTCTCTCTCGAAAGGGAGGAAGGATCGGAGAAACTTTAGCAGTAAGAGCCTTAACCAGTGCCTTAAATTCCATAATCTCAGCTCAGAGTTCATTCATAACATGGCATACATCATTACTCATTGAAGCCTGGGGAGTGTTAAGAGATAGAACTCACGTTTTCTACATTTTCAGTGACCTGCGCTTTATTCTCTACAGGTGCCAATATGTCAAACCTATTTCCACAGATTATGGTTGGTTCACATGAGATCAAGGAAATGGCAGATGTAAGCAATGAATCTGATTGTGGGGGCTCAATGTTGGCAATCCCATTTGTAGCAACAGGGTCAAGCTACCCTGTGGGTTAGGTGCCTCCAGTGTTGTCTTAGCAAATAATTTAGCATCAATTTAATAGTGGAGGGGGGCATGAATTGCTAGCCGAGTTCAGGACGTCTCTACTCCCTCAATTAGGACATCAATTTCCCTTAGTGTTCAGTTCTTTAAGGATGATTTAGCATTTATTTACAGGCATTTTTGTTCCCATCGGGGCATCGGCTGCCTTCCTTTTCCCCATAGTTACGGTCTAATTGTTTGGACAGAGTTCAGTACTTGGTGAACTAAGCAAGTTTATACACCCCCTCAATGAGGACTGTGGACGGCTTTTTAGCCCTTAACCACCCATATAATTAGTGATAGCAAGAGTTCTCCCCTTTAGCATTACAAGCGTAACTTTCGTAAAACCAAGAGGGGTGGCCCGGTCCAGCATCTTCCAGCAGTGACGGGCAAAGACGGGCCCAGTTTTCGTCGGGGTAGCGCCCAAGCACGTCTCTCACTGTTGGAGTCGATGGAGCTCTAAATAGCGCTGGTGTTGTCGTGTAGTTCCTATACACCCTATACAGGATCTGCGCGTTTTGGATAACATAAACTGTGGGATTGGTGGCGGACTGATCCGTGCACCCCCACCGGATACGTTAGCCTGTCTGTATCAACTAGCTCACAGTGCCACTAGAGTCTCCTCTTATCGGGGAGAGAATAGTTCTTGGCAACCTCAGAACATGACAACCCTGATCCCCCAGGATCGTGGAAACAATATACTACTTTTCGCTCAGTCACTCGTGCTCACTTAGTTTGTCTCAGAGAGATACACAGAATAAACAGGCTGGGCGTTTTCAATAAGAATTTATTGAACAGTTGTTATTCTAGTGTAGAATATATGAGCTGCAACAGCCATTAGACAGTAGCAGAGATATATGATTAGCAGTACTATGAAAGTAAAGGGATGGTTTAGTTCTACCATCTTGCAGAAATCATGAATATATACATGTACATAAAACACATGATAAAAAGTGCAACCTAAAAGTGCATACTAAAGGTGCGTACTCCTACGATGTCTCCCTAACTAGATGTACCTAACTGTACCTAGCATCTATGTAGGTGTTATGCCAAGAATCCCTCTAGGATCTAGTCCACCTCATTACCTGAGAGTTTAGAGAATGTGGGACCCCGTCCTGGTCTCGAGTTAGACACCCTGCGAGGGATGTTAGACCACTGCTAGCTGGAGCGTCTCCATGCAGGAACCTCGGCGTCTCTGGTCAGTGTGTCAGCCGGGAAGTCACGGTCTCCTCTCTCTTTCTAAGCAAGACATGATGTATATATACCCATAGGTCTCCCCAGGGGTCCTACCTTGCTGTGTTACTGTGTCGGCCTAAAGGATGACGTTGGGCCTGAACTTTATACAGAGATATTATACAGGAGATGGTAATCCTACTGTTAGTCCTGCTGTGCTTCCAAGAAGCCTCATGCATAATGTATGAGAATCGAACCAGGGAAAAACCCTGAATGCAGTGTCATATCTGGGTAAAAGGTCAGTGCCTAAGAACCGGTATGTAATGTAGGGAAGAATATAGGTGAAAGGTTGCAGTGTTACCTGCGCCTATATAGGGTACCTATATGGAATATAACACCCACTCCTCTTCCGAAAGGACGACATATGTAACCTATTATTGTACTACCATTCAAACTAGACATTGGTATGCACAAAGTGTTAAAAAACATTTCTTTTGCTAAAATATTGAAAAACATCTAAAAATTTCTAAAAACTTAAAAAGAAAGTTTTTCAAGCCCTAGCTATAAAAGTGTCCGTAATTATAGTCCGGACTACTATAAGCAGTTTAAAGCCATGTGTGCCCAAAAAATGAAAGGAATGTCAATTTTAGTTTCATAGTTCCAGATTTGAGCTTTGTTTAGAAAAGGGCGAATTCCTCCCAACACACGACAAGCCAAATGAGTCAAATGTTTGTGTGTCCTGGCTGGTAGACGCAACATTTCGGTTGCTTCCTCCCGCAGTAGACGGCCCCTGTAACACCTCGCAAAGAATGTCAATTGAGCAAAATTATGTTCCACGCTGTCCGCAGCCGGTGCTGTGACAGCCTGTGGGCCGTCCAAAGCCTGGGTGTCAGTGGAGGAGCCGGTGTTCATACCAACATGTGCAGTTATGACCTGCGGTGGCTCAAGGAATGCCGCCATCAACATTGGAATACGCTGGGGACACTGCAGAACATGGGCCGTTATCGGGTCCAGTAGAGCATTCATGTCCGGTTGCGCACATGATGGGAGTGTCAAACAAAGGTCTAACATGCATTCTTCTCCGCAAAACAGGCATCGGAGGACAGGTCAGATGCAGTCCATCCAGACTGGTCGAAATGACAACAACCAAGATGCACTTAGTTCTCTTAGGCGAGGCGTGCCCAAATGTTGTACCATGCGATCACGGTATTTCCGCTCCAGGAGTGCTTTTTCCATCTCCTTGGTGACTGGGACGTCCATTGCGTAGCAGAAAAATAACAATCAGGATTCCCGCTATTAGAAACAGGATCAGCGGAAGTCCTCCAAAGATGCTTCCAAATACAGAGTGAATGAAGTTTGGTATAACTCCAAGTACCGTCTGAAAGGTGCTCAGAAGTCCAGAACCTATGGTCTTAAATAGGTGGACAATGCCTGTCGTATCAGACATGTTAAAGATATGATTTACCATTTCTGCGAAATGGAAAGGGCAGTTTGTATGAATGAGCGCCTGTATCTCTGCCGAAGACCTTGCGATCTGGAGATCAAAAGTCTCTAGTGCGGAGGTTAAGGGCACAGACTTCTGTAGAAGCATGGCTTTCATTCTGCTTAGAGTATCAAACCGTATTAAAGAAACATTCAGTGAAGGCCATAAAGGCGCCTCCCTGACTGTATGTGTCGGTGGAAACAATACTTGCATACAACAAGTAACCCTGGAGCTCACGGTTACCAGATATGCGATGCCTGGGAACATTCAACAGCAGCCTTGACTGTTCAGCATCAAGTAACTCCCATTCGAAAGTAGCCTGAATGCTGGAGTAATCACTGCAGCTGGGGCACCCCTCAAATGGCAGGATAGGTTTGCTACAGAACCATTACAAGCCCCGTGCAACATTATAACCTGGCATATGAGCGGTCCACTTAAAGCGTTCTCACAGTTGGTACCGCTCAGAAACACTTCTCGATCCCCACTCCGGCATCGAAATCTGTATGGTAATACCCATCATTCCTTAATGTATTCCTTGCCCATTTTGTCATATCTGCCTACTTGCTTTTGTTCAAGGCAATACTGACACTGAAAAGTAGTGACTGGTAGAGTGATGTGGCCATGGATCAGCCATTCTGTGGATGGTGATTCCGCCACTGTAAATGCTAATCTATCCAGTTTTTTGATACACCGCACTGTATATTGTGCTCCCCTTTGTGCCATTTCTGTCTGTTTATCTGTTAGATTGTATTCAGAAAACAGAGACGTACTGTTGATATAGCGGCAAGGCACGTAGCCTGCACGCAAAGATTGCAGCTTCTAGCTCAATAACATAATAGAACGTAATTGAGATTGCCCATGTTGTAATATGGCTAAATCTTGTTCTAGTATGTCTATCGCAGAAGATACAATGTTGCCTAAGGAATATATCCTGGAGGTCAATGTAGTTAACCCATTGTCTACCACTGCTAGAGATTTTTCTAGATTTATACGGTCTATTTCATGTAACCTCTCTGCGGCATATTTCATTGTAGACGGCATAATAGAAACATTTCTGACGTGGTTTCCTGGGACCTAGTAAAAAATCCCTGAGATCCACATCCTGTGACAGTAAGGATAAGTGTTGTTTCACCTGTGTGAGTGTTGAGGTTTTTAGCCAATCGAGGCACAACTTCCCAACACTGTAGGATGTCACTACCCCTGGATGTTGTCTCTGTACATAACGTGGACAGGCCTATGGATACTAACCCTTCGGTTTTACCCCTAAATCAAGCTTGAAAACTATTGGTGTCTGTGGGCCAAATTAACCATTTTTTTCCAATCGGGGTCTGATCTGTTGTATTGTATGATGTCATCTACTGTAATCTCTTCCTGTGATGTTATGTTACCCTCGGTGTGTGATGGAGTCGGCAGCCGAGGTGTGTTCAAGTCTTTATCCTTGGCTAGTCCAAGGCAAGATGTAGGTTGCAGTCTCGTTCAAAAACATGATTTGTTGAGGGATGAGGCATGCTCTAAACAAAGCTTCTGTCCTCTGCACCTGCCAGTCTCTAGTACCCCAGACTGATTTTTAGTCTATGGTGTCTTTCCATAAGTCGAAACCTTCTTCAGACAACTGGGCGATAAAGGCAGCAGAGTAAATCTGTTTGGTATTTGTCAACATATTTTTCTGTGCTGATGTTGGTGCAACCTTATAATAATATGAGGCTGGGTCAGACATATTGAACCCTGAAAAATATGGAAACTTCTGTGCAAATGTTTTTGAACTGCCTTTCGGCAGTGTTGGACAATGTTCCCATTGGTGGTAAGTGAACACATTTCAAGGATTTGCAGATTTATGCAGAAAATGATGACCATAGTGTTGATAACAATACATACTATTGAAATCTGATGTGCCTTCCAATGTTTCACTATTAGAAAATGCAGCAGATTTTTCCAAATCAGATAACATGTTATTTACAGTTTCAAAATCCCAATCATCGGAAAATGTACTTGAGGTAATGATATCACTTAATGATATTTTAAATAAATGTGGCATTTTTAAAAGTTCGGTCGGTCCGAATATATCAAAATCAACCTTGTCCCACACTATACCGTCAGGTATAGGAACTGCTGTAATGTTCACTGATGACAAGTCTCTTTGTTCTCGATGAGATGATGGATGTGGTTTTAAAATTAAATTCACCTTTTGGGCTGCAGAGCTTTGTCGAATGTATTGTCCATTAATAAGCATGTTAAAAACTATCACTAAACCTAACCAGAAAAGAAAGAAAAGCACCCCGGTAATTATCCATAGTTCTACCCACGGTGATACCAGGTAAGTTCTTCTAAGAAAGTTGACGTAGACATCTGTATTTGGTCTAACAGCTATTTGTCTTTGATTTTGAGTTTGAGTTTGAAGTTGAGCTTCAGGTTCAAGAGGAACGAGTTCCATAGCATTGTTGCATAGTCCATCATTCCGTACAGGTGACTCTTCGAACGTGATGAGTCTTTCCGTTTGAACTTCTTGGATTGTAGCGAGATGAGGGCGTCTGCTACTTAGGAGTCCACGTGGCCTACTACTCAGTATCGGCCACATAGTGTGGTTTGATTAGGTCGATTGAGACAAATCTTTTCTCCTTTTTCCCGGCAAGAGGTGGTAGAAGTACAGTTCTTGTTCCTTCAATTGCTAGGACCGGTACAGGCTTTCTGTAGGATGGCCCAAATTCTTTCTTGTCCGCTATTTTCTCTCTAACCAGATCCCCGACTTTTGGGATCCAGACAGGTCTTGCCGTGACTGATTTGACTTCCCCAGTGGCGGTCTGCTTCAGATGGACAGTACTTTGTTGTGTCCTGGATTCATTTAGATCCTGTAAAACAGCCAAACGATCATGGATGTCAAAAGGCTTTTCATCCGTCACTGCGCCTTCACAATCAAGATCAGGTACCCACATTCTTGTCCCAAATAGGACCTCATAAGGAGTGACACCCCCTAGAGAACTTCTTGGCATGTTATTCATAGCTCGCTGGACTCCACACAAATGTTTTACCCGACTTTCACCCGTGCCTAATACTCTAGCTGTTAAAGATTGCTTTAAGTCCCGTTTTTTTCTCTCCACAACCGAATTTCCGTCGGGATGGTACGGAGATGAGTACCGCAATGCTACACCCAATCCTCGCATGGCCTCCTTGTAAGCCCGAGAGCTAAACGCAGGGCCCTGGTCAGAATGTAATGTGCCAATTGCGTATGTCCCTATGAAGACTCGCAAATCTTTTATAACAGTTCGAGCGTCAGCCGAGCGCTGAGGCCATACCCATAGGAATCTCGAGCAGGAATCCACTGCTACCATGATATACCTGTAAGCCGCGTCTCTTTGTAAGGGGGCACAGTGGTCCAAATAAACACACGCTAGTGGTTTGTCAGATATTAACAATGGTGTCTGCGCTGGACGTGTTACGGTGGAACCTTTCATCTGCTGACAGATGTCGCATTTCAAGACATAGTCTTTAGACTGCTTTCTTAACCCAGGCCACCAATACCGTTGTTTCAACAATGAAACAGTCGCCGTAACTCCTGCATGTGCAGAACCTATCCCTTCGTGTGCTGCTAGAATTAAACCTAACCTACGATCCATATTTGGAATTACTCTATCCCCCACTCCAGGAATCTGAGCAAATGGAATGTTATTGGCATCTAACTTGTAGGAGTATTTGAGTGGAAACTTTTTTGGTGATGCTTTGCTGTCTTTGTGTGAAGCAATGACAGCTACCATAATCTCACCGTCTATTCTCGTTTTAGAACGAGTGATTGCTGCTACGGAAGCCATCCGTACAGCCCCCTTTGCGGCTTCATCAGCCAATGAATTCCCTTCAATGTGAACGCCATCACGCGGATGACTCAGTGTATGTATCATGTCAGCCCTTGGTAGTTCGGTTATTAACTCCACTACCTGTTCCCATAGCATTTTATGCTTAATTGTGCCACCTTTTGAGTCTTTGAACCCGTTTTGAACCCAGTATTGCAAGTATTCATTATATGACTGTACACAGTAAAAGGAATCGCACACAATCAGAGCACCCTGGTGAACGCGATACACCTCTACCTCTGGCTGTTCCTGCTCGGCCTCCCCTTCACCCTCTACATGGACTGTGGGACTGACCTCAAGAGGACGTCTGGAATTCTTTCGGACCATGGCTCCCCCCCGCACTAATTCTGACAATCCCTGAGTACACATGACCTCTATCCTGTCAGCGGAGTCCGAGCATTATGTCCGACGCCCGGTGGAGCTGCTTTGTTCAGCTAATGAGGAGATTGGCCTTGGTTCACCCCCTGACCGTCACCTGCCCAGCCGGACCTTGGGCACAGTTTCTCCCCTTCTCCCTGTCTCGCCCACCCCTCCCCTCATCGTATTTCTGCCGTTCTGCTTTTTCCTTGTCTCCTTTCTATCCAACTTCCTGACCGATGCCCGTTGGAGCCTCCTTGAGAGCTATTGGGGAGACTGGCTTTGGATTACCTCCCTGGCCGTCACCTACCCATGCGGTCTTTGGGATGACTTTCCCTCTGTCTCTTATTCCGTCTTCCCCCTCGTCCTCTCCCTTCTAACCCCCCTCTCACCCTTCCCTCTCTACTTGTCTCTCCTTCTCTCCCGTTAATGTGTCTCATACATTTGATGTAACTTGTAATTGTTATTATTGTTGTAACTTTGTTGACCTTATGTAAAGCGCTCTGATACCTACGGGTCTAGCCAGCGCTATATAAAACTGTTTAAATAAAAAATTAAAAAATAAATAAATTAGTGTGGGGAATTCTCGATCCGTATTTACTAGTGCCAGTATTAGGGCTTTTAATTCTGCCAGCTGTGCCGTGCAGTCTCCTAGAGATTGCGTTTTCGTGCAACTTGGATGGAACTTTCCATCCCGCATGCGACCTTTAACGATTGCACATGCTGCGCTATATTGTTGCTTACTCCCTATGGCCGGTTGAGCCGATCCGTCAGTGTAAATTATATATTCATACTGATCTAGAGGCATTATTTCGCTGGGTAGAGTATATTCTTGTTCGTATTGCAGGAATGCTTGTGTCTTTAAATTTGGGTCGTACCTGTATTCTACATCTGTTGCAGTGAGAGAATTAGCCCATTGTATCCATCTCGGATGTAAGGCTTTAGCGTTAGGAACGCTTGCCTTTGTCACAGCCTCTAAGGCTGGAACCGGAGTCAATACTATTATTCGTTTCCCCTGAGCCAGTGCTCTTTCTCTCACTACAGCAGTCTATACTGCTGTTAGAATCTTTTCTGTAGATGCAAAGCGCATCTCAGCATTTGTGTACAAATGTGATTTGTATGCAATTGGTACTGTCTCACCTTCATTATATGTTAGATAGGTGTACCCGGATTGACCCGCAACTATACGGATCACCAGGTTGCGTACGTTTATGCGTGTCTGTAAATGTTTGGAAGCTATCATGTTAGCTTGTAAGGAACGAAGTGTATCTGTGTGTTCCTGTGTCCAATTTTTAACTGAAAAATCAGGTTTTATTAAATCGTAGAAAGGTTATACTCTTTCTGCGTAATCTAAAATGTATGTTCTACCAAAATTTAGGAATCCCAGAGTTGACTGTAAATTTTTCAATGATTTTGGAGGTTGGTGCAGCGCGCATTTTAAAAAAAAAGTGGCTGCCAGGCTTTTTCCTTCTCTTGAAAGCTCATATCCTAAAAACAGGACACTGAGGTGGGCTATTTTTGATTTTTTAAAGTTGAATTTGTAGCCCTCAGATGCAAATCCCAAAATTATGGTATTCACTCTGTTCAAGTGTTCCTCTAGGTCATCGTCCGTCAGATAAATATCATCCACATAGGACAATGCCTCTTCATCCAAATTTTGAAGTAACTCTGTTACCCTTGCAGAAAACAACCCTGGGCTGTTCTTATACCCTTGGGGGAGTCGACAAAATTGCCGCTGGGACCCTAACGCTGAGAATGCTGTTAGATGCCTGCTTTCAGGCGCTATATTTTGGCAGAAAAATCCATTTGAGATATCAAGTGTTGTTTTATATTTTTTCCGCACTATGTTATTCATTAATGCGGCACTGTGTGCATTTTGGACTGCAAATGTCTTAGTGCAAGTGTTTAAATGTCTGCAATCTAAATCTAGACGATATGAGTTGTCCGGTTTCATGACAGGAAACTAAGGATTGTTCATTGGTGAGGTGCAAGTTTCAATCACCCCTAGGTATTCAAGTTGATCTAAGATCTCCCTGACCTGTTTTTTTTTTTAGCTTCTTGCTTTATTGGATACTGCCTCTGTGCAGTTGGAGTATTTTTTAAAGGTATTATGTGGTGGGTTGAATCCTCATCCCATCCAACATGGTTTTTGTATAATGCCGGAGCCTGGGCTACCGCCCACTCCTGCGCATATGTGTGTTGTAAATGCCTGGGAATATGGTCTGAGAATGCCGGAAGAATTACTGTTTCTCCTTTAGGGCAATCCATGACGAATGCTGGCGACCAATCCTGTTCAGCTAATAAAATATCATAGCCAAACGTTAGTTTCTCCCAAAAGAGACCTCTCACTGTTTAACATTTGTCCCCCTCCATCTGGAGCGTTATTTCATATACTTTATGTGGGACACTTACCCTAGTATCGGGTGTTTCTACCGTGATATAATCATTCAAGTCCGCTGTCACCAGAAATTCCATCAGGTTCTGGTGAGCTATTGTTATTTCTGCTGTACTGTCTAGCATCGTCAGAGCCCATTCCCCGTTCAGTAGTCGAGACCTCAGAATTCTGGGCATGTCTGATCTTTAGACCTGCAACTTTCTTCTTTTTGAACTGTGGCTTTTGCTTTGGTTTTTCTTCTTTTTTAGAAGTGTAATCCTGAGCGCGTTGCGTGTCTCTGGACTTTGTACGCTCTTCTTGTCTTTCTGACCGTCCTTCCCTCTCTGAGTTTTTCGATGAACCCTGAAAGGAACAAGAGGAACGTGTATCAGTATCCTGATACCTGTCAGGTTTCCTAATGTTATCCCTATTGCTAAGGTTGTACCTCTTTTTGGAGGGCTCCTGCGGAGGAGATCTACCTCGGGATTGAGATCTATTTCCTTTAAAGTTTTGTTGTTTTTTATTGTCCCACTTCTTCTTAGTTAAAGTTTAAATAGAGAATTTTATTTTGGAAGAAATGCAACCAGGTACAAAACAATCAAATAAGCATCCAAATGTAGATTAACAGTAAGAAAACTAACATCATAATATAGAAAAAGAGATATTAAGAAAAAAAAATTAACGTAGTTGCATATATAAAAGAGGCTTATAATAGATGTGAAAAAGAGGAGAGGAGAGGGAAAAGAAAAAGGGAGAAAATATGATAAAAACATAACTAAATATATAATATAGAAGTAAGAAAGATCAATACATCATAAATGGTATCATCCCTTTATGGAATAAAAGCTATAAAAGAAACGTAATTATAACAGAGAAATGAAAGAAAATATATAAGTAAATACACAGGAGTATAAATAAATAATATACCAATAAAAATCAATCATGGTGGTTTGGGGACTTCTTCCAGTGATGGGTGATGTCGGGTAAATTTTTGTGCAGAAGCATCCAAGAAAATAGTTACAGGGGACCATATGCGTTCTCTTTTCAGGAGTAAGGATATGGGGGAGACATAAGCACGATCTAGTCGATGGTTGTAACATACACTATACCACCAAGCTTGAAAGGAAAGTTGTATGGATTGTTTCCAATTTTTTGTTATTTTTTGTAGAGCAATTGCAATTAATAAATCCACAACATCAGTGTTATAAGAGAAGTTTTGCCAGTGATCAGACAAAGTACCCAGAAAGATGTCAATAGGGGAGAAAGAAAAATGAGTGTGAAATATGACATTGATTTGGGCCCATATCTTCAGCCAGAATTGGTGAGTGGGGGGACAAGTAAAAAGCATATGGTATAAGTCGGCTTGAGGAGTGTTACATGACCAGCAATTTGAGGAAAGTGTGGATTTGAATTTGTGTAGGGACATTGGAGTAAACACAAGTCGATTGTAAATAAAGAAAAGTGTTTGTGTCGTCCTAGCAGATCTTGAAGTCTTACGGAGTTTTAGCCATAATTTATCCCAAAAAGTAATGGACCGTGAGGTATGGAAATCACGTTCCCATTGAAGTTCTATGTTAGTCTTAGCTCTGTGCTCAGGGGGTGTATTAAGGAATTTGTAAATATGTGAAGCACTAGACTGAGTAGTTAAAATGGGGAGAATATTACGATGAGGTAATGAGGGAGATGCTGTAGAGGATATTGAAGATAGGGAGGAGGATACAGTCTGGATCAGTAATTTAAATTTGGCAAAAAATGATTTTGGCAATTTACAAAGTGATTGTGCCTCAGAAAAAATGAGAAGAGAATCATTTGAGTAAAGCTGATGGATCCAAAGAAGACCTTTATCTCGCCAAGCCATCCAAAAGATAGGTTTGTTTTTAATTTTTAGAAGGCGGTTGTGCCAAATGGAACAGTTAAGAAATTGTCCTTTACTTGAGAGGTGTGATATCATAAAGGAATGAAATAATTTATGGGCAGTGTTATGTATAGGTGATGATAAAAAACGTGTTTTATGAGTGAAGGTGAGAGATTCGCTGAAGGAAAAAGGAGATAGGAAAGAGTGCTCAAGATCTTTCCACAGTGGAGAGAGATTGCAGATGGGTTGGTATAAGGACTTAGAAAGTTGTTTAAGAAGAAAAGCCTTATGGTGAAGTTGAAAATCAGGAAAGTTGACTCCGCCCTGTGATTTAGGACGTTTAAGCATGAGCAGGGACATACGCGGTTTATTTCTGTTCCATAAAAAGACTGATAAAAATGGAATTAATTTTTATTTTTAAGTATGTGGGGATACTAAGAGGGATAGCCGAGATCATATAAACGATGACAGGAGCAAGCATCATTTTAATAGTGTCAACTAGCCCCACCAAGATAAGTATAGAGGAAGCCATTTAGAGATGGATGAGGATAATGTAGAGAGGGTATGAATCATGTTTAGGGAAAGAGTCTGTCTGATGGAAGGGGCAAACCAGAGACCTAGATATTTAATCTTTTGGGAATTCCATGAGAAATTAGTAGAAGCAAAGTCTTGTTTAAAACATAAAATATTAAGAGGGAGAACCTCACATTTATCATGATTCAATTTATAACCACAAATTAGAGAAAAAGCATTGACCTCTGCCGTAAAAGCTGGGATAGATTGTTCTGGCTTAGATAGATAGAGCAGAATATCATCTGCATAGACACTCATTTTAACATGGAGTTTATCATGTTGAAAACCATATATGTTAGGGTTTTGTTTGATTTTTGCTAGAAAAGGCTCTAGAGCAAGAATAAAAAGAAGGGGAGAGAGGGGACATCCTTGACGGACACCTCTTTGTAACGTGAATGAATTAGAAATGGAACCATTGGTAAAGATAGAAGCTTTGGGTGAGGTGTATAATAAGGAAATATAAGAAATAAATTTGGGCCCAAAGCCAAACCAAGATAATGTGTGAAAAATAAACGACCAATCCATACGGTCAAAAGCTTTTTCCGCATCTAAAGAGATGGCTGCAAGTGAGTGAGAGTATTTATTAGATTTGTGTAATATATTAAAGAAAGTCCTGGTATTGTCAGAGATATTCTGTCCCTTAATGAAGCCAGATTGTTCCTTACAACATAATGGATTGCAAAAAAGGTTCCAGGCGAAGAGCAAGAATTTTGGCGAATATTTTATAGTCCGAGTTAACTAGAGATACTGGTCTATAGTTTTTACATAGATGAGGGTCTCTTCCTTCGGAATAAGGCAGATGAAATGAAATTTGTACTTGTAAAGCGCACTTATACCCCCAAAGGGGTGTCCCGGCGCTGTACACATACCGCTGTGGAACCCTTCCTGGCTTTTCCCTGTGAAATGTCCACTCCTGGGCACCTCCAAGGTGAAGCCAGGCATCCCAGCGCTGTTGGGGCCGTTGTGGAGATTAAGCAAGCTATTGCCCAGAGTTGCAGAGTGGGACCCATAATTAGAATAGGCACCGAGGCGAGAATTATCAGGTCCGAGGAAATTGAGCCCAAGACCCGCCGAGGCGGGAATTGAACCCTGGTCCCTGGCCAGATCTCTGCATCAGGGTCTGCCGCTCTAACCATTGAGCCACACTTCTCCACAGATAAGGGCGTCCTAAAAAGTACCACTGTAGGCATTAGAGGAGATGAAATGCAAGAATAGAGAAAGAAGATAGGGAAGGAGGGATTTGGAGAAATGGGAGTAGAACTCTATAGGAAATCCATCTGGACCAGGAGCCTTCCCTGTGTTAAGTTTTAATACACTGGAAATATCAGTTAAAGTAATATCTCGTTCCAAGGGTGAGAAATCAATATCTGCGGGAAACTGTTTTTGTATCGAGGCAAGATAATTTTGTATGTCCAAAGAGTCTGGGATAAGCTCAGGGGTATAAAGAGAGGTATCATATTTTTTGAATTCCTCCAAAATCTCCAAATTTTTAGTTAGTGGGGAGGCGGTAGAATCTAGTACATAATCAATATTAGCACGTTCTTTTTTGATTTTAAGATATGAGGCAAGAAGTTTGCCTGCTTTATTTTGACCACCATAGTAACGAGCACTACCTCTAAGGAGATAGGCAGAAGCATTATCCGTGGATAACTTATTATATTTAAATTTTTCTTTAATTAGATTATCGAGATCAGCTTTAGAATTAGAAGTTGTATAAAGTGTCTCTAGTAGTTTAATAGTTTGAAGAATTTCATACGCTTTTCTGGAATTTTGATGTTTCTTTTTGGCAACATAAGAAATTATAAAATCTCTGGCTGAAGCTTTAAAAGAATCCCAAACAATAGAGAAGGATGAAACAGAGGACATGTTGCGTGTAAAGAAATCAGTAATGAAGTCTTGAAAAGAAGAGGTGAAAATTTGGTCAGCTAACAAAGAGGTATTAAAACGCCATCTTCTATTAGTGACATTAATTGGAAGTAGTTCTAAGTCTAATATTACAGGAGCATGGTCTGAAATCAATATAGAACCAATATCTGCTTGTAATATAGATTGTGTTAATGCTTTAGATACAAATAAATAGTCTATGCGTCATTGTGAGAGATGAGTGGGGGAGAAAAAAGTGTATTCACGGAGTTGTGGGTGACAAAGTCTCCAGGAGTCAACAAGAGATCTATGGGAAATAAGGGTGGTAAAGTGTTGATGCATTGGTGAAGAAACAAAAGATGTTTTAGATGTACGGTCAATATAAGGATCAACAATAAGGTTACAGTCCCCACTAAAAATAACATATGGTGTAGAAATAGACATCAAAAGAGTAGAAATGTGTGGCCAAAAGTTACCATCAGGCTTAGTAGGAGCATATACATTAAACAGAGTAATAGGTATATCATTGACTTTAAGGTGAACAATTAACCATCGCCCTTCATCATCTGAGTCCTGGGAAAGAAGGGAAACTTTATGTTTCTTATGACAGAGAATCACAGTCCCATTTCGTTTGCTAGTACCTGGAGAGGCAAAAACATGTCCCACCCACTGTCGCTTAAGTTTAAGAACTTCTGAAGCAATTAAGTGGGATTCTTGTAGAAACACAATATCTGATTTAAGACCAGATAAATGGGTAAGTACCCTTTGTTTTAATAGGAGTACCCAAACCCTTAACATTCCATGATTTAACATGTAATGTCATTAATCAACTACATAACGTAAGAACTTGTGGAATATTACAGCATAACAAGATGTATTAAAAAACTTGCAATACTTAAAGAGGTGAAAAGCAAGCCTATCCGCAGAAAAGAGATAAAATATGAAATCAAAGATATTAGAATATATAGAAGAAAAAAGAAAAGGATAGGGAAAAAGAAAAGAAGAGCAATGAAAGAGAAAGGAGGAAAATAGATAGGCAGAAACAATAAGAACACATACCAAAAACTCAAACATGGGAGGAGGGTGTTGGAGCCACAAAGAAAAGACAAACAAGCAGTCACGATACTCCGGGGAGAGACCACGAGGAGACGTCAATTCGAATGGACTATACAAGAATGGATGGATCAGGGAGACGATACCTAATGGGAGGAAACATAAGGAAAGGAGATTAGACAATCAATATAAAAGAGAAGCAGATTTGCACAACTACAGTCAACAATAATAAGAGAGGGGAAAAGGGTCAAATAGAAGATGATCATGCAAACTCCATGGATTCTTCTCTGCAACTGTCCAGAAATTGTTGAAATAAGGCTGGATCCTCGTAGGTGGTTGTTTTATTCTTATAAGTCACTTTAAAGAGACATGGGTGAAGTAGACCAAATCTGGCATTCAAATTACGTAGCGCTGGACGCATACTTAGGAAACTTTTCCGTTTGTCTGCCGTGATTTTCGCATAGTCTTGTGAGAAGAATAATTGAGATCCTTGCCAAGATATACGTTTAATTTTAGCTGCTTGGAGGACTTTCAACAAATCTGTGTACTCCAAAAAATAGAGTATGACACCTCTCGGATTGCGTTGGATAGATGAATTGTGAGGTGGACGGCCAAGTCTATGAGCTCATTGTATGTTTAGTGCTGGGGTTCCAGGAAGCTCAAGAATCTGCGGTAAAAAAGATTGGAAAAAAGAGATGGGATTGGAGCCTTCCAATCCTTCAGCCTCACCATAAATTTGCAGGTTGTTGCGGTTTTCAAGATTTTCCACTTGCTTTTGTAACTGCAAGATTTCTGCTTTCATGGGAGGGATTTGTTGAGAGGAAATTTCTAGAGTTCATCTGACGTTCCATTGAGATAATCTTGTTATCAAGAGTAGACCATTTATTCTCTAGGCCTTGTAGTCGTATGTTCGTTTCTTCCATATAAGGTTTAAGTGCTCGAATCTCCTCCAGAAGCAGATCCAAGGATGCAGGTGGTGGAGATATAGTCGGTGAAGGAGGGTCTTTTTTAATCCTCTTAGTAGATGATAACACCGACGACGTAAGTACTTTAGAGACATTTTTCCCATTTGATACAGAAGAATGTGGAGGAGGAGTAGTGAACGCAGGCATAGTGGCCGTTAGTTCTATGAAGTGAGGGTGTGTAGCTTGATCTAGTTCCTCCATGTCACCCTGCAATACTGAGAACGGGTTCGAGGTATGAATTATGGTGGATTTAGTACGTGGAGATAGGATGGACATTGAAGCAGCGCCTCTACCAGACTTAATCCTACCCATAGACATGTGCGTTACAATAGTAGCATTGTTGGTGTTGTAAAAAGTGATAAGCAAGTGGTGGACAAAAAAGTATCACTTAAATAACAGATATATATTGGCAATTGCCTGGAGGACCACGAACACTGATATATTTAAAGCATTGGTAATGCTGCCCTAGAGTAGTCCTAACTGGCCATATGCAGAAAAAAGGAGAACACTAGTTAGAGGCAGTGAATGACGCCATTGGTGAATCCAGGAAAAGTTACATTTGTGGAGAAGTGGCAAAAGAAGCAAAAATGGTGAAAAAGCACTCCATACAGGTATTGAATCCTGTCACAAACATGCCTCCGTGTGGAAAAAATGCAGCGGAGCCAGCAGCGCGCCGGGAGATAAACAAATACAAAATGGCGGCCGCAAATCCAGTCACGGAGACGCGCCGCACATTTCAACAAAAATGAAGCGTTGGCGGGCTTACCGCAGGCTGCAAAACATACCATTGGAGTACAGAGGCATTCATACAGTGAGTCCTGATGATTGCAAAGGTGACAGGGTGCAGTCGCCGCCCGTCATTGCAAAACTCCTCAGGTCTCGGAGCGGAGCGGCGTCAACCAGCCGCCATCTTCCCTGGCGCCAGACCACGCCCCCACTTCTTCTTAGTTGAAGTAGGTGTCTGCTTAGAAGTGTCCTTTTCAGGACTGCCCATCAGTTGTGGTTTTAAAGCTTTCCCACCCAAACTGTCTCTGCCTAATTCTGCATATGCAGTTTCAATTATTTTGGGTAGTTCATGTTGTTGATCTAAAGGATTGAACTCCCTTAGGCGTTGGCGGATAGCCACTGAACCTGCTTCCCCTTTAATATTAGCTAGTATTATGGCTGATACCTGGTCATAGTTACCTAGTAACTTCATCCCTAAGTTCAGAGCAGGCTCTGCTCCGTACTCGTTCTGTATTTGTCTTAATACATCCGGTACTACTGCTAATGACGGGATACCATGAGTTTTGGTATAAATGGCAGCAAAGACTGTACCCCAAGTGGTACAATCCTCTAACTGTGGTGTTATCCCCATGGGCAAGCAGATTGTTAACATTCTGTGTTTTTCATACGGGGTAGTATTCGGGAATACTGCCTCTAGCTGAGTTATCTTCTGAGCTACCCAGAATGGTATTTGTTCACGTTTTTGTGGGCATTTTACCCATTACCGCGTGTAATGTTTGTGGTGTAATTTTAGTTGCTGTACCCTGAATTTGAGTTCCATTAGTTGCAACTATTGCTGGTTGGACTGTAAGTGTCCTCATGACGAATTGCGTCATGTTCCTGTAGATTTTAATTAAATCTTTGTGTTGTATGAGTAAGTCTCCTTGTGGCATTGTGTCAATGTCAGGATGTGGTGTGTAGGCTGCTAATATCGACCATGTTGCCCCTTCTCTTCCGAGCGGGTCGAGTCTTACTTTTCTTCTTATGTGGGGTAGGGCGCCTTTAAACCAGTATAAGTGTTCCTGGTATGTGAGTGGAACCTCAATGTCCTCGAACGGACAATATTCCACTGGTGCATCTCCTTCTGTCCAAGAGTGAAATGTTTTTGTTCTTGCATTTGCTGCTGGGATTGTAACCCACGAATAAAATACCTCTGTTCGGTTTGATTCGTGTGCCTCAATCACGAAAACTACCATGCCACCCCTAGATGACAAACCATTCTCTAGCAGTCTCAGGGTGACTGTATTTCTAAAGTTTGGTGCAATTTGTATTGCGCCTGTATCTGCCTCGTCTGTGAGGGGCAGTTCTTGTTGCAGTGGGTCTAAGACCTGGTTAGTCATTGTTTTTAGTACACTAAATAACTTTTCAAGGGAACCAAGATAAGGTGTTTATGCACACTTTTAGGAACACTGTGTCCTTTAAGCTTGATTAACCAACAGCCAATAAATAGGATTTTTCGCCTACTCAGCTGTTGCGGAGTTTGTGCCCACCCACTCCAGACGTCTCTGGTGTTTTGTGAGTAGTGGTCTCTGAGAATAGCACAACTGAACTACTCAGATTCTACTGTTAAATAAGTACCCAACCAACGTTGGCGGCGCCATGTCGTGTAGTTCCTATATACCCTATACAGGATCTGCGCGTTTTGGATAACATAAACTGTGGGATTGGTGGCGGACTGATTCCATGCACCCCCACCGGATACGTTAGCCTGTCTGTATCAGCTAGCTCACAATGCCACTAGAGTCTCCTCTTATCGAGGAGAGAATAGTTCTTGGCAACCTCAGAACATGCCAACCCTGATCCCCCAGGATCGTGGAAACAATATACTACTTTTCGCTCAGTCACTCGTGCTCACTTAGTTTGTCTCAGAGAGATACACAGAATAAACAGGCTGGGCGTTTTCAATAAGAATTTATTGAACAGTTGTTATTCTAGTGTGGAATATATGAGCTGCAACAACCATTAGACTGTAGCAGAGATATATGATTAGCAGTACTATGAAAGTAAAGGGATGGTATAGTTCTACCATCTTGCAGAAATCATGAATATATACATGTACATAAAACACATGATAATAAGTGCAACCTAAAAGTGCGTACTAAAGGTGCGTACTAAAGGTGCGTACTCATACAATGTCTCCCTAACTAGATGTACCTAACTGTACCTAACTGTACATAGCATCTATGTAGGTGTTATGCGAAGAATCCCTCTAGGATCTGGTCCACCCCATTACCTGAGAGTTTAGAGAATGTGGGACCCCGTCCTGGTCTCGAGTTGGACACCCCGCGAGGGATGTTAGACCACTGCTAGCTGGAGCATCTGCATGCAGGAACCTCAGCATCTCTGGTCAGTGTGTCAGCCAGGAAGTCACGGTCTCCTCTCTCTTTCTAAGCAAGACATGATGTATATATACCCATAGGTCTACCCAGGGGTCCTACCTTGCTGTGTTACTGTGTCGGCCTAAAGGATGACGTTGGGACTGAACTTTATACAGAGATATTATACAGGAGATGGTAATCCTACTGTTAGTCCTGCTGTGCTTCCAAGACGCCTCATGCATAATGTATGAGAATCGAACCAGGGAAAAACCTGCGTTCTGAATGCAGTGTCATATCTGGTCAGTGCCTAAGAACCGTTATGTATGTAATGTAGGGAAGAATATAGGTGAAAGGTTGCAGTGTTACCTGCGCCTATATAGGGCACCTATATGGAATATAACAGTGTCTCATGGCCTGCCTTCTCCACCAGAAAGATTGTGGGCATGGTAGTCACAAGTGCCCCCAGCTACAGCAATGACCCGCATTACATGAATCAATTGCGCTCCAAATAGCGCCGGTGTCTCATGGCCCTCCTCCACCAGTAGGATTGTGGGCGTGGTAGTCCCAAGCGCCCCCAGCTACAGCAATGACACACGCTGCGAAGTCGATGGCGCTCTAAATATCGCTGGTGTATCTTGGCCCGCCTCATCCAGCAGCAGGATTGTGGGTGCGGTAGTCCCAATCGCCCCAGCTACCGCATTGTACCATATGATTACTATGTTGTGTTTGCCCACTATCTCAATGACTGCTTGATTTGCTATATCCTGCACATTACTGTTTATAAATCTTCCCTCATTGATGTAGTGCAATGTTTTGAAATGAATTAAAACTAATAAAAAGAAGTATAACAAAAGAGAGGTATTTCAATCCGTCACCTGGAGGAGATTTAAGAAGTGAGGCATCTACCAGTAGAGGCAGTATCTACTGTTCTCAAAAGGTGCTCTGCTCCCACACAAGGGCTGATCTTCACAGTGCTGTGCTAAACACGACCTGCATGAATGCTATTCCTCCCCCTCAGAGGACTGTTGATAATCTGGAGATGGTACCAATGTTTATGATTCAGACCAGGACTGTAGTTACTGGGGGCCTACAGGATCAGACCAGCCTATGGGTATGTTTGCCCCTTTCAACCACACCTGAAAAAAACAGAAACATTCAGCTTGCCAGCAGAGAGAATCCTGTTGAAAACTCTTTGTGAAAATAACTTGTTTCAGTTTAGAATAATTGCCTGACCTCTGTGATTCACAGGTGGATTTGTTTTATTCATAAATTGCTTTTCTGAATTGCTCTGTGGTTTAAGATCACAAAACACGGGACGTGGCTTGACGGCAGGGAAGATGGCCATCTGTTAAGGCACTTCCACTGCGGTTCGGGAGGGGTGTCGGCCTTCCCTGCGGACTCTGCCCTCACCACCTGACAACTTTGGGTGTTTCATATTCTGCAAACAGCCCTGACCTCGGCGCTATGTCTACTTTTTACCAGTAAGCAGTATAGACAGCATTTTTAAGGTGGGAGCATTGCTTGACTGAAATCGCACCCACCCTTTTGTTTAGTTTTTTGTTTTCATTTTACCGTGTCCGATGCCTGCGCTTCTGTGCAATTTATTATTTTTGCCTTAAATGCTATGCACTCCTTAACTTGGATATCCAAACTGAAGAAACGCCGCCTTCTGTTGAGGATTTGTAAAATCTGGCAATGTAAAGTAACGAGTTAAGTTGCTCTTATGCTTTGTACGAAATAGTGGCTGTGCAGGTTTCAACAAAGAAAACTACGAATCTGGGCAGAATAAAAAGCCATTGCAGTTGTGCCAGGATAGACTCGGCAGGGGATGTGCCTTGACACCAGCCTAGATACCTTCTTGCTAGCATAGCTTTGCGAGGGTTCAGGAGGGGTGTCAACCTTCCCTCAGACTCTGCTCTCATCACCTAACGACTTTAGGGGTTTCATCTCCAGCAACTCCTCCTGATTTCGATTCTCTGTCCACTTTTTGGCATCTTGAAGATTGCTGGCAGCCCATTATCTCATGGGGGATAAGGGCGATAGTGACCATCGCCCTCAGGAATTTCAATTAACAGTTACTGCACCTAGATCAATAAGGTCAGATGTAACCTTGGGGCCTATTTTCACCTCCAATCTAAGAAGGATCAAATGTACAACAACCAATACAAATTCTCAGGCCGAAGCAGCAATTCAACTTTTTAACCCGCAAGCATCCAGCATAGATGACCAAATTGCCTACTGGGGACAGTTTACTGCCATACTGCTAGAACAACTCGCAGATACTTTCCCTAAAAAAAACAACGCTTGGAAAGCATGTGGAAAAAATAAAATTCAGAAAGACCAAAGAGTACAGCTCAAGTTCCTCAAAAAATCAATAAATTCAACTCTGCGCAGGCTGAGAAGATTCCCAGGGAACGCCAGCGCACGCTTATCCCTGAAGGACCAAAGGGCAGCACTAAAAAGATTGAAATGGAACATCAACAGAGATTGTGAGAATGAAATATGGGCAAAACTCCTACACGACACAAATTGTAACAACAGTGCCCGCTTTTGGAAAACTGTGAACGGGATCATGCGCCCACAACATAAGGACATTGGGGTACACATCTCGGAAGCAAACTGGGTAAAATTTCTTACTATACATTTTAACAACCAAACAGAAAACGCCGGAGTACAAATGGTCAACAGCTGGACTCCAGAGGGCCAAGCTGGAGCAAGCAAAACTGAGAAAAGGGAGCGGGAGCCTCCAGCCACAGAAAGCACACCATCAGGCGCAGCTAGATGCCCTCTGTCACTCTTAATTAAAAAGCAGATCACCAAAGGGAGAAAAGAAGGAGCTCCGGGACCGAACGGCATTCCACCTGCCCTGTTCAAAGCAAAGAGCGAGGACTGGGCAGACATCCTGTAACCTCTCTTTTTGGAAGTCAGGCTGCTGAACAGAATTCCGGAATCTTGGAAGGGCTTGACAATAGTGCCAATTTACAAAAAAGGAGAGAAGGCTGAGCCCAACAACAATCGCCTAGTAGCTCTGATAGACAATGAAGCGAAATACTTTGCGGGCATCATATTAGAGGAGCTTACATCCTGGGCTGAGGCGAATCAGATAATACCGCTGAATCAGACCGGGTTTCGCAAAATGGCCAGCACATCAACAAACATCCTTACAATCTCTCTAATAATCGACGCAGCAAAAGCCGCTAAATTACCACTACATCTATGCTTCATTGACTTTAGCGCTGCCTTTGACAATGTAGAGAGGGGCAGACTGTGGGGGAAACTGGCACGATGGGGCATACCACAACCCATTTTAAATATGCTGTCGCTTCTACACACAGATACCTGGGTGCAGGTGAAATTAGGCGGCGGCACCCACCTTTCCTCGAAAATTCCCCACAACAAAAGGACTGATACAGGGTTGTGTGCTCGCACCAACGCTGTTCAACCTATTCATGGCCGACCTTCCAAAGGTGCTTTACGGCTGCAATTCCCATTCACCCAGGATAGGAGGAAAAACATTGACCAATCTCATGTATGCAGACGACGTAGTTCTGCTTAGTCATACTTACGTCGGTCTCCAACATCTACTGACCGAAATGCAGGACTACGCAACAGAAAACAACTTAATAATAATAAGACTCGGACAATGTCAATAAATAACAAAAAGAACCTACAGAGGAATTGGTTCCTGGGTGGCACCAAACTCGATCCAGCTCACGAGTACAAGTACCTAGGAGTCACATTGGATGAGGAAGGGTCGTTCAGGCGCCAGAAAGAGGAAATAAGAAGGAAAGGTTTGTTGATCGCTCTAACGATAAAAAATCTGGCAAATAAATTGATGGGGCCGACAATGACCCCGCTCCTGAAGGTAGTCCAGGCTAAACTTCTCCCCTCGATTGCTTATGGCAGCGAGGCAATGCGGGGAAGAGACGCTAAGGATCTGGATAACACACAGGTCAAAGCCTATAGAACTATGTTCTGTGTTCCGCCCTATACATCACCTGCTCAAATAAGGTTGGAGTTTGGTCTTCTACAACAAGTCTTAGCCAGATATGGCGTTTACATTATTTGCTGGCATAAGATCAGAAGTGCCACTATAAATACGCTAAGTTACTTGCTGTGGCACGACATACAGCACAGGGAGTCCTCCCAAGCTAGAAGCTACCTTCAGTTAGCCCTGGAATCTACCAAACTCACGGGGCTTTGGGATGCGCAACTCGGATATCTGAACTTCAAAAAGCTAGTCTGGAAAAACATAAAACAAATTTCCTTGGTGGAGGACAAGGCAAGCTTCTCAAACAGATCACACGCCTGGGTGACCCTTAACTCCTACAAATCACTTACCCCACAATCATTCTTTAATCAGGGTTATCCTAAGGCCATAAAAATGAACTTTTTAAGGCACAGACTGGGGATCTTTCCGTGTGCTCAGTATCTTCCACCATGGCTGAAGACAACAGCACAAGACACGTGCAGGCTGTGTAACATCAAGAATGGCGACATTCTACACCTAATTTGCTTATGCAAGGAACTGCACCAAGCACGGCAACAGCTTCTAAAAGAACCTCTTAAACAGAAAGGCATCAGCACCAGGAGGCAAGCAGTGCTGGCCTGCTTAAACCCTGAAAACACTCAACTGAACTGCAGACTGGTAAAATTTCTTTTGTTGGCTGAACAAAAAATGCCTAAAATACCAAAATATGCTCCACAAAGCATTGCTGCCGTAGGTTGTCCAGCAGACGGAAAGAGGCCCTACCCGGATCACACTAAGGATAGTCTACCAGTAGCACAGGGATAATCCTTGCAATAAATCGAGACAATATGAACAACAGACTTAATACAATTTGACAAATGGGCAAGCATGGCTGGAGCAAAAAATCGGAGTCTGCACCTCACAGCATCCAGCGAGCTAATGACATTCACTTATAGCTATAACTAACTTTGACTTTAAACTGTAAAGAATTTTCTACCCTGAGTTTTAACTGCTTTTATCCGAAGATTTTTATTTGATAATTACAAAAACCAAAAAAAAAGGGGCAGCTATGGTGGATGAAATCATACTGAACGTCTGTTTAAAAATTTAACTGTTTTTATCCGAAGATTTTCCAAATCAAATTACAAAAACCAAAAAAAGGCAGCTATGGTAGATAAAATCAAACTGAATTCTGTTTAAAATCTTTTATTCTTTTAAGTGTCAATATTGCAATGGTTTTAGTTAACTATGCAAAAATAAAGAAACTTAAACTTATGAGGTATATCTCTTTCCTAACTCTGAAAGTCTCTGTCTTTTATGTGGCCCAGTCAATATGAGTGCTCATTGAGATTCTATCTCCCCTTTTTACGTTATTCAACATATTGTTAACTTACTGGAACTAATTTTAAATAACAGAGGGTTCTTTATAAAACCTTATTTATTATAACAACATCTCTATATATCTATACCCTCCACATTCAGCAGCTTGTTACTACTAACATTCTCCATTCTGAATTTATGGGAAACACGCAGACTTTTAAACATAATTCTACACGTCTGCTACTGCAATCTTCATGTCCTATTTCTCTGGATCCAAATCCCTTTTCTATACCACTGGATAACATGGAGGACTATGAGCCTCCTAATCAACCTATCCTTCCATCAGCCACTATGCCAAATATTCCGATTTCTGTTAATAAATCTACAACAAAACTAAATGGTACTCTTGTTCTTTTATCAAACAGGAAAGTGAAAAAGATCCTCCCTCACCCACTAAGTCATCTCCACCAATCTCTACTACCTCTAGAGGAAATAAGAGTCCGTAAACCATATGTGGAGGAGACAGTCACGTATTCAAAATTTTGACAAGTGGTCCAACATCGACTACAAAGTCAGACAAATGGAACACAGAGTGGAGTTAATTCAAACTACCACACAAAAAGTCACTCTTATACAAACGGAAGGTTCCCATCTCAAAAAGCAAGTGGAAGATCTTGAAAACCGCAATAGATGGAACAATCGTCATATTTATGGCTTGGCAGAGGGTTTAGAAGGATCCAATCCTATTTCCTTTTTTCAGTCTTTCCTTCCAAAAAGCCTCGCTCTTCCTACCTCACCTATTTTGAATATTCAAAGAGCACACCGACTAGGACATAATCCTCACACTGCCTCCTCTTCTCAAAAGCCAAGAGGTGTTATCACCTACTTTTTTTTTTAGATTATACTGATTTATTGAAAGTCTTACAAGCGGCTAAACTTAAAGGTCGAATATCTTGGCAAGAATCTTCCTTGTTCTTTTCCAAAGAGTACGCCAAAAATACCATGAAGAGAAGGAAGACATTTCTGGATATGCAATCAGCTCTTTGATCTCTCAACACCAGCTTTGGATTATTTCATCCTTGTCTTTTTAAAGAAACTTATAAACACAAAACTACGAACTTGGAGGATCCTGCTTTACTGCAAAGATTCTTGGACAATTACAGAGAGGAAGACATGGAAGTTGCAAGGCTATCTAATACTTGATTATTTTCATTTGATTCTGTTGAGAAAAGTTTTATGATGATGTTCTCTAACTATATTGTATACTCGTACTATGTTTGTACTGATTATTGTTCTTCTCTTTCATTCATGTTAGGTGGTGTTTTCCCTATCTGATCAACAATACCCTTCATTTTGTTTGGATGGTCTGCTCTCCTTCTCAACTTGCCCTTAAGTCCAATCGTGCCATCTTCCCCATGTGGTTTCACCACCCGCTGATATTTGTTTTCTTCAGTATGTCCTAAGTTTTCTTTTTTTACATGGAATGTATTTCCTTCTTTCTGTTCTTTTCCTTTGTTCTATTCTTTTTTCTTTTAGGTTATCTCTACCTCTCCTTCCTACTTACTATTCTTCATCCTTTTTTTTGAGCATTTTTCTATGTTATTTTCTATATTCCATTTTTCAACAAAAGTGTAGTTTGTATTTAATACTTACTGCGTATGTACCGTCTAGAGTGCCTGCTAGGGTGTCCGCGCAGCCTCTGTCTTCATGCCGCACATGAAGAGTCTGAGAGCGCGCACAAAAGGGAAACAAAGGAGAACAATTATCACACCAAGTGTGAACTGGCCATTAACTTTATCAAGCTCCTCACCGCAGCGCCATTGCTTCAAAGACTCTAAAGCGTGTCCCCTGCTGGTTTAGGGCAGTCGGAGCTGGAAGAATTGCCTGATAATGTTTTTGAGAGATGGGATAATTATTTGGAAGTTTGGTATGTGTTGAAAATGTCTGGAATGCAAACACTAGAACAAACTGATTACTTGAAAACAGCTTTAGAATAGTTCAGAGTGGCTTCGTAGCGCTCTATAATAATCACATAAAGTGATGTGAGTGAGCACACAAAGCTCAATGATGTCTGAGTCAAGAGGCAGTAGATAATGTTCTTTAAGCTTCTTCTCTTTCTCCCTTAAGTACTGACCCAGTGCAGAAGAAAAGTGAAATTTACGAGCTGCTGCAAACTTGTAAACATCATTCCTTGAATTAGCAGGAGGAACATGAACAACCTATTTAAACCCTCATTACATCCTTCTACAGCAAGTAGTGGGAGGAAAATAAAATATATACGTTTTTAACAGTTTTGTTTCAACCTCCAAGGTGTACTGACCGTTTGTGAAATTATCTGCCGATTTCACAAGAAAGCAGGGCCTTGGACGGCCTGTAGAGCTGAGGCTTGCCTCACACGTCAATGATTCTGCCGAGGACCACAAACCTGTCAGAGGACCTCAGTCCCATTTTAAATAAATACAGCAAACCTTCTCAAAATAATACTTTAGTGCTTTTTAGTTGACTAAAAAAAAAAGTGAAGACTTAATTGCAGGAAGAAGAAAGGTATGCTTTTGGAGATATACAGAAGAGCACACCAAAATACACCTCAAGCGATCGCCTTCTTTTCTAACTGCCTTACTTATTTCAGACCAAATGCGGAACTGCACACATAACATCTCTGCTTCTTAAGGTATCATCGTCCTGGTGCATTGATAGATCTTTGTACTTCCTACTAGCAGAATAGGAGGAAGTGCTTCTGGTGAAGGGTTTTCATGCACTTGCAAAGCTCCACTTTACTAAATGGCAGAAAAACAACCTGCGGACATGCACCCTGCAACGTACACGGATGTCCCCCACACCCAGGGAGACTCTAGGTGAAGATGATAGGTGGCTGAGCCCCTCTGCCCCAAAAGCAAGGAGCCCAGATCTGTGACCCACCTCTCTTCCTGCACGGGATGCACAGACGTGCAAAGCCCCTGGCATGGAAGGACTAAGGTGCATTGGCAAACCTTTGTATTTGCCCAATGGTGAAACAGCAGAGGTGCTGCGGCAGCTGTGGAGAAATGAGGTGCACTAGCAGAGTTGTGAGTTTACCAGTGGTAGAATAAAACGGTTGCTGCTGGTGCATAGAAGGATTGAAGTCCCCTGGCAGAGCGTATTATGTTCCGTGATGGAGCTGAACAGTCTCAGATGGTAAAGTGAAAAGATGAGGTGTACTGGTAGAGATGTGCACACACCAGAAGCACAAGATACATTATTGTGTTGCTGCATAAGGGTGGGTGCCACTACGCGGAATTCTGCGTAATTGAAAAAAAACTCTGTGAACTCCGCTCTGCAACTCCCTTCTATCTCATCCCAATTAATAAAACAGAAACCTCACATACCTTTGATAAAATAACAAGTAACTCTATCTTTACATGCAAAAATGCATATAGTCATCTCACAAAAGTGAAAATAAAAATACAGCAAGCAGTGAGAGAGGTGATGATTTTGGTGTCCTCCCTAACCTAGGGAGAGAACCAAGCAGATGCCTTGAACACAAAGAGCACATCATGCTGAACGATTCGGTGGTGGTCCCATCCTCCTAGGACCACCCCAAGCACAGTTATGGGCAAAAATACAATCCCAACCAAAGGCCCTGCAAAGCATTATGGGACGAGATTCTAGAGTGCCGTGAATATTATAGTATCCAATATCAAAACATTCCTCAAGGGGCAGGCTCTCAGGGCTCAGCTGAGAGCTAATACAATAATATTCACTGCACTCTTGAATCTCTCCCCATAATGCTTTGCTGGGCCTTTGGTTGGCATTGTATTTTTTGCCCATAACTTTGCTTGGGGTGGTCCTAGGAGAATGGGACCACCACAATCGTTGAGCATGATATGCTCTTTGTGTTCAAGGCATCTGCTTGGTCCTCCCCCTAGGTTAGGGGGGACCCCAAAATCAACACCTCTCTCATTGCCTGATATTTTGCAAAGCTCACTTATGTGAATTGGTTATATGCTTTTTAGCATGTAAAAGTAAAGTTGTTTTATTAAAGGGTTGTGGATGCAGTAGCTTACTCCAGAGTTTTTGCACCAGTTCCTAGTTATGCATATTAATAAAAGAGAAATCTTGTGTTTTCAAAGTAATGTGTATTAATAAAACAGAAATCTGACATACCTTTAGTAAAATAACAAATAACTATCTTTGCATGGTAAAATACATATAGTCATCTCACAAAAGTGAAAATATAACAAGCAGTACCTTTAGTTAAACAATAAATAATTCTATCTTTACATGCTAAAATGCTTATAGTCATCTCACAAAAATGAAAATATTGCAAGCAGTGAGAGAGGTGATGATTTTGGGGTCCTCCCTAACCTAGGGGGAGAACCAAGCAGATGCCTTGAACACAAAGAGCACATCATGCTGAACGATTCGGTGGTGGTCCCATCCTCCTAGGACCACCCGAAGCACAGTTATGGGCAAAAATACAATCCCAACCAAAGGCCCTGCAAAGCATTATGGGACGATATTCTAGAGTGCAGTGAATATTATAGTATCCAATATCAAAACATTCCTCAAGGGGCAGGCTCTCCGGCTCAGCTGAGAGCTAATACTATAATATTCACTGCACTCTAGAATCTCGCCCCATAATGCTTTGCTGGGCCTTTGGTTGGCATTGTATTTTTGCCCATAACTTTGCTTGGGGTGGTCCTAGGAGGATGGGACCACTACTGAATCATTCAGCATGATATGCTCTTTGTGTTCAAGGCATCTGCTTGCCCTCCCCCTAGGTTAGGGGTGACCCCAAAATCATCACCACTCTCATTGCCTGGTATTTTTCAACGTTCACTTTTGTGAACTGGTTATATGCTTTTTTTTTTTTTGCATGTAAAGGTAAAGTTGTTTCATCAAAGGGTTGTGGGTGCAGTAGCTAACTCCGCTACTTGGCGCATGAATTCCGTGTTTACAATGTAATGCGTAGTTAACAAATCTTACTGCTGCAATGAGTGACTGAGGTGCACAGGCAGAGTTGTGTGTCTTCATTGCCCACGGTTACTGCTGCAGTGAGTGACTGAGGTGCACAGGCAGAGTTGTGTGTCTTCATTGCCCACGGTTACTGCTGCAGTGAGTGACTGAGGTGCACAGGCAGAGTTGTGTGTTTTGCTTACAAGTACAGCCAATCAGATCATGCAGCAGTGGAGGACCACATAATGTGACAAAGTTGCCAAAATTTTGCATCAAGAATTTTTTTAATTTTGAGTCAAAGAAAGGGAAATTGTTTTTCAAATTATGAAATAATGGCAAATTAGGCTGCACGTTATGTGGAAGCATTTTCTAGGTATTTTGGCATTTTAAAATCTATTGATTCAAAGTGAATATCAATGTCAATGCAAATATACTGGCTTCTAGAGAAAATAATATTGACAATCAACAGATACTGGTCAAAATGTTATTAACCAACTTGTTGAGCACCAATTAAATTTTACACAAGATCACATTCAATTGTTACGCATGGGGAGATAAAGTGATTTGCCCAGAATCACAGGACGTTGAACTGATGCAGAAACTCAAACCTGGTTCCTCAATTCCAAAGTCGGCAGCTCTGGTCGTAACACAACATCTTTTTTTGCTCCAAGAGTGAAATGGATTGTAAAAAACACATTACACTATTGCACTCTACATAACATGAACCAGCTTGTTCACACTTACTGTAATAAAAGATGGTTATGATGTATTGTGTATATTCCAATTAACTTCTAAAACTTGCCTTTGGCTCCAAGATCACAGTCAAACACCTTTGAAGATGCCTATATTCATTAAGAAAGAAATGGTAGAACAACACAGTATTAGCTAGGTTTCTCACTGTGAGATACTTTAGGATTCAAGACAGTCGAAGAAAAAAGATGCAAACTCTCTGGGTATCTTCTCAATGGTGAATATGCAGTCTCTCCCGGTTTGTTTCACCACTCTAACTGTAAAGGAATTCATGTAACAAAAGCACTCTCCAAAAGAATTTTGCATTCAATGAACACATTTATGGTGTTAAAAAGTTTGTTAAACATTCAATAACTGCTTAATTAGCTAACCAGTAGTGGGATGAACTGAACCTACTACTGACAACCATAACCTAGTTTATGTACAGAACTTCGGCATATGTGGGAATAATTGATCTGGACACAGTGTAGACAAGTACATTTGGCAGAAATAAGGATATATATATATATATTACAACTTGATCACTTATAAGCAGCACAGAACATTCTTATTTTGCTGACAGTTGTTTTACAGTCATTTTGGCTTGGCCTTTTTTTTAATTTTATTTTTTTAAGCCTTTCACCTCTGCCATACAACTCTCTCACTGCCAACGTCGCTTACCACTGTCACTCCCATACTGACCCATCATTACTATTGATTCCGCACACAGTCAGGTACAGTGAGCCCACAAGCACACACAGAGGAAAATAATTAGAGGGACCATTGCTTACTGCTTCTATTTAAATCACGTGTGTTATTTCTTGGAATGTTAAAGGTTTCAGTTCACCTATTAAGAGACAAAAGGTACTCACCCACTTAGCCAGACTGAAAGCAAATATTGTATTCCTGCAAGAAACTCATGTTGTGGCTTCAGAAGTTTTAAAACTTAAACATCAATGGGTGGGAAATGTTTTTTCTTCATCTGGTTCAGGGAAAAGATATGGGGTTATTCCTTGTCATAAGCATTTAAACATTACGCTCGTTCCCCAGACTTCCAAGTAGGATGGTAGATGGGTAGAAACCCTTCTTCAAGTTAACAGAATTCCTATTTCTTTGTTTAACATTTAAGCTCCTACCAAACCTGATAACACATTTTGGCCTTCTATCTCTTCTAAATTAAGGTACATTTCCACAGACCATGTAATCTTTGTGGGAGACTGCAATCTCGTTTTTTAACCATATATAGATCGTATTTCTAAAGCGTCTTTTATCCCATCTACTATGCATCAACAATTCTCTACGACCGTTCACCAACGATCTATTATTGATATTATTGCATATTAGAGATTGTGCAATCCCTCCTTGCGAGAATACACGTTTATATCTCCCACACAATTTCTCCCTATCTGGAATAGATTTTTTGTTCACTTCCAAATCCCTAGCACAACACATCATACGTGCTGATATTGGTTCTATACTAAACTCAGATCATGCCGCTGTTACATTAGATTTAGATTTATTCCCTGTCACTAGTGGTACTAGAGGATGGTGATTTAACACATCCTTGTTGTTAGACACTACTTTTACTACCAAATTGAATCGTTCATTACCGAATTATTTCATCAACTCCTCCTCTGATCTCTCTCCTCCTACTATCTGGGATTCAATTAAAGCAGCTGCCAGAGATTGTATTATCTCTTATGTTTCTAAAAAAAAGAAAAATAACCTCTTAAAAAGCACTAGAAATCTTGAATCGCAACATCTGGAAAGTCTTTACACCACTACTAATTCCCCGCTCCATCTAAATAAACAAATTACGGAAAAAATTAAATACAACAAGCTCTCTACAGAAAATGCTGCTTCCTACCCTGAAGGAAGTGCTAAATACTATGGAGGTCAAAACAAAGCGGGGAAATTATTAGCTACTTACCTTAAAATTAAAAAAGAACATACCAAAAAGGACTCCATACTAAAAGCTGATTTCCTTCCTGTTTTTAAAGGTGTGGATATCTTAAATGAATTTACAACATATTATAATACTCTTCACACCCCTGAATTCCGTCCGGCTCCAGTTGACATACAATAATACTTATCCTCTATTCATAAAGACTTTGATACTTCCATAGATTTCTCACCTTCGGAATCAGATATTTCCTCTACCGATATTGCCCAAGCAATGAAATTAATTAAAACAGGAATTATTCCCAAATTTTGCTTCCAAAACTTCATGACTTATTCTCACACTTTATTTCTACAAAATCATCTAGCAGTACCTTCCAAGAAGTACTAATTTGCATCATTCCTAAAGATGGACATGACCTACTACTTTACACAAGATCAAATCAGAATCCCTGCCACATTCCTGGTCCTGTAATGCTACCTCTGCAGATGTATATCATATTCTTTTCTTTTGCCCATCTACTCATCAATTTTGGTTGAAAGTTTAGGGCCAAAGTAACTCTTTTTCACACAATCTTTCCATTTTCCTTTTCCAATACTCGGAAAATAACACGTAGTGCAAAATGCTGCTGCACGCATGCTACTTAGGATTCCCAGGTCTCAGTCAGCCAGACAGGGGTTGATAGATGTTGATTGGCTACCCATTGGCCAAAGAATAGAATTAAAATCCCTGAGCATCATCCTGTAGAGCCTTACACGGGCAAGGTCCTTCCACCTTCACCAGTTTGCAACTCCCTACATGCCCAATAGTCCACTTAGATCTTCCAACTTACTCCTGGCCGCAGTTCCCACAGTTAAAAGAGCTAGAAGTGGCGGATGGTCCTTTAGCCTTGATGTGGCCACGCTCTGGAACTCTTTTCCCTTGGCCATCCGATCTATGGGCAACTAGTGGTTTTTCCCGAAAAGCTCTTAAACCTTGGCTTTTTTAAGAACAGACTCTCCACATGCTTCCTCTGACCTCAATGTGATAACCTCTTCCAAACAGCGCTGGGAGGCCTCCAGGTCGCCATACGCTCTATAAATGCCCTAGCATAGCATACTATCTACCTCCAGGCGACTTACTTTATTTCAATAACATGTTATGTTTCTTTACAAAACTACTGTTATTCTTATACTCACAACTTTTACTATAAATATGTAATGTAATGTAAATTGGCATTTATAAAGAGCGCACGGCTACTCAGAAGAGTGTCCCGGCGCTACACGACCTCATGACAGAGTGCTGAATTATACTAGTAATGAGAAGGCTATCGGCTATTGTTGAAATAACCAGGTTATTAGCCTCTTCCGAAACATGAGTAGCTCGTTCTCCTGTCTAAGTGACAATGGCAGGCGATTCCACAGATGGGATGCCTGAACTTGAAAGGAACGGCCGCCCTTGCGGGCCAGGGAAAATTTGGGAATAATCGCCTGCAGCTGCGAAGACGATTTCAGAGTTCTGCTCGGGATGTAATGCTTGACTCTCTTTCTAATGTAGGAGGCGCCGGTGTCATGTAAGGCCTTAAATGCCAATACCAATGCTTTAAACCGGATTCTCTTTCGACTCGGCAACCAGTGTAAGGCTGGAGTAAGTTGGAAGATCTAAGTGGACTATTGGGCATGTAGGGAGTTGCAAACTGGTGAAGGTGGAAGGACCTTGCCCGTGTAAGGCTCTACAGGATGATGCTCAGGGATTTTAATTCTATTCTTTGGCCAATGGGTAGCCAATCAACATCTATCAACCCCTGTCTGGCTGACTGAGACCTGGGAATCCTAAGTAGCATGCGTGCAGCAGCATTTTGCACTACGTGTTATTTTCCGAGTATTGGAAAAGGAAAATGGAAAGATTGTGTGAAAAAAAGAGTTACTTTGGCCCTAAACTTTCAACCAAAATTGATGAGTAGATGGGCAAAAGAAAAGAATATGATATACATCTGCAGAGGTAGCATTACAGGACCAGGAATGTGGCAGGGATTCTGATTTGATCTTGTGTAAAGTAGTAGGTCATGTCCATCTTTAGGAATGATGCAAATTAGTACTTCTTGGAAGGTACTGCTAGATGATTTTGTAGAAATAAAGTGTGAGAATAAGTCATGAAGTTTTGGAAGCAAAATTTGGGAATAATTCCTGTTTTAATTAATTTCATTGCTTGGGCAATATCGGTAGAGGAAATATCTGATTCCAAAGGTGAGAAATCTATGGAAGTATCAAAGTCTTTATGAATAGAGGATAAGTATTATTGTATGTCAACTGGAGCCGGACGGAATTCAGGGGTGTGAAGAGTATTATAATATGTTGTAAATTCATTTAAGATATCCACACCTTTAAAAACAGGAAGGAAATCAGCTTTTAGTATGGAGTCCTTGTTCCATCAGTCATTGTATTATACCTGCCACTTTTACTATAAATATGTAATGTAATGTAAATTGGCATTTATAAAGAGCGCACGGCTACTCAGAAGAGTGTCCCGGCGCTACACGACCTCATGACAGAGTGCTGAATTATACTAGTAATGAGAAGGCTATCGGCTATTGTTGAAATAACCAGGTTATTAGCCTCTTCCGAAACATGAGTAGCTCGTTCTCCTGTCTAAGTGACAATGGCAGGCGATTCCACAGATGGGATGCCTGAACTTGAAAGGAACGGCCGCCCTTGCGGGCCAGGGAAAATTTGGGAATAATCGCCTGCAGCTGCGAAGACGATTTCAGAGTTCTGCTCGGGATGTAATGCTTGACTCTCTTTCTAATGTAGGAGGCGCCGGTGTCATGTAAGGCCTTAAATGCCAATACCAATGCTTTAAACCGGATTCTCTTTCGACTCGGCAACCAGTGTAAGGCTTTCATGTGGGCGGTAATCCGTGCTCTAGGGCCTAGCAAAAGAATCGCCCTGGCTGCCGCATTCTGAGCCACTTGCAGCCGGTTCAATAGATATTCTGGGCGGCCCAGATATAGAACGTTAACGTAGTCCAGTCTTGCGACAATAAGAGCCTGGACTACAGTTTTTCTGTGAGCGACTGGTAGTAAGGGGAGAAAGTTTTTAAGCATTTTTAATAGGCCAAAACATGTCCCCACTACTGTTTGAATCTGGGCTTTCATGGATAAGTTGTCGTCTAACTTGATCCCCAAGTTCTTAACTGTACTAACTGAGGTAGCAATGGGAGACATGTCTGAAGGCCACCATTGACGCCAGACGTCAATGGCGGAGGACCCGAAGAAGATGATCTCTGATTTCTCCGGATTGCACTTTAGTTGGTTCTTTCTTAGCCAGGCAAACACTTCTGTCAGACATTTATTGATCTCCGCACCCCTGAAATCAGTACCCTTATTGCATGTAAACAGCAGTTGGGTAGCATCTGCGTATGAAATTATTGTTGCGCCATGTAATTCAGCTAGGTGGGCCAGAGGGGCCATATACAAATTAAAAAGTGTTGGGCTCAAAATCGAGCCCTGTGGAACTCCGACCTTCATAGGAGGAATGGGGGCAGAGACGGGAGGAGACCAAATAGTTTGCTGTCGATCCTCCAGGAAGGAGGCAAACCACTTAAGTACCGTGCCGCCAAGGCCACTCTCCCTAAGTCTATGCAGGAGGCGGTCATGGGGCACGGTATCAAAAGCTGCGGAAAGGTCGAGAAGGATCAACACCCCTTTGCCTCCTTTATCTAGTGTCTCTTTTATTACCTCAGAGACCTCCAGCAGGGCTGTCTCTGTGCTGAAGTTTGCTCTAAACCCAGACTGGCTATCGTGGAGCACTCGGTTAGCTTCCACAAATTCTGTTGTAACTAGGTTCACATATTTCTCCAGGACCTTTGAGAAAAACGGGAGTAATGAAATTGGTCTGTAATTTGAAGCCACCAAGGGGTCTGCCGAAGGTTTCTTTAGCAGAGGGAGAATGTTTGCGTCTTTCCAACTGCCAGGCACCTGCCCCTTTTCCAGCGAGGAATTGAGGATGGAATTGACTGCAGGGTTAATGATCCCTGCTACAGATGACAATACTCTGGCTGGGCATGGATCGGTGGGGGAGCCTGACTTAAGGGCTTTCATTATCTCCAAGGATTTCTCCAGGGGAATTGGAGGAAACTGTGTTAGAGATAGCCCAGCCACAGGAGGACCGGGGGGGAAGGCCCTACATTTGTCCCCTTCACAAGGGAGGGGTCTCAAACGAGTCTTGGATGGTCTTAATTTTTTCGTAGAAAAAAGAGGCGAGGTGGCTAGTCCATTCCCCGGTGGGAGTGAATAGGCTGTCCACCGCACTCAGGGATGAGAACTCTCTTACTATATTGAAAATGTCCTTGCTTTTGTTCCCTGCAGAATCAATCTTAGTGCAGAAGACATTTTTCTTTTCTTCAAGAATTTTATTGTAATGAGCTTTGAGGGCTTGTTTGTAGATGATTTTATCTGCAGGGTTAAAGTTTTTCTGCCATACTCTCCCAAGCGTTTACAGGCACTCTTGCTCTTTCTGAGGGCTTCAGTAAACCATGGGGCTGAGGCTCGGGGGGGATTTAGCTGCGCGCTCAGTAGGCGGAGCGAGCTCCTTGGTGCGGAGTTGGAGCCAATTCTCCAAACAGAGTACAGCATTCTCCAGATTGCCACTCAGAGGAATCGGGTGAGACCTAAGTGCATCTGATAGAGCTTCTGAGGTTATCTGGTGGAAGGGTCTAAAACTATTAGGACACACCTTCCCATAGGAGCGAGGGTCATTAGATTCCTTGCCCACTCTAAAACCCAAGAGATAATGGTCAGTTGCGCTTGTTGCACTTTTGTTCATTAAACTTCTTCTTTAAACTGTAAAAAAAATAAAAAACTCCTGCCTCAGACAAAAGCAGACAGTCATCATTCCAGATCTCTACCCATTGTAAATTGTTTGGACGAGGCGGATCCTCTAAAGGTTTCAATAGAGACCTTCTTTTCTATATTTCCAATATTTGTGCAATGAGGCAACCCCCTCCCTGCATACCGGATGGAACCAGTACTCTGGATGAATGTAATGCCCACTTTTTTTTTTACCATGGAGTTCACGGTTGATGCATTTTAAGTTGTAAAAAAAAAAGAGTGAAGTGTTGAAGTACATTTCAAGTTTGGTGCTATTGGCCGACCACACACCTGTGTATTATACAAGATAAATTAACGTTTTTACGGAAAGTAAGTCAAATGCTCTTTATTATTCCAAATCAGAATTCGAAGTGTAACAAAAGCTTGTAGGAAGACGGCCTAGAGCTGGTGGAAAGATGGATAGAAATCAAATATTCCTTTCTCGCGCAGAGATACGTGTTAGTGGTAAAAGCAGCTGAAATGTAAACAAGACTGTACAAGGTGCACCGTGGAATTCAGTTCTCACTCATTCCTACTCGTGGACACCTTCAAGCACTTGGTAACAAGAGGAGAGGTGCTTTTTCAGTAGAAACCGTGCATTGGCTACTCTGCATCTAACTGACCACTCTGTGGACAGCACCAGATCTCAGTACATGCCAGAGCTGTTCTTAGCATGGCTCCAGTCTTTTCAATGTTACTGCTGTGGCACAGCCAAACATGCGCAATCTGGGGGTACTTGCATTTTAGCAGAAACTCCTGGTGACGTCAAGTTCTTAAAGTTTGGTGGAAAAAAAGAAGCAAAAGGAACAATTGCTGGAGGGAGTGCTGAACAATGCAAACATTCACTCCAGTCACAGATCTGGGTTTAATCCATCGTTCTTTAGCTCACTTCGCCACCCCAGTTTGGATCCAGCCATATGTAAATCAGTCTTGACCCTGTGCCTCATGGGAAGAGTCCAGCCTGAACTGCCAAGCCGGGTCCTCCATAGACCGGAAACAAGCATCCTGGGACCGGTTTCGGGACATCACCCCTCAACAGCCAGGCTATCTTGAATCCAGTTTGGTGGCAGCTCACGCCAACATGGAATATGTGCACTTCAACCGAAGCGTGCCTGCACTTCAGTGGAATCTCTCATTGGCACCAAATACATGCACTTTGATTAAAGCAACCAATTTCAGAGTGTACCTGCACTTCAACAGAAGCTTACACCAAGAGCAATGGCCTACACTTCAGTGGTGAATCTTCACTGCAATGGAGGCATACACTGGAATGGAGTCCTTGTACTTCACAGGGAGTACCTGCACTTTGATAGAAGCACACACAACAGGGTACTGCATTTCATCTGACAGCAAGTGATTGCAGTTCAAAGGAAGCACACACAAACGGCATACCTTTGTATTGATGGAAGCACACAAAGACATGGCTACCTGCACTTTAATGGATGCTCTTGCTGACTCGGAATAATTGCACTATGTTGGGAGTAGACACTGACAGGCAGTACCTACATCGATGGAAGCAAACACTTGCAGTGTGGAGGAGCTGCACTTCAAAGGAAGTGCACACTGAAATTAAGTGCTACTATTTCAAAGGGAGCTGGGGTATACTTTAAAGCATGCAGTGGCCATGTTTACATCAAATGATTGGCATAATGTGTATTCAGTTTAAAAAACAGCACATACTGGCGGGGAGTCCTGCACTTTAAAGTAAGTACACGGTGGCTGGAAAAGTCTGCATTTCAAAGAAAACACACACTGGCAGCAGGAGTCTGTCCTTCAACAGAAGCACACAGTCGAAGGGTGCACCTGCAGTGTAACAGGCACAAACACACACTGGCAGCAGGAGTCTGTCCTTCAACAGAAGCACACAGTCGAAGGGTGCACCTGCAGTGTAACAGGCACAAACACACACTGGCAGCAGGAGTCTGTCCTTCAACAGAAGCACACAGTCGAAGGGTGCACCTGCAGTGTAACAGGCACAAACACACACTGGCAGCAGGAGTCTGTCCTTCAACAGAAGCACACAGTCATAGGGTGCGCCTGCAGTGTAACAGGCACAAACACACACTGGCAGCAGGAGTCTGTCCTTCAACAGAAGCACACAGTCATAGGGTGCGCCTGCAGTGTAACAGGCACAAACACACACTGGTAGCAGGAGTCTGTCCTTCAACAGAAGCACACAGTCATAGGGTGCGCCTGCAGTATAACAGGCACACACACACACTGGCAGCAGGAGTCTGTCCTTCAACAGAAGCACACAGTCATAGGGTGCGCCTGCAGTGTAACAGGCACAAACACACACTGGCAGCAGGAGTCTGTCCTTCAACAGAAGCACACAGTCGAAGGGTGCACCTGCAGTGTAACAGGCACAAACACACACTGGCAGCAGGAGTCTGTCCTTCAACAGAAGCACACAGTCGAAGGGTGCGCCTGCAGTGTAACAGGCACAAACACACACTGGCAGCAGGAGTCTGTCCTTCAACAGAAGCACACAGTCATAGGGTGCGCCTGCAGTGTAACAGGCACAAACACACACTGGCAGCAGGAGTCTGTCCTTCAACAGAAGCACACAGTCATAGGGTGCGCCTGCAGTGTAACAGGCACAAACACACACTGGCAGCAGGAGTCTGTCCTTCAACAGAAGCACACAGTCATAGGGTGCGCCTGCAGTGTAACAGGCACAAACACACACTGGCAGCAGGAGTCTGTCCTTCAACAGAAGCCCACAGTCGAAGGGTGCACCTGCAGTGTAACAGGAACACACACATGACTGTCTGCAGCTAAAAGGAAAGCCACAGACAGAAAGCTCCTGCACTTGCTCCCCAACTGCCTCCTTTGGCACCACGTCTAACAGATGTGTTAACATGTTTCCAGAAGACATCTGAAGACAGAAATGTGGTTTGTGAGGGTCTGTTGGGCTCCCTGGCTGTCACGCCCAAAGAAGCGTTGTCAGCATCTCTCATGGCAGTGCGGCGAGGGAGGGGCTTTGGCCCAGTCTGTCTGGACTGAGTGTGACGACTGTATACGAATCCCACGGCCCGGATCCGGGTGGGGCGGGAGTCTCGGAGGCATGCGCTGTCGAGAGCGGCCCCCGGGGGCTGTCCCCTTTCGCCTATCCTGTTCGATCTCGCGGTGGAGACGATGGGGCTGGTGCTGCGCAGGGAGCTGGAGCCCTGGGGAGTGCGGGTGGGAGAGCAGATTCACAGCATTTCCTTATACGCAGATGATGCGCTGGTTTATGTCCACTCGCCTGCCGAATCTGTCCCCTACTGATGTGGCATATGGCGGATTTTGGTCAAATGTCCGGCCTATGGTTCAGGTAGGGAGGACCTTACTCCCAGACATGCAACTCTACTATTTCGCAGCGCGCACACAGCATGCAGCCCGATGGCTGACGGAAACTGATAATTGGGAAAAGAGGTTGCTGCGGGGCATGATTTGGGGAGGATACACTGTCGCGCCCACTGATGACGGGTGGGCGCTATGATGTGCCAGCTCCCTACCTGGTACCGCACACAGCGCAGATATGGGAGACAGTAGGAAAGAAGGTACTACAGGGAGTTGCAGTTCTGGGACCTTGAGCCCTTTCGGTCTATAGAGCAGGATAGGTCTATGGACAGATGGAGTGAGGGGGGTGCCTCCTAGCGGGTGACCTATACCCAGGAGAAGTTTTCCTCACTTTCCAGGATGCACAGGACACTTTTAATGTGGGGCAGGGACACTTCCTCGATTATGCAAAGCAAGAAAACACGGCTAAGGAGATATGGCGGGGGCGTGGTCTGCAGCCCAAGATGGTGGTCGCTTAGCGACGAGCTCCGGGCCGGGGCACCTTATCCGCATACTATCCGTCATTCCCTACCTTACTAGTCAGCTGCTTTCATCGCTGACCGCTGGTTCCCAACAACCGGCTGCCTCGAACGTGCTCTCCGGCTCTCAGAGACCCCGGGAGAGTGGACTTCTGGACGGCGGCGCTCTCTGGCGTAACCTGAGGCCTGGTGCGGAGGAGGAGCCTTGTCAGCCTCGGGCTGGCCTGTGGACTGGCTGGGCCATGTGGGACTGGCTCCGGCTGCGGTGTCTGCTCGAGCCCCCGGACTGGGGCCTCCCCGCCCACCTTCTGTAATTGCTGTCGTCTGGACCCGCCTGGCAGGAGACTGTCCGGGATCGCCTGGGAGATCCGTACTCCTGCTGCTGCCTGGGTGTGAGTAGTGCACGCCAACACCGTTGGGTCATACGACCTGCCGCTGCCGGCGGAGGGGCCCCTGCGCTCTACAGGACCGATTCGCGCCACGCGTCGGTGACGGATCCCCTGCTGTGCCCGCAGTGCCCCGCTCAGCTGGCCGATCATTACAAGGGCATACGGGGGCCTTTCCAGCGCGTCGGTGACGCTTGCTGCTGTCCGCGGGGCCGCCTCACGCCACGCATCGGAGGCGGGTCCCCTGCTGTGCCCGCGGTGCGCCGCTCAGCTGGATGGGGATTACGAGGCATTGAGACCGGTGACCGTCTTGTGTCTCCTCTTTTTCCCCCTTCCCTCCAGAGCGGCGATATCGTGGTGACCACTGGAGCTGGGTTGCTGAACATGTGTCCCGCTCTGTGGGGGTCTGTGGGCTTATGCTGGCAGCGGACTAGGACTGGCATGCTGGCTCATCTTGCGGCCTGTGGACTGGCTGGCCTCGAAGTTGCAGGGACCGGCTGATGTGTCTACTCTGGCCCCTGATCAGCTTACTACTGTCCTGCCTGGGCGCGGACTGCTCTAATCCGCCAGAGTGACCCGTGCCACCACCGAAGCCGAGGGACGTGGAGTGCATGTTGGTACCTCACAGACGCACTGCTATTTCGTAGTGAGTGCTGGGCGTCCAACACATCGAGTCTTCACTCACTTCCTTGGCTGTTGGTCCTTGTTCCATCAGTCATTGTATTATACCTGCCACCGCGTGGTCATCGCACTGCTGCGCTTCGACACCGACCATGGGCAAAGGGAAGCCCAGAGCGGCTACTAGGTCCGGGAGGGCGGGCTCACTCTCTCCTACTTCGGGACACTCATCCAACCGATCACATCATGCAGAAGGAAGTGTCGGTACCAACGCTTCAGTGGATAAACTGGACATGATTTTACAGGAAATCCGTGATTCTCGCTCTGTATTAGAAGCGCAGCTGGGCATGATATCAGTTGATCTCAATTTATTGAAAGATGATCATAAGAAATTAGCTGATAAAGTTAAAACCGCTGAGCAAACTGTAGAAACCATGTTACCGCAGGTGAAAGCCCATGAAGAGCAACTCTGTCACATGCGCCAACAGATTGATTCCCTCCAAGCCCGGGCCGATGATGCAGAAGGTCGGGCACGCCGCAACAACCTTCGTATTGTTGGATTACCGGAGGGAACGGAGGGCTCCAACCCCACGGACTATATAGAGACCTGGCTGAAAAATAGCGTGGCCCCGATCGGATTATCCGCACACTTTACAGTAGAGCGGGCACACCGTGTCCCCACACGCAGACCAATACCTGGCGCCAACCCACGTCCAATATTAGCTAGGATCTTGAACTATAGAGACCGGGATCGCGTGTTACAGGCGGCGAGAGATAACGGCCCATTGCGGATTGATAATGTCAGGTCTCAATATTCCCTGATTACACCCTGGCTGTACAGCGTAAAAGGTTTTCCTTTATGGAGGTAAAGGCCCGGGTCCGGGCAGCAGGCCTGACATTTGCTCTACTGTTCCCAGCAAAACTGAAAATCATCTATAATCAGCGCTCCTTGTTTTTTGATACTCCTGACGGTGCATGGGATTGGATGGACAAGACCTTTCCTGATGTTCAACCTACTAGGCGGATGGATTCCTCGCAACCAAAGTCACAGCGCCCCCCTCGAAGGCGCAAGAGGGGGCTCCTTACCCAAAGTTCAGCCACTAGTCCCCCGCTTCGTCAACAGGTGATGGAGGGCAGGCGTGGAGCCATTCAAACTGCCACAACCTTCCGTACGTCTCGCCCATCCATCAGTACCAGTCCGTCCGAAGATGCTAATACGGACTCGGACTCTGACGGCAGCGTTGCGTTGTTCCCCTCTATGGGCACGCAACTTAGTAATGATCCTTTGGCGTAAACTGTTTGTATGTTATTTGATACATGACTCCGAAAGGGACTCCCAGTCCACTTCCAGTTACCGGTACAGATTGTTGTGTCATTGTTACAGGCATGCTTACTTATTCTACTTGCAGTATACAATGTTCCTAGTATGTTTGCACAACAGATAGGGATGGTTTAGAAAGTCCCCTGGCCCGGCCCGCGTGTTGGGCGTTTTTATATATAGCTCATTGTAATTGTCTGGATATTGATAGTGTTGGCGACCTTCCCCCGTAGGCGTTAGCAACTGTTAATGTAAAGTATGTTATTTTTGTTTTCACGGTTTGGTCGAACGCAGTTTGGTCGTTGGACCCAGTATTGAGATATTGTTGAGTTATTTGTATCTTTGCCGCATGGTCTGGGATTTGGGGGTGGGTATGTGGGGGGTGGTGGTTGGGGGTGGGAACCGGGGAGATCTATCAATATTTACTGATGATGTCTACTGTCAAATCTTATACTTTCATCTCATGGAATGTCCGGGGTATGGGAACTATCACTAAACGGCACAGAATAGCTGCGCAATTACACCGCCGCAAAGCTCAAATAGTATACCTCCAGGAGACTCACCTGGTTCTCTCCGAAACTATGAAACTACAAAAGAGATGGCGGGGTCAATTTTATGCGACTGCATATTCTGCCTTTTCTAGAGGGACTGCAATATGGATTCGGGCGGGGATTCCTTTCTCCCTTAGTGAGAGTAAAATTGATGACCAGGGTCGGTTTGTCCTCCTTCTTGGAGCATTGGATGGTAGACAGGTAGTGTTGGGTTCCCTTTATGCTCCGAATACAGATCAAGAGGCATTCTTAACACGGGTCTCTCGAGCACTTTCAGAATGGTCACACTTCCCATGGTTCTTGGGTGGAGATTTAAATGCGGTATTTGATGTAGATCTTGATCGATCTCATCCTCCCTTATCTAATACAGCAGCGCGATTACAGGCTGTTACCTTGACAAGATGGGCACGAGGCTGGAATTTAATAGACATATGGAGGTCCCTACATGTTAATATGCGAGAATATTCCTTTTATTCTTATCCACACAAATTACACACTCGATTGGACTACTTCCTTTGCACTCCAGATTTATCCCCTTCCGTTGTGCAGTGTGGTTATCTGGGCAAGACCTTATCTGACCATAATCCCATAGAATTATTGCTGAATGGGGCCGTTCCCCCGCTCCTATCCCAACGTGGAGAATGCAACCTATACAATTAGAAGACCAAGTTTATCGGGCCGCTTTGGCTACGGCTATCACTACATATTTTATGGATAATGAGGGCACTGCCTCGTCCAGATCCTTTGAGTGGGAGGCTTTCAAAGTAACCATTCGCTGGGTCTCCATGGGGACCTTGGTGGGTTCGCGGAGGGAAACGATTAGGGATATAACAGACCTGGAAAGGGATCTACAGGCTCTGGAGATAGCTGCCCAGAGGAGCAATGAGGGCGTAGAGCCGCTGCAGACCGCTAGGATTAAATACGCTGAATTACTGGAAGGCTTGCGACCGATAGATTTTCATGCCTACACACTGCGTACACATTCCGAGGCGGATAGAGCAGGCACATTATTAGCACGGCTGATTAAACCTTCGACGACCCCCACTCCTATCTTGGCGATACATACAGTTCATAACACTTTGGTTACTTCTCAAGCTGCAATTAATGCTGCATTTCAGAAACACTATGCTCGCTTATATACTGCCCCCCTCTTGGATATGGCCGCTTCAACAACTGGTTTCCTGGCAAGGATCCAACTTCCTACTATATCGGCTTCGACCGCCGAGGACTTGGCGGCTCCGATTACTACTGCAGAGATTCGTAGGGCGATTAATGCATTAGCTCGTAATAAAGTGCCGGGCTCAGACGGCCTCCCTGTGGAGTTTTATTCCACTTTTGCAGATACACTGATTCCTAGGTTACTGCAACTTTATACCTCCTCTTTCGACGAAGGTGCCCTACCTCCCACCACCAGGGAGGCATTAGTTACGTCTCTATTAAAACCTGATAAGGATCCGACTGAACTTCTGTCTTATAGACCACTCTCGATTCTTAATACAGAATACAAGATACTTAGTAAGGTTTTGGCATCACGGCTCCTTCCACTACTTCCCCGATTGATCCATACGGATCAATGTGGATTCATACCCCAACGCAGTACCTCACTGAATATTCGTCGGCTTCATGCCTTGCTACATGCAGCGTCGGAAACTTCACCTCTTGCCGGCTGCTTGTCGTTGGACGTCCGTCAAGCATTTGACACCCTAAGCTGGCCTTATATGCTAGCTGTATTGTCCAAATTCGGCCTGCCCCAGTCATACTGTACTTGGATCAGACTGCTTTATACTAACCCCACAGCTCGTGCTAAGACAGGCTCGAACATCTCTCCCTCCTATACTGTTTATCGGGGAACTCGCCAGGGCTGCCCCCTGTCCCCCTTGCTTTTTGTGTTGGCCCTCGAACCTCTTGCACACTATCTGCGTCAAGTTATGGTTCCTTATGGCATCCCCTTACGGGGTGTGATTCATTCGGTATCACTCTACGCCGATGATATGTTATTATATTTTCGAGATCTAAATGGAGATAAACGCACAGTAGCTACTGTTTTTTCTAGCTTTGGGGAAATATCTGGCTTATGTCTTAACGCCTCTAAATCAGTCGCCTACTCCTTTTATGATACTTATACTTCTCCCTATTTACAATTTGGTCAGATGCAATTTAGAGTGGAACCTGTTACTTTTAAATATCTGGGAATCCACATATATAGATCCAATGCAGATACCATAGATGGTAACGTGGTGCGAACAATCAATTCACTACGTTCCCAGATTACCTTCTGGAATACGTTACCATTGACAGTGGCGGGCCGCTTGGCGGTGTCTAAAATGGTTATGTTGCCCAGACTACTTTATCATTTTGTGAATCTACCGGTTATCCTCCCGGCCTGGATTTTTAAAACACTCGATACCTTGTTGTCCTCTTTAATTTGGGGGGTGGGTAGACACAGGTTAGCGTTGGCAAAGTTACAGTTACCTAGTAATGCGGGGGGACTGGGAGCACCTGATTTTAAAACATATTGTATAGTCGGACAATTACAGTGGCTGGCATTTTGGTTGGCGGGCAAGAATCTATTTGAAATTGGGCAATCCCCAGACTTTTTACAACGTGGAACCCTTCAATCACTGCTATGCCCGGGTGCGACGAAACTGCGGGATCCTCCTTATCTTCTGCAAGTTGCACTACACTATTGGAAACAAGCCCATAAATTAGCAAAGCAGCCCTTTCCGTACGCCCCGAACATCCCGCTCTGTGGCTTACCTACCAGGCGCGGGGTAATATCAATGAATCGGATAAGAGGGTGGACACAGATGGGTGTAGGGACAGTTGGTGAGTTCTTCCTGGATGGCCACCTGATGCCCCACGAGGAGTTTGTACGTAATCATTCTGTGCCTGATACATTGTTTCTCACTCATGCAGCAATAGTCCACTTTATTCGGAAATATTGGTTCATAGACCAGGGGGAACCTCCAACTTTCCACTTATTGAAATCTATTCACATAATCCGGCATGGCCGACACTTGGTACGTTGGCTCTATCGGGGTTTGAGGGAGCATTTACATACCCCATTACAGTATCTCAGACAGAAATGGGACATAATACTTCTCCGTGAGTTAGAAGACAGAGAATGGGCCCTAATGTTAGAACACCCTCGGCGAGTATCCCGTAATTGCCGGTTAAAAACGATACAATTATTCATATTACACAAAGCATACCTTGCCCCGACAACAATACGAAAGATGTACCCGAATGCGTCCTCGGCTTGCCCGAGGTGTCAGGCACAAGAGGCTGATTTTATTCATATGCTATGGTCATGCCCAGTACTGAGGGGTTTTGGTCAGACGTTATCCAGAGTCTGGTGGTACTGACGGAACGCACATCATGGGACACGATCGAGGCCTGTCTCCTGGGGCTCCCCCCCCCTCCCTAAGAAGGCGAAATTGTTGCGTCGATTTACCGGATTGGCCCTGATGCTTGCCAAAAGGCTGATTACACAGCGCTGGAAATCCAACACGGCGCCCCGTGAGGGCAGATGGCACGAGGAGGTTATCAGGTGGGCGGTTGCAGAGAGGGAAGCATTACACCGTGACGAATATAGGGGATTACGAAAACGTCCAATATCCTTAGAATGGGCACACCTGATAGAACTTTTTAAAGCAGGCATGGGGGACGAGTTAGAAGATTCGCAGGTCACAGTGTTGGAAAGCGGTACAGACGCCTGACTACTGTCTGTGAGATGATTGTGTTCCTTATTCCTTACCTTTCCCCTGCACCTCCCTCCCCTCCCCTTTCCCCCCCTCTCCCTCCCTCTCCCCCTTCTCTCTCCCCCTCTTCCGCTGCCCCCCCCCCCTTTCCCTTCCCCAATAGTTACAGACCTGACAGTCACCAGGTATGGAAACAACTGATAAGGTGTATTGTCTATGTAGCGGCAACATTTGTTTATTGTTTAGTTTGGGTATTGTTGGGGGTGGGTTCCTTAGGTAGGGATTAATGGGTACTGCGCTTTTCGTCCATATACAGGATTCTACATTATATGCACTTAGAATATATGCTCAATTATAGCATACAATGATAACACACTTAGTATTGAATGGATCAGTATTCTACATATTGTCACTCAGTATATATATATGACTAATGCTATCTTGTAATAGAAAAACTGTAACCAAATGTCTAATCTTGGCTATGTATAAGTATATATCTCATCCGCAGAACTCAATAAAACATTTGTGGAAAAAAAAAAAAAAGGAGATATGGCGCACCCACCCGGCAGCTGCACCGTCCTCTCAGACACTGGGCGGCCTGATTAGATGGGGAGAGGGCAGACACCTCAACACACTCTTCTATAAGGCCCTCAAGGCAGATATGACCAAAAGCACCAATCGGGGGAAAGCGGCATGGGAGGCGGGCTTAGGGGCACCCCTCCAGGATTCGGATCGGGATCTTGCATGTGCCCTGGTAAGGGGGGTTTCCTGTAACAACAGGTTTAGGTTATTACGCTTCAATTTTTTACACCACACCTATCTGACCCCTTCTCGGCTTCATAAAACAGCCCAATAGGGTAGCGAAATGTATGCGTAGCGGGGAGGAGAATGCTACCTTTTTGCCTCTGGCCTGGCAATGTGTAGAGGTACATGGCTTCTGGAGTGATGCCTGTAATTGAAGGGGCCACGGATATCGACGTCCCCTGTACACCTGGGGCATGCCTGCTGGGAATAGTAAAGAAGCCCAGGGGACGCAAGACATCGTACAAATGTCTGCAGCTAGCGCTGCTCCTGGCTAAGCGCAGAGTAGCCACAGGTTGGATGGGATCCCGGGTGCGAGTAGCCACAGGTTGGATGGGATCCCGGGTGCAAGTAGCCACAGGTTGGATGGGTCCCGGGTGCGAGTAGCCACAGGTTGGATGGGATCCCTGGTGCAAGTAGCCACAGATTGGATGGGATCCCCGGTGCGAGTAGCCACAGGTTGGATGGGTCCCGGGTGCGAGTAGCCACAGGTTGGATGGGTCCCGGGTGCGAGTAGCCACAGGTTGGATGGGTCCCGGGTGCGAGTAGCCACAGGTTGGATGGGATCCCAGGTCCGAGTAGCCACAGGTTGGATGGGTCCCGGGTGCGAGTAGCCACAGGTTGGATGAGTCCCGGGTGCGAGTAGCCACAGGTTGGATGCGATCCCAGGTGCGAGTAGCCACAGGTTGTATGGGTCCCGGGTGCGATTAGCCACAGGTTGGATGGGTCCCGGGTGCGAGTAGCCACAGGTTGGATGGGTCCCGGGTGCGAGTAGCCACAGGTTGGATGGGTCCCGGGTGCGAGTAGCCACAGGTTGGATGGGATCCCAGGTCCGAGTAGCCACAGGTTGGATGGGTCCCGGGTGCGAGTAGCCACAGGTTGGATGAGTCCCGGGTGCGAGTAGCCACAGGTTGGATGCGATCCCGGGTGCGAGTAGCCACAGGTTGGATGGGTCCCGGGTGCGATTAGCCACAGGTTGGATGGGTCCCGGGTGCGAGTAGCCACAGGTTGGATGGGTCCCGGGTGCGAGTAGCCACAGGTTGGATGGGATCCCAGGTCCGAGTAGCCACAGGTTGGATGGGTCCCGGGTGCAAATAGCCACAGATTGGATGGGTCCCGGGTGCTGAGCGCAGACATGTGGGTTAGGGTACTAGAGTGGGGGGTTGCAGAGGAACAGCATATATGCCTCTCCCGCAGTGACGAAAAAGCTGCTGAGGCTGAGGCAGCCTGGAGGCTGATACTGGACGAGTTTAATGAATATGGGGCCTCAGACTCTGACTCAGACCAGGGTGTATGGTAAGTATGAATATCTGCAGAGCGTCTACAGACGACAGGTGTTGTGGTCACCAAGAGTGGACTTAATGAATGCACAAGTCAGGTTAGCGTACAGACGGGTATGTGTGATATTGTTTACTCTGCATTGATTTTTCCTTCATTTCCAGGAATACTTAATGTAGAGAATGAAAACTGCACCTGACAATATGCACTGAATGTTATTGTTCTTTGTTACGGAAAACGCAAAAATAAAGGTTTTTATTACAAACTGCTCTCAGCAGCCTAACCAAAATATAACTAAGAGCTATACCCAGGCCATTAAAAAGGGCACAGCCTACTCAGACCAAGAAAACCTTTCCCCAAGAAGCTCAAGGCCCATCCTTTTACTTCTGGAGGCACAGATGAGGTAATTCAGTGCACCACACAACCAACATGGAGCAGTGTTTTGCAGAATGGGTGTGATAATATGAGGGATAATAAACTGTATGTGTGTGAGATACAATGGACTGAGAGAAGATGTGCGATGATAAAACAAACTGTGCATTTGTGAGTGATACCAGTGTGCAGACGAGATGTGATATCATGGACTGTGTCATACCATGGACTGTGTGCAAAGGAGATGCAATGCTGTGATCTGTGTGCAGGTGGGCTGTGGTACCATGAACAGTGTGCAGACGAGGTGTGATATCATGGACTGTGTCATACCATGAACTGTGAGCAAAGGAGATGCAATGCTGTGATCTGTGTGCAGGTGAGCTGTGATACCATGAACAGTGTGCAGACCAGGTGTGATATCATGGACTGTGTCATACCATGAACAGTGTGCAGACGAGGTGTGATATCATGGACTGTGTCATACCATGGACTGTGTGCAAAGGAGATGTAATGCTGTAATCTGTGTGCAGGTGAGCTGTGGTACCATGGACTGTGCCATACAATGATTATGTGCAGACGAGCTGTGATATCATGGATTGTGTGCTCGTGGGTGTGATACACTGGACTGTTTGCAGATTAGGTGTGCTACAAGGTACCATGTGCAAGTGAAGTGTGACACTATAGTCCTTGAACTGGTGTTTTTTATTTTTGCAGCTTCAAATAATGTGGACGAGACCCAATCAGTATCAGAGCCCTTTGCACCAGAACAGTTTTGAATAGGTAACCACTTTAGTTTCTTTAAAAAACATTTCACTGAGACCTGGTTTTAGTTGTGAGTTACAAGCAAGCAGGATTCATTCCTTTCAGGTAGTTTATGTAAAAGTTAGCAGGTTCACAACAAACTCTCGGATGCAAAGGTTTAGACATATAAGGCCTGATTTAGAGTTTGGTGGATGGGTACACCGTCACAAACTTGATGGATGTCCCATCTACCTTATTACAAGTGCATTACGATATGACCATTACACGTAGAATTCTACTGCCCCAATTCCTGCACACCTTCACTATTACTCCTTGCATGCTCTTGTTCTTATTCCTGCACACCTTCACTATTACTCCTAGCATGCTCTAGTTCTTATTCCTGCACACCTTCACTATTACTCCTTGCATGCTCTTGTCCTTATTCCTGCACACCTCCAGCATTACTCCTTGCATGCTCTTGTTCTTATTCCTGCACACCTTCACCATTACTCCTTGAATGCTCTTGTTCTTATTCCTGCACACCTTCACCATTACTCCTTGCATGCTCTTGTCCTTATTCCTGCACAGCTTCACCCTTACTCCTTGCATGCGCTTGTCCTTATTCCTGCACACCTTCACTATTACTCCTAGCATGTTCTTGTTCTTATTCATGCATACCTTCACTATTACTCCTAGCATGTTCTTGTTCTTATTCCTGCACACCTTCACTATTACTCATTGCATGCTCTTGTTCTTATTCCTGCACACCTTCACCATTACTCCTTGCATGCTCTTGTCCTTATTCCTGCACACCTTCACCATTACTCCTTGCATGTTCTTGTTCCTATTCCTGCATACCTTCACTATTACTCCTAGCATGTTCTTGTTCTTATTCCTGCACACCTTCACTATTACTCCTTGCATGCTCTTGTCCTTATTCCTGCACACCTTCACTATTATTCCTAGCATGTTCTTGTTCTTATTCCTGCACATCTTCACTATTACTCCTTGCATGCTCTTGTCCTTATTCCTGCACACCTTCACTATTACTCCTTGCATGCTCTTGTCCTTATTCCTGCACACTTTCACTATTACTCCTAGCATCCTCTTGTCCTTATTCCTGCACACTTTCACTATTACTCCTAGCATCCTCTTGTCCTTATTCCTGCACACCTTCTCCATTACTCTTTGCATGCTCCAGCCACAATTCCTACACTAATTTACTATTACTCCTAGCACAGTGCTTTCATAATTTCTGCACACCTTCATTATTACTCCTAGCATGCTCTTGTCCTTATTCCTGCACAGCTTCACCCTTACTCCTTGCATGGGCTTGTCCTTATTCCTACACACCTTCACCATTACTCCTTGCATGCTCTTGTTCTTATTCCTGCACACCTTCACTATTACGCCTAGCATGCTCTTGTCCTTATTCCTGCACACCTTCACTATTATTCCTAGCATGTTCTTGTTCTTATTCCTGCACACCTTCACTATTACTCCTTGCATGCTCTTGTCTTTATTCCTGCACACCTTCACTATTACTCCTTGCATGCTCTTGTCCTTATTCCTGCACACCTTCACTATTACTCCTAGCATGCCCTTGTTCTTATTCCTGCACACTTTCACTATTACTCCTAGCATGCTCTTGTCCTTATTCCTGCACACCTTCTCCATTACTCTTTGCATGCTCTTGCCACAATTCCTTCACTAATTTACTATTACTCCTAGCACAGTGCTTTCATAATTTCTGCACACCTTCATTATTACTCCTAGCAGCCCCTTCCTTCTTTCCTGATCTCGAGCACCAGGGGGGAAGGAGAGTAGAACGGGTCTCTACTCCCGCCCACCAAGAAGGTTACGATGGCTGTAGATCCCCGCAAAGGCTGTACCACTGTGAGGGATGGTGGGGAGAATCCGCTTCAGCAGGACCTTAACCCCCAAGAACAGCGGTGTAGGGATGGATTTGAGAAGATGAACCTACGCAACAAAGGTTCCCAACAAACCAAAACCCAAGGACGAATGTATGCAGTTTGACCTACAGCCTCCCATAAGCTCCCCCTTGCTTAATTTGAGCTGGTGGTTTCCGGTGCTCAGCACCGGCACTTAATTGTCAACACCAGCCTTTATGACAGTCTGCCACATGGTGGCACTCTGTCTTATTTAGAAATAAGCACAACAGTTGTTCATTAATTAAATATACATAAAAATGACTAATACCTGCTGCCTAAGTCATTGTTCTAGCTTAGGGGGCCTGGAATATTCTGAATTGTCACTCTTGTAGGAGTGGGATGTTTGGTAGTTGTGTTGGCACTGTCATTGGCAGCTCTGGCAGGGGCAATGAGTGCTGCAAGCTGATGTGGGCCATGGCAATTTTTTGTCTTTTTTGTTTTACAAATTAAGCACTGCCCTCAACCCCCTTCTCATAAGGCTGATGTTCCACTGCTCTCCTGGTTTAAGCTATAGCAATACATATACATACATGTGTAAATAATTGTGTCAAACTGAGGTTTGACTGACTTGGGTCATAGTTCATTAAGCCTGTCAACGTGACTGAGATTTATATGAATGTGTGAGTGACTGCCGGGGTTCCTTGAGTTATATGATAGCGGGCTTTCCCCCATGTGTGCATGGGTGCAGTGCTGTGATAAGGACACACTGCCTCTGTGGCAGTTCTCTGTCTCCTTCCATGAGAGAAGACATGCTGGGGTATATAATTCTCGTTACAACTTCTGAGTGAACTGCTGGAAGCTGCTGGATCAGCACTGCTTGGCCTTGTGTAGGAAGATGAAGTGTGATTGGTTGGCTTATGACCATCCCTCGTTTTTCACTGGTGACTGTATGAGAACTTGTGATTGGCTGGAATGTCTGCGGAGAGAATATTAAGGCTATGTGAGAAGATATGGTAAAGGGTGATGGTTCTCCGTGCCTACTGCTCCCTTCCTCAGCATTACACTCTGTAAAAACACCACCATCTACAGGGTGAAATGTTTCTGCCGCTAGAAGGGCGAGGCTCTGAAGAGATTCCCCCTGAAGAGCCACTTAAGAGATGAGTTGAGAGGTTAGTCCTCTAGTCCACACCTCGAAGGAAACCAGTGCCGTCTAGTAGGACAGCACAACTCTCTGGGGTGCACCATTGTAGCCTGACTCATCAGAGGCTTTGAAGAGAGCCAAAGGTTCTAACCCTGGCAAGTGGAATGTTTATCCTGACTCAGTGGGAAACGTGGGACCCCATGTCTCAACTTAGGTGTCGAAGTCCTGTTATCGACAATACCAAATCTTACAGGGGGCTTTGGGCCCGCCCTTTGCTGACGACTGGTTGACGTCCTTGTCACTCTCATTGGCTTGCTTCTTATTTGATGGCTTTCTTTCCTCTTCTAGAGTTTGTCCCTCTCCTGGAGCGTCGCTTCTTTGCCATCATCTTCATTGGATGACTTGAATCCTTCCACTGCTTACATTCTGAGAACTACTTTTTTTACCATTAGCACTCCTTGGAATATTTGTGTCATCCTATTCTCAACCTTCTGCGCTGCTTTCCCTCTCACATCCCCGAGCACTCCGTTTTGCATTACCCCATCTCATTTGTTGCTTTCCTCCACCTCTCTGTGCCGCTCAGCTTTTTTGTCATTTTCTTCTCCCTTTTTTCCATATTTTCTCCCCACTTCCTCCGTTGCTCCCCACACTCTATTACCTATTATTCTTGCCACTCTGTGGCATTTACTTTTTCCCCTCTCCACTATTGCTCCCCTGCACCTGCCCATCAAAGTCCTTAAAAAAAAAAATACACATATATACATATATATATATATATGTATATATATATATATATATATATATATACATATATGTATATATATATATGTATATATATGTATATATATATATATATATATATATATATATATATATATACTCCTGGTTTGCGCCTATAAAGAGACGTTCTGAGCATTTAATGTCAAGCATAGGCAAGATACCTTGTAGTATTTCGTTTATGTTCATGCTTTTAATTTATATATAAGTGGTTTCAAAGATGGCGCTTATCAGGTGACAAAGGCTGTAGAACACAGCCGAAACGCGTCCTGTCTGTTGTGGCCTTTGGAATAAATGGAAATTCCTTGCATCCCAGAGTGACGTGTCTTTCTTACGTGGAAAGGAGTTTGGGTTTAATATATATATATATATATATATATATATATATTTTCACTGAAAAAACCGCAGGTTTCAGGGACGTTATAGTTAGTTGGACATTTCACTCGTACAAAACCAGAGAAATTCGGCCGTTATAGTTAGTTGAGCTAACTATAACTCACGCCCCCGCAGTGCACTGCTGATGACGTCACATATTACATCATTCATGACATGGTCGGTGACATCACTGATGACATCTCAAATGACATCATCCAGTGACAGAGTGTTTCTGAGAAGTTTAAGAATGTTATCTATATGTACGCCAAGGTGTATTGAAGAATGAGTGGCTGTATGAGTGTCTATATGGATGATGTTGTGGGTGCGTGACTGACTGTATAAGTGAGTGATTAGACGTGTCTTAGTGAATGCATGGGTGAGTGACTAATCTGTGTGAATATCTGTATCAGTCTGTCAGTTGGTGTATAAGTGGCTGCATAGGTTGGAGAGTAGCTACATGAGTGTCTATATGGGTTAATGATTGGTTGTCAGAGTACCTGTATGGGTGCCTGAGTGTCTGTTTGGGTGGGGGGTGTGTGACTCCCTGCATGGATGTGTGAGTGAGTGATTCACTAGGTGTATGGGTTCATGAGTGCGTCTGTGAGGGGCTGTATGGGTGGGTGAGTGTGTGTATGGCTCTGTTGGTGAGTGAATGGATGTCTCAATGGTACATGTATGAGTAACTACATATGTGAAAGGCAGTATATGTGAGTGTTGGAGTATATAAGTGACTATATGTGAGAGTGAGTGATTGTGAGAGTGGCTGTATGGATGAGTGTGTTCTTCTGTCAGTGATTGTATAACAGAGTAAGTATGTGTTAGTATCTGTATGAATAAGTGAGATGGTGTGTGTATAACTGTATAATGAGTAAATGGCAGTGTGATTGATTCTTTGGGTGACTGACTAGGTGTGTGCGTAACTGTATGGGTGAGTGGCAGTGTGTGAGTATCTGTATAGGTGTATGAGTGCATAATCAGTGGCTGTATTGATGAGTGACTGCGTGTATGAGTGACTGTATGGGTGAGTGGATGTGTGTGTAGACCTATGTATCAGTGAGTGGGTATGTACTAACTGGTATTGGTGTGTCTATGGTTTCGAGAATGTTAGTCTGTATTTTTGAGTAGGTGTATGAAAGGTTATATTAGGGTGTGAGGGAGGTGCATCAGATATTAAGTGGATGATGTCATCAGTGATGTCATCAGTGATGTCACTGACCATGTCATGAGTGATGTAATATGTGACGTCATCAGCAGTGCATTGCGGGGGTGCGAGTTATAGTTAGCTCAACTAACTATAACGGACGAATTTCTCTGGTTTTGTACGAGTGAAATGTCCAACTAACTATAACGTCCCTGAAACCTGTGTTTTTTTCAGTGAATTTCTAAGGTTTTTTAAATGCTAATTTCTAACTATAACGTCCCTGAAACCTATGGTTTTTTCAGTGAATTTCTAAGGTTTTTTAAAATGCTAATTTATAACTATAACATAGTAGTCACGTTTGCAGAGTGGTGCAGAAAGGGGACTGGGGATCCGACCAGCGCTCAGGAATTCCGCTGCGTTGGACTTACAGGAGGTACCAGGAGGGCTACTTGGCCCCCAAAGTCCTTCAGGAGTAAAGTGGACTTCATCCCCCAACCAGTACTGTGCCAGCAGGTGCATTTGCAGAGTGGTGGAGAAAGGGTGAGCGTGGCCTCCGGAGACCTCTTAGCAATCCCACTGTGTGGGACTTACTGGAGGTAATAGGAGGGATAGTTGGCCCCCAAGGACAACTTTGAGGGCCAACTACCCCTCCTATTACCTCCAGTAAGTCCCACACAGCAGGATTGCTAAGTTCTCAAAACAGATCACGCCCCCTTTGCCCACCAGTGTGCAAACGCGTTCCCTGGCGCACTCTTGAATGGGGATTAAAGTCCCCTTCGCTGCTGGAGGTCGTTAGGGGCGGACTAGCCTACCTGACACCTCCAGTAAGTCCCAGATAGTGGGATTGCTGAGACGTGGACACAGGCCACGCTCCGTTTCTCCACCACTCTGCAAACGTGCCTCCTGGCACGCTCTTGGTTGGGGGATGAAGTCCCCTTGCCTCCTGAGGGTCCCTGGGGGCCAACTAGCCCTCCTGTTATTTCTAGTAAGCCCCACACAGCTGGATTGCTGAGAATGGTCTGAGGCCACGCCCCCTTTATACACCACTCTGCAAACGCGCCTCCTGGCGCACTGCTGCTCGGGGGATGAAGTCCACTTTAGTCTTAAGGTCCTCAGGACACAAGAGGACCTCAATCCCCCACCAGCAGTCAATCAATCAATCAATCAATCAGGGGTTTGTTAAGCGCGACTACTCACCCGTGAGGGTCTCAAGGAGCTGGGGGGGGGCAGGATCCAATCCATCAAGGAGGGGGTCTGTCGAAGAGCCAGGTTTTGAGGTTTCTTGCGAAGATGGGGAGCGATGTCTGTCTGAGGTGGAGCGGAAGGGCGTTCCAGGCTTTGGCCGCGAGGAAGGAGAAGGAGCGGCCTCCCGATCTGGTCTTTCTGGTGCGGGGGACCATGGCGTAGGAGAGCTGGGCTGAACGTAGGGTCCTTTGGGGTGCGTGGAATTTGAGTCGGCTGTTCAGGTATGCTGGTCCGGTGCCGTGGAGGGCCTTGTGTGCGTAGGTGAGTATCTTGAAGGTGATTCTCGCCTCAACGGGGAGCCAGTGGAGTGTGCGCAGGTGCTGGGAGATGTGGCACTGTTTTGGCAGGTTGAGGATCAGTCTTGTGGCGGCGTTCTGGATGTTCTGTAGCTTGCGGGTGAGGTTTTTGTTTATTCCGGCGTAGAGTGCGTTGCCGTAGTCGAGTCTGCTGGTGACCAGGGCGTGAATGACGGTCTTTCTGTGTTCGAGGGGGATCCATTTGAAGGTCTTACAAAGGAGGCGGAGGGTGTGGAAGCAGGAAGACGAGACGGAGTTGATCTGGCGGTCCATTTTGAGCTCGGAGTCCAGGATGATTCCCAGGTTGCGTGCGTGGTCCGTGGGGGTTGGCGGGTTTCCGAGGGCAGGGGGCCACCAGGTGTCGCTCCAGGCGTCGGGGTTTGGGCCCATGATGAGTACTTCTGTTTTGTTGGTGTTTAGTGGTAGGCAGCTGTTTTTCAACCATTTGGCGACGGCTTCCATGCTTTCTCGAAAGTTGTGTCTGGCGGTGTTGGGTTCGTTGGATAGGGAGAGGATGAGTTGGGTGTCGTCTGCGTACGATACAATGTTGAGCCCGTAGGTTCTGACGATGGGGGCGAGCGGAGCCATGTAGACGTTGAAGAGCGTCGGGCTGAGGGAGGAGCCCTGAGGGACTCCGCAGGTGGTAGGTGTAGGGTCCGAGAGGAAAGGGGGGAGTCTGACCCGCTGCGTTCTGCCGGAGAGGAAGGAGCGGGTCCAGTCGAGGGCCTTGTCCTGGATTCCTGCGTCGTGGAGTCTGCATATTAGGGTGCGGTGAGAGACTGTGTCGAACGCCGCTGAGAGGTCGAGGAGGATGAGAGCTACTGTTTCTCCTTTGTCCAGTTGGGTGCGGATGTCGTCTGTTGCGGCGAGGAGGGCGGTTTCCGTACTGTGGTTTTTTCTGAAGCCGGATTGGGAGGAGTCGAGAATGTTGTGCTCTTCGATGAATGTGGCGAGTTGGCTGTTGATGGCTTTCTCGATGACTTTCGCTGGGAACTGGAGCAGGGAGATGGGTCTGTAGTTTTTGAGGTCGGTGGGGTCCGCCAAGGGTTTCTTCAGGAGGGGGTTGACCTCGGCGTGTTTCCAGTCGTCGGGGAACGAGGCAGTCGCCAGGGAGCGGTTGATAGTGTGGCGGAGCATGGGTGCGATGGTGTCGGCGGCTCTGTTGAAGATGTGGTGGGGGCAGGGGTCCGTGTGGGCCCCTGAGTGGATTGACTTCATTGTCTTCAGAGTGTCTTCGGTGGTGAGGGCTATCCAGTTGTCAATCGCTGGTTTCCGGGTGTCGGGGGTGGTTGGTGAGGGTTCAGTGTGTTGGTTGTCTTCGTCGAAGTTGTCGTAGATGCTCTTGATTTTGTGGTGGAAAAAGGTGCTGAGTTTGTCGCAGAGGTCTTGTGAGGGAGGGATGTCAGTAGACTCGCTGGTGGGTTGAGCAAACTCCTTGATGATGTTGAAGAGTTCCTTGCTGTTGTGCGCGTGGGTGGAGATTCTGTCTTCGATCGCTTTTTTCCTCGTTTCTCTGATGAGTTGGTGGTAGGCGTTGGTGGCGACTCTGAAGTTGTTGTGGGCTCTGTGGATTTGGTGTTCCTCCAGGCCTTTTCGAGGCGGCGGCAAGTGCGTCTGGACTCTCTAAGTTCGGTGGTAAACCATCTGGCTTTCTTGGCGCGGGTATTGTTGTTTTTCTTGAGGGGGGCTATGGTGTTGGCACTGTCCGAGATCCATCTATGCAGGGTTCGGGCTGCGGTGTTGGGGTCGTCGTTTTCCGCGATGGTTGGGGTGGAGTTGTTGAGTGAAGAGGTGAGCTGGTCGTCGGTGATTTTGGTCCAGTTTCTTCGTGGGAGCAGGTGCTGGTGTCTGTGGATGGTGGGTGTTCTGAAGGTGAAGTGGACGCAATGATGGTCGGTCCATGGGAGTTCGGTGGTGTGGCTGAAGGTGATGGAGTTTCCTGTAGTGAAGAGGGGGTCGAGGGTGTGTCCTGCTGAGTGCGTGGGCTCGGTCACGATCTGGCGGAGTCCAATGTTGTGGAGGTTGTCCAGGAGGGATGCAGTGTTGGGGTCCAGTTGAGGTCTCCCAGCAGGGTGTAGTTGGTGGATGCGATGGCCTGCGGGGAGATGATGTCCATGATGGAGTTGGCGAAGGGTCCGCGGGGTCCAGGGGGTCGGTAGATGAGGGTTCCTCGGAGGGTGGCGGTGGGGCTGGCCAGTATTTTGAAGTGGAGGTGTTCCATCAGGTCTGTGTGCTCGTCAGGGAGTGTGCTCAGGCGGAGGGTGGATTTGTGGACGATGGCGATTCCTCCTCCTGGGCGGGTGGGGTGGTCCTTCCTGGAGATCTTGTATCCTTGGGGGATGGCGATGGCGATGTCTGGTCCCGATGTGTTGTTGGTCCAGGTTTCGGTGAAGAATGCTACGTCCGGGGTGGTGCTGTCGAGGAGGTCCCAGATTTCGGTGGCGTGTTTGTGGAGTGATCGGATGTTGAGGAGGATGCATTGCAGGGTCTTCGGTTCGGTTGTGTTCTTGTGGGCAGGTTGTGCTGGATCCGTGTTCTTGGCGGTGCTGCAGGTGTGCCTGCAGCGGTGACAGCTGAAGGGTCCGTGGGTGTCGGCTGGTGATGCTAGCTTGCAGTTGTTGTTGCTGCCTGGGTTGAGTGCGAAGAGTGCTGTTGGGTCGTAGCGTTGGCGGGGCGGAGGTCCAGGGTTCCTGGCGCTGGTCGCGGTCGGGTCGCGGACGGGCGTAGACGGGCGCAGACGGGCTTGCCTTTGGCGCGCCAGCGGAGCGCCCGCAGCGCAGCCGCCTTTAAGTAGGGGTCGGGGAGGACTGGACAGCTGGGAGGCGGGAGCGGGGAGGGGAGCTGGATTGGTCGCGCTGGTCATGCTGGGGGGGAGGGGCCGCGGGGGCAGCAGCGGTGGGGGAAAAACAGACGGGAAAGGCGGAGATGTGGGAAAAAGAGAAGACAAGCAGAGCACAGGAAAGTGCAGAAAGCAGAGAAAAGCAGAAATTTAGATTTAGTAAAGAGGGTGAAAAACGAGCGAAAAAACGAGTGAAAACGAGTGAAAAACCGGAGCGGAAAGCGGGAAAAAGAGAAGACAAGCAGAGCACAGGAAAGTGCAGGAAGCAGAAAAAAGCAGAAATCTAGATTTCGAGAAGAGGGTGAAAAAAACCGAGTGAAAAAACGAGTAAAAACGAGTGGAAAACCGGAGCGGAAAGCGGGAAAAAGAGAAGACAAGCAGAGCACAGGAAAGTGCAGAAAGCAGAAAAAAGCAGAAATCTAGATTTAGAGAAGAGAGTGAACACTCACACTGGAGAGTGCAGGGGCTGGGGGAGGCCTCACTCAATGGTGGAGCTACGAGGGTGGGAGAGCAATTTCACTGACAAAGAGTCAGTGGTCTTGCTCCAAGAGGCGCGTTTGCAGAGTGGTGTAAAAAGTGGCATGGCCTCGGACCACCTCTCAGCAATCCCACTGTGTGGGGCTTACTGGAGGTACCTGGTGGGCTAGTTGGCCCCGCTCTAAGCCCCCTTAAGATTCAAGGGGACTTAATCCCCCAATGAGGCGCGTTTGCAGAGTGGTGCAGGGAGGGGCGGGGCCTCCGGCGAGATGCCGGCTTCTCCTTTCTTTTTTTTTTCTTTTTTTTTAGAAGGGGGGCTATGTACCCCCACTTCTTTTAATATTTTTTGGGCCCTGGGGACCCCATCCCCCAGGGCCTGAGCCATTTTTTAATTCATTTTTTCTTAAAAAAACGGGAAGGGGGCAGCGTGGCCCCCCTCCCGAGTCCGATTTCGGCCCCGGGGACCCCATCCCCCGGGGCATGGCCACTTGATTTAAAAAAAAAAAAAAACTACAATTAAAGGAGGGGGCTGCGTGGCCCCCCTCCTGAGGCCTTTTTTGGCCCCGGGGACCCCATCCCCCAGGGCTTTGCCTCTTTCTTTTTTTTATTTTACGGGAGGGGGGTCGCGTGACCCCCCTTCCCTGGGCCACTTTTGGCCCCGGGGGACCCCATCCCCCAGGGCCTGGCCTCACGTTGGGGACCGCGGGGGAGCCCCAATGCCCCCGTCTTCCCTGCTGGCTCTCTGCCTCCTGCGGAAGCCGGCATTGCTTTTGGACAAGGGGAGCTGCTGACATGCAGCTCCCCTTGTCCAAAAGAAATTCTGCTTTGCTTCATGGAGGCAAAGCAGTGTTTGTTATGACAGGGCGGGAGCCATGCTCCAACCCTGTCATAGCAAACTGTAATGTCCCGGGGGTGCGCACCCCAGGACATTACTGGAGCCGGCCCTGGGGGGTGGCAGTCCCCAGGGCCATGGAGGGCTCCAGGAGGGGGGCCGCGTGGCCCCCCTCCCAACATGTATGTAGGCCCGGGGAGGTGGTGGGCCCCGGGGCTCCGTAATGGACCCCGGTATTTAAATAAAGTGTGCTCCGTGGCAGTGGTGGTCCCCGAGGCAGTGTGGGGGGGGCTCAAGCCCCCCCACACAAAGTTTTAAAATGTAGCCCTGGGGAGGTGGCGGTCCCCGGGGCTTGGGGGGCCCCGAGGCCCCCCGCCCTATATAATTTGAAGCCCCCAACGCATTTCTAAAATAAAGCCCCGGGAGGTGACGGTCGCCGGGGCTGCGGGGCCCCTGCAGGCCCCCACTACATAAATCAGCATTGGCCCCGGGACCTGGCCCACCCGGGGGCTTAAACAAAACAAAGCGCTGAAGACCGCGCTTCGTTTAAAAAAAATTTTTTTTACCGGATTCGCGCATCCGGCCGAAATGTTACATTTTTTTTTTGCTGACCAGGCCTAGGGGGTCAGGGTGTTTTTACCCTGCCCCCTTTTCTTGTTTTTAATGTTTTTTTTTACCTTTTTTCCTGTGACTCGGTACCGAGTCACAAGATGGCTGCCAACACTTCCTGGTTTGAAGTGTTGGCACCCAATCAGGAACTAGCTCGTGATCGGGTGGGTTCAGCCAATCAGATCTCACAATTCTCAAATATCAATATCTGTAAATCTTTAAATTTCTCAAAAACTACTGAACGGATTTAAACCATTCAAAGAAAAGAGTGCTTTCTGGACCAAAAGCTACCTTTGTGCCAAATTTGGTGTAATTCCGTTCAGCAGTTCGGGCTGTAGCCATGTCTAAAGTTTCCTATGGAAATTTACATGGAGAAAACAAGTTTTGGGACCCCCTTTTTTCTCGGCCCCTGCTTGACAAATCACCCCAAAACTTTCAAGACAGGTTCTGACCGGAGCGGCCCATTAGTTTTGAAAATGTCATGAAGATTCGTCAACCGATGCCAAAGGTATTGGCAAAAGAAAAAATGTTTTTTGAATAGAAACAGGGTTCTAACTATAACTACTTACTGCCGACCCTCAGTAGGTAATATATATATATATATATATATATATATATATATATATATATATATATATATATATATATAGGCCTCACAGCTGCAAAATACTCCTTTTTAAAATGCACCTTTGCACATATTTAATTTATTTTTTTTATTTACCCCTCCAAGATTGGTGTCTGCAATCTTGGAATGGTAAAAAAAACATTCTCCATTCATCACACTGGGTTGGCATAGCGTCATGACGCCTACGTACACATGCCTGATGATGCATACAAGCGCACACACCAACGCAGGTTTTTTCTTTTTTTTGCCTGTGGTGCGCAGTATGAGGTAAACACACTTTTGTCTTCTTTTGCCCATATATGGTGGGCAAATTGCAAGACCTGTTAACTTTGCCAATGCCTGTTAGTTAAAACAAGTGGTATGTAGAAAAGACACCAAGTTTGTTTCTTTTAAGCGTAAGGGATTCCATTACTGAGGGGTAACAGTAGACATACTTGGGTTCAGGGGATTCAGAATTCTATTCTATTAGATTCCAGGAGTAAAGCAATTTCTTAGTTTTGCTGCTCTGCTGTCTTCAAAGAGCCATCCTCTGGAGCTGCTACACAATGGTGCAAATGTCTCTCAAGAGACGTTTGCTGTCTCGCAGATCATTTGGCCTTTTGAATACTTACGTTTTTTTAAACTGGTCTTCTCATGCAAAATCATCTACAATAACCTGTTGTGATTTTCCTCTGCGTTTTTCATTTTGAGTTTGTTTTATCTCTTTTAATAATTTATTTATATTTGTTGATGTTTACATATGTGTTACTTTGTTTTTGTGGAGTGACAGTTTCCACTCGCCCCCGGGTGCACGTAGTGTCTAATTAAACAAAAAGTTAAAAAAAACTGTGACTACCTAACAATGTAATGGGGTTGTATGGACAGTACACAGAAATAGCATCTGACATCAATATCATGTCTTAAATACTGAAATGTCTTCCCATTTATTGTAGTTTTTCTCTTAATAAGTCCAAAGGGCTGATATTATAGTAGACAACATTTGAGGACCCAATATTCATGTCAGATGGTTTTCTGCTATATCAAACCTGTGATGGGGTCCCCATTGGTCCCCTTTCCAATTGAAATGTGTCTTATGCCAGGTGGGAGGATAAAACTCTTTCAGGCTGTACTCCTGCTGCCATGGAAATGACAGCACAGCAGATGTCCAGTATGACATCAGATTTCCAGGCAAGAGGTGGACTTCATGGCCCTTCAGCCCTACTTATTCATTGATCTTTGTGTCTACAGAGAGAGCCAGGTGCATGGACTTTAACCAGTCTCAGACACTGGCATGCACACCTTACTGTTACAGGAAGGTTGTGCCAATGATACTGTACAAAAGGAAACCTTCTCAGACATCTGCCTGGAAACAGGTAGGCATGGGAAGGGATAGGTGATTGTGTGAGCCTCGGATGGGTACATTTGAGGCCTCTGGCCTGGGTAAGGGCACTAGTTCCATCTCGAGCCAGAGGAGCCGTAGATGGGCAGGCGGCAGCACGGCCTCTAAGGCTCAGAGTGTTGGTTTCATGGTTTACATCTAAGATCCTGCTCTGTGATGGCCTCTCTTTGCTGCTGCTTGCACGCTTCCTCCCCTTTGGATGCTGCGGAGTTCTCAACTTCCAGAATTATGGAAATTCTTCTCTCTTTTGCATGCAGTATAATCCTTGCACAGAATCCTCAAGGTCACTCCCTCTGGGTGCCTAACATTCCTTGGACAAGCATGTACTTTTCTGAGTGGTGAATGTGGTTAGCATGGAAGCTTGCCATGTGTTCTAAAAAAGGAAACTATTTACTAGGCCAGGGATTGTCCAGGTGCAGAAGAAAGCCAGGCTTCGTGGTATGAAACACTTAAGAGTCTGCCACATTTAAAGTACACTACAAAGTCAAATCACCTCCAAAATAGAACTTGCACTTCTCTGTAAGTATGCTAATCCTCCTGGTGACTATACCAGCAAATCTAGACATTGCTGATCTGCATTAAAAGAGAAGACATGAGTGCTTCTCTACAACTGCATATAGTAGAACATAACAAAGGGCGGGGTGATCTGTTAAGAAATTTCCAAAAAAAGCAATGTGAAGCAAGTGACAATGTTTAGTTCTTAACAGGACTTTAAAGACCACTTTGGAAGGTGACTTATGGATTTTACACTAAGATCCCTTCTAGAACATAAGTGCAAAATTGTGCATTGAAATCACAGAGGGCAAGGCACATTGGTCAAAACATGATAAGCTAAAAATCCCACTTAAAATCTCTAATCGCCTTTTCTCCACATGTATCTAGATCTCATTTTGCTCCTTTAGGCTCTCTTACTCTCTGTCTTCGCCCCGTCTCCTTATCTCTGTCCCCTCTGCCTCTCTCATCTTTTTCCCCACTACCCCTTTCAGTTGCTGCTGCATCCATCTTTCCTTTACTTTCTATCCTGTTCTCTCACTTGCTTTTTCCTTTTACTTTATATTCTTTCTTTCCCTCTCTTCTCCTTTTCTGGAACCTCTTTTCTCTATCTTCTTACTACTTCCCAATCTTTTTTATCCTCCTCTCTTTACCACCCTTCTCTAAAGACCATGTACACAATGTTATGGTGGTGTATGTACAGCATACAGAAATACCATCTGACATAAATATCATGTTTTAAATATTGAAACGTCTTCTGTTGAGTGAAGTTTTTTTTCGTATTAAATCTAAAGTGTCGATATTTTTGTTGACAACATTAGGACCCAATATTCATGTCAGATGATGTTCTGCTGCCAAATCTGTAATGGGGGCCCTCATTGGCCACCTTTCCTATTGTAATTTGTCTTATGACAATTGGAGGATTCATCTCTTCTGGTCTCTACTCCTGTTGCCATGGAAATGACAGCACAGCAGATGCTCATTATGGCATCAGCTTTTCAGGCAAGAGGTGGACTTCATGGCCCTTCAGCCTTACTCAATCATTGGTCTTTGTGCCTAGAGAGAGTACCAGGGGCATGGACTTTAACCAGTCTCAGACACTGGCATGCACCCCTTACTGTTACAGGCAGGTTGTGCCAGTGGTGCTGTATAAAAGGAGACCTTCGCAGTCATCCACCAGGAAACAGGTACGCATGGGAAGGGGTAGGTGATTGTGTGAGCCTCGGATGGGTCCATTTGAGGCCTCTGGCTCTGGCTAAGGACACTTGTTCCATCTTGAGCCAGAGGAGCCATAGATGGAATTTAGGAATATTCATGCCAGACAATGCTCTGCTAGGCGGCCCGTTAAGAGATCACCATTGTTCCCCTTTCCTATTGTAATTTGTCTTATGACAGGTGAGAGGATTCATCTCTTCCATGTTCTACTGAAATGAATGAAATGAAATGAAATAGGGATTTATAAAGCGCACGGATACTCACAGAGAGTGTCCCGGCGCTAAACTCCAAAACCACCAGACAGAAAACCCCAACCTACCTTACCAATGTATTATTGCTGGAACAGCCATGTTTTAAGTAGTCTTCTAAAGGGCAACAAGTCCTGGGTCAGTCTAAGATGAAGGGGCAGAGTGTTCCATAGGCAGGCCGCTTGAACCTGGAAAGAACGACCTCCAATCCGAGAACGAGTGAATTTGGGAATCACCATCAGGGATTGTCCCGAGGACCTTAAAACACGTTGAGGCTGATAGTGCTGGATCCTACTTCTCAGATAGACCGCACCCAAATCGTAAAAAGCACGATAGGCAAACACCAGAGCCTTAAACTGAATCCTCTTTCTCACCGGGAGCCAGTGTAGTGCTTTCAAATGAGGTGACATGCGTGTTCTGGGGCTAACCATAAGGATGGCTCTGGCTGCGGCGTTCTGAACAACCTGCAGCCGATTGAGCAAATATTCAGGGAGCCCCAGATACAAGATGTTTACATAATCCAACCTGGATGTAATTAAGGCTTGCACCACGATCTTCCGGGATTCAACCGGGAGTAGAGGAAGGAAGTTTTTTGCCATTCTTATCAGCCCGATACAGGTACCAGCAACAGTTTGGATATGGGACTTCATTGATAGACTAGTATCCAACTTAACTCCCAAATTTTTTACTGTGTCAACTGTAGTAGCCGGAGGAGACATGTCACATGGCCACCATGAGCTCCAGTTGGCGCATGGGGGACATTAAAAAAACATGATTTCTGACTTTTCAGGGTTACACTTAAGTTGATTAAGTTGCAACCAGGAAAAAACCTCCGTTAAGCATCTATTTATCTCCATTCCCTGGAAATTCGCCCCTTTGTCACACGTGAACAGTAATTGAGTATCATCAGCGTAAGAAATAATCTTCGCTCCGTGTGACTCAGCCAAACATGCAAGTGGGGCCATATAGATGTTAAAAAGCGTAGGGCTTGGAAATGACAGCACAGCAGATGCTCATTATGGCATCAGATTTTCAGGCAAGATGTGGACTTCATGGCCCTTCAGCCTTACTTATGCATTGATCTTTGAGCCTAGAGTCGGTCCCAGGAGCATGGACTTTAACCAGTCTCAGACACTGGCATGCACCCCTTCCTGTTACAGGAAGGTTGTGCCAATGGTGCTGTACAAAAGGAGACCTTCGCAGTCATCCACCAGGAAACAGGTACGCATGGGAAGGGGTAGGTGATTGTGTGAGCCTCGGATGGGTCCATTTGAGGCCTCTATCCTGGCTGAGGACATTAGTTCCATCTCGAGCCAGAGGAGCCTTGGATAGGCAGGCATGGTGGTGTATGTACAGCATACAGAAATAACGTCTGACACAAATATCATGTTTTAAATATTGAAATGTCTTCCTGTTGAGTGCAGTTTTTTCTCTTATTTAATCTAAAGGGTCGATATTTAGGACCCAATATTCATGTCAGATGATGTTCTGCTGCCAAATCTGTAATGGGGGCCCTCATTGGTCTCCTTTCCTATTGTAATTTGTCTTATGACAATTGGAGGATTAATCTCTTCTGGTCTCTACTCCTGTTGCCATGGAAATGACAGCACAGCAGTTGTCCATTATGGCATCAGCTTTCCAGGCAAGAGGTGGGCTTCATGGCCCTTCAGCCTTACTTGTTCCTTGATCTTTGTGTCTACAGAGAGAGCCAGGTGCATGGACTTTAACCAGTCTCAGACACTGGCATGCACCCTTACTATTACATGAAGGTTGTGCCAATGATGCTGTATAAAAGGAAACCTTCTCAGACATCCACCTGGAAACAGGTAGGCATGGGAAGGGCTAGGTGATTGTGTGAGCCTCGGATGGGTCCATTTGAGGCCTCTGGCCTGGGTAAGGACACTAGTTCCATCTCGAGCCAGAGGAGCCGTAGATGGGCAGGCGGCAGCACGGCCTCTAAGGCTCAGAGTGTTGGTTTCATGGTTTACATCTAAGATCCTGCTCTGTGATGGCCTCTCTTTGCTGCTGCTTGCACGCTTCCTCCCCTTTGGATGCTGCGGAGTTCTCAGCTTCCAGAATTATAAACATTCTTCTCTCTTTTGCATGCAGTATAATCCTTGCACAGAATCCTCAAGGTCACTCCCTCTGGGTGCCTAACATTCCTTGGACAAGCATGTACTTTTCTGAGTGGTGAATGTGGTTAGCATGGAAGCTTGCCATGTGTTCTAAAAAAGGAAACTATTTACTAGGCCAGGGATTGTCCAGGTGCAGAAGAAAGCCAGGCTTCGTGGTATGAAACAGTTAAGAGTCTGCCACATTTAAAGTACACTACAAAGTCAAATCACCTCCAAAATAGAACTTGCACTTCTCTGTAAGTATGCTATTCCTCCTGGTGACTATACCAGCAAATCTAGACATTGCTGATCTGCATTAAAAGAGAAACCATGAGTGCTTCTCTCCAACTGCATATAGTAGCACATAGAGGGCAGGGTGATCTGTTGTTAAGAGAGTAAAGGCCCTTTTGGAAGGTGATTTATAGATTTTACACTAAAATCCCTTCTAGAACATAAGTGCAACATTGTACATTGAAATCACAGAGGGCAAGGCACATTGGTCAAAAAACATGATGAGCAAAAAATCCCACTTAAAATCTCTAATCCCCTTTTCTGCACATATATCTAGATCTCATTTGCTCCTTTAGGCTCTCATACTCTCTCTCTTCTCCCACGTCTCCTTATCTCTATCCCATCAGCCTCTCTCATCTTTTTCCCCACTACCCCTTTCTGTTGCTGCTGCATCTGTCCATCTTCCCTTTCTACTAGCGGCTGCTACCGGACAGGGGTGGTGAGACAGGGAGGGCTTGGGGAAGTGGGGGGAATGAAAAGGACAAAAAAAAACACTTACCTGAGTACGGCCGGCCGCTGCCGCTCCTTCATCTTCTTCCTGGAGTCTGCAGCAGGAAGCACCCGGGCTCCCCAAAGCCAATCGCAACGCTGCAATGCAGCGTTGTGATTGGTCTGAGCACTGTGGTTCGGCGCTCAGACGGGGACTGGGAGCCTGGGCATGTTCTCCACCCAGGCTGTGAGAACATGGTGGAGAACATGCCAAGTGCCCACGACAGTTTGGCCGAACCAAGAAGGCGGACCAAACCATCATGCGCACTTGGAGAGTGCCACCACTCCTCCCCTGCAGTGCTCTGGTGTCACGGAGCCCAGCTCCTCCCACAGGAAACGAACTGAGCCAGTACAGTAGGAAAAATAAAATGATAATAACGTTGCGTTATCATTTTATTTTTCCTTTTTGAACTGCACGGAGAGGAGTGGAGCGACCCTCCTCCGCCTTAGCGGAGGAGCCACCCATGTCCCTTTCCTGTCTCTCCCATTCTCTCACTTGCGTTTTTCTTTTCTTCTATATTCTTTTTCTCCCTCTTATTTCCAATCTTTTTTATCCTTCTCTCTCTAGCCCCCTTCTCCACAGACCATGTATGGAAGCTGAAACTGTCTCTTGACTGTGCAAGGCCAGGAGCAGCAGCTACTACTTCTCTTTGGACACTGCTTTTTTTCAGTTCCCCAGTGCCGGAAGGCCTGTCATCCTAGGGCTCTTGTACAATTGCTGAAGCCCTCTAGGATCAGGGAACAAAGACGTTAGTGCAACATGCCCATCAAATCCCTGAGGCTTTTTCTCCTTTCCTGTTAGATTGAACATCAGGCTACTTGGATTAGGTGGGTTTTATTTATGCCATCTAAAGGGACAAACTCAGGAAACTTCACACTGAAAATCCCCAAAGTCAATCACAAAAATGGGCATGATTAAAACGTCACCCAACTCTCTCTGTAATATGAATGAATGTCCAGAAGATGGCAATCTAATTTAGAGCCCCATTACTAGTTTCTGCGGTACGGGAGCAGGCAACTGCCATACCCCCGCACCACCGAGATTCGCCGCCGCCCGCCACATTACAACTTAAAAGTGATCTGGCGGGCGGGTGGCATGGTGGTCCCACACCGGTGCCTCTTTCAAAGGCGGCAGTGAAAAAGACACTGCAATGGGACTTCACAACAAGGTTCCTCCACAGCATGGACTCCCTTTGTATCCTCCTTGCCACGGTATACATGGAGGAGGGACCTCCATGACACCGCAGGCGGAGAGGAAACTCATAATATGCTTGTCGGGACCTCAGCGGTCCTGCCGAGCATATTGCGGCCTCTGACATCAACACCGTCAGGGAACGGAGGTTCCCTGGTGGCATCAGCAGTCCCAGGTCGGTCTGACCGCCCAACTTGTAATAGGGCGGTCGGACCGCCGGTGCAGTGGTGGCTGGACCACTAACGATGGGCCCCAGCGAGTCTGGCGGTCCTCGGTCTGCCAGACTCATAATCAGGACCTTAGTGATCTTATCATCAAGTCATGAATGGGATTTGCATTTAACATTCTAATAATACAGGCTATTTAAAAATCTGTTAGGTTACATCAGGTGCAGCTATATATATATATATATATATATATATATATATATATACACACACACATACATACCCTTTGAGAAATACAATTATAGGATCCCTGATTAAAAGAGACCTACTGAGAAGTGGTGTTACTGTCCTTACTGACAAGCGCTCATTCTGTCCCATTATAAGTGTAGCTGTCAGACTTAGAAATAGGATAATGCAGCCAATGTTATATACCGACCCATCTTAGAATTACTGGTAACTTAAAACTTAGTTGCAGCCCTGATGATAAATAACCCTAGCTTTCTCCCTGGCCAGGAGTGTGATCTTACCTATTCAGAAACCTAAAGCGGGTGCAAGTGGGGAAAGTAATGCATTAACCATATAATTGTAATTGGATTTATATAGTAATTACTAGCCCAGACGAGGCATTAAATCGCTCCATGGCGAGTAGCATGCTACACTGGAACTCAAGGTTAGTGGTTAATCTAGTGGTGATTTTTGGTTATTGCAATTGGGCATGTGCTCGCAAGAGAAAATTGCATGCATTTACTTCTGTTACTTTGTGATGTATTAATATCAGATAAGTATGATCATTAGTGGGGGCAATCTGGTTTCAGGTGAATGGTTGGTCAGATAGATAGGCTGGTGGAGATTAGGAAGTGTCAGATTACAGGGATAGAGTTTTAAAGAGGAGAGGCTGTGATCTATGAAATGAGGTATCAGCCAATTGCAGAATTACAATATGAAGGATTGAGGCAGGCAGGCAGGCCTGAGACTGAGATGAGGCTGCTCTCAGAAATATAAGGTATGCAAAGGATGGAAGGTAAGACGAAAGTCACTCTGAAGAAAGAAAGGAGAGCAATCAAGCGGAACTAAGTCAAGGACAAGTTTTTAACCAGGGTTTTAGGAGTATAGTAGGAGAAGGTGTTCAGAGTTAGCAAGTAATTCAAGAATGTAAGCTGTGGAAAGAAACACTTTTATACGCTAGGGACCCCGGGGATTGATACTGCACAGCTCCGGTCGGTCCTGTTGCCTCCACTCTCGGTGGGGAAACAGATCTGAACTTCCAGAGCATGAGCACCTCTTCCTGGTCGATTGCTGTGCCGGTGGTGCTGGGGAGCAGCAAGTCAGTGGACCGGGCTCTGCGGTTTCGGTGCCTGCGATCTGCAGGGGAGTAGCTCCTCTACTCCAAGGGAGTTCTTGGCCGTCTGCAAAGGCTTGTTGTCCTCTGGGGTTCTTAGAGGCCACACAGCAGCAGGACGAGACAGTTCACCTCAATTGTCGAGTCTTGAAGTGAGAGGTAGGGGTTTGCGCCAAAACTCCGCAGCAGGCACTCAGTTCTCGGGTTTAGCAGTTCTTCTTTGTCCTCTTCGTCTTTAGGTTCATCGAATCTGAAGTTCAGAATCGAAGGGTGCCACTTAAATACTCAATTTAGTGGCATTAAGGGGAGTACCAGGTAGAAGCCCATGGGCTAACTGCCTTTTGGGTGACTACATCCTCTATATGACCACTTCCTTTGGGAAGTGGGCATAAACTTGACCCTAATAGGCTAAGTCTCTCCAACACAAGATGGAGGATTCTAAAAAGTGGGGTCCACATCAGCTGCCCCACCTTAGGGGTGGTGTTGGCTAGGTTTGGGCACACCTCCTAATTTAACTAATTTTCCCACCTGTCCTCCCGCCAAAAGTGGGGACAGGACAGGGGGTTGGTATCTTCCACTAGTTGGAGAGGCCTGGGTCACATTTCAAAGGCGGCATGGCCTTTGAAGCTTCCCGCCCTGGAAGGCAGTTCCTGCTTGGATGAGGCGTGTACACCTCCGCCCAGAGCAGGCTTTGTTCCCGGCACTGAGAGCAAAGGCTCTCACCCCAGGATGCCAGAAACATGTCTAGTGGTGGCAGGCTGGTCGAGATCAGTCAGTAAACACACTAGTAGTAGGTAGGTTTTCAGGGGGCACCTTTAAGGTGCCCTCTGTGTCAGTTATTAATAAATCCAGCACTGGCATCCATGTGGGTTTATTAAGACGAGGTGTTTGGCACCAAACACCTTTGGGTACAGTGAAGCCCTCATGTAGCTGGGGAACTCATAATGATGAGTGTCTAGCCCATGTACTCGTTATGGCTTCCCTGTCCACTGGTAATATCTAAGGGTGAACTTAGATGTCACTAGGGCATATCCACTCTCGCAGATAGGCCCTGACACAGGGATAGTGCACCCTGCCTTAGGGCTGTAAGGCCTGCCGTAGGGGTGTCTTACCTATGCCACATGTAGTGTTGGCTGGCATGTCACACAGGCATGTGTGCCATGTCGACTCTTCAGTTTTCTCTGCACCAAGACACGCAGGCTGCAATGGCAGTTTGCATGAGCTTGGTGAGGGGTCCCTTAGGGTGGCACTATTCGTGCTGCAGCCTTTAGTCACTCTCTTTAGGTCCAATGCCCTAGGTACCAGGGATACCCTTTAAAAGGGACTTACAAGGGATCCCTAAGGGTTTGCCAATTGTGGAACAATTGTACAGTTTAGGAAAAGAACACTAGTGCTGGGGACCTGGTTAGCAGGAACCCAGCACACGCTCAGTCAAAATTGCAACAAATACCAGGCAAAAGGTGGAAGGGTACTGCAACAAAAACCCAGTTTCCTACACAGATGTTCAAGCATGATAATGCCAGTCCGATGCAGTAGAAATCTGTCTTCAGGATAACTAGCTCTTGACAAATGCTCCTGAACCCTTGAAGACTTGTTGTGGGTTTAGGCGTTTAACGCTACTCTTCTTCCGTCAGGTTATTTCATTTGTTGCCCTGTTTACACGGCAGCATGCACACACTCGTCAGATTGGGGGTCCTGCACAATTCACTGCAGGATGATGGCTTTTGCCTTTGCATGTAGAACAACCCACAAACATACTCTTCTGCTTTGAGTGGGTAATCGTGAGGGCTGAGATAGGTACTTGTATTGAATGCAGGCTCTGGGCCTGAACTCCACCTTACTTGTAGCACTGGTCTCTCATTGCTCACTGTGGATAATTTGCTGCCCCTTAGATTATGGAAACCATCAGTTTGTTAACTGTCACAATTAGGTATGGGTGACCAAAAAAGTGTAGATGAAAATTCATGCCCCCACACAGTGATTGATGGAGTCTCTTTCTATGTGGGAAAAAGCTGTTCTTGGGGATCAGAGCCATGCTTGTGGGGGATATAGTTAGTTCATAGCTATGATCAACCTCTAATAAGAGCACCCTTTCTAGCCTGCAGGAACTAGTAAGAACTAGCTGTTGCCACCAGCTCTGTATCTCACTTGTGATAGACATTATGGCAATGTCATCCAACAGCGCATGAGTGATGGCTTCAAACGCTTACTGATGTTCAAGTGAACTGTCTGTTTGTCCTTGCTGCACATGAGCGTCCTGACGGGTTCAGTGAAGATGGTCATGTTGGTTATAAATGCATTGTAGCCAATTAAGCATTACCAGAAAGTGCAAATGTGACCATCTTGATGTTCAAGCCTTCTTGGGATCTACATAAGCTTCATCTGCAATAAAGACATAACCAAATCATTTACGGACCTCCCCACCTCTTCCAGATTTCCAAAAGTCACTGAAGACTTGGCTATTCAGCTAATCAACTAGACCCTGCCACGCCTGGATACCCTCACGGGTGACAAGTAGCGCTCTACAAATCTACTGATTGAAATAATTTCAGGTTGACTTTAGGATTGCAGGGTTCTAGGCCGCAGGTCTTCACTTGCAGCAGCATCGTTCTCAGTTTTTCCTGTTATTACTTTATGTCTACTGAGTAGACCAGCCTGCCATTACTGCTGTTTAGGACACTCGGGATGCTAGCACATACCTCCGCGAAAGCATTTTGAAATATAGTTAATATCTCTAGTGGTCTCTAGTGCAAGGAAAGTTTTATCACCTGCTGACTTGAATTTTGAGAGAAAACAAGAGATGGTAATGAGCAGAATTTATTTATTGTGGTTTTTATAAAGCATGAAAATCCCACAAGAGGCACCTAAGAATATTGAGAATGCAATTCCATATTCTCAAAATTCATGTATTAGTTATAATATATCAATCTCATTAATAGCAAAACAGGGCCTCATTTATGAAAAGTGACGCATCGCTGCGTGAAAACAGCGATGTGTCACTTTTCATTGCGCCCTCCTTGCGACATGATGGAATGCGTCATATTTACTGTATCATGTCGCAAGGAATGACAGATACGTCAGTTTTACTGACGTATCTGTCAGCGCAAAAATTACGCATTGCTGGAGTTGTGTTGGAAGCGTGACACAACTCCAGCAATGCAGGGGGAGGGCTATTGATATATCACTGCGTCACCCTTACGCCTGTCATGAGGCAGGCGTAAGGTTTTGACGCATTTGCGTCCTAGAAGTGGCGCAGTGAGATCTCGTAGATTTCACTGCGTCACTTCTACGAGGCTTACTTGCGTGGGAACGCCCCCCCTGCATACATTATACCTGACGCAGGTATAATGTAGCGCAGGGGTTTACAAAGTGACACATCTGCGTAGATGCGTAATTTTGTAAATAGGGCGCAACAGGGGACATGTTTTACGCCGCCGATGCGTCACAAAAAGAGACGTAACGGCAGTGTGAAACTGTGGTAAGTCCTCATAAATAAGGCCCGCAATGTTTATCTCATCATCAACATGTAACAGATATTTGAATCACATTTATCATTATTCTTTGAATACCATTTCATGTATTCATTTAATTAATGAAGAAACAATAGTGTACATAAATCATGAAATAAACAAATAACACAGCCAACATGTGTTTCACGACATTTATTGCTTTTTCAAGGCAATTAGTCGGAAAATGATAATTGTGAATCAAACACTGTTTTGCTAACAATAAGATTGAGATATTGTGACTAAAAATGAATTTTGAGAATATAGAATTGTATTTTCGATCTTCTTAGGTGCCTCTTGTGGGATTTTCACAACAGTTATGTGTGTAAGGATAGTAGTGCGACTATCATTTACAGTGTTGGAAGAAGCGACCTTAGACAGTATATTGGGGACACGAGGCAAGGGAGGATGCACCCTACTGGAAGCGCATCATCCATATCGGATGCTCTTTGATTGCAACCCTTAAACTGCGAGAAGTGCTATTGGAAGCCGGTCTGTTTAGGAGTGTCTTGAACTGTAAGACGGGTGCAGATCTCGGGAATGGGTTTGTGGCATTCCACAGTTTAGGACCCTGTACTTCCAAGGATATGTCCCACTGTTTTGAACACCTTTTTATGCTTTTAAGTGCTAGATATAGGAATATAGAAGAAAGACTTCCTACCCTATGCACTAGCATGTATTCCACTGAGTCTTAACTGGTCGGCCATACTGGAACAGTAACTTTTGGTGTTTCCTTAAGCCTTCACTCCCTAAACTCACACTACTATTCAACTAATTGTTCACTTCAACCTTACTTAAAGAATCTTTCCTCTCCCCTACCCGGTTCCTACCCTGAATGGCTCCTTCCCTTTCTTCTGACTCCAGCGGTCTCCGAGTTGCATCCCTACAGAACCACTCATTACCGTAACAGTATCCGAGGTACACATTATTGACCCTATCTTATGCTTTGATATTACCTGTGTGGCTATTGCATATTGTTGTGGCTCTCCCTGTCCAGCGTTTTCTAACAGATACCTCCAAGTCTTAGACTGCAACTATTCTATTCGTGTATCGAATCATGTCTCCAACAAAACCCCACAATATCCTTGACCCTGCTCTTGTTAGTCATGGCCCAAACTCGTGGAGCATCATATATCCAACAAATATCTCTAAGAACGCCAAGAAAAATTTCAAACATAAATTATTGAAACTTCACCCTGATACGCTAATAGTGGACACCTACCACAGCCAGTTTAGTACCACGAAGAAAACGGACTTTATATTCTACTCCAAACGTCCGACTAAATGGAAAAACATCTTCCTTCTCCACCTTCCTATCACTAAAACAATCAAAATTCCGTATGGAATTAAACTGACGACTACCCCCTCTCTTTCGTTCAATGGGGAAATTGATATATCCACATACAGGACTGGGAACATTCTCATTCAAGCATCTGACCTTCACCTCAACATCTTTGACAGACATTTCAGTACTATGGCCAGTTTGCTCGCACAACTGGGCCAAAAACCCCAAACACCCCAATTGCCTTTCTCCTCCGTGACTCAACTCAGTCTCCCCGATCAGTCTCACCTTCCTCCGCCTATCCTGGTATCCTCATTAAGGCCCCACCGGAATTGTTCCATCAACCCAATCACCCCTTCCGAATCTCACTGCCGTGCCTTGCCCTCCTTACTGACTTCTCTGCCCTCACCAATGGGCAACCTCTCTAACACTATCCTTGATAACTAGCATGCCTCGCCTAGGTTCGTGGGCCCCTCCCATAGAGCCGCTTCAGCTAATCCTACAGCTGATGCCTCCCCTCCTAGCGGTACTCCTTCTCCACCCTTGTTGTTGACGGCCAACCTCAGAACCTCAGACATGGACTTACCTCACAGCGTAGGACCCCCTTCCCCCTTGTCCCAAGATTGACCGCTCACTCACCTACTCTCACCAATGCTCGATCACCACCTGTCCCAACCAACTTTCCAGTTTCACCTTCGAACACGCATACTATACAATTGCCTTCTTTTTGGTCTGCTACTGCCCTCTCCCCAATGTTCAGTAACACGGCAACTAACGAAGTTCATTCCAATCGGTACGATGAGGTTTATTCCCTGAGAGAACACCCTCTTACAATTACTCTTCCAACTCTTACCCTCATCTAATGGCAGACCCTAAGCATATCACTCAGAGCTTATTAAATCCTAGTCCGAATGTCATTGACCACCTTCCTAACGTGGTGTTTCCTTCTCCCGTCACTGACCACCCTCCCATCGTGGTGTTTCCCTCCCCAGTCTACACTGATCCTCCTGCGTCTCCCCCACCTTCACTGAGGGATACCCCTCAAAATCTCTTGCACAGATTCTGAACAGAATGGAACTTAAACTCAACTCTCTGGCTACAGAATTAACACAGCTTAGATTGGCTCTCTCTAACCAGAACACCCGGGCCCGCCCCTACACTTATGATACTTCTCCCACTAGTTCTCCCAACTTCTCTCAACGCTCCCCTTGGCCGACCATCCCCCTTTGCAGGCAGGCACACAGGCCTTACAGCGCTCATTGCACTCTCTCCACTTTAGAACTAAACGCCCTTAGCAAATCCTATCTCCCTAAGTTCCAGGCGACCGACCATCTCCCCTCCTCCAATATCCCAGTAATAGTGGGCGTAAACCGAGTCCCTGCAACTCACAACTCACCCAGACCTCCTGTGCAATACACCACCATCCACACCCTCAAATCAGCTAAGGATGATCCTAACCCTCTTTCTTGCATGCTTGTTAACTGCAGATCTGCAGCACTACATGCTACGGAGATTGTTGAAACCATCCTCAGCGAGGTTATTGACATTGCTTTCCTCACAGAAACCTGGCTCAATGACCACTCGATGGCCATCCTTGACCTACTCACTCCGCCTGGCTACTCCATCATTAGACAAGACAGACCTGATAGAACAGGTGGAGGTCTAGCCATAATCCACAAAACCGAATTTCAACTCTCCCTTCTAAAGAATGCTGAATACTCGACCTTTGAATACCTCGGCGTTGAACTCAATGTCAAAGGCTCCCCACCACTCAGACTGCATAATATCTACCACCCTCCTGGTGAGCTCCTACCCTTCGCCGAAGAGCTATCTGACCTTCTTACTAATTTCTCCCTTTCTGACTTGAAGAATGTGTTTTTAGGAGATTATAACATTCATTGGAATAATGCTGATGATCCCACTGTCAGGCGCCTTGCTAACCTTCTTGAGATGAATGACCTAAAGCAACTCTGCAACAAACCTACCCACATCAAAGGTGCAACACTTGATGCCATCATCACTAGCACCGATCTGGTCTCCCTTACTGACATCGTTCCTATCGACTGGTCTGACCACCACCTCATTCTGTTCAACATCTTGACCACCGTCTTTCCTCCCCCAGTCTTAAATAACAAATCTAAGATGTGGACCAGAAACCTCAAACAAGTCCCTCCTACTGAACTCGAGTCAAAAATTCAAGCTCAACTGCAACTTCTCCCGCACTCCCAAAAAGCAAACGAGCTTACTGACCACTTCAACAAGGCAATAACTGATGTCCTTGACCAAGTTGCACCGCTTAAACTAAAACAACAAAGAGCAATCCAATCTAAATCTTGGTTCAATCCTGAGCTCAATAATGAAAGAAGACAACTTAGACTAGCGGAAAGAACTTGGAGACAACACCCCTCACCATTACATTTAGCTCTCCTTAGATCTGCAAGGTCAGCTTATAAGCAGCAGTTTCAGTGAAAAAGCATCTTTCTTCCGTTCCCAACTTGATCGTGCTAAAAATAGGCCTAGAGAACTCTTTAACATTGTCAGAAGACAAACCTCCTCTGCCCCTCCTGACCTGACGGCCTCCAACGAAAGATGTGAGGAAATTGCCAGCTTCTTCACGGACAAAATTGCCAAAATTGATCAATCCTTCCCTCAAATCATGGCCTTTTCTAATCGCCAAATCTCTCTTAACATCTCCTCTTTCTCCACATCAAGCCATCCTCCTGATCCTTTCTTCAATCAACCTACTCCAATTGGTACTGGAGACATCCTTTCCAACACACAATTGAAAAACAACACCACTTGGACTAATTTCAAACCCATGACTGAGCTTGAAGTCTTTAATATCATTGCAAAATTAAAGCCGACCTCTCATACCAAAGACCCACTCCCGGCTAATCTAGTACACAACCTAAACCACATCATCGCCCCATGTTGGACAAAAATTATTAACACCTCCTTCGCCTCTCGGTGCGTCCCTGATTCCCTTCAACTTGGGCAAATTACTCCCATTCTTAGAAACCACAAGGCAGATCCTAATGATTCCAACAACCTCCGTCTCAGCTCTAACCCCCCACTCCTAGCTAAAACCATGGATGAATGTGTCTTACAACAACTCGACAGACACATAGGCAAATATAACTTACTTGACTCCTTCCAATCTGGTTTCAGGAAAGGCTGTAGTACCGAAACCGCCATGCTTAACATTGCTGACGACATTCATCGTTCCTTAGAGAATGGAGAGGCTTGCCTTCTTATCCTACTGGACCTCCCAGCTGCTTTCGATACAGTCAATCATTCATCCTTACTGGAATCTCTCAAGACTCGTTCTGGCCTCAATGGCACTGTCCTAAACTGGTTCACTTCCTACCTCCAACATCGAACACAACAAATTAAAATCAACTCCTGCCTCTCCAATCCTACTCCTGTCTCTCTGGGTGTCCCCCAGGGCTCAATTCTTCATCTAAACAACACTCTGAGCAAGATTCAATCCTGGTTTTACTCTAACCATCTCAAATTGAACCCCAACAAAACGGAAATCATTCTATTCTCCCCCAAAAGTAACCACCTCCCTATCAAAGGCTGGATCACCGACCTCAAAGCCCTAAACTGTCCGCTCACTCTATCCAACACGGCTAAATCCTTAGGTTTCATCCTGGACAAAAAATTGACACTGAAGGACCATATCAATAACTCAGCCAAAGGAGCGCTTTACACACTTAAACACCTCAAAAAAATCAAACCCTTCAGCCCTCAAGACGACTTCAAATGGGTCGTTCAATCGCTAGTCCTCTCTAAACTTGACTACGGTAACGTTATACTCACTGGAGCCCCTAAAGAGCACCTCGCCCCCCTCAGATCCGTTCTCAACATGGCTGTCCGGCTTATAACAGACTGCAAACTGTTTGATCACATCACGCCTGCCCTCAAGTTCCTTAACTGGCTCCCCATTGAAGGAAGATGCATCTACAAGACCGCTTGAATCACCCACAAAGCACTTCACTCTCAATCCCCTGACTACTTAACAAATAAACTCACAAGAGCGGGAAGTGCCAGACCAATGAGAAGCGCTAATGCTCTTCTCCTCGTTCCCCCGTTACTAAAAAATAAATCTACCCAGACTCGCCCCTTCCCAGGAAATGCGCCTAGTATCTGGAATGCCCTTCCTAGGGACCTTCGTTGCAACCCCTCCTACCCCGGCTTCAAAAGAGACCTGAAACGCCATCTCCTCAATAAATACTGGAGCCCATGATTCTTTCAGAACCTGATATCTTTTGGACACCTGTTCAGGTCATCCCTCTGCTGATCTGCTGGCCTTTCGTTTTCCCTGTGTTCTCCTTATTGTTTACACCTGCCTTGCTCTCCATGGTCTCTCATTTATTTTTCTGTTCTAACTACATTTCTGTAATTTTTTGTGTTCTGTTAACACTGGCTCTAGCCAAGCCAGCAATTTTTTTTGTCCCCTAATTTTATTAATTGTTTTGACCTCTTTTCAGTTACTCCATCCCTAATACCCCTACAAATGTTTCTTTGTTATATTTAATTGTGTGTTCCTCTGTCACACCTCCCTTATTTTTTAACTGTATGTAACCTTTGATCCTAAGATTTTTTGCCTTTCTCCTGATTCAGTGTTGATATCTAATGTCCTTGATTGTATTTTGCATGTATCCATTGTTCCATTTATATTTACCTTGCTCCTGCTTCTGTAAAGCGCTCTGATACCTCTGGGTCTAGCCAGCGCTATACAAAACCTTTAAAATAAATAAATAAATAGATTATGTTCTGTCATACAAACATTGCACTCTATCTTACATGCATCTAATATTCCAAATACTAATTCAGTTACAGTCCTGAATATAATTCTTAAACATATGTGTATCCTTCACCCTACCCTTTTAAAGTTTTTATGGAATGTATGGCTGCAGCCTCCTCCATTCATGGATTCTACCAGTTAAATAAAAATAAACCAGCTGACATCATTATACCTAAATCTCCCGGTTTTCAGTTTTTACTGATTTTTTCAGATAAATACAGACAGAAAAAAATGTGTTTCCTGTCTGTATTTATTTTCAAAAGTGGAAAAATACAGAAAATTGAGCATCTTTTCAGTGGCTTTCCTTGTTGTTCATGAATCCCCAGCCAATAGTCGTGCAGATTGAGAGCATGTGGAGCTAAAAAAAACATAACATTTTCTTGAATGACTGCATATCTTAACATATGTTTGTGTTATTATGCAAATATTTTCATATGGCTTTATAGTTTTATTATATTTGGCTGCTAAATGTGCTAAAATCGGACAGGCATGAAAGTATGTGTGTTTATTGGTTAAATAATGTGGAAACATACGAATTACTGCTTCATTTATTCACAAAACACAAAATAAACATGGATAAATACAGATAAAATGGCCAAAAAATAAATATGAATAAATAGAGACGGAAATGTTCAAGAAATAAATACCATAAAACTAGGATACACAGATAATTAGTCAAAGATGCACCTAGAATCAACTCTTTAGTAATTAATTCAGTAGAAGCTCATGCATGTGCATGCCAGTGGAGAAAATGTTAAAGGGGTCGCTGGAATTTCCATCTGGGTAGAGCATAGGACGATAGATTATATTGATCCCAGACACAAAGGCTGTTTCATGCACCCCAGTAATTAATGTGCATGTGTTCATGGAGTTATGAATGGCTGCGGCACTTACAGCAATACACATATCTAGGAACGCGTTGTCTTTGCTGCATTGTGACCTGGTGCTACCTGACATGGGAGCACATTTGTCAGCTAGAAGGTAACTCTAGTGAAGCTACCCAAGTCAAGGTCAGGTGAAGCTAGCAGGGACAATGTGTTTATTTAAAATCTTTTATTGCATATGGCTTATTGTTGCCATTGTTGTTATTTCTGCGGTTTTATATAGAGTGAACATGGCCGGAGGGAGTTATTGCTCTTTACTGTTGAACATACATGGTAAATGTCTGAATAAAGATAAATAGTCTATGAGCAAAATACGTTACAGAACCAGGAAAATGAATATACGTAAACCAGATATCTACCGGTGAGAATTGGTAAAATCCATTAAGTAGACCTGATTTTCCTGTAGCACTGGAATATTTGAGCTCATTCGTGGAGCAGGTAGACAGGCGCTTCCAAACGTGTGCTGGTAATGTAGATCCTTGTTGCCATGTCAGATAGTAGACGCTCTTTTACATTCTCCTTGCAAGTCCACTCAAGTGCCTTCTCTCTTCCTCCTCCAGGTACCACAGCTATCATGGATCAAGAGGACAGTGATTCATTTTCCCCTTTTTCACGGTAAGCGGATGGGCATGTCTGTCTATTTTTTGCCTGCCTCATCTTAGGAAGGCAGTACATTCCAATAATCTGCAGCCTCCACTGGCAAATAGCTTCCACCTTCTCAGTCTGCAGCATGCTTGCCCTTTGATGATGCATTTCAAGGTGAACTGCAGCACAGCAGGCAGGAGTGGAAGTGAGAGGGTGGCACAATGTTGTAGGAGTATATTGTTGCAGTCAGCAACTAAATACAGGTTCAACAAGTTGTGATCTCATCTATGGCACCCAATCTATCTAAGCTCTGGCACCAGACGCCCGGCTTCTTTTATTCAACCCAGGAGTTGGTGGTGGGAGAAGACCACCAGAACCATAATTCTGGATGTAGTCCTTGTGTAGTTGTTTTTACAGTTCTTGCTACCGCTCACTACCAGTGCCTGCATAGGAACTAAACCCTACCTTCTCCCCTGTTGAAGTGCAGGAGTGTGTGTATTTTAAGGTGGAAAAAGAAATCTAAACTGTGGGGGAGTGGTTCATACTCCATCTAACTAATACTTACTGGGAGATTCCACTAACCCACCGCTTTGTTTTCAAGACATTCTAGCTTTCTTGTTTTGCAACTATTTTATTTAAAGTGAGTCATTCTGAGGGGCCTGTCATCATTTTTGGAGGCCTCTTCAAATACTCATCCTAGTGGCTCCCTGTCTGGTGCTTTCTCATCCCTCCTTTTTCTTCTCTGTGGTGGGCCTGTTTCTCTCCTTATCCTCATCTTACTTCTTTGAAGCTTTTGCTCACCGGTGGACCCACCTTTCATTTACCGCTCTTCATGATGGTTCTCTGCGCAACTAATGTCAGATCTAGGTACCCTGGTTGGGCCTTGTTCATTATGGGGTCTTGGAAACTCTTACATGCAGCATTCCATTGCATTCAGGTCTTACCTAGAGTTTCTGTGGCCACTCTCCAGAATCAAACAATTTCGGGACAGTCACATAACATGTGGTCAAATGTTGCCTGTTCCAAGTTGCTTCTTGAACAGGATGGTTTAGCATTTGTATTCAACTTTCTCATCATTTGGCTGGGTAGGGGGGTCATATGAGCTCTGTGAAGGATATTAAAATGTGAGTCTTGCACTACAAGCATCTTTATTCTAGATTTTTTAAAACTCCTTTTCATGCATTCATCTACCAAGGCCCGTCGCCCATAAGTCTTTTAGTCCTTCCAAGGAAATCCCGGATCCTTCAATATTGTTCTGTAGAGACATGTTTTCAATTTTCTCTGCCCACCTATGGAGTAAACAGCTTGTACCCATTCATGTGTGTGTGTGTGTGGGGGGGGGTCTAGGTCCGTCATGCCCCATATTCTGCGTATTCCTGTTATCATGGCTCTATGGTTTAGGAACTGTCCCACTAGTTGTCCATATTCCTCTGCTATTATCCGGAACGCAGCTAATGTTCTGTTCTGAAAGAGATCCCCTTTCTTGGGGACCCCAGTAATCTCCCACATTTGTCGTTCTATGCGGGAATGAAGACCAAGATCTACCGGCAGTCATTCAAAGGAAGTTCTAGAGTTTGTATCACCACTGGCAGATTGGGCAAGTAGTATAATAAGCAGGGCAACATGATCAGTTTAGCAACTGCTATTGTACCAGGTACTGCTACAGGTAATGTCTTCCAGAATGAAATTTGCATTCTCAGAGAAGCTACAGTGGCCCCTAGATTCCCATCTAGCAAGCCTTGATCTATATGATATATCCTTACCCATAAGTAACCGTAGACAGACATTTATAACCAACTGTTTCTGCCTATTTTACCCCCTCATGTTAAGCCCCTCATCTCAACAGATGTATGAGGCCATGGTACCTGTGTCTTTCTTTTCCTCCCTCCCTCTACCGTGAGCATAGGTAGAAACACCCTATGCCCAAAATTAACCGAAAACTATGAACTTTTATTTTCTACTTGGCCTGTGTCCAGGGCATAGGTATTCTGAGGGATTGGTGTCGAAGTTTGTGTACCCGTTCCTGCCTATTCTGCTACCTCATAAGAGTTATATGTGAATCTTACAACATAACTCACCACATATCTTCCTGGCCTACTTATCCATTCTGCCATTGCAGAAATGTCTGAATATTGTTTCCCTTCTTTCAGGCTCCTTCCTGTATCTTCAGTGGTTGATGACATGGCCCTCTTGTGAATACTTGCTGGGATAACTTCTAATTTGTCTTCCTGTACTTGTTTCAGGGTAAGGGCTAATATCTATCCGTTCCCTCACTGGTGTCTCAAAATAGGGGTCCTCCATCTCCACTGGGGCAACAGTGCATTTTGGAGACTGACTATCCTGTCACCTTCTGGTGACATGTTTCTCATCCCCCTCCCCTGCCTCTTCAGGGTCTGTGAGAATAGAACTGGGAATAGACTCCTGTGGTGGAACTTTTCTGTAGATACCATCCTAGTCTGTTTGCAAAATTGAAATCCGAGTTTCTGTGCATGATGTTAGCAAGGAGTTTGTTGATGTAACAGAAAGAAGTTATACTTCAGTGTTAGCTGTCCCCTGGACGGGAGAAGAAGCTTCATCGTTGATCAAAGCTTCCATAGGGGCTTCCTGTAAGGTAGTGAGAGGAGGCAGGTAACTACCTAGGAGCCCTCTTGGCCTACTGTGTAGAACCGGCCACATAATCTGGTTTGACGAGAACGATTGACACAAATCTCTTGTTTTTGCAACCAGCAAGGGGTGACAGAAGTACAGTTCTAGTACCCATAACAGCCAGGACAGGTACAGGCGCTCTTTAAGATGGCCTGAATTCCTTCTTGCCCACAATCCTCTCCCAGACTAGTTCACCATTCTTGGGTATCCAATCTGGAGTTGCTGGTGGTTCCTTCACTTCTCCAGTGGTGTAACGTTTCTGCTGGACGTTGCTCTGAGCTTCTTGAAAGTTGTTCAGATTCTGTAAAACATCCAAACATTGGTGTCAAATGGTGTTTCAGCCACTACTGTACTGGGACTGTCGAGGTTGGGAACCCACATCTTAACCCCAAACAGGATCTCATAGGGAGTGTGACCACCCATAGATTTTCTAGGCAGATTTTTTAGGGATTTCTGAACCCTGTACAGGTGATAAACCCAACTGCGACCTGAACTTAATACCCTAGCTGTTAAAGACTGCTTTAAAAACCGGTTCTTCCTCTCCACTACTGCATTTTCCTCAGGATGATAGGGGGAGGAGTACTGCACAGTCACATTCAATTTTCCCATGGTATCTCTGTAAGCCCTGGAGGCAAATGTTGGACCCTGGTCCGAATGGAATGTGGCTACTGCGTATGTCCCGAAAAAGACTTTCAGATCTTTTATAACAGTTCGGGAGTCAGCCAATCGATGTGGCCAAACCCATAGGAATTACGAGAAGGAATCCACTGGTACCAAGATGTATTTGTAAACCCCATCAGATTGTAATGGTACGCATTGGTCCACATAAACACAAGCGAGAGGCTTGTCTGAGATCAATAGAGATGTCTGTGGTGGACGCCCCACGGTGGAACCCTTCATCTGCTGGGAGATGTTGCATTTTAGGACAAAGTTTTTTGGGGGATAGACCTGGCCACCAATAGCGTTGCTTCAATAATGAAATTGCAGCTGCCACCCCTTCGTGAGCAGATGCTAGGCCCTCATGTGCTGCTAGTATTAAACCTAGCCTGTGATCTGAATTAGGCATCACTCAATCCCCCATTCTGGGAATCTGAGCAAATGGAATGTTTTGCGCACTTAACTGGTGCGAGTATTTTGTTGGAAAGCCTCTTGGCAGGTGTGTGCCATTGCGTACAGCGTTGACAACTAGCATGATGTCTCGATCTATCTTCGTACTTGAACGAGTAATTACAGTGGCTGCAGCAGTATGCACTGTTGCTTTTGCGACTTTGTCAGCCATGGGATTCCCTACAACGTGTATTCCTACACACTGATGACTCAGTGTGTGTGTATTACATGAGTCTGTGGCAAACACTCATTGAATTTGGACACCTGTCCCCAAAGTGTTTTGTGCTTTACAGTGTACCCTATGGAATACCTGAATCCATTTTGGCTCCAGTAGTGTAAGTACTCATTGTACCACTGAACACAATAATATGAATCACATACTATGAATATGGGTAATCCGGGATGCATATTCTTGAGTGCCAGAATTAGAGCACTGAGTTCTGCCAGCTGCACTGGCGTAGCAAGGGGGGGGCGGAGGGGGCGGTACGCCCCGGGCGGCACGAGATTTCGGGGCGGCAGGTAAATTTATCGCTAGCACCCCTCCCCCCCCCCCCCTCTTCGGCGCTCGGCGGCGGCGGCAAAAGGCAGGGACCGCCACGGGCGGCAGAGTGCCTACCTACGCCACTGGCCAGCTGCGCTGTGCAATCACCTAGTGACTGAATGTAGGTCTTGTCAGGACGGAATTCACCAACCTCCATTCTACTCTTAACAGCGGCGCATGCTGTAGAGTAAAAGGTTTTGCAGACCTTTTAGTATGAATGATGTAATCATACTGATCTACAGGTATAACTTCGTTAGGCAGAGGATATCCATTTTCATATTGCAGGTATGCCTGTGTTTGTAGTGTAGATTCAAGTCTGTAGTCTACATCTGTTGCATTGAAAGAGCTGGTCCACTGTATTCATCTTGGATGTAAAGCTTTCGAGTTTGGAATGCTGGCCTTTGTGACAGCCTCTAAAGCTGGGACTGGAGTCACGACAATAATACATTTCCCCTGAGCCAAAGATCTTTCTCTCACTACAGCAGTCTGTTACGCCGTCAGGATCTTTTCTGACAGTACAAAACACATCTCTGCATTAGTGTAAAAATGCAATTTATATGCAATTGGTACATTGTCCCCTTCTTTTAAATGTAACATAGGCATACCCTAATGCACCCGCAATTATAAAGATCACCAGGTTGGTGATGTTTACGTGTGTGTAGTGTTTGGAAGCTAGGATGTCAGCTTGTACTGAACGTAGTATTTGTGTGTGTTCAGTTGTCCGATGTGTGCCTGAAAAGTCTGGACGTATCAAGTAGTAGAAGGGTTTTACCCGCTCTGCGTAGTCTGGAATGTATGTTCTGCCAAAATTCAGGAAACCCAATATTGAATGGAGTTTCTTCATGGTGTTTGGTGGTTGTAATAGCGCACACTTCTCGAGGAAATGTGTCGCAAGCTTTCGCCTTCACTTGACAACTTTTATCCTAAAAATAGGACATTGAGGTGGACTACTTTTGATTTTTTTAAATTTAATTTACAGCCCAGGTGAGCAAATCCCAACACTATGCGATCTACTCTGGCCAAGTGAGTTGAAAGGTTATCATCCGTCAAGTATATGTCATTGACATAGGACAATGCCTGGTCATCATATTCTTGCAAAAGTTCTGTAACCTGGGCTGGTCTTATACACCTGGGGTAATCAACAGACTGCTTTTGAAACCCAAGCGTGCTAAATGCGATCAAGTTCCTGCTCTTAGGAGCTATGTTTCAGCAGAAAAATCACTTTGAAATGTCTAAGGAAGTTTTGTATTTTTTCCACACTATGTTATTTGTGAGTGCTGCGCTGTGTGCATTTTGAACTTCAAATGTACATGTAGCTGTGTTCAAGTGTCTGTAATCTAATACTATATGATATGAAAGGTCAGGTTTCATTATTGTAAGCAAAGGATTATTTATAGGGGAGGTGTAACTTTCAATTACACCTTGGTATACAAGTTGTGTGAGTATCTTTCTGACTTGATCTTAGCCTAATTTTTAATGGGGTATTGTCTTTGAGGTTGTGGGTTCGACCTCACTGGTATAAGATGATAAGGGGAATCGTCATCCCACCCCCACATGACTGCGATATAATGCAGGAGCTAGCGCTATCCCCCACTTGATAGCATATTAATTTTTAACTGTCTCTGGGACGAGGTCGGAGTAAGCAGGTAACATTACCATTTCTCCCTCGGACAGTTCATAATAAATTCTGGTGACCAATCCTTTTCGGCCAAGAGAATACATAGCTGAATGACAAGTTCTCCCAAAAGAGAACATTAATGTATTTTTGTATGTCCCCCTCCAGTTGGAGTTGCATTTCGTATAATCGATGTGGGACACTCACTCTCGTATCCGGTGTTACCACCTGGATATAGTCACTCAATGCTACTGCCACCAGAAAATCCATCAGGCTCCGGTGAACTATTGTGACTTCTGCAGTGCTGTCCAGCATGGTCAGAGCCCACTCCCCGCTCCAAAGCAGAGTCCTCAATATCTGTGGCATGCTTGACTTTAAGCCCATCTACCTTCTTCTTTTTGAATTGAGGCTTGAACTGCTTAGGTTTATCTTCTTTTTTAAATATGAAGTCAGATGAGCGTTGAGCCCTTCTTTGGTTTCACATACTCCTCTGATCTGCGCTCTGATTGTCCACATCTCTCCAAGCATTTTTAGGATGATTCCTGCAAGGAACAAGATGAACGTATATTAGTATCGTGATAACTGTCAGGCGTTTTAATATTATCACGGTTACACAAGTTATAGCACTTTTCAGTGGCCTCCCATTGAGGAGATCCGTTCAACGATTTAGTCTTTTCTTTGTTTCTTATTGACCCACTTTTTCTTAGAAGAGTCTGATTCCTGCTTCGAGTTATCCTTTTTAGAATTACTCTTAATTTGTGGTTTACTAGGTATGGCTGCCAAATTATCTCTACCTATTGCGGCATAGGTTCCCTCAATTATTTTTGATAACTCGCACTCCTGTTCTCTCGGAGTCAGGTTTGTGAATTGTTGACGTACCACCAACGTGCTGCTTCTCCTTTAATGTTATGTAACATAATAGCAGATACTGCGGCAAAGTTTCCATTAGTTTCATCCCCAAATCCAGGGTACAGGGGCTGCCCCATACTCATTTTGTCTCTGTTTAAGCACCTCTGGCAAAACAGCTAATTAGGTTGTACAGTGTGTTCTGCAGTGTGTTCTGGTATGCACTGCAGCAAAGAATATACCCCAAGTGGTGCAGTCTTCCATTGGGGGAGCCATCCCCATTGGCAGATGTATGGTGTGAATTTTGTGTTTTTCCTGAGGTCCTATATGGGGAAACACTGCTTCAAGCTGATTTGTTTTTTGTGCAATCCAGAACAGAATCTCCTGTCTGGTGGGAAGTTTACCCATAACCGCATTGATAGTCTGTGGACTAATGCCAGGTGCACCCAATTGTGGTTGTGCAGCTCTCACAGGATTTATTGTCATTGTTCGCATAATGAACTGTGTTAAACATCTATATGTTTTAACCAGATCTGTATATAACACACGTAGGTCGGGTGCTGTCAGACTGTCTATATCTGGATAGGGAGTGTAATTGGCTAACACTGACCAAGTTGCTCCCTCATTGTGTCATGCAGTTCCTATAAACCTATATAGGATCTGCACGTTTAGACAACATAGACTGTGGGATTGGTGTCTGGAATCAGTCTGGACACCAATCCCGCAGTCTATGTTGTCTAAACGTGCAGATCCTATATAGGTTTATAGGAACTACACGACAATTGCTAAGGGGACCTGGTCTAACATTATTGTTTGTATGTGGTAGGGCGCCTTCAAATGTTCCTGGTAAGTTAGAGGTATTTCTAGTGCTTCATAAGCTGTGTAGTTGTTGGGAACTGTATCCGCAGTGTATGTATGAAAACAGTCTTGTAGTTGTATTAGCTGCTGGGACTGTAACTCATGAATAAAATACCTCTGTCCTAAATGCTTCTTGGGCCTCAACCACGAAGGTTACGTCACCACCTGTCTGGGGTAGTCCACGTTGTAACAGCATTTGTGTAACCACATGTCTGCAGTTAGCTGGTATGCTATTTGTTGGCTCGTCCTCAGACATTTGAAGATGTGGAATCAGAGAGAACAATCTGACTTTAGTGAGGGACCTGAGGAGAGCACAAAAGAGGGCCAAAAGGGAGTGCAACGAGGGTAGATGGGCTCTGATTAGGGAGTCCTGCAATAGTAAGGATTCGCAAACGTTCTGGCTCCTTGTATCTAGGGGGGCTGTTAACAGACCCCCGCCCCATACCAACAACATCACTACCATCGCATGGCACGATCACTTCGCACTGCTATATTCTGGGCCCAGTCCATCTGAAATAGAGGAAGCCTCCTACGGCCAAGCCCCTGCTCCAGCAATTGATTTTTCTCTCGAAGCAAAATCATCACTTGCATTAATTCCATCTCCAAGGCTAAAGCTGTGGGGCCGGATGGCATCCAGGGTGACGTGTTCAAATATGATAATGAGAACTGGGCAAATTACATCTTGGCCTTGGCTAATGCCATAGCTGAGGGGGCCCAAATACCCATCTCTTGGAAGGGAGCAGAGGTGATCCCAGTGTATAAGAAAGGCGACAGATCCCTACCTGGCAATTATAGGCAAATCAGTTTGTCTGACTGTATACAAAATGTCTTTGCCAGGGCACTCCTCCTCAAGGTCCAAGATTGGGTGAGTGAACATAACATTCTCTCCCCATTCCAGGCTGGCCTTAGGGAGAGGACGAGCACCACTGACCAGGTGTTTCGTTTCCTGCTTCTTACCTGGATGACTGTGGTCTTGGGTTACGGGAGTCTCTATGTAGCCTTCATCGATCTCAAGACCGCCTTCGATCTTGTCCTCAGAAATAAACTATGGCAAGTTTTAAATGATATGGGCCTCCCTAAGGAGTTTGTATCACTTATCATTCGACTTCACGAGGCAAATTTTGCTGGGGTGCACTGGGGTTGCCAAGGCCAGCTCACTGACCCGATAGTAATCAACAGGGGGGTAAGACAGGGCTGTGTCCTGCCTCCCACTCTTTTCTCCCTCATTGTGAATGGTGTAGTCCAGCATCTTTCAGAGGCTCCAGCGGATGCCGCAATCCTAGGGGAAGAAAAAGTGGCAACTCTGTTTTTCGCTGATGACACTCTGTTAGTATCAAAAACACCAAGTGGGCTCCAACTGCTTTTGAATCACTTTAAAACCTTTTGTGACCTACAGGGTCTAGAGGTTAATACCTCAAAGACGAAGCTTCTCCTCCTTAATCCACATAAGACATTTAAAGGTAAATTTACAATAGGAGAGGGTGAATACTTTTGACTGCTTGGGAATTACCATCTCCAAAGATATGTCATGGAAACCCCATGTAGATAAGCAGACGCTCAAGCACAGACAAACTGTTGGGGCCTTGCCAAACCAGTGGCAGCCCTAATTCAGATCTATGAGGCTAAAGCTGTGGGCTCAGCGCTCTATGGAGCGGAATTATGGGGCTTTGAAAGGATGGGTGCCTTACTGAGCTCGGAGAACAAGTTCCTGAGGTCCCTTGTCTCTTTACCACAGAGCACGCCAATGCACCCGTTAAGACTTGACATGAGTAGAGCCACCATTGCAGAGAAGGCCAGACTTCGCCCCTTACTAATCTGGCTGCGCATTAGGTCCACCCCGGAGTTGTCCTCGTACACCGCAGCCTTAGATGAAGTGGCCGCACTCGACTGCTCCAGGAAGATTGGCTGGATTCGCAATCTGATATCCTCTCTGAGAGCATTAGGTTTAGAGGGCCTCTGGGACACTAAGGACCAATCGCCGCCCCTTAGCAAAGACGCACTTAAGGAACACTACTGGGAATGGGTAGTTCAAGGTCCAGTTACTAGCTCCTCCTGGGGATGCCTAACCTTGGATTTTATGAATTTAAAAATTACTGGATCTTATGAAAACTACTTTGAAATCATCACCATTCCCCTGGGCAGGAAACTCTATATGCAGTTCCGCTTTGGATCACTTGCTTTAAACTCATATACTAGCTCCTGGAAGCTGGTATCCACTTCTTCTTAGTATTGCCCCAGGTGCACATCTGCTATAGAGTCCATCGCCCACGTGTTTTTTGTTTGTCCCAAGTGCTCTTGTCCAAGACGCAAATGGTTGAAACCAATCTGTACGCAGCTGGGCATGCGCTGCCACGTTGAGGCACTTCGTATTTTAAGATCAGACCCCAGCACGGCAATCGTTTGTGCCGTTGCCAAGTTCTTGGGTCACATGTGGGCAATAAGAAGGTATCTGTTAAAAGTGTGAAACTTTTATATAGACAATCATTTTTTAGATACTCTATCCATACGGTTTTAAGTTATTCCTGTGTCACTGTTCTATGTCCCTTGTATAACTTTTTACTAACTGTGAGTGCGTAAAAAGCTTAGAAACCAGCGAGCATAGCAGGCCTTGTCGCCCGAGTGGTTTAAGCAATCGCTTTTGTTGCCATAGTTCTAGCATCACACTAGAGCCCACCTAAACATTGATGGATTTTTAGATTGTGTTCCTATGGATATTTTTATTTTTTGTTTTAGCTTACTGTGTCTTTTTAATTTCCAACTGGTTGCCAATGTATTAATGTTTAATGCACTGTATTTCATCCTACGTACTTCTCCATCTGGTCATTATTGCATTGGTTTCGTTTTAAAATTGTTTGTATGTTGTTTTTTGCACTTGCACTTTTATGGTCTAAGACCGAAATAAAGTGGAATGATGATGAGGAATCAGAGAGAGTACCTCTAAGGGGTGATCCTTTGAAAGGTTTAAGCTTGAACAACCTGCAGCCAATACATAGGGCTTACCTACTCAACTGAGGAGGCTTTTTCCCTGAACACAAGGACATCTTCTCTTAGTAGGTGAGTAGGGATCTTTAGGTATGCAAAAGAAAACTACTAAGGCGATCCATTAAATAAGACCCCAAGCTAGAACATTGGCGGAGCCATGTCGTACGGCTTATACTTTCCCAAGTAAAACTGCGCTTGTTGAACAACATAACCATCAGAACTGTGCAAGGCTGAATCCATGCACACCGTATGGATATGTTGGCCGATGTCCTGCTAGCTCACAGTGCAACTTCTGTCCCCCTAGCCTTACAGGGTAACAAATGAATGCGCAACCTCAGAACATGAAAACTCTGACTTCCCAAGGAAATCATGGTAACAGATCTAGAACCCTTTCGCTTAGTTACTTAGGCATTCTCAAAGAGATACACAAGAAATCCACCATACTGCGTTTGAATATTTATTGAAGCATTGTGGTTCTTGACTAAAATACTTGCACTGCAATAATCAACAGAAGGAAACAGAATAATTGGTTTAACATTACGAGCATGGTGAAAAAGATAAACAGTTCAACCATTGTGTGTATTACAGAGAATATATGTTCGCATACAAGTACTATAATATTTGGTATTCCTACCGAGAGCTTCCTAACCTATCAGGTCTAGGGTCAGTGAATCTGCCAAATCCCTTTAGGATGATCTAACTCCCATTACCTGTGGGTTAGTGTCATCAAGCTGCCCATCTTCAGGTAGAGTGGGACAGCATCTCCCTCATGAGGTAAACAGGAATCAGCTAAGCTGGAAAGTCTAGCATAGATCGTCCTCTCAGTGCCAGTGAAATGCTTCTCTCTCCAAACAAAGGCTTGATGTTGTATATATAATAACATCGTACATATAACATCCTCCAAATTACCATGCCAAAGGCCCAGCCAAGCCGCTAAATTTCACTCTACTGCGATAGCTCCATCGCTGAGCGGCCAAAACAAACAACAACATCTTGCGTGATTAACTTAGCCCTTGTACAGAATGTTCAAGGTGTTCTGATAGAGTGCCTACGAAGTGGTAGTGTAATCAAAACCAAGTTCGAAGAATAACATCCTGTATATGCAAACAAATTAATGTGTGTCAAATGTCATCGTGTTTAGGGATAGAAGGAGACTTAAGAAAGTGTAAAATGGTGTTTCTTAACCAGGCCTAGTGTACCCACCTGACAGTCCCCGGAGGTCCCCTTCCTGTTTCTGAATAGCTTACTACCTCCTTTGAGTTGGTGGTAAGATAATAATGGTTTGCAACCAGATTTTGGTCACAAAACATTGACAAATACCATAGGAAATTGGTATTTGGAAGGGGTGACCTTAAGACATCCCTTTAAATAATGATTCCTAATGGTTTCCTGAACCCATTTAACGATGCAGAAAACCTTCTCGGAATCATTAATTGGGTTTAGTAAATTTCAAAAAGTGTTTTAGCTGTCGCAAACCCTCAGATTTACTGAATCTGATGGTTTGCGACCATTAAAACATTTTGTACATGAGGCCTTATGTTATGTATTTGTAAAAGCCCACTATCCCCTGTGAGGGTATCTTGGCACTGAGCAGGTGTGAGTGCCTCGCCCTGCCTATGATAGGTATGTTCTCTATTACTTATATCAGAGCGGCTTCAACACTACTGTTGGATCCATCTTTGGCCTAGGAAACTGTCACAGCCATGGCTGGAATTGGATTCCAAGCAGATAGGCCCACGCCTTCTTAACCCTGAGATCCTTCATACTTATTTAATAACCTCAAGCACTTAGGAGCCATCTTTTGGGAAACATGATAGGGGACCAAAAAGAGAGAAACCCTAGAGTGCCAGCTGCATGGAGCCAATTTAACTACCTATAAAGAAAAGTTATACGCATTCGAAGTATGAACACACTGTACCACTAGAGAATTAGCAAGTCAAAAACATAAGTCAGTGGTTATTCCACTCACCACCTTGAGGTTAAGAGACATGTTTGCCAACAGGATGAATTCCAGGATTAAAGGAGCTGAATGAGGAAGAGCAAGAGGTAGGTTACGAAAGCACAATGACTCCTGCGTAGAAAAGCTGCACACAGGAACACAAGAATATAACAAATGTGCAAACGGGAGGTAAACTGGGTGTGAATTGGAACAAGTAAGTCAACCTACGCGTAGTTACCAAGCGGAGACTGATTGAGAACTCAGCCCTTAAATACAGTTCCTCCTATTGTGACCTGGAACAGGAACCTGTTGATCATCTTGCTTTGGTCTGACCAATATACCCTACACTGGAAATCCCTTCCAACTTGCAATGGTTAAAAGGCCACTACTTGCGTCCATAACTCCCCAACCTCCATCTCCTCAGCACACACAGCACCCACAGGCGCCATATTGCCCTTTGGTTTCTGAATCTCTCAAAGATCTGCAACCCCTGAGATCTGCTCTTGAGTAAGTCCTGATACTGGTCCGTTTAAGCAGGTCTGCAATCAGGGATGTGAAGACCTGCACTAAGAAGCTGCACACCCACGTCTGACTTTTTGTGAGGTGACCACTGACTCATTGTCAGTGAAATTGCTCTCGCAGCTCCACCTTAAGTGAGGCCTGCCCCTGCCCCTGCACTCTCGAGTGTTGGTGATCGAGGCTCTCCTCCACCCGCAGGTTTCCCTGCGCCTCATCCCTGGTGGTCCAGTGGACCTCTGTCTCCTTCCTCTAACTCTGCTCTTTCACTCGTTTTTCTACCCTTTTTTATCTTTCACCTTTCTGCACTTTTCTGCATCTCTGCTCTTTTGTGCCTTATTTCTGCTGATTTTCCCTTCCTCTCGCTCTGCCCTTTCACTTGTTTTCACTCGTTTTTCTACCCTCTTTTATCTTTCACCTTTCTGCACTTTTCTGCATCTCTGCTCTTTTGTGCCTTATTTCTGCCTATTTTCCCTTTTTTCTTTATCCCTTATTTCCTCCCTTTACCTTTCCCCGCCGCTGCTGCCCCCGCGGCCCCTCCCCCCCAGCGCGACCGGCCCAATCCAGCTCCCCTCCCCGCTCCCGCCTCCCAGCTGTCCAGCCCTCCCCGACCCCTACTTAATGGCGGCCACTGCGGGGACAGGCGAGCAAGACCACTGACTCATTGTCAGTGAAATTGCTCTCCCACCCTCGCAGCTCCACCATTAAGTGAGGCCTGCCCCTGCCCCTGCACTCTCGAGTGTTGGTGATCGAGGCCCTCCTCCACCCGCAGGTTTCCCTGCGCCTCATCCCTGGTGGTCCAGTGGACCTCTGTCTCCTTCCTCTAACTCTGCTCTTTCACTCGTTTTTCTACCCTTTTTTATCTTTCACTTTTCTGCATCTCTGCTCTTTTGTGCCTTATTTCTGCTCATTTTCCCTTCCTCTCGCTCTGCCCTTTCACTTGTTTTCACTCGTTTTTCTACCCTCTTTTATCTTTCACCTGTCTGCATCTCTGCTCTTTTGTGCCTTATTTCTGCTCATTTTCCCTTCCTCTCGCTCTGCCCTTTCACTAGTTTTCACTCGTTTTTCTACCCTCTTTTATCTTTCACCTTTCTGCCTCTCTACTCTTTTGTGCCTTATTTCTGCCTATTTTCCCTTTTTTCTTTATCCCTTATTTCCTCCCTTTACCTTTCCCCGCCGCTGCTGCCCCCGCGGCCCCTCCCCCAGCGCGACCGGCCCAATCCAGCTCCCCTCCCCGCTCCCGCCTCCCAGCTGTCCAGCCCTCCCCGACCCCTACTTAATGGCGGCCACTGCGGGGACAGGCGAGCAAGACCACTGACTCATTGTCAGTGAAATTGCTCTCCCACCCTCGCAGCTCCACCATTAAGTGAGGCCTGCCCCTGCCCCTGCACTCTCGAGTGTTGGTGATCGAGGCCCTCCTCCACCCGCAGGTTTCCCTGCGCCTCATCCCTGGTGGTCCAGTGGACCTCTGTCTCCTTCCTCTAACTCTGCTCTTTCACTCGTTTTTTAGGTCTCGCCTGAGCCAGCTCATGCGCTGCTCTGGCGAGACTTTTAGTAAGCGGGTTTTGGAAGTGCAAACAGTGGCTTTTGCTGGCGACTAGCCTGCGTTCACGCGAGCGTGCACGCGCGATCAGGCGCCATATGGCTTCCCTCGCCATCTGGACGCTCGCGTGAACGCAAGCTGGTCGCCAGCAAAATCCACTGTTTGCACTTCCAAAACCCGCTTACTTTCACGGCCACGCGGCCGTATCAGTTTCACGGCCGCGCGGCCAATGCTTGTTCTCGTAGGTCCGTTACCACTTGACACAACACAACGCCCCCCCGCCCAATGACAGTATTCGAGGTTCTCCGTGATGTTTGCCTCTTCGGTTCGTCCGGGCCTCTCAGTTTATCCGTGCTGGTGAGCGCGCTCACTACGGTCCTTCCTCAGTTCTGCCTGGTTATTTTCATGGCCTCATTTCCCCAACTCCCTTTCAGGTTTTTTGAGCATTGCACTACGTTCCCCATGTGCTGGCTGTCATCCTTCTCTCCACTCTATTTATCGAGTAAGGCAAACGTTTTGCTCGTGGCTTTATGCGCGTTGTCGCTTGTGTGTACCTCCTCCACTCGCGTTAGTTTTTACACGGTTACCTTCCTTACATTCATGCTGTTGCGTCATTTCTCTTACTCTGGCATTACACTCCCTCGTCTTCTCTTCTAGTAAGTTACTAATTGCGCAGTTGGATGTAGGCGCGCTGCTACCCTTCTTTACTTCCTCCATTCGGATTAGTGACACGCTCTACCCGCCCATTACTATGTCACTCTGCTTTCCCTCTTACGTAGATTACTCTTTCTCTCCCACGTTTGCGCTTCAAATGTATCTTTTTTTTCTTCACTCTAATATGGCTCATTATACTCATGAAGCTTTCCTATCGATCCCCTGCCACTTTGGTATTGTTACCCTTTTCCCCATATTTACATGCTCTCTGTCCTTTGGGATAAAGCCTTCATTCATCCACTGCCACAGATGGGTGTGATTGGTCGTGATTTACTCACGGTGTCTCTTTCATCTGTATAATGCACATTGGAGAGTGTTTGTGTACGAGTGCGCGTATGGGGGGAGCTTTGTTCATAGAGGCACGGCTGGTCTCTTTATGTTCAAGAGGAGGCTGCCATCTTGTCGTCCATTAATGCAGCCTTTGCGGAGTTTGATTATTAACATCTGATTATAGTTCCGTGATGGAGAGAGGAACCTGGGTCTTTGTAAACAACCCTTCTTGGTTATCACTGCTAATGTACAGCACAGACCCCCTGTACAATGCTGTCAACCACTGTGGCTCCAATCCTGCTTTTAACCCCGCAAGTGTATTTTTTACTGATTGTTAGGTCTCGGCCTGCACCAGCGCTTGCGCTGGTCTGGCCGAGAGTTTTAGTAAGCGGGTTTTGGAAGTGCAAACACTGGCTTTCGGCTGGCGACCAGGTGGAGTTCACGATGGCGTGCACGCGCAGCTGCCATCTGTTGTTTCCTATCTCTTCCTCATTTTCTCGTCATGGCTCATTAACTCTCTGGACTCTGATGTTTCAATCGCAGCAGCAGCTCACATTACCAACTGAGGGCCCTGGACTACAGTCACTTGAAAAACAACAGCGATTAGCATTGAAATGCAAGCTTTTTTTGTCTAGTTAGAAATATTGCTTCGGTGGGTTGATTTCACCTTATATCGCTATTTGTTTTATATTGGGAGTCACAGCCTAATTACCAGTATTTTTGTCTCTCACTGTTTTTTTTTATATTTATTTGAGCAAAGCACAAAGCTATATTTAAGGTTACTTTTTCCGCGTCACTTCTTCACTCTATTTAAACTCCACACCCCCACTCTTATTGTCTCTCTCCTTCTCTCTCTCTCCCTCTCTAATTCTCTCTCTACTTAATTAACTCTCCCCTCTCTATCTTTTTTAGCCTTTCATTCTCTCTCACCCCTTTATCTGTTTCTCTTTCAAACTCCTTCATTCACTCTCTCTCCCCTTCTTTCTCTCTCTCTATCCCGCTCCACTCTTTATTCTATGTACACCCTTTCTCTCTTTCTCTCTCACCACCCTCTCTAATTGGGCATTATATCTTCACTCTATCTCTCACTCGGCAACACCACAGCATCACTCAGCGCAACCACAGCATCAATCAGAGCCAGCACAGCATCACTCAGCACCAACACAACACCACTCAGCACCACCACAGCATCACTCAGCACCACCACTCAGCACCACCACAGCATCTCTCAGCAGCACCACAGCACCACCACACCACCACTCAACACCACCACAGCATCACTCAGCATCACCACAGCATCACTCAGCACCACCACAGCATCACTCAGCACCACCACAGCATCACTCAGCACCACCACAGCATCACTCAGCACCACCACAGCATCACTCAGCACCACCACAGCACCACTCAGCACCACCACAGCATCACTCAGCACCACCACAGCACCACTCAGCACCACCACAGCACCACTCAGCACCACCACAGCATCACTCAGCATCACCACAGCATCACTCAGCACCACCACACCACCACTCAGCACCACCACAGCATCACTCAGCATCACCACAGCCCCACTCAGCACCACCACAGCACAACCACAGCACCACAACAGCATCACTCGGCACCACCACAGCATCACTAAGCACCACAACAGCATCACTAAGCACCACCACAACATCACTCAGCACCACAACAGCATTACTCAGCAGCACCACAGCATCACTCTGCACCACCACAGCATCACTCTGCACCACCACAGCATCACTCTGCACCACCACAGCATCACTCTGCACCACCACAGCATCACTCTGCACCACCACAGCATCACTCTGCACAACCACAGCATCACTCAGCACCACCACAGCATCACTCAGCACCACCACAGCATCACTCAGCACCACCACAGCATCACTCAGCACCACCACAGCATCACTCAGCACCACCACAGCACCACCACAGCACCACTCAGCACCACCACAGCATCACTCAGCATCACCACAGCATCACTCAGCACCACCACAGCACCACTCATTGACTTATATCAATTCTTTCCCCGGGGCTGACTGGCAGCCCTCCAACCAATTCATAGTGGTATGTGCATTCTGTTGTGCAATGAGGGAGTGAACACCACACCTGGGTCCCTTCCCAAGGTGTGGAGCTCTTCGCCTTTAAACATTTTATGGGAGAGGCCGCGGAACCAATGGACCCCACCTGACCAATGTGGTGCAGGTGGGGTCAGTCATGAAATAAACACAGATAAAGGATAGCCAGAGATGTCAGCTGATGGTTTTTATGCTTTGTCCTTTTATACCTCTGGAGCTGCCCTTATTACTCCTGGTCTTGGGAGTGACAGAAACTGAAGGTAATCTGTGTTTAAGGTCTCCCTTTACTTTTGGCAGTTTGCACTCCTTGCTGTTCCTCTTGCCCTTCAGCAGCAAACAGACGGCTGTTGAGGAACTAACAGCAGAACACTGGGTTAACCCTCTGAGGTCAGCAAGGGTCAATTCAGCTACCCATGGCATTTTGGTGAATCAACAACCACTGATCCATCCGTCTTTCTGTGTTGTTGTCCTTTGCTCCTGGGACCTTGCTGGGTCCAAGTGACTTTTGAAGTCATGGCTTTTGGAAGAGCTGGCAAATGCCCAGAGAGTGATGCTGCAGATGTAGAACTCCACTGATCAGACTCAGAGAGGTACCAAAATGCATCACTTTCTCTCCAACACAATGAGCAGGAACCAGATTACTCACAGACTGTTGTGAGCCAGGAATTTCAGAAGACAATGCTCCCATCAACTGGAATGTCTCATCACCTTGAATCTCTCATTCTTTAAGAAGCTATAAGGGCGAGTTGCTGAAGTTCTAAGCCCACAGGTTTACATAGACACAAATCAAAACTTTGTATTCTGACCTTCTGATCTGAACCCTTCTCTCAGGTACAGCACCCCCCCCCCCCCAAGTAACTTATATTCTTATTTTTACTAAAGAAGATTTATTGCGTTTTCAAATTTATACAATATCAAAACTATAACAGCTTGGCAGCGCTCCATACTGTCAAGTTCACTCGAAAATGTGTAAAAAGCATCACAAGTTACAGAGGCACATTGTGGATTCAGAACAACATATAGGCGAAGACACACTTTCGTGTTGTGAGTATTTCCACTAACAGGTCAAAATTATCTTATGTTTCTTGCTGACTCCACTGGCCTCCTAAACCTCAGTCTTTGCACAAAAGGTCATACTCGTGGTCCAATCACTAAATGTGGGGGCGTCTGCCTCCCACCAATGACGGGCAAGGTCTCTCTTCGCCACCAAGAAGCCGGTGGTCTCAAACAGACGTGTTTAGCGTGAACCAGCGTGAACCAGCGTGAACCACCGCCATTCCTTGATCAGGCCCAGCAGAGCCATCATAGGACCAGGCAGAATAATGTGACCAATCACTAAGCTGAGAGAGGAATATAAAATTGGCTAGCATTCGCGCCAAGAATTTTCAATTCTATTAAGGACACGGAGGCGAGGATTATGCTTCTCTTTCTATTTATTGCCACACACAGCAGCCAATGAAAAACTTTGTTATGAAAAAATAAACTACATTTCCCATGATGCTCATGGTATACATCATATCCTGTATAGCCCCATAAGAGCCACCATTACCGGAACTCGTCCTCTTTCTTTGCTTCGAACAATAAAAGTCCAACATAATAACTTAAGTCCAACAAAATCCTCCAACGTGGAAGAACCAGTCCAGCTGGGAAGTACGTCCTCTTTAACCAGGATTACACTTAATCCATCTTCTTCTCAGATCCTGAAAAATTGAGAGATAAAGCAACCCGAAACTTCTGTAAAATCAGAATACATACACAACGGGTGGGTATTAATTACAACACTGTAATATAATCGGGTGGGATAATCCTCGCCTCCGTGTCCTTAATAGAATTGAAAATTCTTGGCGCGAATGCTAGCCAATTTTATATTCTATTACAGGACCGGAGGCTTAATATTATGCTAGTTTAACGCTGATTAAAAACCACAGAGGATATATCACCCACCGGTTTATAATAAAACTGTTTAAATGTTGATTCAGAGGACCAATCTGCAGAATGCATGATATCCTGTACAGTAGAACCCAACATGAACGTCTTAGAGGCCATGGCGCCTCGAATAGAATGTGCCCCAAATACTTGAGTATTAATACCTGCTTCTTGCATAACAGATTTTAACCATCTGGCTATAGTAGCCGCAGTGACAGGTTTGAAGGGTTTCTGTAAAGCAATTAATAATTGCACCACACCATCAGGCCTAAGAGACCTGGTACATTCCTCGTACGTTTTAAGGCATTGAACAACGCATCCTGGCATGTGCCAACGTTGCCGGAAAGTCTCCAGGCCATCAGGGACAACTGCCCCGATGTTATCATCGGGTGCAATTCTCCGTGAGGGCCCTGGAGCAATGTTGAAGACCACGGAATCCTCCTGGGAAAGTCGCAACTCGACTCCAATAGTAGTGGGAACCAGGGTTGCGACTTCCACAGTGGGGTCACCAATATCACCTCTGCCTTCTGGCGCATTATCTGTGTGAACACTCGGGGAATTAGGATGAAAGGAGGGAAGGCATAACTCAGATTCTGTGTCCAATCCTGTGAAAAGGCATCCGTCGCCAGAGCCAACGGATCCGGCCTCCAGCTGAAGAACTTGATCATCTGACGATTCAGTCTGGAGGCAAATAGATCTATCTCGCAATGTCCCCAGATTGCCTGTAGCCATTGCACCATCTGTGAGTGTAATTGCCAATCGCTGTAATCCTTGAGGTGTCTGGAGTTCCAGTCCGCTACTACATTGGATTTGCCCGGAATGTACTCGGCTATGACCGAGATCTGATGATTGAGGCAAAAATGCCAAAAGTCCTTCGCTATTTCTACCAACAGGGACGACCTCGTGCCCCCCAACTTGTTGATGTACTGAACCGCCGATATGTTGTCCATCCGCAAGAGGATGCAACACGATACTTGTTTGGGTGACAGCGTCCGGATCGCAAACGATCCCGCCAGCAGTTCTAGACAATTTATGTGGAGATCTAGCTCTCCTAGGGACCAACGCCCTCCTGTGGAAATATTTCCGCAGCGCGCACCCCAGCCCCAACGGCTGGCATCGGACTCTATGATGACCTCCGGCAGAGAACCGAAAATGGCCCTGCCGTTCCATGCCTCTACATGGGCAAGCCACCACTGAATTTCCTCCCGTACGTCCCGGGAAAGGGGAACTAGATCGGTGTAGGAGAGACCCTTCTGCAGGTGTTGAATCTTGAGCCTCTGAAGTGCCCGATAATGCAAGGGTCCTGGGAAAATTGCTTGAATGGACGACGCTAGAAGGCCCACTATTCTGGCAAGCACCCTGAGTGAGACCATCTGTTTGGATAACAGGGAGCGAAGCTCCTTTTTGATATCCCGAAGTTTGGAGCGTGGCAGACTCAGCTGAGCCTCCTGAGAGTTTATGACAAAGCCCAGGAAATCTATCGTCTGGGTAGGGGACAGAACTGACTTTGGTTCGTCGATCACGAAACCCAGGTTTTGCAAAGTAGCAATGGTCATGCGTAAATGTTGAGCTGCCAGAGTAGGAGATTGCGCCATGATAAGAATGTCGTCTAGATAAACTATCATGCGAATCCCCTGTTTCACTACCACTGGTTTCAGTGTCTTGGTGAAGCACCAAGGAGCCGAGGAAAGTCCGAAAGGAAGGACCAAATAATGGTACCATCTGTTCCGCCATTGAAATTTGAGGAAATGACGATGGGGAGGAAAAATGGGAATAGATAGATAGGCGTCCTTCAGGTCCAATCGGACCAGCCAGTCCCCTTGTTTGAGGAGATCCGCCAATAGATGGATGCCCTCCATCTTGAAGTGTTTGTAGGTCAAAAATTGATTGAAGTCTTTCAAATTCAGTACCAACCTGTAACCTCCGCCTTTCTTCTGTACCAGAAAAATATTGCTGCAGAAGCCGTGAGGGCCCTCGTTGCAATATGCTATCGCGTGTTTCTGCAGCAATTCTTCGATTTCGGAATCTATAAAATCGCACTCTAGTGGGGAAAAAGAAAGCTGTCTGGGTAGCTTGACCTGGACGGGGGTCTGAAAGAAATCTAGATGGAAACCCTGAACTGTCTGCAGTATCCAAGCACCTTGCGACTGTTGAGCCCAATTGTGATAAAAGAACTGAATACGCCCTCCTAGAGGTAACAGAAATAGGTCTGGAGCACTCACCTGAGGATTCGGTAGTCTGGAAGTTTCCCCGGTAGTATCCTCTGTTGAAACGCCTTTTGTTAAAGCGCTGCCTGGTGGGGTAGAAAGTGCTGCCACGGGTGGAATCCCACTCTCCCCTGCCACGACCGAAGTCACCTCTCTGAGGACCTTGGGAGAATTGTCGGCCAAACGAGCGTCCTCGGCCTCGTCCGGCCCTGTTGAAAACACCAGCCTGAAAAACTCTTTTTATGCCTGACTGCGCCTTATCCAGAGTTGTGAAGGTGCCCACGTACTTGGCTACGTCCTTGACAAAGCGGTCTCCGAACAGGTTCCCGTCCGCAAGAGGACCAGGTTCCGCCACCGCCAACTCCGTGAGATTGGAGTCCATTCGCATCAGGATAGATTTGCGCCTTTCCGTAGAAATGGCACAGTTAGCATTGCCCAAGAGGCATATAGCCCGCTGGGTCCATCCGGCGAGGACATGGGGATCGATTGCAGTCCCGGATTCCTGCGCCTGTAACGCCATCTCCAATACCTTGGCTAGAGGGCCTACCACATCTAACAGTTTATCTTGGCATCCACGCCAGGCGCGATCAATACCCTTTTTGGGGTCTTTGGTGAACTTTTTTAAAAATGTCAGGAGACTAGAATCAATATCCGGGGTCTCTGCTACCTTATCGGAAACATCCGGTCTAGGGCATTCTGACCGGAGACGGTTGCGCACCTCCTTGTCAAAACTTTTACGCAGGTTGTCATGCAAGTACGCAGCAACCTCGGGAGCAGGTAACCAGTCAGACGATCTGGGGTGAACTATTTCTGCTGGATTAAAAGTAAAAGGAGTAGCTATGGGTACCTCCGTATTCTTTGACTTCTTCATTCTTTTCTTGGGAGGAGACGTGTCCGGGGTGTCAGAGCCCGTAGTATCAGGGTCCGTGTCAGTGTCCCTAGCTTTAGCCTTGTCCGCGTCAGGGTGAGGAAGTGAGGAATATGAGGCGGAGTGAGGCCAGGACTTAGGTTGGGAAGCGTCAGTGGGATTGACTGTGGGTGCAGTGAACCCATGACGTTTAGCAAATTGTTCAAGTTGTTTAGTGATCGGCTTCAAGGCAGTAGCTAGAGCCTGTTGCACAGTTCCCGGAACTGCCTTCTCCAAGGCCTTGTTGACCGACTCCTGGACAGAAGCGTCCAGGGCCTCAACAATGTTGTCCTCTAGGGAAGGATTAGTAACTTCCTCTTCATAGAAAACTTCATCCTCGTTATAATGCACCCACTCTTCCATTGTGGGACCAAGCTCAATTATATATAATCTGCACCTGAGGCAAACAAACAGCGAGGAGTATAGGGGGGGACCAACCCACAGCACAAATTCCAATTTGGTACCTAGTCCCTCAGCAAAAGCTGTATTCTTGTTGTTGCAGCCCACAGGGCGTAGGAGGAGCCAAGAGCAGGTTTGTTTCACGGAGGTGTGCTGCCTCCGGGCCCAAAACTGTAATTACAGCCAGCCAGGCGTAAAGAATGCTGCTCGGTGGAGAAAGCAGGGAAAAAGCACTGAAATAAAGTAAAAACGGATCGTAGCAACGTGCGTAGCCCAAATCCTACTAGAAATAGCCCAATTGGGCTACGCACGTAGAAACACGAAGAAAATAAAAAGGGGGGCTCCTAGTGCACACGGCCTATGAGGGGAGCCTCTGCGCTTGCATTCAAGTGAGATATCACCGCCGTAGGCGGAGCGGTACTCAGCATGCGATCGAACTGGCAAATGGCATCGCCGCTGATCGCGCTAATCTCCGCTTAAAAGCGGGAGATTTAAAAGATGCTTTTGTAGCGTCCTGAGCACAGCGCGCACCTCCGCTGACAATATGGTGCCGCAAGCCGGCAGGAGGTCGCGCGAGTGAATAAACACTTCAATACACAACGCGGTAGCGCGTACACATGAAATAAAGCTGCGCAAGCTTAATCAATTAAAATACATGCTCTAATGCAACATACAAAGCTCGATACTGAGAGAGCTTAAGATGCACTTAACTGACTGCGTGAGCAGCAAAGAAAGAGGACGAGTTCCGGTAATGGTGGCTCTTATGGGGCTATACAGGATATGATGTATACCATGAGCATCATGGGAAATGTAGTTTATTTTTCATAACAAAGTTTTTCATTGGCTGCTGTGTGTGGCAATAAATAGAAAGAGAAGCATAATACGAAGCCTCCGGTCCTGTAATAGAATAGCTTTCACCCCAGTATGTCATCACTACTGCGCATGTCCAGGACATATGGAAAAAATCCCCATCTATAAGTAAGTAGAAAGTAACTTTATTTCGGCAACCAGTGCCATATACGTTTTGCACAACATCACAATACATACATTGAAATAGAAATAAACACATACACCTTTGATAAAAAAAATAGCTCATAATAATGTTAGAACTGCAACACAGAAGGATTGGAGGATCTGCTGTGCACTGTTAAAAAAACAGAAGAAAATATAAAACAGTAGTACCTCTACTGCTTGACCAATGTAAACAAGCTGGGTGCTGGCTAGTTCATATAATGTGTACAATGCATAAATTCAAAATGTGACTAATGTCTAAAACAGGAAAACCCTAACCTCAGCCCCATATAGAACAACAGTGGACTGGTGGCGAAAGATAAAGTGCGCAGTGCATTGGGCATGTGCCCCAGTGTCAGCGGCAACTCTACTTCTGATTTTATAGGACAAGAAGGGTCTATGGCCGAATTATCATACCACCTAAGTCCTAAGGGCCTTCCTCCTGATAAACCACATCTTTCCCAAGAATTTGGCGGCAGCACAGGCAAATAAAGGACTAGGGTTATATCTTAGAACGCGCAGGGGGGTTGCATGTGCCCTGCAGTTTTATCCATTGGGAGCGTGGACGCGCATAAGCTGCGCTTGCAAACAGCACATGTGCTACAGTTTTGTTAGCTGCTTTGCAGCCAAGGCACTGCATAGGGATGGACGGACTTGTTGAACATCTACTGATGAGCACATCAAGAGGGAGCAAGCCTATCCTAAACTGGATATAGAGCTTCCTATCCATTGGAACCACAATAATGTCTAAATAATGTTCCAATGCACTAACTGATTTAAAATCCAGAAACTCGCTAGTTAGCAGGCTTCTGGAAGCAGTGTTTGACTCATTGTGAGCTACCCACTCCCAACAGCGAGTCTTCACTAACTCTTTAGAGGGGAAAGATTCCCTTGAACAGTCCCAGGCCTCTTGTAAGCCCAGGGAAGTCAGAAGCTTCCTCACATTGCTGATCCATGCCATCTCACTGGCACCAGCAAGAGAAATGACTTCCAGGAGTGCATCGCCATTGGACGACAACTCAGGAGTAGACCTAATTCTTCTCGGAAACAGCAAATCTGTCTCTCTTGAATCGACTTTCTGCCCATGTCAAGCTTTAAAGGATAAAGCGGGGTACTCATGGGCAAAAGTAGTAGAGACCTCAAGAACTTGTGCTTGGTTCTAGTCATATCTACAGAGTTAGCAAAGCCCCAGAGTTTCGCCCCGTAAAGGGCTGTACCCACTGCTTTAGGGTCGTAAATCTGTAGAGCATCCACAACCGGTTTGCTACCGGATAAATGATGTTCTTTCAGCAAGACCCCTAGGATTTGTCAATGCTTCCTAGTCATCTTTTCCACATGTGGTTTCCAAGACATACTGGCTGAAAGTTTTATGCCCAAATACACAAAGGTATCTACCCTTTCGAGAGCAACCTCCCACCCCCCCCAAGTGTGGGCCTCCCCCTATATGACTTGTAAGGATTAATCGTCATATATTTGGTCTTTGATGTATTTATCAGTAGGCCACGCATGTTGCAAAATTCCTCAGGCCCATTTAATCATTGCTGAAGTCCACCTGGGGTTTTTGATACCAATAAGGTATCGTCAGGAAAGAGAAGTGTGGAAACTTTTGCCTTGCCTAGAGAGGGGGCATCTGCGGGGTATGTAGAAAGAAATTCGACTACATTATTCAGATATAGTGAAAACAGAGTTGGATCAAGCACGCATCATTGACGAACGCCTTTGTTTACAACAATTGGCTCTGTGAGCTGCCCTAGCTCACCCCAACGAACTGTGGCGTAATTGTCCTTGTGAAGGCGAATGATGAGGGATAGGATGTCCAGCGGCATACCCATTCACGCAACACGTGCCAGAGCTTGTGTCTTGGGAGCTGGTCAAATGCCGATTTTTAATCGACAAAGGCGACATAAAGGCTGCCCTTGCTAATTACGACAGTTTCCAGAACAGGACTAGAAAGCGAAAGACGTGGCCAATTGTACTAGTTTTCTGCCTAGAAGGGTGTTAATATGTCCTTTGCATCGGTCCATTCCTGAGGTTTGGCCAGAAGAGCATGAAAAAATGCTTTCTGGATAGAGTCGATGAGGCTGATAGGTCTATAGTTATGGGGCAGATTCCTGTCTCTCTCATTAAAAATAGGTAATACCTCAGCACCTTTCCAAGACTCTGGTATTGGGACACCACGTGTAATTGCATTCGACAATAGCAAAATATAATTTGTCCAGTTATTCCTTTCATGCAGGAAAATGTCACCAGGTATACCATCGGGACCCGGGGCTTTGGGGGTACTATAGCGTCAATGGAGGCCTCAATGTCGGTCAGATGGAACAAATCACAGGAAGACGACAGGACAAATACGACGAAGGCTCCCTGTAAATCAGAGGTCTTCAAACCGGGAGGCGGGCCTCCCATGGGGGGGGTCTTAAGTGGTCTCAGGGGGGGCGCCAGGCTCTGGCCAAGAGAGGCATCATGCTTTGTTTTAAGTGATAAAAAACATGAGCTGCAGTACGCCAATTTGCAATGGGCCATCACTAACAACGTTTGTCATTTATATCCTGACTGTGTGTGTGTGTGTTAAAGGGGTAATGGAACTTAACTACAATGTTTAAATATATTTATACAAATTTAAACATTGCCAATTTAACAGAATAATTGTGATCAATTGAGGGGGGGGGGCGATGATTTTTCTTTTTAACACGGGGGTGCGGCATTAAGAAGTTTGGAGGCCAAAGCTGTAAATGGATCTGACTTTCTTCGGTTTAGAGTGACTTGAAGTAGTCAAACCAATCAGTACCAGGAATATGATTTTCCGATTGGATGGAGGCCTTACTGCCCCCCGTGTGACCAGAGACAAGAACTAATTTGAATCCTTGGCTTCGCATGCTTCCTTAATATTCTGCGAACTTTTCTTATCCCACTCCCTTTTATCTTTACTCTGAACCTGCTTATATGCCTTTCTAGAGGATCGTATTTGAACCACGTCTTTGGCCTTTATGGCCAGCGACAGTTGGGTTCTAGGTAACCTACACTCCTCGTTAAACCATAGATTGAGGTTTCTATATGTCTTTCTTGGATTGGAAATAGGCACTATAAAATGTGATGCTAACTGCTCAAAGAAGCTGGAATGGATAACTATGGCCGCATTCAGACCTCCCTCCACAGCCTGCAATTCGTCTCTAACACAGTTGTGAATCCTACTACATCAAGGTTAATGCATTGGAGAGTGTCCTTCTGTGCGGCCAGATGCTGCCACGTAAGGCGGCGTTTGTCGTTGGATAGTGTCACTTCCAGAGTTAGCAAGTGCGGACAGCGAACATTGGGCTGACTACATCATAAACACAAGCTGAGGTGATCCTCTCTTACCTCTCTTTTACTACCATGTCCTCAACAGGACGCTAGAACCTTAGATCTATCAAGACATAATTGATATGACTCAAGATATTTACTCTGTTGTACGTAAAAGCCCCTGATTTGTCTGATTTGGTTCTGCCGTTGGCTGCCCTTAGCCCATACTCGACGGTCAGAGCCTTCAGCTGGAGTGCAGCTCGGGGCCATTTACTCACAGGGGATAGGTCCAAACGCAGGATGGCCCAAAATTCGTCGTCTTCTGCAGATATATACACGTCATCCCTATCCAAGGGTTCAAAGGAGACTCTGAAGTCTCCTGCCAGGATCAGGCTGTGATTGGGGTCCCTCTTATCCAGCTAATCCTCGAGCATCTGCAAGGTTGTAGATTGCTTACCACCCTTAATGCCTCTTGCATAAATATTGTAGATGTCCACAGTTGTGCTCAAGGGATCTTTTAGTCTGATTCCAATGGTGAGCAGACAAAATATCGAAAATAATATATCGATATACAAAAATATCGAAGTTAAAATATTGAAGGGACAGAATATCGAAGGGACAGAATATCGATGGACAGAATATCGACCCTAAGGTAAGTAATATCGAATTTTTTAATATCGATGTTACTAATATCGATATTTGTATTATTGTTATGTATTTTGTTATGTTTTTAATATGTATGTGTTATATGTGTTTTTGTTAAGTGTTCTACTTGTTTAAAAATATATGTATACAATTTTTATATGTTAAAACATTTTTTTTTAAGTTAATTTTTTTTTTGTACTGTAGCAGGTTGTGGGTTTATAGGGGAATAGGGTGGGAAGTAATTTAATTATACTAAATTAATTATTAATTTTTAGGAATTATAAATTAATTTTAATTATTTTCTGCGTTTAAGTTCTGTAGCGGGTTGTGGGTTTATAGGGGAATAGGGTGGGAAGTAATTTAATTGTAATTAAGTTATAATTCATTTTAATTAATTGTTATTGATAATTATATAATTGTTAATTAATTCATAATTGGTAATTCATTTTTATTAATTGTTGATTAATTTTTATTAATTCATTAATTGATCATTATGTAATTTAAATGTAATTAACTTATAATGTATTTTAATTAATTGGTATTGATAATTATATTATTGTTAATTAATTCATAATTGGTAATCAATTATTATTAATTGGTAATTAATTATTATTAATTAGTTATTAATTTTTATTAATTGATTAATTGATCATTATGTTAAGTGTATTATTTTATCATTGGAGTGTGTTGTGCGTTTATAGGGGAATACTTTTGGAAGTAATTGAAATCTAATTAAGTAATTATAAAATGTATTTTTGGGTATTGATAATTAATTTATTGGATATTAATTATTAATAGGTAATTTTTTTAAATTACAATTTTTTGGTTCTAAAAATTAATTTATTGTTGTTTTATTATTAATTGGTAATTAAATATTATTAAATATTATTTATTGATAAATTTAATTAACATATTAAGAATTATTTATTAATTGATAATTAATGTTTAATTATTATTATTATTGGTATAAAAAAGCATTTAATTGTTTAATATTAGTTAATTGGTAATTAAGTTTTAATAATGTATATGTTTTTTGTTATTAAAAATATTTTATTGTTCAATATTTATTATTTAGTAATTAATATTTATTAATTATTATTTATTGGTATTTATTATTAATTTATTGTTAATAAATTTTCTATTGGTAATTATGTTTTTAATAATTATTTATTGGTATTGGTAAATAGTTTAGAGTTATTTAATAATTAATTAATTATTTAAAAAAATTAATTTATTTATAAGTATGTTATTTGTAACTTCTACGCTATCCAACACTTCCCCTACTGTTGCACTCTCTGGAGTTGGAATAGTAATTTTTACCCCTACGCTATCCAACACTTTCCCTACTGTTGCACTCCCTGGAGTGGGAATAGTAATTTTTACCCCTACGCTATCCAACACTTTCCCTACTGTTGCACTCACTGGAGTGGGAATAGTAATTTTTACCCCTACGCTATCCAACACTTTCCCTACTGTTGCACTCTCTGGAGTGGGAATAGTAATTTTTACCCCTACGCTATCCAACACTTTCCCTACTGTTGCACTCACTGGAGTGGGAATAGTAATTTTTACCCTCACGCTATCCAACACTTTCCCTACTGTTACACTCACTGGAGTGGGAATAGTAATTTTTACCCTCACGCTATCCAACGCTTTCCCTACTGTTGCACTCTCTGGAGTTGGAATAGTAATTTTTACCCCTACGCTATCCAACACTTTCCCTACTGTTGCACTCTCTGGAGTGGGAATAGTAATTTTTACCCCTACGCTATTCAACATTTTTCTTACTGTTGTTTTTTTGGGTGTTGTAATAGTAGTTTTATTCCATACGCTATTTAATATTTTTGTATTATTTTAGTTAATATAGTATATAATTAATTTTCAAAATATTAAAAGTAAATTTTTTTAAATTTTTTTATTATAATTATTTAATTTTTATTTATGTTATTGTTTTATGTGTATAGATGTATTTGTAATTTATAATATTTTTTAATAATTTATTAAAATAATTATTGAAACGTATTATAAAGTAAGTATATATATTATATATTATATGTATATGTTTAATTAATGTTTTATTTAATTATATATGTTACTTATTAATTTTAAAAATTATAAAATATTTTTAACTATGTTTATTTTAATTATAAGTATTATTTAGTTTATTTTACATATTATTTTTAACAACAAAAAAAACGATATTTTTGATAACGATATTTTTGACAATCGATATTGTTTTTTCGATATTTTTGTACTTACCATGTTGTAGATAGGATTTCGATATTATTGACATCGATATTTTTGTTGCGATATTTTTGTAGGTCGATTTTTTGACCTTCGATATTTTGTCAGTGATCCGATTCCAATCAATGGACAGCTGGCTGATCGTACAAATAAGATTCATTTTTACCCAAATAAGCAATCCACCAGCAGGACGCCCATGCCTGTTGGGTAAAGCGGGCAAACAATAACTTAGGTATCCTGATCTATAGGCTGGCTCAGTGCTCCAGGTTTCTTGAAATATGCAAATGTCGTGCACTTCAATGAACTCGTTCCTAGGTGACAAGGTGAGTTTTGATTTTATGTCAGCCGCCACATTCCAAGAAACTACTGGGATCTTAGGATGTGCCTCAAGCAAGGGAGGCAAGTGTAGAGCACGTGGATTACCTAAGTTGAGTACCGCAGGAAGATTAGTATTAATCGCAGTGTGTGTAAGATTAGCTCGGGGGACACCACAGCTCCTGGGAGAAAACTCAGTCACCTATATAGCGCAAGGTCTTCTACCCAGACGACTTTCAATGTTATTTCTATTGACAGGGATTGGAACAGATGACAATAGGTTCCCAGTAATGTCCTTGTGCGTGGAATTGTCTGGTTCGTGTGTGACCCGAACCTGTGGTACCAAAGTGCTCCCTATTCACAGTAAACTGATTTCTCCCAGGACTGAAACATCCCTTTTTTGAGAGGGGGAGTATTGCAAAGTTTGTGGTGATCTAGTTTGAGTTGGATGGTACTTAAATTGAATGTTGGACTCAGTGGGCGTACTAGTCCTCATGTCAAGAGCCACCAAGCTATCAACCAGATTTCCATCTACCAGGGTTAATTCGATACGATCAGTGGGTTGATCAGGGATCTCATATCTTTTGGCCATCAAGATGTCTTCCCTGATGATGAACCCACATCCCCTCCAATGAAGTATCTAGTGGATAGCCTTGTTCTTGAGTGAATCCGCCCCTTCATATCTTAAAAGCGACGAAATCTTGGGCACATTGACCATATAGATCTTTTGGGGGAGCAGGATGAACTGACTCAAGTGAACTAGGGGCTGGTGCCTGGTGGCGCTCACTATCACCGGTTCCCTGAAGTTGCCATGTGCTTTATTACAAAAGTGGTGTGTGCCTACCTTCACAGCCTGGCTATGTGTACCCCAGTGGTCCTGTCTCTCTAAGCCCTCAGCAGCTCCGCTTTTGACTACTTCACAAATTGTACCTGAGCTCACTTGAGAGCAATTCACCGTCAATCTTGATGGACCTGACTCCTGAGCTATAGTGGGGGGGATGAATATGTTCGACAAGGTCCCTCGAGTCGATCCCCGTCCTCCCTTTGAGTAGTTGCTTAACCATTCCTGTAAGGGAGCCTATGAAGGACCTGAGTGCCTCAATCTCCGACCAGAATTTGCTGAAACATTTAAGAAACATTTCGTTTATGGATGGAGATCTAATCAGCGTGGCTACTGAGCCTCCCTTCCTCTCTAGTCCCTCAGAGATCGTAAAGGTTTCAGGGACATCTTGTAAAGGTGAAATGCAGTTGCTGCAGGTTATATTCTGCACTGAAGGATCTGCTTTGGGTGGGACACTGCTCCCTAAGCCATTGGGGTTGGTAGAGGGGGAGGTGGGTGGGTCCTGAGCTCGGTTGCTGGATCTCTTAAACATTCCAGGGATGCGTTTTTGCTTGCTTGGACTGGCACAAAACGGGGAATTCGGGAGTTCGAGGGGCAGGGAAGCGAAGCAACCGGGGCTGGGGCTAGTATCTCTTCACATTCAACTAATAAATTATCACGATTCTATCTACTTTTTTTGTGCTGTATTTGTTTATATTAAACAGAGAAGATCACTACAACATGAGCAATTGGCATCCATTAGCCAGAAGTGACAACATCGTACAGCAGTAAAGAGGATGATATAGAACATAGTAGTCTTCTTATTCAAGTAGGAGGGGGGATAGAGGGGGTGGTCACTGGGTGCAGGGCCAAAGATGGTATTAGTAGGTTGCTGGGGGGGGCACCCTTCAGCGCTCCTGAGTTGGAGCATGGCCGGGGTAAGGTGTCTCTGGATAAGAGAGGGGAGTGGAGGTGCGTGTCTTTGGTGTGGGGTGAGCTCGTATGCAGTGTGTGTGTCGGCGACTATGGGGTTAAGTGTGTTCGGGCGAGAGTATGTTGGGGTGTCACCTTAGACAGGGTACGTCATCTCGCATGAGAAGACGGGGTGACAGCAGTGCATCAAGATGGGATGCTCAATGTCGGTCCGTGGTGACAGCAGAGGTGATAGGGGCTAGTGATGTGGTGATGGGTGAAGGGATCCTACTTGCAGCAATGTTTCTGTGAGGTGTTGGGGGGTAGGCGGACAACCCTGTGTCAAGTGGTGTATATCAAACCGAGGGTAGTGGAGCTGTGGGCTTTATTGGTTATTATTGATATGGGGGTGGTTAGATCGTTGGGAGTATCTAGTGCACCTGTGGTGTCTGCGTGTCCTGGGGGAAAAGGAGGAGGGTAGAAGGGGTATTGGGGGAGGATATGTGCAGTAAATAATAGGGGGGAAGAAATAATATAAGGAAGGTGGGAAGACGAAGAGGAGAGGGTTGTAGTTGAAAAGGGGGGAGGAAGGGGGGAAGAGGGGTTAGGGGCAGGTATGTGGCGATAAGAGGGTAGGGAGGGAAATGGCAGAAAGGCGGGCGGGCATTCCGGGATATGGAAACAGGTGATCGTACTTGCTAGCTCATCCCCATATGGTTCAGGGCGGGGGGGGGAGAATTGGGCATGTCATCTGCCAGTGGATCTGTCAGGGAGAAAAGGTGCCCATGTCAGCAGAAATAGTTCGGGCTAGTCTTGTAAGTTGTAAATGATGCATTCATGGGAGGCCGTTTGAATCATGGCCACTAACCAGGATTCCTGAGATGGGGGTGCGGGTGATCTCCATTCCCGGAGGATGAATATCTTGGCTGTGGCTAATGCTATGTGGAGAAGGCGGAGTTGTGGTTGGGAGAGGACTGGTGAGTTGCATACATCATGAAAAAGGATGGTTGGGGGGGTAAGTGGAAGATGCAGGGACATGGAGGCATTCAGGACCAACCCGATGTGAGACTAAAAGGGTTGGATCAAGGGGCATTCGCAGATGATGTGTGTGATGTCGCAGTGGGTACTTGTGCACCTCCAGCACTTCGCATGGGGAAGAAGACCTGCCCTATTCAGTTTTGTCAGGGTCCAGTGCCATTCGTGTAACGTTTTAAAGAAGCAAAACTTTAGGCGAGCTTATCTCATACTCTTGTCTAGGGCTTCCAGGACGTCCTCCCATTCGTCATCCTCATATGTGAGCTGTAGATGGGTGTGCCATTTGACACAAAGGGCTCATGAAAGCGGTGATGAGACGAGGTGGGAGGAGAGCGTGCCATATAATCCAGACATCACCCTTTTGTGGCAGCTCCATATGGTCAAGTAGATCACCACAGGCGAGGGTCGCAGGGACCAGGGTCGGGGACCTAAGCGGCATCTCAAGCAGTGTTGTATTTGCTTGTGATGCCATAGTTTCCTTGGGTGTAGGCCGAATTCTTCTCTTAGTTGGGCGAATGGTTTGAGGTCTCTATTAAGTATTAGTTGGTCTAATGTGTGAATGCCTGCCTCCCTCTGCTGATGCGTATGCTGTTGTTGCTCCATATAAGGGCCTTGTCGTTTATCCTTGAGTCAACCCCGAGAATTTGGTGTGCCCGTTGCCAGGACTTATGCATTGCGTGCAATACCGGGTGTGTAGGATCAGTTTTTCGTGTACGATCTCCATAAAGGGGGGACAGTCCCGCGTCTGCTGAGAGTAAGTCTCGTTCGATGTAGACCCATTTAGGTGGGTCTGAGATCCCTGGCAACATATATGCCAGTTGGGAAAGATGAAGAGCCAGGGCGTAATGTTCCACAGACGGGAGGCTCAAGCCTCCACTTGAGTGGCACACCATCAGTTTGGCCGCGGCTAGTCTAGGCTTTTAGGACCCCCATACAAAAGACCGAATTTGGGTGTCAATGAGACAGAGTGTGGGCAGAGGTATTTGGATGGGGAGCATTCCGAGCATGTATGTGAAGCGCGGCAACGTCACCATCCTTACTGCCTGTACCCTACCCCACATGGAGAATCACAATTTGGACCACTTCTCGAAGTCCAGTTTCATCTGGGTTATCAATGGGCCTATATTGACCGAGACCATCCCTTCTGTACCTCTGTTTACCAGTATTCCCAGTTATTTGAGACGGGAGGGCTGCCAGCGAAAAGGATAGCCCTGTATGGCCGCTTTGGTAGTACCAGCTAAGATTTGTAAGGCCTCACTCTTGTCCCAGTTTATTCTATAGACGGAAAGGGTTGAGAAATCATCGATAATACCCATTAAATCCGGTATTGATCGTTGGAGGTTAGTCAGGGTGAGGAGGCTAGGGGTTCCATGGCTAGAAGAAAGAGGAGTGGCGATAGGGGGCACCCTTGAGGTGTGCCTCTCCGGATCTGGAAAGGGACCGACAGGAATCTCCCACAGTTAACCTGAGCAGTGGGGCAGTCGTATAGCAATCGTACTTTGGCAATAAGTTGATCTCCAAGGCCAAAACGTTCCATCGCGGCAAAAAGGTAGTCCCATTCGATGCGATCGAACGCCTTTTCTGCATCGAGGGAAAAGGCCAAGGCATCCGTCGGGATGTCTTTGGCTGTCCAGAGAGTGTGTGCCAGGGTGCGGAGATGGTTTCTGGAGGAACGACCTGGCACAAAACCTACCTGCGAGTGGTGTATCAGGGAAGGGAGGACCTTGCTCAGAAGCACTGCTAAGATGCTGGCCAGGATCTTAATATCACAGTTCAGTAGAGAGATAGGCCTGTAACTGCCACAGAGCAGGGGGTCTCTACCCGGTTTGGGTAGGACAGCCATCACTGCTTTATTGAGGGGGGCCCTAGAGAGGATTCTCGTTCCGCTTCCTGGAGTGCGGTGTGCAAGGTGTTGATCGCCTCTTCTCCAGACCATCTATAGAATTCTGCGGCAAAGCCGTCTTCCCCGGGGGCTATGTGGTAAGGCAGCTTGGAGACTGCGAGTGCTACTGCCTCCGTGCTAATTTCTCCTTCTAGGAGTTTCCTGCCTTTATCCGAGAGGCACAGGAGATCCACCTTATTCAGGAAGGCACTCAATTCCTGGGGCATAAAGCGTCTTGTAATATGTGGCAAATTCGTTCACTATGTCTTGGGGGCTGGTGAGGACCTTACCCTCTGACAATTGTATGGCGGGGATGGCCATAATGGCCTCCCGCTGGCGCAGTTGGGCTGCTAATAGCCGCCCAGCCTTTTCGCCTTGCTCATAATGTCTGCCTTTCATGAGTTGTAAGCCGTACTCAGCCTTGGAAGTGAAAAGACTGTTAAGTGCCATCCGTGCTTGCTCGAGGAGCCTATGCTGCTGCAAAGCGGGCTGGGAGGAATAGAGGCGGGTATACAAAGATATGTCCCTCACCAGGTCCTTCTGACACGCTACCGCCTGTTTGTTGGCTATCGCGGTGTCTCGCATGAGTTGGCCCCCAATGGTGGCTTTCGCGGCAGCCCATAGTGTTCTATTGGAAGACACTGAGTTAGCATTGTCTTGGAGGTACGTGGAGAGGTGGGTTTGCAGTTGGGATTTGCCCTGCAGTGTACGATGTCGTTGTATGTTCATCCGCCATGGTTTGCGTCCCGGTGAGACAAGTTCCACCTCCAGGGACAGTATAACTGGAGAGTGATCCGAAATTGCCTCTTCTAATATTTGGGACTCTTGGACCAGTGCGACCATCCTCTGTGAGACGAAAAAATAATCCAGCCTCGATAGTGTGCCGTGGGCCGGGGAGGTAAAGGTATACTCAGTGTCTATTGAGTGGCTGAGGCGCTAATGATCTACTAGTCCGTTGTCCGAAATCACATCTTTCATCAGGGCCCTATCTGCTTCATTGTTTCTATCTAGAGGTCCCATCCTGTCTAGTACCGAGTCCTGCGCAAGGTTCCAGCCCCATCCGATGAGGCATTGTGAGACCCCTATTTCCATCAACAGACAGTTCAGATGAAGAAGGAACGATCGTTTCACCCCAGTTGGTGCATAAACAGACCCCACGCATAAGGAGTTGCATTTGAGGCGTAATTTAGCAAATGCGTACCTACCGTTGGAACCAGACCTGGTCTTTGTTATGGTAACAGGTAAAGATCTGCGGAGGAGGATCGCAACCCCGCATTTGCGGAGGGGGTTCGCTGCCAGGGGTTGCCTTAGCTGCTATACAACTGTGAATGACTCTGCCTACCCAGTCTTGACGCAGTTTATCCGACTCCAGGGAGTCTAAATGTGTCTCTTGCAGCAGGGCTACATCTACTCTTTTGGATTGAAGATAAAAAAGTACCTTTTTCTTTTAATATAGTGGGTGAGACCATTAACTTTCCAGGAGATGACACATAGTGGGTGAGGGGTGCCCATGACTGGGTAAGTACAGGGGGCTGTGTTTCAATATACGGGTAGGGGGCGCTAATGCAAGGCAGGACTGTCAGGTAGAGTGGGGGGCTGTATCTTGAGCTGAGCTGAGGTATTCTGTGCTACCTGAAGTGGCGACGTCAGTGGTTGTAAGCGGAAAACGGAACCGAGGTAGGGTTGAAGCCTCGTCTTATTGAGGGCCGTAGAGAGGGTTGAGGGAGGTGGGAACAGCAAGCGTTTAGACGAGAGGGGGGGGGGTAAAGGTTGGGGAGGTATAAGAACACTCAGGCGAATAAATAAGGAGAGGGGAAAGGGGAGAGGAGAGAGAGATGGTAGGTATATCCCAGGGCACGCAGTGCACGCAGGGCACGCAGGGGAGGGGCGCCTGGAGACAACAATCAGTAGTTAGGGAGGGACAAATATTTATGCTTAGAAACGGATGCCAAAAGGCGGATATGTGTATATAAACAAGGGTGGGGATGGAGGGGGGGTGGGGAAGGTGACGGGGAGAGAAGAAAGTGAAGCAAGGGGAGCTGCTCCTAAAAAGGCAGTGTTGGGGGTGTTGTTCTGTGTACCGCGGGTCTAGGCTTGTGGAGGCAGTGCGTTGAGGGGGTCCCATCTGGGGTCAGGGCCTTGTAACGAGTAAATCATGAAGCTAATTGAGGTGGGCGAGGTGGTCAGGGTGAATAAGGGGGGGGGCTCAAAGGTCAATAGGGACTCCTCGAATTGATGGGTGAGTGGGGGGAATGGGGGAGTGCCGAAGTCTCGAGGGTTCTCTTATGACCAGGGGAAAGAGGGGGGAGGGAGCCTTATTCCCTCCAATGTGAATGATTTGGGAAATGTATAGCTGTCTTGTCTTTATGCGGTACATGTGTTCTGTAGTGGGGAGAGAGGACGGAAGGGGCTATTGCACCTGTAGGGAAAGTTGTGGAGGGTCGGAGGTGTATCAAGCAGAGGCTATTTCTGGGTAAAGGCTTGATGGGGAGGGGATGGGGGGGCTACTCGGGAGGAGGTGAGGGTAAGGGATGTCGCTGTGATACCCCTTAGTTCTTAATGCCGGGTCCAACAAACTGGAGGAGCGGGTGATGTTGTCTCCTTGTGAAAAGAGGTGGGGAGGGAGGTATCCTGGATGGGAGGAGGATGGAGGTTGGGGGTGCGCAGCACAGGGCAAACAAGAAGTGTAATTACAACAACAGTAATAATAACAGTGAAATATTCATCATTAGGGAATGCAATCAGTCATAAAGATGTTCAAAGCTGGGTTCATGATACTCAGCTGTCCGATGTATGGCGCTCCTCTCAATCTCGCAGCCATGGGTTCAGACTCGTCAGGCTCGGGCCGCTATGGAAAGTTCTTGACAGTCATTCTGTTGTGAGGTTGGGTTTCAGGGGAGATCGAGATTTGTCTCTATCCTGGTCTTGTGTGAGAGCAACTACTGCATGGAGGTCCTGCGCTTTACTCCCTTGTGTGCGGGCCGGTCTTTCAGTATCTCTGCCTCTATGCCGGGATCCGCTGTTGGTCCTCCATCGTCCGCTCGGCTTGGAAGGGGGAGGCACTGTGTTGTGGGGCGCCTCAGTGGATACATTGCAGGTGGCCGTGTCCTACCCCTGATGGTTTTCTAGAAAGAGGCGGAGATCTTCTGGGTCATAAAAGTCCTTGGAGGTGCCATCCTTGGTGATTCGGAACCGAGTAGGTTCAAGGACACCGTACTTGATGTCCAGTTGGCGCAGGTGGAGTCGGAAAGAGAGGAAGGCTTTATGACGGTCATTGGTCTTTCTGGAAAAGTCTGCTGCCATACGTATTTCATGACCTTCATGAAGGTGCAGGCCTTGTGAACGAGCCACGGAAAGTAGTTGGTGTGCTTGTTCATGACGAAAAAAACAGGCAATAATAGGCCGGGGACAAAGCCATGGGGTCCTTGTGTGGTGGGCCAATGCGGTGAGCGCGTTGCAATTCTATCGGGGGTTCGAAGGGGACACCCGTACGTTTTGGGAGGGTGTCGCTAAGGAAGGCTCTGATATTAGAATCCTCTATCGTTTCCGGGAATCCAAAAAAGCTAACGTTGTCCCTCCTACTGCGGTCTTCCAGGTCAATCAGCTTGCTGCGGAGGAAAAGAAGCTCCCGATCTCTGTCCAGTACGTTGTCCAGACGGCTCTCCACCACTGTCAGTCTCTGATCCAACCCTTCTACACGGGTCGAGAATCCTGTAATGTCCATCCGTATTGACTTTGTTTCCTCCATCAGGGCGGATATGTTAGCATCCCTGCCTTCCAATCGTTGGCCTACCGCCGATATTTCCTGCAGGATACGTTCCATGCTGTTGTCCTGTGCGGTGCTCGGTAGGGGCTGAGATGGGACATTTAAAAAAGGAGGTAGGCCCATTCACTGCAGCCATAGCATGTGGCTGTTTAAGAGCTTCTGTGAAGAGAAGCTGTGGTGCGGGTTTTCCCGAGGCTTTGCCGGCCGACATCCGTCCATTTTTGTCCTAGGGCATTTTGCTCCCCGTTAGTAGGCTTTGGTCTCCGGCACTGATCTGTGCCTTGGACGATGCCTGCTGCCCTGCTCTCACAGCCTCCGGGCTGCAAATCAGTGGCCACGATACACCCCCAGAAAAGTGTGAGGGGTATGGGAGGCGGGGAGTGGCGGGCGTCCTCAGATGGCCCATGGTCAATGCCAACAGAAAGTCAGCAGATCCCGAGTCGTTGCAGGGCCTCGATTTCCCAGTCCAAGAGACTCAAAAGCAGCGCTAGTGCCTCTGTGTTTGAATGGGCAGTGTCTGCTGTAGCTTCTTCCACACGGTACGGTCGTGGGCCGTCCGTTCGGCCATTAGTGTCCCTGGTTAAGGTATCTCTTGCCCGGGGCGGTGGGTGAGCTGCAACAACAGATGGTTAGGCTTTCGGTGCGCACGTCTTCCTCAGGTGTCCCTAGGTCTGCTGCATTGCCCTGCTTGCATGCAGGCCGTAGTGGTGGTTCTGCAGGCAGTCATGGCGCCATAGAGGCACTGGAGCACAGGTGGAGATTTCCGCCTCATCGGTTGGAGAAGACGGTGAGGCCGGAGAGTGGTGCTGGTCTGGTTATGCCCCGCAAACAATACAGGGCAGGCTTCCGCAAGCCTCGTGGTGTTGTGTTGTGAGCGGGCAGGAGAAGCTGGAGCCATCGGGCCCTGACACAAGTTGTGGGACTATCAATTCTATCTAACACGCAATTACTACCAGCTTATTATTGTGCTTTTTTAGCTTTCTTTTTTGCCACTCCTTACCCTCCCCAATAGCCTTCCTCTTCCTCTTCCCCATCTACAACTGAGACTATACCACAGACGGGGCGATGAGGAGAATAGTGTGACAAAGGTACAGAAGTCCATGCAGCCAAGCTAAGGGTCAAGCAGGCAGAGTCCAAATGGCAGTCCTGCCTCTGAAGAGTGAAAATAGCAAGAGATGGATAATTAGTCAGGGAGCAAGCAACAGTACCTTTACTTTACAGTTGGCAGAGCAAAAGTTGGGGTGGCCCAGCCTTCTCCGGGCTTCGACGAGCGTAGACAGACTCACCCTTGGCCCGAGCGCTTCCCGCACTGCGGGACTGCAGCGCGCCTTATGAGATGCTGGGGAAATCAGGCACAAGTGTGTAGCAGAGGGGATTTTGGGATGTCAAGTCCCTAGCGGCGGCGTGAGTAAGCGCAGCGGCTTTCCCCAAAATGTGTCCTGAAGTTGCAGCGGGGCAGTGCTGGAGCAGTGCTGCTCTCCTTGAGAATGCTACAAAGTGACAGCAGAAGCAGGCAAATAAAAGCTGGCCCCAGAAACATACACATATTCCTCAGATGCATCCCCCATCTGTAAAATTACATCAGGTTCAGTTAGAGTATAGAGCCTTTCCCATGTGCCAAAGAGGTGACGACGCGGCGAGAGACTGAGGGGCTGTCATGGCCCCAGCCCAGTTATCATGCTCTAACTCCACAAGGTCTGATTCTCATTTACAATGGAGCTGCGTGAAAAGGATCAGGGGCATTAATCACCAGGGCTCTGGAGACTCCGGAGATACCTTTTTTCCCCAGCCTGCCTATCACAAATTTTGTCTCAAATGAATTGCTGTCTTGGACCCTCCCCAGTCTGTCCCCATGAAAAGCTAGGGCATGTCTCAACTGAAGGTATCACAAAAAATTGGGAATTGTGTATTACAAATTCTGTCTTAAAGCCTGCAAAGGATTTAATATGGTTGTGTGTCCACACATCCCCAGTATGGAGATCCCTATAAGATCCCAACTCTAACTGCTCCAGATGTCAACGGTTCTATAATAAGCGCAAATATTAGGGGTGAAAGAGGGGATCTCTGTCGGGTGCAGCGCCATTAACTCTGCCCAAGGGGAGGCATAGAGAGTGTCAACAAAATGCATGAAACAGGGCCTAAAATTCATTTTAGGTAATACCTGAAGCAAAAATATTCAACAATCTTACCCCTCAAGTACCCCATGAGGTCGCCGTCTAAAAGCCACCCGGCGTTCAATCGCCATACCCCTAGTGTACCCTGCTGCAATGATGGATGGTTAACTGAGTGATCTCTGAGCCCCCTGGGATTGTGGTGCAGGAGGTCACAGTGTGATGCTTTGTAGCCAATATAAGCAGGTAATCTATTTGAGAATGCGTAGAACATACAGAGGAATAGTATGTAAATTGCTCAGCCATCGCTTGTGACAACAAGTCCCATTGGGGTGATCCACTGAGAGCAGTGAGCAGCACAATGAGTAGCAGAGGGGCCACTTGTATCCATCAAGGAGTCCACGGACACATTAAAGTCTCCTCCCACTATTGTCATACCTGTGGGTAGACCGCCAAAAGCGGAGTCAATGCAAGCAACGTAGCCTTGGTTAAAAAGGGGGGGGAGCATGGACACTTATTAGCGACCATCAGTAACCCTCGAGTTGACCTGTAATCATGACATATCGGCCCAACTCAACAGTGTGAGATGTCTGTACCAAGAGGGGGAATGTTCTACAGAGGAGAATTGCGACAACCCTAGACCCTCTAGTGAAATCTGAGAGGTAAACTCAAATGAGTCTTTTTAAATGAATAGGGTATCGGAGGCACAATGTTTCATATACAACACGATCGACCCCATTTTGATTTTATTGTTCAATCTGTTTATGTTCCAGGACATTATATCATAAACCCGCCCGCCCACATCCACACACCCATCAGCCATCATGATCAAAGCGCACTCAAGAATCTGCGAGAGCCTCTTTCTGGATTTTAACAAAGAAGCAAATTTCAACACAAAGAAACCAAACACCCCCAACTACCCCCTACTCTGTATTTCTACCCTAGAAACATCTGTTGCCCTTAATCAATCAAGTCATACCCCTAGTAAATTTAGCCATCACAAGGGAAACAAAGTGAACGAGCCAGCAAAAAACACAAAGTATTAGGAGAGAAATAAGGGATTTCAAAAGAGGGAAGGGCAACAGTAGGAGAAAGGAAACAGACAGTAATCCCTCCGGAAGTGAAGGAGGGGAAGCTGTAGAAGGAAAATGCAGATAAGAGAGAAAAAGATGAAGAAGAAAATGAAGAAAGGAGGGTTGGCCTGAACATGGGCCTCTGACTCATGCAGGAGGTTTGAGAGGCACCAGAGAGCCCCAGTATGATATTAGTAGGCAAAATAAACAACTACAATTATTAGCAAGTAGGCAAAATCACAGGTAAACAACTTCAATTATTAGCATCAAGTACAGAAGAGAACTGCTGTGGCAACACCTCGGTTCCCGCAGTGGTCGACCAACAAAGCAATGATTAAGAAGTCATGACTTATCCCGTGGCTCTGTGTCACCTGGAGCCCCATTCCCTGCAGACTCTGAAGTGTCTCCCCAAGAGTCCTGGCCCTCTGTGATGTCTGCGTGATACTCTTTCCTCCTCAGTTTCCGGGGGCGAGATCTATGACAACCACACTTCTGCTGCTTCTTAGAGTCTTCCGGCACCACATTGTCTCAGGTCATTGAAGACAGTCCTCCACTGAATGCTGGATGCTCCTCTATCCATGTCTAGGCCTGCACCAGGATGTCAGAGAAACTGGCCTTGTTATTGAAAGGGACCTTTAGTTTTGCTGGGAACAGCAGCATATAGTGCAGGCCCATGGCTCTTAGTTTTTGCTTGACCTGGGTGCCACTGTTGTACAATTTGAGAGTAGTCTGGGAGGATGCTTACTGCCTCATATGGAAGATCCCTGTTCAGCCTGGCTGATCGCAGCACAACGTCACGGTCTCTATAGTTGAAAAAACAGGCAATTATCATGCACGTTGACACACCAGGTGGCAGCCACAGGCTGAGTGCCTAATGACTCTTTCAGTAATAAAGCAGGAAGAGAGGGGGCGTGGCCAGGGAGGAGACCTGACAACACGCGTCTCTCCTGAGCTCTTCGCGCCGGACCCCCAAACTCCCTCTAATGGCCCGTTATTGGCAGTGACACTGCCCTCTGGAGAACCCCCCATCCCATGGATACAGTGTTGAGAATGCGGCTTTGACTTTTTCCTGGGGGCGAGAGATATGCGGTCTAGAAGCTGGACCGCCCGGCAAGAGAAGCGGCAGCCATTTTAGGGCCAATGCGGAGTTTGGGTCGTAAAGCAGTTAAGGCATGTGAATGTTGGTGGCAGAAGGCAGCTGCCCCCTAGCCTTCGGACCTGCAGGCCACGACGACAGAAAGTTCTCCTGGCACCTGACTTTTCCTGTGCATCCCAGTCGGACGCCTCTTGCAGAGTCACAAAGGTTTCGGGCGCGCGACGGCTCGGGCCTGGTTGGGCCTAGGCCAAGCGCAACGATTCCAGGAAAGAGGGTTCAGAGGGCTGGTTGGAAGGCGTGCCAGCCCTCCTTGATTGATTTTGCACCCCCCCCTCCTTCTTGAGCGGTAGCTCCGGAGGCACATGCAATGGGTATTAAACAACACTGGGAGAACTAAGCCCCTGCTGCCACCCACCCACCCCCCCTGGGCTCGTGCAGGCCAGTGGACCCGGGCCTGGGGCATGCCCTCCAGCAAGACGTCTGGCTGCATGACAGGAGGTGAGGTTGGAGGGGGAGAGAACGGACTCGAGGAGTGATGTCCGGCGTCATTGGACTCCATTCTTCGTGTGACACTCCAAAAGCTTGACCGCCATCGCCAGAATGATTGAGTGAGGTGGGAGATGTGCTTTGCACCAAACCTGTGAATTACACCATCTCTATTCTATCAGGAGGGCCCTTTGGAGAGCGACCTGGATTTCCCTTGAGTGACGGCGTTGCTCTGCCCCACATAGACTTTTCTATACTCATCCACCGCTTAGGCCAACCCTTTTCCCGGTGACTTTGACGACATCCTGCTTGTCGCAAAGGGTGAGACTGGCATCCTTTTTTAAAAAAAAACGTTATTTATTAATTTCAAAACAATTAAAGTACCGTACATGTATAGCTTATGAATAGTACATAGTGTACATTACCGTCCTTTTTTACGTTTATAACATATCACATAGGCATCTGTAGATAGTTTTTCTACTGTATTGCCTATGAACAGAGACTGGGATCCTTAACAGCCTAACACAGAGCTACCTGCGCCCTGTTTCCAAGCCATGTTCGGGGCCCTATCTATAAGCTTCACAGGGTGCAACTGAGCAAAAGGCGGGGCCTTTGAGTTCTTCAACAGACAGACACCGGTGGCAGTGAACTGTGTCTGGTTGCTCCTATTATGGCGGAGCATAAATCTAAGCCACAATGTTCTTCCTCAATTCGCGATATGCTTCACAAACGTGATCCACCCGCCTATCGGGGAGTGACGCTCAGCCCCAGCCCCCTGCTCCAGGTGAGGGCTTGGTCTCGCACGATCCCGCGACTACGGAGGACATCCAGCTTTTGCTTCCTGAATTCCGTAAGAACCTCACTTCCCTTCACCAAGATTTTACTAGAGCCATCTCCGATTTCAATCAATCCTTGCATCAGAAGGACAATCGCCTGACTACTGTGGAGACGACGGTCACAACTGGCATTATAGAACAAGGTAGACGATCTAGAGAATTGCTCCAGACGCAATAACACCCCCGTTCGGGGCATGGCTGCCTCCATTCCGCCAGCTGATCTGGAGTCCCATGTCCAGGCCCTTTTTCCCCACCTCCTGCAGCTTCCTGATGACTCGTCAGTTCTCCTAGGCGGCACTCACAGGGTGTATTCTGCCTTCCAACAACAAAAGAACTTGGCCCCATACACTCTGGCTCGAGTACAGTACTTTCATCAAAAAGAACACTTTCTGAGGGCTGCACGACAACAGGAGACAATGGTCTTCGGTGGTAAATCAATATCTTTATTTCAGGACAACTCTGCCCACACATTAGTCCACAGTAAAGACTTCAAAGACGTTGCTTGCTACTTACAGAGTAACAAGATTCCATATCGTTGGGGCTTACTGCTCCGCCTTCACTTTAGTCATCAGGACAGGAGAATTGCCAGTGCCACTCGTACACCTCAGGAAGCCCATGAGGCGATTGGCCTCTCCACCCCATGTGACTTGGACCAGCTTCCTGAAACACGGGACCTTGCTCTAATAGATGGGGGAGCGGCTGGCACTTCCAGCTCTCACGCCAGGCCGAAAGGAAAGCGCAGAAACAAAAATGACAGGCTGCTAAGGAACAACAGCAACTTTCATCTGATGATGACACGCCGCCTTGATCATCTGGCCGTTCTCGGCGGGGAGATGGTTGGATTTTCCCTTTGCTCTGGGATTATCTGGGGGGGGGAGTGACTTTCTTCCTCGCTAGCAAATAACTGATTTTTCCTCCTCGTCATGATTATACGAGTGGCGGAGGGGGGCCTAAATACGAGCTCACCCCCTCTCTATGGCTATCCACTTTGGCCATCTACCATACAATTTAACTGCTTTTGCTAACCTTTGTTTTTTGATTTAATATTTGCTGTTATGTTATTTGTTAACTTGTTATACACTATGTTAGAATGCGGGAACAACACATACACTTTTACTCTAGAGGCGCTGGGAGTATATATACATATGATTACATATGACAACCTTTCACATAGTAGCTCTTAACATTCAGGGCCTCAATGCCCCACTTAAATGTAGAGCATTAATAAATTGGCTACACTTCAAGGAGGTGGATGTGGCACATTTACAAGAGACACATCTCCTCAGAGGTGACACTAAACGCCTCCACTCCAATTTGTATCCCACACAATTCCACTCATGCTACAAAGTCGCGGGGAGTGGCTATCTTACTTCATAGAACCTCTCCTTTACCCTCGACAGCACATACAGGGTCCGCGAGAGATGACAGATTAGGCATACAGGTTACATTTGACTCTACGCAACTGTCCATCACGTCAATTTATGGCCCAATGGAGATTGAGACGAGTTCTACACTGACCTTTTTCCAAGAGTCTCCCATTTCCACAGAGGTAACATAGTGCTCAGGGTGACTAAAATGTTCCCTTGGACCCTGGGCTGGACCGTTCCCATCACCGAAACTGCACCCACCTCTAGCCCTGACTCAGGGTATACCAGACCTGACTTTGTCATATGCCTGACTTTGTCATATGCCTGACGTCACCTCCACCCTCAAGAAAGGGACTATACATTCTATTCTAATGTCTACAAGATATATTCGAGAATTGATTCTTTTTTTGATTTCCAGATCTTTACTGCCCAGTCTTATTGACACTAAAATTGACGTTATCGTTATCTCTGACCATGCCCTAGTGTGGATGACACTTAGGTACATATTCCATTCCATCGACCCTTATATTGCGCTTAGAGACCCAGCCCTCCTCGATAGTATCAAAGAAACCATCGAACATTATTTTCCTAAAAATGACATGTGGACTATGGGATGCGGCAAAAGCAGTCTTCCGAGGAAAGCCTATCTCTCACACGGCGGCCTTTGAACGAGCGCATAAACTTCGCCAACAAGAGTTAGAGACTCAGATATGACAAGCAGAGGCGCAACTTACGGAAAGGGGCTCCCACAGAACTTTGAGGGGCCTATGCCAGCTGAGGCGAGCTTGAACACCTCCTAATAAAATCAGAAGCCAAAAAGCTGCTTTACACAAACCAAGCATATTATGAACAAGCATTTACAATGCAATAGGTCTCGCAAATGCGAGTTTTAGAGCTATTGGTATTGTAAATGGCAATGCCTTTTGAAAAATTAACAGGTATTGTAATTTATAATAGTAATTTTCCACCAGTACTATAACTACCACTATTATTATTACTATCACCACAAAGTAGTAATAGTAATAATTGTAGTGGTGGTTATGGTACTTGTGGTGGTTGTAGCGGTGCTGGTAGTGGTGGTGGTATTGGTACTGGTGGTGGTGGTACTGGTGGTGTTATTGGTACTGGTGGTGGTGGTACTGGTGGTGTTAGTGGTGGTGGTACTGGTGGTCTACGTGGATTTTATTTCATTACTTATGCTACTGCTGGAATATTTTTAACAAAAAATACAAAAACTAACAAACATTATCATTTGCAACGCCAATAGCTCAAACTTCTAGTAATGCCAGCTCTATTGCATTGCAAATGCTTGTTTTATGTTGCAGGCATGAGGTGCATCATCTACTTCCCAAAATACAATCTTAGATTTGTAGACACTCGTAACAGTCCTATGGTAGGAGGCAGTTGTTCAGCCAGTGTAAGGCTAATAGCTCACACAACTTTGCATTTTGATACCTGAAGTTTTAAATTACAATAAATGTAGTAGACCTCAGGCAGGAGACTTGAGTTACCAGTAACTGTGGAAAGAGCAATAACTTTAGAAACTGGTGCTTTATTTCACCTTTTCCGTGGTGTGAAGTTTACGTAACTGTTTTATTGCGTTCGAATGGGCACAATGGGGCTTATTTACAAGTCCCTTGCACTGCCGGTGCTTCACTTTTGTGTGGGAAAAAGTGACGCAGCGGCGGCGCAAGGCTTGTAAATAAGCCCCAATGTCCTGTTTCTCTGGCTCTAAAGCAGCTTTGCTGACCTGGTTCTCTGGCTCTACAACGGCTCTGCTGACTGGTTCTCTGGCTCTACAGCGGCTCTGTTGACCTGGTTCTCTGGCTCTAAAGCAGCTCTGCTGACCTGGTTCTGTGGCTCTAGAGTGGCTCTGCTAACCTGGTTCTCTGGCTCTACAGCAGCTCTGCTGACCTAGTTCTCTGGCTCTAGAGCAGCTCTGCTGACCTGGTTCTCTGGCTCTACAACGGCTCTGCTGACCTGGTTCTCTGGCTCTACAGCAGCTCTGCTGACCTGGTTCTATGGCTCTACAGCAGCTCTGCTGACCTAGTTCTATGGCTCTTAAGCAGCTCTGCTGACCTGGTTCTCTGGATCTAGAGCAGTTCTGCTGACCTGGTTCTCTGGCTCTAAAGCAGCTCTGCTGACCTGGTTCTCTCCCTCTAAAGCAGCTCTGCTGACCTGGTTTCTCTGGCTCTACAGCAGCTCTGCTGACCTGGTTCTCTGGCTCTAGAACAGCTCTGCTGACCTGGTTCTCTGGCTTTGAAGCAGCTCTGCTGACCTGGTTCTCTGGCTCTAGAGCAGCTCTGCTGACCTGGTTCTCTGGCTCTACAACGGCTCTGCTGACCTGGTTCTCTGGCTCTATAGCAGCTCTACTGACCTGGTTCTATGGCTCTAAAGCAGCTCTGCTGACCTGGTTCTCTGGCTCTAGAGCAGCTCGCTGACCTGGTTCTCTGGCTCTAAAGCAGCTCTGCTGACCTGGTTCTCTGGCAAAGCAGCTCTGCTGACCTGGTTTCTCTGGCTCTACAGCAGCTCTGCTGACCTGGTTTCTCTGGCTCTACAGCAGCTCTGCTGACCTGGTTCTCTGTCTCTAGAGCAGCTCTGCTGGCCTAGTTCTTAGGCTCTAGAGCAGCTCTGCTGACCTGGTTCTCTGGCTCTAAAGCAGCTCTGCTGACCTGGTTCTTAGGCTCTAGAGCAGCTCTGCTGACCTGGTTCTCTGGCTCTCAACGCCTCTGCTGACCTGGTTCTCTGGCTCTAAAGCAGCTTTGCTGACCTGGTTCTCTGGCTCTAGAGCAGCTCTGCTGACCTGGTTCTCTGGCTCTAAAGCAGCTCTGCTGACCTGGTTCTCTGGCTCTAAAGCAGCTCTGCTGACCTGGTTCTCTGGCTCTAAAGCAGCTCTGCTGACCTGGTTTCTCTGCCTCTAGAGCAGCTCTGCTGACCCGGTTCTCTGCCTCTAGAGCAGCTTTGCTGACCTGGTTCTTAGGCTCTAGAGCAGCTCTGCTAACCTGGTTCTCTGGCTCTACAACGCCTCTGCTGACCTGGGTCTCTGGCTCTAAAGCAGCTCTGCTGACCTGGTTCTCTGGCTCTAAAGCAGCTCTGCTGACCTGGTTCTCTGGCTCTAGAGCAGCTCTGCTGACCTGGTTCTCTGGCTCTAAAGCAGCTCTGCTGACCTGGTTCTCTGGCTCTAAAGCAGCTCTGCTGACCTGGTTCTCTCCCTCTAAAGCAGCTCTGCTGACCTGGTTTCTCTGGCTCTACAGCAGCTCTGCTGACCTAGTTCTCTGGCTCTAGAGCAGCTCTGCTGACCTGGTTCTTAGGCTCTAGAGCAGCTCTGCTGACCTGGTTCTCTGGCTTTGAAGCAGCTCTGCTGACCTGGTTCTCTGGCTCTAGAGCAGCTCTGCTGACCTGGTTCTCTGGCTCTACAACGGCTCTGCTGACCTGGTTCTCTGGCTCTAAAGCAGCTCTACTGACCTGGTTCTATGGCTCTAAAGCAGCTCTGTGACCTGGTTCTCTGGCTCTAGAGCAGCTCTGCTGACCTGGTTCTCTGGCTCTAAAGCAGCTCTGCTGACCTGGTTCTCTGGCTCTAAAGCAGCTCTGCTGACCTGGTTCTCTGGCTCTAAAGCAGCTCTGCTGACCTGGTTCTCTGGCTCTAAAGCAGCTCTGCTGACCTGGTTTCTCTGGCTCTACAGCAGCTCTGCTGACCTGGTTTCTCTGGCTCTACAGCAGCTCTGCTGACCTGGATCTCTGCCTCTAGAGCAGCTCTGCTGGCCTGGTTCTTAGGCTCTAGAGCAGCTCTGCTGACCTGGTTCTCTGGCTCTACAACGCCTCTGCTGACCTGGTTCTCTGGCTCTAAAGCAGCTCTGCTGACCTGGTTCTCTGGCTCTAAAGCAGCTCTGCTGACCTGGTTCTCTGGCTCTAGAGCAGCTCTGCTGACCTGGTTCTCTGGCTCTAAAGCAGCTCTGCTGACCTGGTTCTCTGGCTCTAAAGCAGCTCTGCTGACCTGGTTCTCTCCCTCTAAAGCAGCTCTGCTGACCTGGTTTCTCTGCCTCTAGAGCAGCTCTGCTGACCTGGTTCTCTGCCTCTAGAGCAGCTCTGCTGACCTGGTTCTCTGGCTCTACAACACCTCTGCTGACCTGGTTCTCTGGCTCTAAAGCAGCTCTGCTGACCTGGTTCTCTGGCTCTAAAGCAGCTCTGCTGACCTGGTTTCTCTGCCTCTAGAGCAGCTCTGCTGACCTGGTTCTCTGCCTCTAGAGTAGCTCTGCTGACCTAGTTCTTAGGCTCTAGAGCAGCTCTGCTGACCTGGTTCTCTGGCTCTAAAGCAGCTCTGCTGACCTGGTTCTCTGGCTCTAAAGCAGCTCTGCTGACCTGGTTCTCTCCCTCTAAAGCAGCTCTGCTGACCTGGTTCTCTGGCTCTACAGCAGTTCTGCTGACCTGGTTCTCTGGCTCTAAAGCAGCTCTGCTGACCTGGTTCTCTGGCTCTAAAGCAGCTCTGCTGACCTGGTTCTCTGGCTCTAGAGCAGCTCTGCTGACCTGGTTCTCTGGCTCTAAAGCAGTTCTGCTGACCTGGTTCTCTCCCTCTAAAGCAGATCTGCTGACCTGGTTTCTCTGCCTCTAGAGCAGCTCTGCTGACCTGGTTCTCTGCCTCTAGAGCAGCTCTGCTGACCTGGTTCTTAGGCTTTAGAGCAGCTCTGCTGACCTGGCTCTCTGGCTCTACAAAGCCTCTGCTGACCTGGTTCTCTGGCTCTAAAGCAGCTCTGCTGACCTGGTTCTCTGGCTCTAAAGCAGCTCTGCTGACCTGGTTCTCTGGCTCTAGAGCAGCTCTGCTGACCTTTTTCTCTGGCTCTGAAGCAGCTCTGCTGACCTGGTTCTCTGACTCTAAAGCAGCTCTGCTGACCTGGTTCTCTCCCTCTAAAGCAGCTCTGCTGACCTGGTTTCTCTGGCTCTACAGCAGCTCTGCTGACCTAGTTCTCTGGCTCTAGAGCAGCTCTGCTGACCTGGTTCTTAGGCTCTAGAGCAGCTCTGCTGACCTGGTTCTCTGGCTTTGAAGCAGCTCTGCTGACCTGGTTCTCTGGCTCTAGAGCAGCTCTGCTGACCTGGTTCTCTGGCTCTACAGCGGCTCTGCTGACCTGGTTCTCTGGCTCTAAAGCAGCTCTACTGACTTGGTTCTATGGCTCTAAAGCAGCTCTGCTGACCTGGTTCTCTGGCTCTAGAGCAGCTCTGCTGACCTGGTTCTCTGGCTCTAAAGCAGCTCTGCTGACCTGGTTCTCTGGCTCTAAAGCAGCTCTGCTGACCTGGTTTCTCTGGCTCTACAGCAGCTCTGCTGACCTGGTTTCTCTGGCTCTACAGCAGCTCTGCTGACCTGGATCTCTGCCTCTAGAGCAGCTCTGCTGGCCTGGTTCTTAGGCTCTAGAGCAGCTCTGCTGACCTGGTTCTCTGGCTCTACAACGCCTCTGCTGACCTGGTTCTCTGGCTCTAAGGCAGCTCTGCTGACCTGGTTCTCTGGCTCTAAAGCAGCTCTGCTGACCTGGTTCTCTGGCTCTAGAGCAGCTCTGCTGACCTGGTTCTCTGGCTCTAAAGCAGCTCTGCTGACCTGGTTCTCTGGCTCTAAAGCAGCTCTGCTGACCTGGTTCTCTCCCTCTAAAGCAGCTCTGCTGACCTGGTTTCTCTGCCTCTAGAGCAGCTCTGCTGACCTGGTTCTCTGCCTCTAGAGCAGCTCTGCTGACCTGGTTCTCTGGCTCTACAACACCTCTGCTGACCTGGTTCTCTGGCTCTAAAGCAGCTCTGCTGACCTGGTTCTCTGGCTCTAAAGCAGCTCTGCTGACCTGGTTTCTCTGCCTCTAGAGCAGCTCTGCTGACCTGGTTCTCTGCCTCTAGAGTAGCTCTGCTGACCTGGTTCTTAGGCTCTAGAGCAGCTCTGCTGACCTGGTTCTCTGGCTCTAAAGCAGCTCTGCTGACCTGGTTCTCTGGCTCTAAAGCAGCTCTGCTGACCTGGTTCTCTCCCTCTAAAGCAGCTCTGCTGACCTGGTTCTCTGGCTCTACAGCAGCTCTGCTGACCTGGTTCTCTGGCTCTAAAGCAGCTCTGCTGACCTGGTTCTCTGGCTCTAAAGCAGCTCTGCTGACCTGGTTCTCTGGCTCTAGAGCAGCTCTGCTGACCTGGTTCTCTGGCTCTAAAGCAGTTCTGCTGACCTGGTTCTCTCCCTCTAAAGCAGATCTGCTGACCTGGTTTCTCTGCCTCTAGAGCAGCTCTGCTGACCTGGTTCTCTGCCTCTAGAGCAGCTCTGCTGACCTGGTTCTTAGGCTCTAGAGCAGCTCTGCTGACCTGGCTCTCTGGCTCTACAACGCCTCTGCTGACCTGGTTCTCTGGCTCTAAAGCAGCTCTGCTGACCTGGTTCTCTGGCTCTAAAGCAGCTCTGCTGACCTGGTTCTGTGGCTCTAGAGCAGCTCTGCTGACCTTTTTCTCTGGCTCTGAAGCAGCTCTGCTGACCTGGTTCTCTGGCTCTAAAGCAGCTCTGCTGACCTGGTTCTCTCCCTCTAAAGCAGCTCTGCTGACCTGGTTTCTCTGCCTCTAGAGCAGCTCTGCTGACCTGGTTCTCTCCCTCTAAAGCAGCTCTGCTGACCTGGTTTCTCTGCCTATAGAGCAGCTCTGCTGACCTGGTTCTCTGCCTCTAGAGCAGCTCTGCTGACCTGGTTCTTAGGCTCTAGAGCAGCTCTGCTGACCTGGTTCTCTGGCTCTAAAGCAGCTCTGCTGACCTGGTTCTCTGGCTCTAAAGCAGCTCTGCTGACCTGGTTCTCTCCCTCTAAAGCAGCTCTGCTGACCTGGTTCTCTGGCTCTACAGCAGCTCTGCTGACCTGGTTCTCTGGCTCTAGAGCAGCTCTGCTGACCTGGTTCTCTGGCTCTAGAGCAGCTCTGCTGACCTGGCTCTAAAGCAGCTCTGCTGACCTGGTTCTCTGGCTCTAAAGCAGCTCTGCTGACCTGGTTCTCTGGCTCTAGAGCAGCTCTGCTGACCTGGTTCTCTGGCTCTAGAGCAGCTCTGCTGACTTGGTTCTCTGGCTCTAAAGCAGCTCTGCTGACCTGGTTCTCTCCCTCTAAAGCAGCTCTGCTGACCTGGTTTCTCTGGCTCTACAGCAGCTCTGCTGACCTGGTTCTCTGGCTCTAGAGCAGCTCTGCTGACCTGATTCTTAGGCTCTACAGCAGCTCTGCTGACCTGGTTCTCTGGCTTTGAAGCAGCTCTGCTGACCTGGTTCTCTGGCTCTAGAGCAGCTCTGCTGACCTGGTTCTCTGGCTCTACAATGGCTCTGCTGACCTGGTTCTCTGGCTCTAAAGCAGCTCTGCTGACCTGGTTCTATGGCTCTAAAGCAGCTCTGCTGACCTGGTTCTCTGGCTCTAGAGCAGCTCTGCTGACCTGGTTCTCTGGCTCTAAAGCAGCTCTGCTGACCTGGTTCTCTGGCTCTAAAGCAGCTCTGCTGACCTGGTTCTCTGGCTCTAAAGCAGCTCTGCTGACCTGGTTTCTCTAGCTCTACAGCAGCTCTGCTGACCTGGTTTCTCTGGCTCTACAGCAGCTCTGCTGACCTGGTTCTCTGCCTCTATAGCAGCTCTGCTAACCTGGTTCTTAGGCTCTAGAGCAGCTCTGCTGACCTGGTTCTCTGGCTCTAAAGCAGCTCTGCTGACCTGGTTCTTAGGCTCTAGAGCAGCTCTGCTGACCTGGATCTCTGCCTCTAGAGCAGCTCTGCTGGCCTGTTTCTTAGGCTCTAGAGCAGCTCTGCTGACCTGGTTCTCTGGCTCTAAAGCAGCTCTGCTGACCTGGTTCTCTGGCTCTAAAGCAGCTCTGCTGACCTGGTTCTCTGGCTCTAAAGCAGCTCTGCTGACCTGGTTCTCTCCCTCTAAAGCAGCTCTGCTGGCACGTGGTTCTCTGGCTCTACAGCAGCTCTGCTGACCTGGTTCTCTGGCTCTAAAGCAGCTCTGCTGACCTGGTTCTCTGGCTCTAAAGCAGCTCTGCTGACCTGGTTCTCTGGCTCTAGAGCAGCTCTGCTGACCTGGTTCTCTGGCTCTAAAGCAGCTCTGCTGACCTGGTTCTCTGGCTCTAAAGCAGCTCTGCTGACCTGGTTCTCTGGCTCTAAAGCAGCTCTGCTGACCTGGTTCTCTCCCTCTAAAGCAGCTCTGCTGACCTGGTTCTCTGGCTCTAGAGCAGCTCTGCTGACCTGGTTCTCTGGCTCTAAAGCAGTTCTGCTGACCTGGTTCTCTCCCTCTAAAGCAGATCTGCTGACCTGGTTCTCTGCCTCTAGAGCAGCTCTGCTGACCTGGTTCTTAGGCTTTAGAGCAGCTCTGCTGACCTGGCTCTCTGGCTCTACAACGCCTCTGCTGACCTGGTTCTCTGGCTCTAAAGCAGCTCTGCTGACCTGGTTCTCTGGCTCTAAAGCAGCTCTGCTGACCTGGTTCTCTGGCTCTAGAGCAGCTCTGCTGACCTTTTTCTCTGGCTCTGAAGCAGCTCTGCTGACCTGGTTCTCTGGCTCTAAAGCAGCTCTGCTGACCTGGTTCTCTCCCTCTAAAGCAGCTCTGCTGACCTGGTTTCTCTGGCTCTACAGCAGCTCTGCTGACCTAGTTCTCTGGCTCTAGAGCAGCTCTGCTGACCTGGTTCTTAGGCTCTAGAGCAGCTCTGCTGACCTGGTTCTCTGGCTTTGAAGCAGCTCTGCTGACCTGGTTCTCTGGCTCTAGAGCAGCTCTGCTGACCTGGTTCTCTGGCTCTACAACGGCTCTGCTGACCTGGTTCTCTGGCTCTAAAGCAGCTCTACTGACTTGGTTCTATGGCTCTAAAGCAGCTCTGCTGACCTGGTTCTCTGGCTCTAGAGCAGCTCTGCTGACCTGGTTCTCTGGCTCTAAAGCAGCTCTGCTGACCTGGTTCTCTGGCTCTAAAGCAGCTCTGCTGACCTGGTTTCTCTGGCTCTACAGCAGCTCTGCTGACCTGGTTTCTCTGGCTCTACAGCAGCTCTGCTGACCTGGATCTCTGCCTCTAGAGCAGCTCTGCTGGCCTGGTTCTTAGGCTCTAGAGCAGCTCTGCTGACCTGGTTCTCTGGCTCTACAACGCCTCTGCTGACCTGGTTCTCTGGCTCTAAAGCAGCTCTGCTGACCTGGTTCTCTGGCTCTAAAGCAGCTCTGCTGACCTGGTTCTCTGGCTCTAGAGCAGCTCTGCTGACCTGGTTCTCTGGCTCTAAAGCAGCTCTGCTGACCTGGTTCTCTGGCTCTAAAGCAGCTCTGCTGACCTGGTTCTCTCCCTCTAAAGCAGCTCTGCTGACCTGGTTTCTCTGCCTCTAGAGCAGCTCTGCTGACCTGGTTCTCTGCCTCTAGAGCAGCTCTGCTGACCTGGTTCTCTGGCTCTACAACACCTCTGCTGACCTGGTTCTCTGGCTCTAAAGCAGCTCTGCTGACCTGGTTCTCTGGCTCTAAAGCAGCTCTGCTGACCTGGTTTCTCTGCCTCTAGAGCAGCTCTGCTGACCTGGTTCTCTGCCTCTAGAGTAGCTCTGCTGACCTAGTTCTTAGGCTCTAGAGCAGCTCTGCTGACCTGGTTCTCTGGCTCTAAAGCAGCTCTGCTGACCTGGTTCTCTGGCTCTAAAGCAGCTCTGCTGACCTGGTTCTCTCCCTCTAAAGCAGCTCTGCTGACCTGGTTCTCTGGCTCTACAGCAGCTCTGCTGACCTGGTTCTCTGGCTCTAAAGCAGCTCTGCTGACCTGGTTCTCTGGCTCTAAAGCAGCTCTGCTGACCTGGTTCTCTGGCTCTAGAGCAGCTCTGCTGACCTGGTTCTCTGGCTCTAAAGCAGTTCTGCTGACCTGGTTCTCTCCCTCTAAAGCAGATCTGCTGACCTGGTTTCTCTGCCTCTAGAGCAGCTCTGCTGACCTGGTTCTCTGCCTCTAGAGCAGCTCTGCTGACCTGGTTCTTAGGCTCTAGAGCAGCTCTGCTGACCTGGCTCTCTGGCTCTACAACGCCTCTGCTGACCTGGTTCTCTGGCTCTAAAGCAGCTCTGCTGACCTGGTTCTCTGGTTCTAAAGCAGCTCTGCTGACCTGGTTCTCTGGCTCTAGAGCAGCTCTGCTGACCTTTTTCTCTGGCGCTGAAGCAGCTCTGCTGACCTGGTTCTCTGGCTCTAAAGCAGCTCTGCTGACCTGGTTCTCTCCCTCTAAAGCAGCTCTGCTGACCTGGTTTCTCTGCCTCTAGAGCAGCTCTGCTGACCTGGTTCTCTCCCTCTAAAGCAGCTCTGCTGACCTGGTTTCTCTGCCTATAGAGCAGCTCTGCTGACCTGGTTCTCTGCCTCTAGAGCAGCTCTGCTGACCTGGTTCTTAGGCTCTAGAGCAGCTCTGCTGACCTGGTTCTCTGGCTCTAAAGCAGCTCTGCTGACCTGGTTCTCTCCCTCTAAAGCAGCTCTGCTGACCTGGTTTCTCTGCCTCTAGAGCAGCTCTGCTGACCTGGTTCTCTCCCTCTAAAGCAGCTCTGCTGACCTGGTTCTCTGGCTCTACAGCAGCTCTGCTGACCTGGTTCTCTGGCTCTAGAGCAGCTCTGCTGACCTGGTTCTCTGGCTCTAGAGCAGCTCTGCTGACCTGGCTCTAAAGCAGCTCTGCTGACCTGGTTCTCCGGCTCTAAAGCAGCTCTGCTGACCTGGTTCTCTGGCTCTAGAGCAGCTCTGCTGACCTGGTTCTCTGGCTCTAGAGCAGCTCTGCTGACTTGGTTCTCTGGCTCTAAAGCAGCTCTGCTGACCTGGTTCTCTCCCTCTAAAGCAGCTCTGCTGACCTGGTTTCTCTGGCTCTACAGCAGCTCTGCTGACCTGGTTCTCTGGCTCTAGAGCAGCTCTGCTGACCTGCTTCTTAGGCTCTACAGCAGCTCTGCTGACCTGCTTCTCTGGCTTTGAAGCAGCTCTGCTGACCTGGTTCTCTGGCTCTAGAGCAGCTCTGCTGACCTGGTTCTCTGGCTCTACAATGGCTCTGCTGACCTGGTTCTCTGGCTCTAAAGCAGCTCTGCTGACCTGGTTCTATGGCTCTAAAGCAGCTCTGCTGACCTGGTTCTCTGGCTCTAGAGCAGCTCTGCTGACCTGGTTCTCTGGCTCTAAAGCAGCTCTGCTGACCTGGTTCTCTGGCTCTAAAGCAGCTCTGCTGACCTGGTTTCTCTGGCTCTACAGCAGCTCTGCTGACCTGGTTTCTCTGGCTCTACAGCAGCTCTGCTGACCTGGTTCTCTGCCTCTATAGCAGCTCTGCTGACCTGGTTCTTAGGCTTTTAGAGCAGCTCTGCTGACCTGGTTCTCTGGCTCTAAAGCAGCTCTGCTGACCTGGTTCTTAGGCTCTAGAGCAGCTCTGCTGACCTGGATCTCTGCCTCTAGAGCAGCTCTGCTGGCCTGTTTCTTAGGCTCTAGAGCAGCTCTGCTGACCTGGTTCTCTGGCTCTAAAGCAGCTCTGCTGACCTGGTTCTCTGGCTCTAAAGCAGCTCTGCTGACCTGGTTCTCTCCCTCTAAAGCAGCTCTGCTGACGTGGTTCTCTGGCTCTACAGCAGCTCTGCTGACCTGGTTCTCTGGCTCTAAAGCAGCTCTGCTGACCTGGTTCTCTGGCTCTAAAGCAGCTCTGCTGACCTGGTTCTCTGGCTCTAGAGCAGCTCTTCTGACCTGGTTCTCTGGCTCTAAAGCAGCTCTGCTGACCTGGTTCTCTGGCTCTAAAGCAGCTCTGCTGACCTGGTTCTCTGGCTCTAAAGCAGCTCTGCTGACCTGGTTCTCTCCCTCTAAAGCAGCTCTGCTGACCTGGTTTCTCTGCCTCTAGAGCAGCTCTGCTGACCTGGTTCTCTGCCTCTAGAGCAGCTCTGCTGACCTGGTTCTTAGGCTCTAGAGCAGCTCTGCTGACCTGGTTCTCTGGCTCTACAACGCCTCTGCTGACCTGGTTCTCTGGCTCTAAAGCAGCTCTGCTGACCTGGTTCTCTGGCTCTAAAGCAGCTCTGCTGACCTGGTTCTCTGGCTCTAGAGCAGCTCTGCTGACCTGGTTCTCTCCCTCTAAAGCAGCTCTGCTGACCTGGTTTCTCTGCCTCTAGAGCAGCTCTGCTGACCTGGTTCTCTCCCTCTAAAGCAGCTCTGCTGACCTGGTTTCTCTGCCTATAGAGCAGCTCTGCTGACCTGGTTCTCTGCCTCTAGAGCAGCTCTGCTGACCTGGTTCTTAGGCTCTAGAGCAGCTCTGCTGACCTGGTTCTCTGGCTCTAAAGCAGCTCTGCTGACCTGGTTCTCTGGCTCTAAAGCAGCTCTGCTGACCTGGTTCTCTGGCTCTAAAGCAGCTCTGCTGACCTGGTTCTCTGGCTCTACAGCAGCTCTGCTGACCTGGTTCTCTGGCTCTAGAGCAGCTCTGCTGACTTGGTTCTCTGGCTCTAAAGCAGCTCTGCTGACCTGGTTCTGTCCCTCTAAAGCAGCTCTGCTGACCTGGTTTCTCTGGCTCTACAGCAGCTCTGCTGACCTGGTTCTCTGGCTCTAGAGCAGCTCTGCTGACCTGATTCTTAGGCTCTACAGCAGTTCTGCTGACCTGGTTCTCTGGCTTTGAAGCAGCTCTGCTGACCTGGTTCTCTGGCTCTAGAGCAGCTCTGCTGACCTAGTTCTCTGGCTCTACAACGGCTCTGCTGACCTGGTTCTCTGGCTCTAAAGCAGCTCTGCTGACCTGGTTCTATGGCTCTAAAGCAGCTCTGCTGACCTGGTTCTCTGGCTCTAGAGCAGCTCTGCTGACCTGGTTCTCTGGCTCTAAAGCAGCTCTGCTGACCTGGTTCTCTGGCTCTAAAGCAGCACTGCTGACCTGGTTTCTCTGGCTCTACAGCAGCTCTGCTGACCTGGTTTCTCTGGCTCTACAGCAGCTCTGCTGACCTGGTTCTCTGCCTCTATAGCAGCTCTGCTGACCTGGTTCTTAGGCTCTAGAGCAGCTCTGCTGACCTGGTTCTCTGGCTCTAAAGCAGCTCTGATGACCTGGTTCTTAGGCTCTAGAGCAGCTCTGCTGACCTGGTTCTCTGGCTCTAGAGCAGCTCTGCTGACCTGGTTCTTAGGCTCTAGAGCAGCTCTGCTGACCTGGTTCTATGGCTCTAAAGCAGCTCTGCTCTGGCAGGACAGAGTCTGGGGCAGAGTGAAAGGCAGGGCGAAGCAAGAATATGAGTATAGGTGGGAAGACAGAGCACAACGGAAGAACATGAGGATTAGTGTTAGGACAGAGTGCGGGGCAGAGGAACAGGCACCTAAAGTTAAAAACATGAGGATAAGTGGCAGGACAGTGTGGGGCAGAGGAACAGGCACGGCGAGTTAAAAACCTGAGGATAAGTGGCAGGATAGAGTGCGGGGCAGATAAAAAGCACGGCGAGGCAAGAACAATACTGTTGTGTGTTGAGGCAACAAAAGCGAAAAAAAGCAAAGTAAATACCATGCGGCACAAAGTTCTTGATATGCTGAAGGCCTGAAATGTATGTGTCTGCCTTGTATAGTTGCATCGCGCAGTGAAACTGAAACCTAAATCAAGGTGGGAGCGTGTGAAAGCTTACATCGCTCGAGAGGAGTCGCCGTGCGCGTGCACATCGCCTGTCCGGGCGCGCACATGTCCTGTCCCACTTCGCGCACCAAACCGACAACATTAGTCTCGCCAAGGCGGGCAGCGCATGCGCTGCGTCGCTAGGCGAGACCTAAAAAGGGGACAAGGCGGATAGACTCTTAGTGCATAAGTTACGCATCCACTCCACCAGCAACCACATTAGAGAATAAGTGGACGATGAGGGTCACAGAGGAAATCTTAGGGGGTTTTAGTAATTATAACACTACTTTCTATCAGGTCCAACAGCTTGATGCGCAGAGACAAGATGATTACCTGAGCACCTATAGCCCCCCAGATAGATCAGAAGAGTTACGCCTTCTTGAGGAAGATGTTACCCCAGATGAGGTCAGAGAGGCAATTAGTAGTGTCCCTTCACTTAAGGCACTCGGCCCTGATGACTATACTGCCACCTTCTATAAAGTCTATGCCTCTCTCTTGATAGAACCTCTAGTGCGCGTCTTTAATTCATTTCAGACATTCAAAGTTGTTACTGATACTATGTTGGTGCCGCACATTACTCTTCTCCTGAAACCGGCTAAACCAGCCTCACAATGTCATTCCTATAGGCCTATAGCCCTCCTCAACCGCGATGTGAAGCTGTTTGCTTCCATCCTGGTTGCTCGCCTGTGCCATGTATATTTTGCCCTGACACAATCTGGCTTTATCCGCATTAGACAAGCAAATTACAATACTTGGCTGGCGGCAGCCCTTTTGGAAGTAGAGGAGTGGTAGCATCAACCTATGGCCCTTCCCTCCCTTGACGCAGAGAAGGCGTTGGATAGGGTGCATTGAAACTATCTCACCAAAGTCCTAGAAAAAATCTACCTAAGCTCCAAAATAAAAACATTTATCCTTTCCATCTTTCAGAAACCTACAGCTAAACTCAAAATCAAAGATTCCTTCTCCCAACTAATTTGGCATATGCGAGGCACCCAAAAACACCCATAGACCTGATTATGCGGGGCATAATCCACTTTCTTTTGTAGGAATGGTAGTGGGGGGTAACTTCCTCTACCCACCTGCTGGTCTAAATAATTTAACCGGTCTTATCCAGTCCTCAATGCCCACAGTAATTTTTTATAAAAAAACGTCAGTTTGTCAGTCACCTCTTTCCAAATATACCCCCAACTAGACAGGTGAATAGAAAAACAAAAAATTGTGTGTAGGTGAGAAAGCCCCTCATGTGCGCTACACCAGAGGAGTTACTGGTAGGTTCTCACCAGTGGTGCCCACGTTTCTCATCATTGGTAACTTTCTCACCTATAGAGAAAAGAAAAGAAAGAGTGTCCAGTACAGATAATAGAGGTGAAAATAATGTGTGTATCAAAAAAGAGAAAAAGACCCCGTAATGTGTGGGAGATAAAGTAAATCTCTGATTAAAATTGAGTTAAGACTCACATATATGGTGTGCCAGTTTTATTCAAGATCGTGAGCTTACTCAAGATTTAAAAACAACTGCATGTTGCAGACCAATTCAGGATGGGCCAACATGTTTCATTGCCTGTTCTTAGTTGTGGCAATTTCGTCAGGGCTCGAGGTCACAAATCACCTCACGAGACTTCAAGTTTTGTACACGGAGTGACTGACAAACACAAAAAAGATATCAATTAAAAACTACCAACCAGTTAGAACCTCCTCTATAATATCTACTGGCTTCTTAGGTCAAAAAATTGACCTAAATAACATTGACTTCAATGTATATTTACCAGGTGGAATCCAAGGCCCCTCGTACCAGCTTTCCACCGTGTCACAGCGTATTTCCTTCTATCGTAAGCCCCCTTACAACATCATCCGTTGCCATGAATATACCTGCAAAAACATATAACCACTGTTCATTCCCTTCTTATATATACCGAATGTTCGTTAATTCAAACCATGGTCATACTCCCAACCACGCCGTATTTACTGCGGGTTTCGTTCAGGCTACCGAAATTGGTTAACAACTCGTTGCCCCCTCAGCTCGTTCAAATTGGGCTTTGGAACTCACACCGTAATCATTACCGTGTTAAAATCTTTCAAGCACATCACCCCTCTTTGTTAGCATCCACAACCGGGACGAGTGTCCGTGCTAACTCACCACTCATTAAGACCTCCCACACATACTCTTACCGCGTACACCTGTGAAGCGAGCTTCGTCTCGTTCCGGCGTGTCAATGCGGTCCTCACGCTTAGATTTCACCAGCGCGTCCCGGTAACATGAAGGCATGTGACTTCACCGCTGGTCCTCGCGCCTCCCAATAGAAAACATAAGCGCCATCTTTGACTAGTATTCGCAATTATACATAGTCAATTCCGGAACTGCACCCAGCATTGTTAATATTTTAATTCACTTTCATATATCCACAGTGTCACGCCATCAACATAGCTGAATAGCCTTGATTTATTGATGCTGGTGTACGGGCAGTTAAATTCCAAAAACAACTATCACGATCAAGGCTCTTTGTCAAGGCTCTCAGTCTCCTTCCATCTTCGACTGGTATTCTCCATTAAGCATAGTCAATTCAGGAACTACACCAAGCACTTCAATGTTTTAACTTACTCTCATGTGTCAACAGTGTCAAAGGCTCAACATAGCTGGATAATCTTTATTTATTGCTGTTGATATATGGGCAGTTAAGTTCCAAAATTAACTGTCACGATCAGGGCGCTTTATCTTCCGACCCCACTGGCATGGGTACATTACATTAAGCGATCCCTAGTTAGTACAAACAGGGAGCCTACTTCTGTCATACTGCTTGTGACACATATTGGCCATCATCAATTCAGCACCATCACCAATATCAAGTTGCAGTCATCATTCCCCTCGCAAGGGGTATTCCATAATGCGTCTGGTCAAGTCTCACACCTCAGCTGATTATCCACTGATCTTATTCCATTCAATAAAATCATTAAGGCCGAGTTGATCAGCCTTTTCACAAAAAATCCATCGGGCCTCTTTCTTAGCAAGTGTTTTCTCAATATTGCATGCCTCATCCACTACTCTTTCCAACACAAGCCATTTCAACGCCCTAAAGTCATGTTGTTGTTCTTTGAAATGTTGCACCAGCCGTGTGGTTAGTTTTCCTGATTTTATTGTACTCAGATGTTCTTGAATACGGACTTTGATCTTTCTCAAGGTAAAACCTATATGGTGTAACCCACACTGGCAGGTAAGTCGGTAAATCACGTTAACAGTATTACAATTGCTGAATTTGGTCAAATACCATGTCCTACCATTCATCAATTGCACACTGTTAGTTTTCTCTGTCAAATCACACACTGAACAACTACCACAAGGGTAGTGTCCGGGCGTAATCGATGAATTTTTAGTGCACTGCACTGGTCGTGTTTGCACCAGTTTGTCCTTTAAGTTACATGCTCGTCTGAAAGCAAACCTGGGCTGTGGCATCTTAAATTCAGTTGTAGATAATAACGACCAATGTTTCCTAATGGCTTGACGGATTTTGGTCGACAAAGGGTCAAAAGACATGACCACTGGCAGGCAATCGCTACTCTGTCTCACATTTCTCTCTAGTAAAGCATCTCGAGGTGTGTTAAGAGCTCTTTTTCGGGCTTTGTTCACCACCCTGCTAGGATAGGCCCTCTGTACCAATTTGTCTGCCAGACTCTCAGACTGCTGCATATAGGCACTTGTAGATGAACAGTTCCTGTACCGGAGGAACTGACCCACGGGCAAATTATCACGTAAGGCCCTCGGATGAAACGACTGGTAATGAAGCAATGAATTTCTATCTGTGGATTTCTGATGAACAGTGGTGCAAAGTTTATTGGCAACCACCAAGATATCCAAATCAAGATTTACTGCATTTTGATTACTCATAGTCCAAGTGAACTTAAGGCATGTATCCAATCCATTAAGCCAGTTCAAGAATTCAAGGAGACCACTTTCCGATCCGAACCAGATGCACAGCACATCATCTATATACCTCTTCCAGAGGCAAATATTCCTCTGGAAGGAGTTTGAAGTATGATGAATGTAGTTCTCTTCAAACTGGACCGCATAAATGCAGGCCAGACTAGGCGCAAAGGTTGCACCCATAGATGTTCCTGATACTTGTAAAAACAGCTGGTTCTTATAGCTGAAATAATTTCGCGTCAGTGCCAACTCTATACACTGTAGCACAAATGATTGGGGGGTATCATAAAACCACTCCTGTCCCCCAAGAGCACGCGCTGCTGCCACCAGCGTGGCATCTTGGGGTATGCTAGTATACAGTGACTCGATATCTATAGTCACCAAAAACTGTCGTGTAGAGTCAAATTCTATTTCATCAAGAATGTTTAAAATATCGGTCGTGTCCTGGACATAGGAAGGTTGTTTTAATACTGCCTCCCTCAAGAAAAAGTCTGAAAATTGTGACAGAGGTTCAAGGACAGATTGTATCCCCGAAACTATCGGGCGTCCTGGGGGTGGCCATTGGACCTTATGGATTTTAGGCAATATATAAAATGCCGGTGTCCTAGGTTTGGGGTTCATTAAAATTCTGCCTCCTGACCAGTAATCCATTTTTCTCTTTCGCCTGTCCAACCAATGTCTTGATTATGTCCTGAAGCTCACCAACAGGGTCACGGGGTAGTGGCTGGTAATTTTCGCGTACCCCAAGGAGTCTCATGACTTCAGTCTCGTAATCACTCGTATTCATTACAACCACCGCCCGCCCTTATCGGCAGATTTTATAGTTATCGCCTCATTGTCCTGTAGACTTTTAATTGCCTGCCAGTCATCACGGCTCATGTTGTTAAAGGTGTGCTGTTTGTCAGACTGTTCCAAGGTAGTAATATCATCGAGCACCCGTTGCTCAAATACCAGCACCTCGGGTCCTACTGATGAATCTGGAGGACAAAACTGAGATGGGCGATGTAAATTTGTTGAAAATAATGAAGGGGGGGTCAGTACTCTTATTTGCAAAGAATTTTTTCAACTTGATCTTTCTCATAATCTCATGGAATTCCATCCTACATGTTAGAAATGGGATTTCTGGTTGGCTAAGGCTTGCGCCAAAGCCAGGCAGAGACCACCACTCTAGTCAGGGCAAGGGAGTTACACGCCGAAGATAACCCCTGCTCACCCCCTTGGTAGCTTGGCACGAGCAGTCAGGCCTATCCCGGAGCCAATGTGTAAAGCGTTTGCGCAACACACACGCACAGCAGCAACCCACTAGGCACACTACAAAAGGAACTCCACACAAGGTTATATCAAAAATAGCCTTTGTATTATCATAAAACACATTAGAATAGTAATCACACAATATACACTGTGCCACCTGGCACTAGGCAATATTTACAGGGGAATATATACACCTGACAGGGCCAATCGGGCCACTGTCAGAACCATCACAAATGCACAAATAGTAAATAACGCACCCAGTAACTACTGGAAGAATAATGACCTCAGCATTATCACCTGCAACATAAACACATTATGTCTGCATCATATTAGGCATAAAACATTATGCGCCAATCTCATAACATAAACCACATTATGTCATCATCTCATAAACATAAACCACATTATGTATAACCTCATAACATAAACCACATTATGTCATAAATCAGGGTGCATGAACGACATTTCAGGTGCACCACTTAACTCACACTTAGGGCCTGGTGCCCTATATCTCACACAGCCCCGCTGGCCAACTGGCCTTCTCAAAGGGGCTCAAAAATGCCCTGTGTCCCAAATGTCAGGGCGGCTGCCAATGCAGCAGAATCCACAAGTGCGCCATTGCGCTGGGGCAGAGGAGTGTATCTCACTCCTATCTCACTAGAAATGCCCCCAAAGAACGGTTGGCCTAAACGTTTCAGCTGACGCTAATTGCCGTGCAGCTGTGATGAAAAGCAGGCCTGGCACTCACTGTGCCTCTCCAGCCCCACTGGGCCTCTCTTAACTCAATTTGCCCCCATCGGTGCCGACATGGCACTGGCACTCCACGTGCCGTCTGAGCTCCACTCCGGGACTCTTAAAAATGAAAAGTGCCCCCTTCAGGCAGCTGCCCTCTAGCAAGCGGGGCAGCTGTGTCAAGCAACACGGGCACTAACTGTGCCTCCGGAGCATAGAAAAATGCTCACACCTCAGCCCCCACTCACCGGGACTCTGTACAGAGGGAGTCTCTCTGCCAATGCGGCGGACCTGGAGACTCCGGCCCCCCTCCCTCGGGACAGCTCTCCTCCAATGCGGCGGGGGGCAGGCACCGACAATGTGCCTCAGGCCCCCCTCCGCCATAATCACCCAAATGCGGCAGCACGCGGGGCTCCCCCTCACGCAGGGGAGCTCCGTTCTTCTTCATGGCCGCAACTTCCGCTTCCGAGTGCGCGAGGCCCCGCCCACCGTCAGGCAAGGCCGCCTGACTTCCTGCCATAGGATTGGGCCGCAGCGGTGACTTCTTTTGGCCAGGCCAATGCGGGGTGGGCACCCGCACGGTAAATAAAAGCATAAGCGGGGTGGGCACCCGCCACTCTCACCTATCAAATAAGCGGGGTGGGCACCCGCGAAAGTAAGGAAAAACACGGGGTGGGCACCCGCCGCTTTAGGCATCACGGGGGAATCCCTCACGCCGGGATTCCCCCCAACAGGACGAGCAGCTCAGCGCTGCAAAAACCCACGCATTCCTCTTCTGGGGAAAATCAAGATATAGCGCTCACAGGGCGCAAGAGGTCACAGCTCCTCGACAAAAGTCCTGAAGGTCCTGGAAAAAGAACAAGCCCACGCAAAATGTTCCTCTAGGTCCAGGGGCACAGCTGGGCCCAGGGAGGCCAGCACACAGGGCCCTCCTCCAGGGAGGTAAGCCCCCATGGCGGTTCCTCCTGGGCCCCAGCAGCAGCACGCCCCCAAGTCAGGTACAGCACACTAGCATAGAACTGAACACATTTCATGGGGTCACAGCCCCTATATTTATATCACACAATCTCTTTGTCTTCAGTACAGGGCATGGGGTTCAGGGGGGATTTGGAGCACTTTGTTTTCCAAGCTCCTCTTCCCCTTTGTCAGGTAGGGGCTAGGTGATCAGACACACCACAGGGGGCGGAGCCAGCATTGTACAGGCTGGGCACAGTCCTATTCAGAGTCAGGGATTACCCCTCCCACTACTCCCAATGCAGGTGTCCCATTCAGCCTAGCGCTGACTCACCATGCCCCTCCTGGAGCCACACACACCTCCCAGCCCCTGTCACTCAAAAGCCAGACATGCAATTCACATCAGGCAGGCAGACACATAGCACACAGAAATGCCAACTTCTAAAAGTGGCATTTCTCCAACAGTCATAATAAATCTGCGCACACCATTGCGCAGCTTTTATTCTCACAATTTCATACATACTAAACTTGACCACGCTGCTCCTCCCATTCCAGGAATTACCACTGACACACTTAATCAGGGAATCCCCCATGCATTCCTATGGGGGGACAGGCCAACCTTACCAAATGTACACAGAGAGCGCACGCACTTTCCACTGGACCACAGTGCAAAAGTGCCCAGAGGCCTAAAACCAACAACACCAGGTCACAGAAAAGGCAAAAAGTTTAGGGGTGAGCCTGCCAAAAAGGGCCAAGTCCAACACTACATTTAAAAGAATCATGTCGCGGAGTGGGGACATACCCCAAACCTTTATTCAAAACCCGCAGTTCACTGGATGTCAAAGGGTAGTCCGATAAATTGACCACTATATTGTTCACAGGGGGGGGTCCTGCCCCGAATGCGAGTTATTCGTGGAGAAAACGCTTGCCATGCCTGATCTTGGTTCTGGCGTGCACGCCCTCTGCCTCTCTGGCCTCCCCCTCTGTTGCCCCTCTGATTTTGTCCTAAAAAAGACCTCAACAGGTCTCCTAAATCTTCATTGGACTTAGCTTGAGGATTAAATCTCACTCTATTTTGATTTGAGGATAAATATTACCAGCAAGGCAGCGAACAAACACAACAGACAAACTACCAAAGGGGTGGGCGTCAACAGGTTAGAAGAACTCCTCAAAATTGGACTTTTGATAACACTTCTAGTGAAGAAGAAGATACAGGTGCACAATACTCAAATCAAAATAGAGTGAGATTTAATCCTCAAGCTAAGTCCAATGAAGATTTAGGAGCCCTGTTGAGGTCTTTTTTAGGACAAAATCAGAGGGGCAACAGAGGGGGAGGCCAGAGAGGCAGAGGGCGTGCACGCCAGAACCAAGATCAGTCATGGCAAACGTATTCTCCACGAATAACTCGCAGTCGGGGCAGGACCCCCCTGTGAACAATATAGTGGTCAATTTATCGGACTACCCTTTGACATCCAGTGAACTGTGGGTTTTGAATAAAGGTTTGGGGTATGTCCCCACTCCGCGACATGATTCTTTTAAATGTAGGATGGAATTCCATGAGATTACGAGAAAGATGAAGTTGAAAAAATTCTTTGCAAATATGAGTACTGACCCCCCTTCATTATTTTCAACAAATTTACATCGCCCATCTCAGTTTTGTCCTCCAGATTCATCAGTAGGACCCGAGGTGCTGGTATTTGAGCAACGGGTGCTCGATGATATTACTACCTTGGAACAGTCTGACAAACAGCACACCTTTAACAACATGAGCCGTGATGACTGGCCGGCAATTAAAAGTCTACAGGACAATGAGGCGATAACTATAAAATCTGCCGATAAGGGCGGGGCGGTGGTTGTAATGAATACGAGTGATTACGAGACTGAAGTCATGAGACTCCTTGGGGTACGCGAAAATTACCAGCCACTACCCCGTGACCCTGTTGGTGAGCTTCAGGACATAATCAAGACATTGGTTGGACAGGCGAAAGAGAAAAAATGGATTACTGGTCAGGAGGCAGAATTTTTAATGAACCCCAAACCTAGGACACCGGCATTTTATATTTTGCCTAAAATCCATAAGGTCCAACGACCACCCCCAGGACGCCCGATAGTTTCGGGGGATACAATCTGTCCTTGAACCTCTGTCACAATTTTCAGACTTTTTCTTGAGGGAGGCAGTATTAAAACAACCTTCCTATGTCCAGGACACAACGGATATTTTAAACATTCTTGATGAAATAGAATTTGACTCTACACGACAGTTTTTGGTGACTATAGATATCGAGTCACTGTATACTAGCATACCCCAAGATGCCACGCTGGTGGCAGCAGCGCGTGCTCTTGGGGGACAGGAGTGGTTTTATGATACCCCCCAATCATTTGTGCTACAGTGTATAGAGTTGGCACTGACGCGAAATTATTTCAGCTATAAGAAGCAGCTGTTTTTACAAGTATCAGGAACATCTATGGGTGCAACCTTTGCGCCTAGTCTGGCCTGCATTTATGCGGTCCAGTTTGAAGAGAACTATATTCATCATACTTCAAACCCCTTCCAGAGGAATATTTGCCTCTGGAAGAGGTATATAGATGATGTGCTGTGCATCTGGTCCGGATCGGAAAGTGGTCTCCTTGAATTCTTGAACTGGCCTAATGGATTGGATACATGCCTTAAGTTCACTTGGACTATGAGTAATCAAAATGCAGTATATCTTGATTTGGATATCTTGGTGGTTGCCAATAAACTTTGCACCACTGTTCATCAGAAATCCACAGATAGAAATTCATTGCTCCATTACCAGTCGTTTCATCCGAGGGCCTTACGTGATAATTTGCCCGTGGGTCAGTTCCTCCGGTACCGCAGGAACTGTTCATCTACAAGTGCCTATATGCAGCAGTCTGAGAGTCTGGCAGACAAATTGGTACAGAGGACCTATCCTAGCAGGGTGGTGAACAAAGCCCGAAAAAGAGCTCTTAACACACCTCGAGATGCTTTACTCGAGAGAAATGTGAGACAGAGTAGCGATTGCCTGCCAGTGGTCATGACTTTTGACCCTTTGTCGACCAAAATCCGTCAAACCATTAGGAAACATTGGTCGTTATTATCTACACTGAATTTAAGATGCCACAGCCCAGGTTTGCTTTCAGACGAGCATGTAACTTAAAGGACAAACTGGTGCATACACGACCAGTGCAGTGCTTAAAAATTCATCGATTCCACCTGGACACTACCCTTGTGGTAGTTGTTCAGTGTGTGATTTGACGGAGAAAACTAACAGTGTGCAATTGATGAATGGTAGGACATGGTATTTGACCAAATTCAGCAATTGTAATACTGTTAACGTGATTTACCGACTTACCTGCCAGTGTGGGTTACACTATATAGGTTTAACCTCGCGAAAGATCAAAGTCCGTATTCAAGAACATCTGAGTACGGGGGCGTGGCTAAGCCGCGGAGCGTAATGGCCGCAGGCTAGAGAAGCTCCGGTGATCACTGTTCCTTCCCGACTATCCGATCCACAAATCCGGCTCCCGAGTGTGCGGGACAACTGTCGGAACAGCTGCTGCCCCGGCTGAGCTGGCGTCCGGCTTTGTGAGCCCTCAATCGGCGGAGATATCATCGCCCCAGATCGCGGCCTTCACCGGCTCTCGAGTCGGAGGCCGAGGCGTAGGCCGTAAGGGCGGGGCGACGTGCCTGCCCGATTCGCCCGCTATGTGAGGCCGGTGCCGAGGCCTGGAACTTGTAGTGACGGGGGCGAGTCACGAGGCAGCCCTGGGAGGTGAAAGGACCCCGGCGACCTCAACCGATGTGAGGGAGAGGAGCTGAGATTCCTACATACAGCGTCTGGCATTGCGGAGGTGAGGACGCGTGCTGCCTGGAGGGCCGGAGAGCTCTGGTCATCCGGCCCGGCCCTGCACGCCTGAGGTCGGCTCTGGGAACCGGGTTGGGCGCGGCGGCCCACCTTCCCCTCTCCCCACCTTTTCAGCTCTGGAGGGGGCGGATCGACGGCCTGTACCTGTGGCGGAGACCCCTGTTGTCGGCCCTGGGGAAACTGTGTGCGCTTTGACTCCGGCTGCTGTCGGCCCCCACCGCAGACCAAGGGCGGCACACGAAGTGGAGTGCAGGCGCGCTGACCAGGGGTGGTGAGCGGACCAGGGATACGCTGATCCTGAGAGGCTGGTGCCGTGAAGGGAGTGCTGACCACATCACCGTGGGTGCCCAACCATCCAAAGGCCCCCCCCCTGGGACCATTGGAGTTGTGCCACCAGAGGCCCACTGAGGCGACGGCGGGGTACCCGGGGAGGTGTGAATTACTGCGCCCAGAGAACTGCCGGCGGACGCCCTGGTCTGCGGCCTGAGCCGACCCACTGGGCCCTGGTGAGGAGTCCACCGACGTAGGAGTTCTTCGCCACTTTGGGACGTGTTGAGGGTCGGGGGCGCCCTGGTCATTTCCCTCCCCTTCCCCCAGTGGCATCACAACATCTGAGGGCGGAGTGATTTGGAGCCCTCTGTCTCCCCAGAGTCCGGGGGGGGGCTGCTATAGCTCGGGGAGCCATGTCGGGCTCCAGGAGTAATAAAATAGTGCAGCAAAATAAACTGGGCAGGTACACACTCCCCAAGGTGGTGCCACCGGACCCCCATCCCACGGCCAAACCAACAAATGGCGCAGAGGGGGGGCGCACCAGAGCTAACTCTGCAGGACGTAATGGATGCCATATCAGGGGTCCGACAATCCCTCGAACAGAGAATGGATGCAATAACGACGGAAGTAACGCTAATCAGGGCAGATCTAACCAAAATCGGAGAAAAAGTTAAGCAGATGGAGATCACCACCTCCAGCCTGGTCGACGACACATCAAAAATACAGCGTGATATCAGTGACCTCCAAGCCTTCCAAAAATTTGCAGAAGCGAAACTGGACGACTACGAAGGACGCACCCATCATAACAATGTGCGCATAATTGGGGTTCCAGAAAAAGCGGAAGGGCAGGCAGTGGACCTGTTCGCGGAGGATCTCATTCTCACCCGCCTCCGGCCCAAGGGTCTCTCTAAATTCTTTGTAGTCGAATGGGCGCACAGAGTACCTGGGGGACGTCTGAAGCCTGGAGCGCCGCCTCAGCCAATCCTGGCAAGATTGCTAAACTTCCGTGACCGAGATGTCATTCTCCAAAATGCCAGGGGAGCCCCCGCCGCTCCGCTACAAGAACTCAGAAATTTCATTCTTTCCGGACTTCACTTTGGCCGTACAGAGGCAGAGACGCTCCTTTCTAGCGGTCAAGAAAAAGCTGCGGGAGAGAGGGGTCAAGTATGCAATGCTGTTCCCGGCCCAGCTGAGGGTGGAAGCTAATGGGAAAGCATGGTTCTTTGACCACCCTGAGGGAGCGGCGGACTGGCTCGAAGGCTGGAGAGGGGCGGAGGACCATAACGCCCGCTGAGGTCAGACCACACACTGACTTAAGACTCACCTTGTCGTGCAATTGTATACTGTATGGAGCGAGTTGTCAGCTATGGCATGGGGCTCTTGCGGGGTGGGTTGGATTCGTTAGATCCGGCTGGGTACAGGTGAGGTGTTAGTAATGTTTCATGTTTGTGCATGTATCACTTGTTGCTCTACGGCCCTACACAGGGAGCACCGACAGCCGTTTGAGGGTAGGGAGGGAGCACACCAGCAAAGCCTCTTCCCTCTATTTTAAACTACGGGTAGTTACTTGTTGGGGCGACAGCACTCTGCATAGTTTTTTCAATGGGCAGTTCAAGGCCCAGAGTGCAGGGACGCAGGGTGGGGGGTAGTTGGGTGGGGACAGAGGGGTTATTGTTCGTTTTCGTTATGTCAACTGAACGGAGCTGTACGCAAGAGAAAGGGCACGCAGCCTACACTTATCACAATGGATACACACCGGGACAGCAATTTTAAGCTTTTGAGTTGGAATGTCAATGGTCTGGGGGATAAACTAAAGCGTTGCATAGTCCTACAACATATTAAACGACACTCCCCTGATGTGGTGCTCATTCAGGAGTCGCACTTGGTGGGCAATTCCTGTAAGGCGTTAAACAGATGGGGATACAAACTTGTGGCACATTCTGGGTTTACCTCTGGTTCTAGAGGGGTGGGCATAATGTTGAAAAACTCCTTCCCGCTCTCCATCCACCAGACGCTGGTGGATGACATGGGCAGATACACAGCAGTCTCAGGGCAATGGGAGGGGTCAACCCTCAATCTGGTGACGGCATATGTCCCACCTGGACTTCAGGGTCCCGCATTTAAAGACCTGGGCAGCATGTTGTTATCACTCCCCGAGGGACGCCTAGTAGTGGGAGGCGACTTTAACTCAGTGGTTTCGGGCCTCCTTGACCGGCACCCCCCACGTGACATAGGTTCCTCCTCTAAATGGCTTTCGGACTTTTTGGGCGCCATGGGCCTAGTTGATGTGTGGCGCGCGTTTCACCCGGACACCACCCAATACACCTTCCATTCTGGCGCCCATAACAGTCTCTCCCGTATTGACTACCTGCTGGTCCCGGCTGCCCAGATCACTGAGATTCAAGACACCAAACACATGGCAAGGGGCATATCGGATCATTCTCCTATATGGGCCCACCTTGCTCTGGGGGACAGACAAGTCGGCAGGGTTGCACCTATTAACCCCTGGTACCTCCGTCATCCGGCGGTCCTTCAGACACTTTCACAGCATATTGACAACTATTTGTTAGAAAATATAGGTTCCGTCTGCTCCCCCCAAACACTTTGGGAAGCGTTTAAGGCTGTGGTGAGGGGGCAGGCGCTCTCCTTGATTGCCGGGACGTGGAAAGAAAAACTGAAGGACCTGACACAAGTAGAAAACGACATCCTCCGTCTGGAGGAGGCAAGTGGGGAGGAACTCACACAAGAGGTACTCCATAATCTGCGACTCAAACGAGAAGAGTACAAAATGATCGCCACCGATATGGCTAGGAAGATGGGGAGGGACAAAGCCGGTAGGATATATGAGCTAGGGGATAAAGCAGGGAAACTCCTAGCATGGCTAGATAAGAAAGAAATGGCAAACAGGCTCGTTCCGGAGCTCATAAACGACAGGGGCCTGAAAGTCAATGACCCACAAGCTATCGTGAGTGAATTTGCTGAGTACTATAGCTCAGTATACCGATCGAACTCCGCCCTCTCTGAGGAGGACTCCACGGAGCTCCTCAGGGATATTCAGCTGCCGACTCTGTCAGAGGAAGAAAGAGACACACTAGACAGCGCCCTCACCGACGACGAATTGGCAAAGGCGATTAGAGATCTTCGCCCTGGCAAAGCCACGGGCCCTAATGGCCTGCCAGTGGAATTGTACAAGTTGAAACCAGAAGCACTTGCTCCGCACCTACGGGCCATGTTCGTAGAAAGCCTAAAAGTGGGCTTGTTGCCACAGGATCAACGAGTAGCCACATTCGTAGCCATATGTAAGGAGGGTAAGCCAAAGTCCAAATGCTCCTCATATAGGCCCATCTCCCTGCTAAATGCAGAGCCCAAAATATTAGCAAAAGTGTTGGCGAATCGCTTGGTCCAAGTAATTTGCAAATTAGTCCACCCTGACCAATCGGGCTTTATGCCTCATCGTAACACTGCTCTGAATCTGAGACACCTGCATGGCGTACTGGGCAGAGTTGACACGCTTCAGGAGGCGGCGATAGTGGTCTCTCTGGACGCTACAATGGCATTTGACACGATAGAGTGGCCATATCTGTTTGCAGCGTTAGCCAAACTGGGATTTGGGCCCAATTTCATGGGATGGTGCAGGCTCCTCTACACAGAGCCCCTAGGGCAAGTAGTGGTAAACAACAGAAAATCGGAGGTCTTCAGGCTGGAACGTGGAACCCGTCAGGGACGTCCGCTGTCGCCCCTTCTCTTTGCCCTTGCCCTTGAGCCCTTGGCAGCGTGGATCCGTTGGAGCCCAGTAATAAGGGGACTCAAGTGGGCGGAGGGGTGGGAAGACCGAATCTCCCTTTACGCGGACGATATCTTCCTATATCTCGCCTCCCCGAAAGCATCCCTTCACGCAGCCCTAAATATCTTCACTATCTTTGGGAGGTATTCCGGGTATAGGATCAACTGGAGTAAATCCCTGATGTATGTTCTCAAGGGAAACCCCCCTCCCTGCCCCGAGACTGCCCTATGCATACAGCAGATACAGGTTTCCGGTATTTGGGAATCTTTATAGCGACAGACCCCAAAATTAGATACGAGCGAAACCTGCTTCCCCCACTGCAGAGACTTAAGCACGACGCGGCGGTCTGGAGGACGCTCCCTCTCTCGCTTCTCGGGAGGGCAGCGCTTTTTAAAATGATGTCACTACCACGCTTCCTCTACGCATTACAGAATGCCCCAGACCCTGTCCCAGCGAAGTACTTTCGGGAGGTTGATGGCCTGCAGAGAAACCTGCTCTGGGAGGGGAGACCCCGTATTGCCTTGTGGAAATTGAGCCTGAGTTGGTATGATGGGGGCATCGCGTTGCCTGATATCAGGAGGTACTACTGGGCCTCACATCTGGCGGCGATCAATCACTGCACCTACCGCCAACACGATGACCCTGCCTATAGAATGGATAAATGGCTGTTGCCGGGGGGCGCTTTCAGCAGGGCCTTGTACTCAAGACCACACAGGTTCCCTCTGACGGGCCTTACCAGACACTCAGTGAAGGTCTGGCACACAGCAAATAAAAGTTAGGGATGGGAGAGGAAGCTCACGAGGGCCACCCCCACTCTGGGATGCAGAACAGCTGGGTACCCTGGGCAGCACAAAGGGGTTTGATAAGTGGGACCTAATCGAGATCTCGACAATCGGGGACCTCTGGAGGGGAGGAGAGGTGGTTTCATTCTCCGCATTACGCCAGAGCCACGAACTCGCTGACAAGGAACAATTTTGATATCTACAAGTCAGACACGCGCTCCAGTCATCTCTGGCCAGGGGCACCACCCTTCCTGACTCCTCGCCATTAGAGGACAGGCTACTTGATGGTTATCTGCCAGATAAAGCGATCTCCCTGACTTACAAGAAGTTGATTAACAACACCTCAGACCCCCTGACACTCTTGAGGCAGCGCTGGGAGGGAGATGGGCTAGTGCTGGACGACGAGGATTGGCAGGAGGCAACTGCGTCTCCGCGGGAGGTGGCGATCTCTTCTAGGTTGCGTCTGGTTCAGTTGAAAATCCTCCACAGAGTGTATATCACTGGACCTGCTCTTGTCAAAATGGGAAAAGTGGAGGAGGGTAATTGTAGACGGGGATGTGGCCTGATGGGATTCTTTCTGCACATAATATGGGAATGTTTGCTTGTGCAGTCCTACTGGCGGAAGATACACGAGTGTATGAGTAGGGTGCTCGGGGTCACCTTACAGCCAGAAGCCAGGAGATGTCTATTGAATGTATGGGAGCCTACAGACCTCACCAGTAAAGATAAGATCTGGGTCACACTGGGTTTAATGGTGGCAAAAAGAAACATCGCGCAGCTGTGGGGGGCGGGAGAGCCACCCAAACTTGGATCATGGAAGAAAGACATGGACTGGTCCATGCTCAGGGAGAAGACCGTTTATACCTCGCGGGGATGTCCCCGTAAGTGGTCCTCTGTATGGAATAAATGGAATGCATACCGGGGCCATATTTGTATCCCACCAGCCGTTCCCACGACAGATGATCCGTCCACACCGTAACCGTTGGGAACGAATATGTGATAACTGTATAACTTGTGTGCAGTGCAGCAACAAAATTGAAATGTATAGCTCCTTCTGAGCGCTCTAAAATGTCGACTTGTTTTATGTTCAATAAAAAGATTTAAAAAAAAAAAGAACATCTGAGTACAATAAAATCAGGAAAACTAACCACACGGCTGGTGCAACATTTCAAAGATCAACACCATGACTTTAGGGTGTTGAAATGGCTTGTGTTGGAAAGAGTAGTGGATGAGGCATACAATATTGAGAAAACACTTGCTAAGAAAGAGGCCCCATTGATTTTTTCTGAAAAGGCTGATCAACTCGGCCTTAATGATTTTATTGAATGGAATAAGATCAGTGGATAATCAGCTGAGGTGTGAGACTTGACCAGACACATTATGGATAGGGCTCCCGGTTTTATGGTATTTATTTTTTTGCCATTTCCGTCTGTATTTATCCGTATTTATTTTTGGGCATTTTTTCTGTATTTATCCACATTTATTTTTGCCACACGCAAAAGACGACGCTACAGCTAGTATTTTTCCACATTTATTTAAATTGAAAACACAGCGAAAATAAAATGCCTTTCTACACTTGAAGTTGAAGGCATTGAGTAAACTTAGTGCTGCACTACTTCTATAATATACAAGAAATGCATTGCATTTGTTAGTATCACAGTATGAATTGATCCAACTTTCGAGTGCCATGCTACATACATTAGCTGCAATTCCCACAGTAAAAACGTCTGCATTTTTCATAGTAATTTTTTTTTTTTTAATGTTTCCTTACCGGTGCTTTGGTAGCCATAGTTCATTCAGGGCCCCTGTTCTCTTATAAACTGCTTGTCATTGGATTAGAAATAAAATCAAACAGCCCTGAGCACACCGAGCAAGTGCTAAAATCTACAGAGCTCCTAAACTGGATGTGCTCTCAACGTCAAACCCCCACTGATTTTTAATTGCTGGACTGGAACCATCTCATAAGGAGACAGGCCTTTCTGTGTCTCCAAAGTAGTAAGGAAAAGGAGTGCTGTATGCCGAAAAACAGCCCCTGCCAACAGGGAAGGTACCAACCCCCCTTCCCTGCCCCCCCACCCCCCCATTGATGTACTTGATTTATGTCAGGCTATCAGTGAACATCATTGGCAAATTACACAAGGCCACAAGTTCCCCACAGTACTCTGACTGGGGAAAGGATATTTCCTTCTCTATTACATTCTAGTCTCGATATTCTCCCACTCATCTGCACTTCTAGTCTGTCTCACTCTTGTCACTGTTGTCCTACTTTCATCTTCCTTCTTTCTCAGTTTTCAGCCTGTCCCTCTCTTGCTCTGGATTAAAGTAAGTCCAGGCCCCCAAAAATGTGTTCTGGGTGACAACACCTTCACAGATGAGGTGCTGCAAGTACTGCAAGAGTGAGGGGGAAACAGGTCGGGACCTTAGTTCAACAGGTGCAGTGTGCTCTTGGGCAGATGTGTACACGTTTTCCATGGACCTGAAAGTAATGGGGAGCTGATGAGGAGCCATTAGTGCTTGAGCCACAAATGAGGGGGGGGTGGAGTCCAGCCTCTGCAACACTGTTTGAATCCCGGCCGAGCAGAATCAGGCTTTCATCCTTCTGAGTACAATAAAATGAGTAAGATATAGTTGGGCGTTAGTGGCAGTAGTTATTTGTAGCTCTGCGAAGCTGCAAACCTGACACAGCAAGCGCTATATAAATGAATACGTTGTTGTCACGTTACACTCGGTGCTGGAAAACGCATCTCTGTAGCTTGTGTTTGCCGTGTCTTTGAACCATGGCAAGGGGTGGAAAGGAGAACGCCTCACTCTCTGTGTCTCGATCCAGCCCAGGGGGACCTTTCTTCACTGGGAGGAAACACCTGGCATTCCCCGAACAGACCGGGCCTTGTCTGCCTCTCATGACATCGAGTTCAGGAAGGAATGCCCGTCCCTGGCCGTCCATTGTTGGAGGGCGAGGCGTGAAGCCGCAGCTCCTGTGTAAACAGCTCCTGGCACCCCCGCACCAGGGCCTAGTGGCAGCAGGCACAATGGGCCAGTGTCAGCTTTCTCAAGGCCTGTGCTTTGTTCAGTGTTTATCAGAGCACCCGGGGAGCTTAGCTGCGATAAGCCCCAGGAGTTAAAAAGTTCTTGGGGCCAGCTCGCACTTCTCTTCGGAACTCCACGGGATGCAACAGCCCCTCCCCGACCTCGCACAGGCTGTGGACAGCCCATTGTCATTCTGACTGCAGATGATTATCACATTTAGAATGACAATGGGCCGTCTGCCTTTAACATAACGTGCACTGCAAGTGAGTGTCTTTGAGGCAAGTGACTCACTTGGCGCCAGTAGATTGTAGCAGAGGAGCTTAACATGCGCCCGAGGTGTGCTTCCTCACTGCTGATTAGCACATGCCAGAAGGCGACCTCATCCATGCACAGTTTTACTAGTATTTTGCCGTTTCTAAATATAAATACAGACAAAGGAAAAATAGTTTTCCATCTGTATTTATATGTAAAAATCCGTAAAAACGGAAAACCGGGAGCCCTAATTATGGAATACCCCTTGCGAGGGGAATAATGACTGCAACTTGATATTGGTGATGGTGCTGAATTGATGATGGCCAATATGTGTCACAAGCAGTATGACAGAAGTAGGCTCCCTGTTTGTACTAACTAGGGATCGCTTAATGTAATGTACCCATGCCAGTGGGGTCGGAAGATAAAGCGCCCTGATCGTGACAGTTAATTTTGAAACTTAACTGCCCATATATCAGCAGCAATAAATAAAGATTATCCAGCTATGTTGAGGCCTTTGACACTGTTGACACATGAGAGTAAGTTAAAACATTGAAGTGCTTGGTGTAGTTCCTGAATTGACTATGCTTAATGGAGAATACCAGTCGAAGATGGAGGGAGACTGAGAGCCTTGATAAAGAGCCTTGATCGTGATAGTTGTTTTTGGAATTTAACTGCCCGTAAACCAGCATCAATAAATCAAGGCTATTCAGCTATGTTGATGCCGTGACACTGTGGATATATGAAAGTGAATTAAAATATTAACAATGCTGGGTGCAGTTCCGGAATTGACTATGTATAATTGTGAATACTAGTCAAAGATGGCGCTATGTTTTCTATTGGGAGGAGCGAGGACCGGGGGTGAAGTCACATGACTTCATGTTTCCGGGACGCGCTGGTGAAAACGAAGCATGAGGACCGCATTGACACGCCGGAATGAGACGAAGCTCGCTTCACGGGTGTACGCGGTAAGAGTATGTGTGGGAGGTCTTAATGAGTGGTGAGTTAGCATGGACACTCGTCCCGGTTGTGGATGCTAACAAAGAGGGGTGATGTGCTTGAAAGATTTTAACACGGTAATGATTACGGTGTGAGTTCCAAAGCCCAATTTGAACGAGCTGAGGGGACAACGAGTTTTTAACCAATTTCGGTACCCTGAACGAAACCCGCAGTAAATACGGCGTGGTTGGGAGTATGACCATGGTTTGAATTAACGAACATTCGGTATATATAAGAAGGGAATGAACAGTGGTTATATGTTTTTGCAGGTATATTCACGGCAATGGATGATGTTGTAAGGGGGCTTACGATAGAAGGAAATACCCCGTGACACGGTGGAAAGCTGGTACGAGGGGCCTTGGATTCCACCTGGTAAATATACATTGAAGTCAATGTTATTTAGGTAAATTTTTTGACCTAAGAAGCCAGTAGATATTATAGAGGAGGTTCTAACTGGTTGGTAGTTTTTAATTGATATCTTTTTTGTGTTTGTCAGTCACTCCGTGTACAAAACTTGAAGTCCAGTGAGGTGATTTGTGCCCTCGAGCCCTGACGAAATTGCCACAACTAAGAACAGGCAATGAAACATGTTGGCGCATCCTGAATTGGTCTGCAACATGCAGTTGTTTTTAAATCTTGAGTAAGCTCACGATCTTGAATAAAACTGGCATATGGTATATGTGAGTCTTAACTCAATTTTAATCAGAGATATACTTTATCTCACACACATTACGGGGTCTTTTTCTCTTTTTTGATACACACATTATTTTCACCTCTATTATCTGTACTGGACACTCTTTCTTTTCTTTTCTCTATAGGTGAGAAAGTTACCAATGATGAGAAACGTGGGCACAACTGGTGAGAACCTACCAGTAGCTCCTCTGGTGTAGAGCACGTGAGGGGCTTTCTCACCTACACACAATTATTTGTTTTTCTATACACCTGTCTAGTTGGGGGTATATTTGGAAAGAGGTGACTGACAAACTGACGTTTTTTATAAAAATTTACTGTGGGCATTGAGGACTGGATAAGACTGGTTAAATTATTTAGACCAGCAGGTGGGTAGAGGAAGTTACCCCCCACTACCATTCCTACAAAAGAAAGTGGATTATGCCCTGCATAATCGGGTCTATGGGTGTTTTTGGTTATTTGTGAGTGGAGAGCGACCTGATTAATTTTCCCTCTAGAGCTCCCTATTGTGAGTGATATGCGAGGCACCCGCCAGGGCTGCCCACTTTCCTCCTCAACAGTTGCTCTCATAATGGAACCGTTAGTAGTGAAGATACAAGCTAATCATCAGATCAGTGGTATGGTGGTCGACGGCATCGAACATAAGCTTGCCTTATTTGTGGATGGCATACTCTGCTTCATAACGAACCCCAGCATCACGGTTCAAGCCCTGATGGAAGAGTTGAATGCCTTCTCTCACATATGTCGGGCTTCAAAGTTAATTTCACTAAGTCACAGGGCATGTGAGTCGCTGAACCCCAAAATAGCCAAGAGGGCACTATAAGATGGGAAGGCTGCCAGTGGGAGACGCCGGCCATTACTTATCTAGAGATCAAATGGCCGTCCCTAATGAAGGACTTATACACCTGCAACATATCCCCCCCCTCACATCGCTTTTTAAGGACTTGTAACGCTGGGGGAAACTTACAATCTTGTGGCTGGGCTGACTTCACAGTTTAAAAAAGAATTATATGCCTCGACTGACTGTTATATGTTCTCCAGACTTTTCCACTAGCCCTGCCCTCCTCACTTCTTATCCATAGACATGCGAAAATGTTAGTTTTGTATGGGGAGGTAAGTCCCCAAGAGTGGCGGGAGCAACACTGAGCAAACCGGTCTCAGAGGATGGTTTAGGCTTCCCCGATGTTTCCACTTATATTCTGGCAGCGCAACTCCGTCCCTCCTTGGACTGGAACCATGACCCTGATAGGAAACCCTGGGTTCAAGTGAAGCAGACTTTTTCTCCCTCCACTCTGTCGGGGCTATTATGACTTCTGACATCAGTCACGGCGCAATCCCCCCGCTGCTGCCTCTGTGTGGAGATGTCATGGAATTGTTGACATTCTACTGTATAAGATTCTCTTTATGAGGATTCTAGTAAAGGTCAGTTGGAGAGCACCGAAGGATGATGGATGTTGCTCTATGCTGGAGATGCCATAAGTAATAAACTATGACTTTTCACTCTGATTTGCTACTACTGTCCTACTGGAGAGAGGTAGGGCAGTGCAGCGCAGGGCATTCCCAACTTACCCCTTTAGACTCACCCCATTGACGCACAATCCTGATTTCACTCCAGATGTGACCCACCCTAAGTACTTCTGCTGGGTCCAGGGGCGCTCCACCACTTTGGGTGACTTTTTCGATGACGTGATTTGCGATCACGTGATGCCTTGGTTACCATATTTGTTCTAACCTGATGACACAGCTTCGATCTGAATCAGGCACTTGGTTGGGCAGGCAGGCCCCCACATGTTTGGCTTGCCAGCGCGATGCCACTCCCATAGAGTCCATTTATCTAAATAATATGCGCAGTAAAGGCATCTCGTGGCTCTACCAATATCTCCTGCAGTTGACTCCTTCCAAAAAACATGCCTACGTGTCACAGTGGGAAAGGGAATCGGACAACTCTTGGGGGGGCATCTGGCAAAGTCCGGCTCAATCATCGATTTGCATCCGTTATAAAGAGAATGCATATAAAATATTGACTCGTTGGTATCTAACACCTGTTCGGTTGGCCAAGATGTTTGGGGATTCAGTCTCATGCTGGAAGGTGGTGAGAGGGGTTTCTACATACCTGGTGATCATGTCCAGTGATTCAGACTTTTTGAGTAGAGATCCAGAACACAGTGCTGACCATAATCAACGTCCATCACCCACTTGAACCACAAATGATCCTTCTGGGCGATCCAGGAGCCAATAGAGTCTTCTCCACAATGACTCCTCAAGGCCGACTACTATCCCATGTACTCCTGGAAGCACGACTCCGTGTGGTACAGCTTTGGAAACAACCACTACCTCCTTCTATAAATATGTGGTGGGGGCGGTTTGATCCATCTATGCCATGGAACAATTGACTGCTATCATCCGAGATAGGGTGGCAAAATTTGATACTATTAGGCGCCCCTTCTCCCATATGTTATGTTATGTTATTTAATTTTATACCGCGCACAGCTACTCCGAGGAGTGTCCCGGCACAAGCCCAAAGAGAGAAAGAATAGATACAGGGAAGTGGGGGTGAATTAGTCAAAAACGTGGGTCTTCAGTTTTTTCTTGAATAGGCAGAAGTCCTGAGTGCTGCGGAGAGCCAAAGGAAGTGAGTTCCAGCCCATAGCCACTCTAACAGCAAGGGAGCTGCCCCCCACTCTTGTGAGCCGGAAACGAGGAATATGGGCCAAGAACTGAGAGGATGATCGAAGGTGTCTGGCGGGGGTGTAAAACAAAAACCTCTTCCGGAGGTAGGAAGGGCCAAGGGCATGCAGAGTGCGATGGACCAGAGTCAATGCTTTAAACTTGACTCGATTGGCCAACGGCAGCCAGTGGAGAAGTCGAGGATGCTGCCGAACACTGCTTCTCATCAGGATGTTAAACACAAGTCTTGCAGCAGCATTCTGGACAGTCTGCCGTTTCCGAAGAAGGTAGCCCGGCAGGCCGGTGTACAGAGCATTAGCATAGTCGAGCCGAGAAAGTATCAAGGCCTGAATCACTGTTTCCTTAGCTGCTCTGGGGAGAAGCGGGAGAAATTTCCTGAGAATTTTAAGTAATCCAAAGCTGGTCCCCACTAACTTCTTAATCTGGGTAGAAAAGGATAAATTTTCCTCAAACCAGACACCCAGATTTTTTGCAGGTTGCCCCGAAGAGGCAGGCACGGGAAACTCTGCTGGCCATAGAGATTCTCGAAATTGGGGGGGGGGAAAGTCCCATAAAGGAGAATTTCCGACTTCTCCTCATTGCATTTAAGCTGTGCTGAGGAAAGCCATTGAAAAACTGCTGCCAAACAGTTTTTGGCCAAGGACGTGGAGCACTCAGATTTTCCCCAGGTAAACAGCAGCTGGGTATCATCCGCATATGCTATAATTTTGGCCCCCAGCTCTTCAGCCAAATAAATCAAAGGGGTAACATAAAGATTAAAAAGAAGGGGGCTCAAAGAGGACCCCTGCGTTACCCCAGTGGTCACCTTCTGCGGTCGGGAGGTGAACAGGGGAAGCCAAACCTGTTGAGTATGTCCCTCCAAAAAAGATTTTAGCGAGCTCAAAGCAGCACCCGAAATCCCCACTCCCTCAAGGCGGGTAAGCAGCAGCGAGTGGGGGACAGTATCGAATGCTGCCGAGAGGTCCAACAAAACAAGAGCAGCCCTCCCGCCAGCATCCAGACACTCCCGAATAGCTTCCGAGACTTCCACCAAGGCCGACTCAGTGCTATAGGAGGCTCTGAATCCGGATTGAGCTGGATGAAGCAAGCCGGCACCCTCAACAAAGTCTATAAGTTGTTTATTCACCACCTTTTCACAGGCCTTAGCCATGATAGGTAGGAGTGATATAGGGCGATAATTAGCTGGAATCAACGGATCCAGCGTTGGTTTCTTTAAGAGGGGCAAGATGTTGGCCTGCTTCCATATTAAAGGAACCCGAGCCTCCTGAAGGGAAAGATTAATGAGTTTATTGACTTCAGGGTTCACTATCTCGGCGACCGCGGCAAGAAGCCTGGCTGCACAGGGATCAGACGGGGAGTCTGACTTCAAAGCCTTAAGGATCTTCAGTGACTCTGGAATATCAATGGGTGAGAAAGCCGTCAGGGAAGGTGACTCGGCATGCGACATCTCCGGGGGCGGGGGCCTGACCATGGAGTGTTCACCTAAAGTAAAAGACGCCTGGATTGAGCGAACTTTATCAATAAAAAAATTTGACAGTTCCTCACACCAGGCATTAGACGCAGGAAGTATAGCAGATTCCGCTCTAGGGGCCATAAAACTCTGGACAATAGAAAAGATCTCCCAAGAGTTATTCCTAGCTCGATCGATACGATCCGCATAGTATAGGCTTTTAGCCTGAGCTATGGAAGAATAATAAAGCTTCTGAGCTTTCCTAAGGTTCAATTTTGCCAATGGACAATAATCCAGCCGCCATAGTCGTTCTAACTGTTTGCAGTGTTGTTTCTGCAATCTCAGCGATCAAGCAATTACAAAGGGCTGAAGGACTCCATATGACAAGTCTAAAACATAGCGTGCCTCTGACATCCATACTAAGGGGCAGATTTACAAGGAACTGACGCATCTGCATAGATGCGTCAGTTTCCTTGCGTCAGCGCCGAATGTCCTTGCGCCACTATGGATGCGCTGTATTTACAATACAGTGCTCCATGGCGCAAGGATTAACAGATGCGTCAGAAATTCTGACGCATCTGTTGGCGCAAAAGTGACGCAGTGCTGGAGTTGCTCATGAAAGTGACGCAACTCCAGCTATGCGTCACAATAGATGGGTGAGTCCCATTCAGAAAGCCCTGCGTCATTCCTTATGCCTGGTCTGAGCAGGCGTAGGGATTTTGACGCAGTGAAGTCGTAGAGTGACGCAATGAAATCTTGTAGATTTCACTGCGTCAGTTCTACATGGCTTTTTGCGTGGGAACGCCCACCCTGCATACATTATACCTGACGCAGGTATAATGTGACGCAGGGCTTTACAACGTGACTCATCTCCCTAGATGCGTCACGTTGTAAATGGACCGCAACTTTACGCCACAGCTGCGTCACATAAGTGACGAACAGCGGCGCAATAGTCACGCAAGGGGCTTGTAAATCTGCCCCTATGTCTTCTTCTGAACTGGACGATGGATCTGTTGAAATGTGATCATTATATGAATGACTGGGGTGGGAGTTGTCTTGTGTAGAGTTTTCCCACTGTATACGGGTGTATGTGACTTGTTCTTCCCGTTATATACCAGTAAGACTTATTATTCCTGGCGAAATTGTACAATGTGTCATCTTTACTTGTTTTTCACTTGAAAATGCAAAATAAAATTGTTAAAAAAATTAAAAAAGAAAGCAGGGAGAGAACCAGTTGCCTGGAACCTTTGCTTCAACCAGAATTCCAAGAAGAGGACCGGATCCTCACACTCCACTTCCTCTGGAATGCCCACAAACCATAGGTTGTTCCACTGGGATTGTATGGCCACAGATCTCTAGCTTGGTAGGTTTTAGCTTTTGCATCTCAGAGAGTAGACCCCTCAGTTCATCCTCAAGGATGAAATGTGCACCTCAGCCTCTGTGACATGGCCAACTTCCTGTTGAAGATCCAGTTGGAGAAGTGTGACATCACACCTCACAGCGCTGATTGAGTTCTCCAGTGCCTGTCTCGTGTCAGCAATTACCCGTACTATAACGTCTGTGGAGCTTCCATTACTAGGAACAGTCCTGGGAGTGTGCTGACCAAATGCCTCTGTAGGTCCTGTCTTCCTGCCGTTGGCTCTGGGGGCCATCATTTTAGTAATTCTGCCCAATTTGCTCTGTCTCAACGTGGCCCTATTTTTCATCTCTGGGCGCCAGACAGGTGAGTATGTAAATGAAGGTACACAAGGAGGTCACGATCTGTCCAGCCAGGGAAGATAGATGGCCAGGAATCCAGCACCAACCACCATGGACACCAACGGAGCCCGCCAGCCCCGGATATCCGGGTGGAACGAGTGGTCACTAATACACCCCATGATGTCCACAGGTTTCCGGCTAGATGTGGGCTCTAAATGGCAAGCAATTCAGCAACTCACACCAAGGCAATTGAATCCGCACAGGACTGGGCCTCGGGCCCCTCTTAAACTTGAAGCCCAGCGGTGAGAGCGTGCTAAACCACATATCAAGCAGACTGCCGAATGCTTTTCGGGCACAAGCCTCGGCCCACCATCGACCGCACGGTGGTTTCATACACCAGTCCAGGCCCCGGGGCCCTCTAATGCAAAGCCCATGGCCCTGCCTCTCACAGCCCTTAGGCAGTCCATCAAGTCTGGTCACTCACCTGCCTATGCCTCCTCCCTGCCCCCGCCCACCTCAAGGCCGCAGCGGCCAATAGGGCCACATTGAGGCAGTGAACAGACCGGGACACCCTCGACCTGGCCCCAGTGGTCCGGTCCCACCACTCCCCCTCCTTCTCAATGGCCTTGGATTACCATCCGCCTCAAAGGAGCAGCAGCATCTTGGAGTCGACCAACACCATCAGCAACTCCACAAGATTCGTCCCAGGCAAGACTGGCTTAGCGTATGGATCCCTCCAGAGGCACAGTAGGCGCATGTGCCCCACCGCAGACCGCTCAAGCATCTCCAGCCCCGCCCACACTTCCGGCCATCAGTGGAAACAGGAATGCTTTCAATGTTATATGCCTAAGGCAGGTAGTGACAGACAATTGGGCTGCCGGGCCAGAAGCTCAAAGAAACACATCAGCCATCTTGCAAGCTCCTGCCACACCCTCCTCCAAGGTTATTTATATTCTCTACAATTTTTTATGATAGTTCACTGTTATATTTAGATAGCAACTATTTTGTAACACTGATAGTACACATACTTTTTCTATGAAGTGTTAGGATAGTTAAGCATTTATAAGAGTAACCATGTTTTACAGTTAAACTTATGTAAACGGACAGTTCTTAAAATGTGTTACTGTTGTATAATTTTATTTTCTATGAGAGTTTATGACATTATTTGTATGCTATAAATAGTAAAATATGACCACTGGAGTAGGGGATTTACCCTTGTGAACAGTAAAGGCGTGTTCTTTACATTGGGGTAGGCCATGCAGTAAAGATTTAAAAACTGTGAGGAAGGCATAAATATTGCTCTGTGGCTGAGGTGGAACTGCACTGTGTGTTGCTTAATCCATTTCATCTGGATTCAGTTGTAGATTCACATCTTTATTTATTCCCTCACACAGAGTGGTAACTACGCTCAAGAAAGTGCTTGGATTCCTGATGAAGTATATGGGAGGCACATTCGATACAGAAACGTGTCAGCTTTGCGGAAATGCCGTCTGCCAGAAGTGCGCTGTTGTTTTTCTTTCTAACGAAGTCTCAGATGATCTGGATGTCAAGGGGAAAACACACCAACAGTGCAGTACAAGGAAAGTGAGGAAATGCAATCTCCCTTCAAGCTATCAAGGAAATAGAAAAGGCATACCTAAAGTTAGAAATACGTCCCTAAAATCAATCCATCATTCATTATCAGGGTTATCCTCAATTGAATCAATACATGAATCTTCACTATCTAGTGCTCACGCATGGGCAAGGAACACCCTGGTAGACTGCCAGAACAAGATTCGTCCCAGAAACTGCTGCTCTGGAACCAGTGCACTGAAACACTTTTGTGGAATGGCTACCTCTTGCCCACCAAATAAGACACTGAGGGAGCGGCGATACAGAGGCAGGAAAAAGTGTCAAACTGACAGCCTGCAGATTTCCAGATGCACAAGGAGTACCACAAATGAAAAGGCAAACAGAGAGACATCCTCCCTATCCAGCTCTGCCTCTTCCTTACCCAAGGTGCTGCCTTTTCAGCAAAGCGTGCCTACAGATGTATCTAGCTCACACATCATATTGCTGGATGACACATCAGAACAGCTCTCCAGTAGCTCTGATGATAAATTCAATCAGTCCTGCCACAGTGGCCATGCAACTTCATACTCGGGTAGGTCCACACCACATTCTGGCTTGTCATCATTTTCTGATATATCAAGCATGGAAACAGCTGTCTCTATATCCTCACTCTCTGATGAGGAGGCAATTCCTCTCTCCAGTGTCTCACAAAGCCTTCCTCCTATTGCTAGGGAAATATGTGGTAAAGGCAGACCATTTCCGCAGATCGTCCACATTCCAAACAGCCACCTGGACTCCTGCTCTGTTTCTCATATCAGCTGCCTGCTCCAAGAAGCTCAGGCTACCAAAATTGCAACTCTGCTGAGAAGTAGAGTTCTCCACCCTCTGCATGGCATTCCGGAATGTGTAGCAAATTCACAAAAATGGGCAGTGGTAAAGCAAACACAGAATGAAAAGAAAATAATCCAATGCACTGGGCAATTAATGCCTAAAGTCCAGAGTAATGACAACATCTTGACTCAACCAATGGAAGAGAATGGGAAAGGTATCATGCGTAACCCCATAATGGGAACATCATTTCTTAGCAATACAGTAAAGGAAAGGCTGGAGTGGAACCTCAAAAAGAAGGCCTTACAGAATGTTTATGGTATGCCAACCGCTGTCCAGGAATCTCTGAGAATGTACATGCCCTCAGCCCCCAAACCCATTCAGCCCACACCTTGCAGAAAGAGCGTCAAAATAATGCCTGCAGCTTTCATTGGCATAGAGGCCAAGCAACATCTTGAGGCGCACCTCCAGAGAAAGATCCAAAGGCATCATTGTGCACTTCTTGGATATCTATCAGAATCTGCAGAAGGGTGTCTACCTTTATGTCTCCCAAGACCAGAACATGAATGCTTAAAGTACCCAGCTGAAATACACAAGGGGCCACCCATCAAAACCACAACTCAAACAATTGACAAACGGAGTACACAGCAAACACAATGTGTTAGTAGAGGAATGGAACAAATGCCCTCACAAGTGGAAGAGTTTGGGCAAAACAATATTTTCTTGGCAAACTCTCCCCTTCCAAAAGGTATTTTCAAGAGCCAAGGGATTATAAGACCAAGAGTCAGAGGCATGCCATCCTTACGTCAAGATGTCACACAACATATAGATCAGAACCTAAGGCACAAACACCCTGAGCTTTTCAGTGGGCCTTCCACCCACCCCACAACTCCATTACATTCTATGCTGGTCAAGTCTTCCACATCCTCCATTAAGCTGAAGAAGAAAGAAACAGGTTGTGTAAAGTCCAAAATAGGACAATGTCTGGAATTGTATGGCCAAAAGAAGCTGCTGCTGGCTCAGGAGACACTGCCAGTCAAGCGTAAGCAGTCAATCTCTGCTGCCTCGCCTCCTCCTCCCAAAATACATCATAAGCAAGGAGTGGGAGCATCACTGTGGTCAGGAGAGCAGGAGAATACATCCTCAGTGCACAAAACATCCTCAAGTACAAGCTCACTTCGGAGTAATTATAACTGTGAATCACGTGTGGCAAATAGATGCACTGGGAGAAAGATGAAGAGTCTCCCCGCTGTGATTAAGGGGTCTCAGCAAATGTTAATTAAAGGCTTGGAACAATGCTTGCCTAAACCTTTTGTCAGAGGGAGCAATTGCCTGATCCTCAGACCATGTCCTAATCAAGAGAATACTGGCTATGCACAGACGGATATCAAAGCCATCCATGGTACATTGCCCTCTGAGCCTCACACCAAATATAAACCATACCTGTCCAAGATGGCTGCCGAAGAGACACAACTGCCCGCGGAAAGTGAATCAGTAGCTACCACGATGGAATCCTCCCATAAATACAATCCATACATGGACCCTAATGTCATGCAGGGTTTGGAACTAGGCAACACGAGAAACTCTTTGAAGCACGAGCAGTTGCTCACAGCAAAACGTGAGATGCACCAAGGAGCCTTCATGGCTTCAATCCCACTGCAAAGGCCACCAGTAGAGAGTTTAAAGAAAAAAGGAGAGATACATATTAATCTGGTACATGTCTCATTAAATGAGAAGGGTAAACACTTATTAGAACTACACATAACGAGTAAAATTATGAACAAAAATCTTCAATGCCCAATCAGCAAAGGTAAAGAATTAGACAATGTTGTGGCCCCTGTGCCGCAGGTTACTGCATCCAGCCAATGTCTATTGCCTTCGCAAACACAGCCAACAAACCACAATTTGCAAACATCGCTGGTTAGAATAACATCAGACGTATATCAGAGGGACACTAATCAAGGTACTCATGGACTAGAACATAATGTATGCGTGAGTCACCTTCACAGAGATCCATGCATGCTCTTCCAACAAAGATATCAGCTACAGCTGGATCACTCAAAATCGGGGTTTAAAGTTCACACAGAAGGCTTTCTGTCAGTGGAGAAGGTCATATTTCCAAAAGTCAGTTATCTTGGTGGAAGACATTTAAAATCAAGAACTACTTTTCTGCCATTTGCAGACCAAAACATTGTTGATACTGTTGAGTGGAACCTTAGACACAAGTTTCTTAGATATCTGTGGGGGTTACCGCCTGAACACCACGATGACTTCAAAGGGCAAAATACTAATGATTTTCTCCTTCCACCTCCTCCTATGGAGGTGACTGCTAACATTGAGTTCTCTGAGATGAAAACTGATTTTCTGATGTCCACAGAGAGGGCCCTCCTTGAGGACCATATCCAGATGAAGATGCTGCACTCTGAACGGGGTTTACCAACTGAACTCCAAAGGTCACTCCAAGCAGTCATGGCTTCAGCTCCAGAACATATTAGCATTGAGGCATTCCCAAAGCCGGAAGTTGAGATTGTTATGACTAGACAAGAAGCTGCTGAAACTACTGGGAAGTATCTTGAAGCGCATGCCAAACAGAGAATAATGAATCAGGATTTCAGACTTCCAAATACAGTCGAAGAATCTTTAGCAGAGTTTTTCCCACCCGCACCTCTCAATGAGGCATTGCCATCTCAACAGGAAGCTACTGTTGATGGTCCACGATTGCTAGTTTCCGCAGCACTGACCAAAGAGTCTGAAGTCAACGACCGTGCTCTTCTTGTAGCCACAACTAAAAAACAGAAGGGTGGATCGTACAAGTTACACAAGGATGCACCGGTCCAAATCAAACCACTGATCAGCAAGAAAAAATGTGTTCAGAGAAAAATAGGACTGCCCCAAAAAATTGTGGACTTTTTTAAAACTCTCATTGTTTACAAGCCAATAAGGAGTCAAGCAATGTTCCATTGTTATAAAATCAACCCTGTCTTTGGTTGTCCATTTGTCTCTGTACAGACTGGAAAGGGCCAGATGGAACAATTCAGCAGCAGTAAAGAATTAACCATCTATTCCTCGGATCCAAGAAAGAAAACAAGAGCCAATTTCAGGGAGATGGATCTGCATAACTACAATGATCTGTACTTACAACTAATAAAAAGATGCTGTGAAACTGGACTCAGCACAATTAATTCTTCGATAATACAGTCCTGGGCCATCTTTGGCACAAATTACAAACCATCCGATTGTATACCACCTGTAGTATCTAAAGGACGTCTAAGAAGAAATAGGAAACAGATGCTTTTTGTGGAACAAGATGCAATCGTCCGTATAGAGAAGAGCATCAGGCAGAAGCAGCTGATGTTCTGCTGGGGGTGTCCAAGCCCTCATACAGATACCCCATTAAAAATAACACTTCAAACTCAACCTGTGTCTCAACGGATACATCGTTGCAGAGTTGCTAATGAGTGCTCGGTGACAGATAGCCTTTTTGGGGAAAGTCTACGAAAAATACAGCTCCAGTTAGCAAAAAAATGTATAGAAGTGAGGACAGGGGCTGTGCCTCTTATGGTGAAAATGTCCTTAGAAGTACTGTATTCTGTGCAGATGAAGCCCCTCCCCAAACAAGCAACTGTTTGCAAATCTCCAGCTATTAGAATCTGTGCTCCGATATTTGCAGAGCGAAGGGTTCTTAAGCATATCGGGATGAACCTCAAGCAGAAATATCTTGTGAGCCTTTGGGGGCTCCCTTCTCTTTACATGAACTCCTTGGTACCAAAGGGCCTGGCTCCACTTAGTCTAGTTCACGTCGGTGAAGTTAACACAATGTTCAGCAAGAAAGAAAATCTATTCCTGAATGAGGAGATTAGAAAGCAGATAGAGTTGCATGTCAGGAAGAAGAGGCTTCAGCAGGAATTGGGTTTGCCTGTCAAAGTCTGGAAGACTTTGAATTCGTTTACACTTCAGCCTTCGTCACACTCTGGCCCCAAGAAAACTGAGGTAGACATGGTTGTCCTGACAAAAAAGCTATTCTTTATAAGCCAGCAGACACACCGTTGCCTGGATTATCACATTGGAAGAGTTCAAATGCAGCAAAGATTTGGGTTTCCTGAGAACATAATTCAGGCTTTAAAACAGTTTGTGCCCAGTGCACCTGAGATTCCTAAGTCTATCCCTCACTCTACTATTGAGAAATGTAAAGGACCTATGCATGACCTGAGGAAAAGCTTGAGTGGGACAAGGGATGTTACTACAAGAGCATTGGTAGATGCTTGGGACCCAAAGCAGCGTAGGCAGTCCTGTAAAAAAATAATTTCCCCAAGAAAAATACTTACAGAAAGCAAGAAAACAGAAATACATTTTCTTCAACTACACTTGGTGCAGAAGTATAATGAAATCCAACTAAAGCAGTTGCCTTCTTGTGTTGTGAAGTCCTGGAATCCAGCACATACCTCTCAGAGTGATGATTTATCAAATATTGTTATTTCCAGCCAGATTTCAAACTTGCCAAGATCCACATACCCTACATTTATGGAACAGTTTGCCATAGAAAAAATCAAACAGAATTTGGCACGCAAGCATTTGATGTTGATGTCGGCAATGGTCTGTGCAGAATCTTCAAAGGCCTTACCCCCGCAAGCATGCACTTTGTCCAAAACCCATGTAAGAGCCAAACAGGCAGTTGCTGAGTTTGTTGACATGCAAACACCCTTCTTTGCAGGTGAAGAAAGGGATGCCCTAGAGTGTCACGTTGACCAGAAGAGGCTGCAGTATGACCCTATGTTGCCTTTTGCGATCCAGAGAACCACAGCTCTTACCCCAATGTCTCCAAAACTCACTGTAACAAAACCAGAGTCTCACACGGAAGTTGATATCCGTCCAGTTGAACCGACATTAATAGAAAAGGACAGTAAGAGACAAGCAGTGCCAAGTTTAGGAAGCAGTCTTGCCTCCCGGATAGGTGGTCTTTCCAAAGATAGGAAATTCATGTCCCAAAAACTATGGCTGAGCAAACAGGATTCTCCAAGCAGAGAACGAGGCCCAATGTTTGTACTCGCCAAAAAGAGGAGCACTAATGCCTTCAAATACTGGATCACACAGAGACATATGAGAGGCATGGAATCCAGGAGTCATAATGTAGGATCCTTCCTTCAAACTGTACTTCCTCAGTGCAGTGTTCTAGACACTCTCACTACTGGTGTTAGAACTAGGTTGCAGTTCCACCTAATTAAGAAGAACATTGAGTTAAGGCTAGGAATTATGAGTTCACTAGTGCAAAACTCTCATGACTGTTTCCATGTGACGGGACTTGTAGCTCTTATAAAACCCTCTTTACCAGGTTTACGAGGTTTCAGGGCAAAGGCCCCAACCTTTCCATCCATGAAGCAGACAGCTACAAAATGGCGAGACCCAAACATGAATCTAGACAACCTAGTCTCTCTGTGGGGTGTCCCATATCAGCACACACATCTCTTTCCTACAACAATCCACAATCCCTATTCTAGAGGTCCATGGTTTAACCTTGATGGACCTTACGTTGAGTTCTCACCGATTGAAACGCCTTTTCTTGTGCGCGAAGTAAGAACCCACCTAGAATGGCATGTGAAGAAAAAGAATCTGCAGCGAGAGTGGAACCTTCCACCAGTAGTACAGAAGTCTCTGGAAATATTCATTACACCGACTCAACATCTATTTAGCTCACCATACCACAGAGAGGCCAATTTAAAAGTCCTGCCTGTGACCTGGAAACTAGAATTCATTAATGAAGGAACAATGGAGCAACTGGAGTTCCACATTCAGAGGTTTATTGTGCAGAAGAGATTTGGACTGTCCAGACAAATCCAAGATTCATTGAAGCAGCATGTACTTTCTCCTTCCACTTCTTATGTGCAGTCGTTGGATGGCCAGACATCTGTGCATTCTTTCTCCACGTGCTCAAAGGCATTGCTTGCAACAAAAGGAAGTATTGCAGCGGAAGATAAAACACAGCAATTTAACTCTGCTTGTACAACAACAGCCTATCAAGTCAATTATCAGCTAGAACAGCACCTCTCTAGGAAATGCTTGGAAGTGAAGACGGGTGTGCTACCCTTTTTGGCTGAGAGGTCTTTGAGAATCGCCTTTTCTACCACAAAAACACACCTACCAAAACAAATCATCCAAAAGCCACACCCCAAGCAGAGGGCTACACTTGTGCCTTTTATAGAGGCTAAGAATGCTCATCAAGTTGATCTGAATATCAAACACAAACACTATATGTCGTTCCAAGGGCTTGGGACTCATTATACAAATGTCCTCAAGAGTATGTTACCATCAACATCAGAGTTGGTCCCAAAATTAAAGAATAAATTGTTTTCTATAAATTTCTCGAAGATGAACACCCCTTTTATTGGCCCCAAAGAGGAAGAAGCCCTAGAGTGGCTCATAAAAAAGAAAAGGTTTCATCAAGAGGGGGGCTTACCAGCCAAGATTCAGAAATCCCTGAGAGCCTATTTGAAGCAAACACCCAAACAATCACAGTCAACACCAAGTCAGAAGGAACTCATTGGTATAATTATCAAAAGAGCCAATGTGTCATTTCTCAGTGAGTACACCAAAGGCGTGCTGGAGAACCACCTCAAAAGGGCCACCTTGCACCAGGTAAAGACTGGTGCTGAAAACATTAGTGAGGCTTTGAGGTCTTTTGCCTCTCCTTCAAGAAGGCACCCTCTGACTTCTGTTGAGACAGTTGACCTGCCATTCCGACCACAGTCCGTCTTCAGACTCTGCTTTAAAAAATCCAAAAAATGCCCACCTCCTGTCAAACATGAGGCCTTGTTATCTCCTGAAGAAGAGTTGCAGCATCCAAACTTACTATTTGGGAGGCCGGCGCCTAGACTCACTGCCCAAAAAGAAAACCCATGTCCAAGAGGCAAACAGCAACACCAGATGCCCAAGGATTCAGAATCGTGGCAAGTTGATTTGGCATTGCCCAAGCCGCTAGCCCAAAGGTTCAACTTTCAAAAGTATCGATATATGACCTGGAGAAACGTGCGGTCTTCAGCTACAAACGCTAAGCCTCTCTTCGCCAAGACACAACATGCTACATCCACTGAAAGGGAAGCACATTCCCTTGGTTCTGTGTGTCGAAATTCCCTGAACAAAGCCGCTGTTTCTGGTTATAAAGACTCTCTTCCTGATATTAATGACATTCAAGATATAGCTAAGGCTGTGGAGCTACATCTCCAACAGAAACTGGTGCAATCAATGCTGCCCCATTTGCCAACCCCTGCAAGCAAGTCAATGACATTTTCCGAACTCACAAAACCTCCAACATCCTTAGACGAAACACATAAAAAATGTACAACGGTCTCCAATGCTATTGTGGCTTACTTCAAAACACCACAAAATATTTTAGAACTAATTTCTATTGTTAACTTTCACCTAAGAAAGAGGGATCATCATGTCCATGAGCCCCCCAAATTGGACATTCCTCATATTGATCACGATATCAATGCTGTGCTGTCCCCTGAGGATATCCCACACCGTGATAGTCCAAAACAAAACTTGTTTACATTGGAACATATTCATAACATGAACGAAACCCCTATCAATAAGGCTACAGTGAATAAAAAACAGATCATGCACGATCTGGAGAATAAAATCACCAGCCAAATGCTTAGAAAGGCCTTCCCTTGGGCATCACAAAAGCACCACATTCTCCCATGTCGGTTCCCTTCTCGAAGTAGCCACTGCTGTGACTTGAATTACTATAACAGCATGACTGACCAGCAAGAATTTGAACTTTCCAATCCTGCCTTGTGCCCATCACTAAACCCAATGGCCAGTAGGATGGCACATAACGTGAAGGTGAATTTTCAAAACAGTTTGGGGGGTCAGGATACAAGTGGGCTTTCTATACAGTCTCTGCAGCAGTGTGTGAGAAGGGAGGTAGAGTTGGATGCTATCATGATATCTTCTAGTGAAGTGTCGTCAATGTACACGCCAAGCCAAATGGGCAGTCCTCAGGCACCTTCTTTCTGTATTCCAATAACCAGGACCAGTGTCTTTAATTGCTCTGAGGATATAAAAAGAACTCTTGCTGCACACTTACAACATAAAAATATTATGAATGTTCTCACACTGCCACTCTGTGTTATTAAATCTAGGAGCATTCACCAAGAGATGCTGACCCAGAGGAAGAGAGAAGAGGCTCAACGAATCAGAGCAAAGGGAGTCAGGCAAGGACTGGAGAGGGAGGCGACATACAACTCCCTAGGAGTAAACAGGCTTGAGCTGTTCAGCAGAAATGAAAACCAGCTCATGCACCTTCTGGATACTAATATAAAAGAATTGAGAAAGGCAAAAAGGGAGATACGGGCCATGAGAGACGTCAGCTCTCAGACTCCACATATGTGGGAACTACCTCCAGGGACATCAACGCCAATAAATACAGTAAGCGCTTCTGAAAGAAATGTAGAACGAAAACCTACTGACATAAGAGGTTCATTATCTCAGGCAAGCCATAATGAAGACAATCCAGCAGTGCCTAGACAAGCATGCAAGGATATTCCAAACACCAACACTGATACAGCACCCAAAAAGGCAGCTCAAAGAGCAAGCAAAAGTGATTGCATTGCTTCTCCAGAACAAAGAAGGGCCACATGTCTGCAGAACTTGATGTCAAGGCTCAGAAAAAGTATAATCAAGTATAGACAAAGGAAAATAAAGCCCACAAAGAGTGGGGTTGAAGGACACGAACCATCACAGGACAGTGGGTTTCCTTTTAAAAAAGCCACTACTCAAAACCAGAACTGTAAAGTAAGGAGAAAGGACAAAGTAACAAGGAAAATCCCAAAAATACCAAAGGCCAATACAAAGACATCTAGGAAGATGGATTTTGTTCATTCCACACCTAAGCCTGGCAAGCCAATGACAATCATATCATCGCCGTTGTCAGCTGGGGACACAGCTTCAAGAGGTCAGAGGACAAGTGACAGAGAGACTCACCAGGCTGCAAATTTACTGGAACGAAATCTTAGAGTTCATCCACAAGACATCCAGGATAGGAGAATGTCACTGGAGTCAAGGTCTAAATCAAAGTATGTGGCATCCATACCTACTGATAAAGAGGACACTTGCTATACCAGGCACACATTCTATAAAGAAACCTCAAAATCTATCCAGGAACATGAAGAAAACTGGGAAATACTGTTCGGCAGAACAGCAAGAGCAATACAAACCTCTTCCTCTAAGTGGAATATGCAACCTACCACAGCTGGAACATCAAATTTATGCCTGACAGCAGAGAATGGGCTTGCTTCTACTACGGCTCAGGGGGAATCAGGAGCAGTGATCAAAATTGATGCTATAGCGCCAAGAGGAAGGAGACACAGAAGGGTGAAAAACCCCACTATACAGGACGATTTACCAGTTGACAAAGGCACTAGCATGACAAATTATGACCTCGTGACTGGAAAGAGACATCACAACAGTAGGCCAAGATATTCCTCCTTGTCCACAAAGTCGTCAAGCAGCAGCCACAGAATGTTCTGCTGGAACATTAATGCTGAGGAACATATCAGAGAAATGGGTTGTGAACAGAGAAGTCTCAGGAGTACAGCTGGAGATTCAACAGTGAAAACCATCCATAAAAACAGATGTATATTTTTAGAATACTCTTTTTGATTTGCTAAAACAAGAATTAATAAATGAATAGTTTATGTGCCGTCTGTGTTTGACATGCTGAGCTATCAGAGGGGGGCCTCCTGTTAGTGACATCTAGAAATGAAATATTGACACCAGGATAATGCTAGCAAAGTTACATTTTATATACCCTGTAAACCTACCTTGAATTTGCATCTACTCGTTCAGGATCCCAGACCTTACGTAAATACTACTTTTGTATGTAAGACCTATGGAATGCCTTAGACACTGACAAAGAGGCTTCACCCTTCATTGACAATCTATAGCATCAATTCCTGAACGTGTAACCTAATTAAGCTCTTCCTGTAAGACCCCACTTTATGAAAAAAACAACTGGGTAAAGAGGATACAACAAAAGGGTATAAATGTATTGACTCCTGTCAGGCCCAGGCTATTGAATTACCCACTGTGGTACAAAACGTTACACTTTCCACGTCAGGTCCACCCTATCAATTAGCCACAGGGAAAGAGGTTATGCTGATCCTGTTAAATCCACCAAGTGGATCACTGACACAATATCGACAACAATAATATTGAGCAACAAAAACATTGTGTCAAAAATATAATTTACAAAAATATCGTCTCCCTATACTTATAATGGTAAGAACAAAAATATCGGGAAAAACATAGTTTCACACTATCATTAAAAAACATACAAAAATATTGTTGTTTAATATATTTATATAATAGTAAATCTTAAATATTTTATTATATAACATCGATATAATGTAAATTAAATTCAAATTATATTTTATACTATAAATATATACTTATATAAACACAAATGTGTGTATGTGTATATATACATTTATATAATGTAATACTATTATTAAATATATATATTTTACATTAGATTTTTTAAATTCGCTACATAAAAATATTATATGTATATATATAAAAATAAATAAAACATAAAAAATGTTAACAGATCAATTGCAAAACATGAAAACAAATCTGTAAATAAAATATACAAAATTTAAAATACAAAAAAAGACATTTACTACAAATATTCTAAAACATATATATATATATATATATATATATATATATATATATACAAATAATGTAAAATTAAAAAATGAATAATAACAATAGATATATTTAAACAATATTGGAGTCTGGGAATAATAGATCTACTATTCCCACTAACGTTTATGCAGCAATAGGGAAAGTGTAGGCTTTCAGATGGGTTAAATTTACTATTTCCCCTCCAAACAGGTCACCATTGGGGAAAGTATTGGACTTAGAAGGGGTAAGAATTACTATTCCACCCCAAGTCTGTGCAACAGTAGGGAAAACATTGAACTTCGGAGAGGTAATATTTACTATTCTCACTCCAGTCTAAACAACAGTAGGAAAAGTAATTCACTTCAAACACCTTACATATTCGAATAACCCTATTAATTTAAAGCAAATATAAAATTCGTAATATGAACATTATTAATTAACCTCCTAAAAAATATATATATATAAAACAAAAAAAACAATTAAACAAATTACATGACTATTAAACAATTTAATAATTAATTATCAATTTAAAAAAATGTTATTTATTACTTTTACCATTACTTCCCACACTACACCTACAAACCTGGCAGCCCACACTTAAAATATAATCAAAATAAATAAGTAAAACACAATTTACATAATTGATGATCAATTAACTAATTAACAATTAATTATGTTTAATTACTTAATTAACGTCCCACCCTATACCCCACAACCCGCAACTAAAATATAGCTAAAATAAATCAGTATTACACAATGTACATAACTGATTATCAATTAAATAATTAATAGATAAATAAATGTTAATTATAACATAATTAACTTCCCACCATATAGCGTGCCTAAAATATAACTACAAAATGTAACTATTACACAATTTATATAATTAATAATCAATGAAATTATTAATAATTAATTGTCAATTAATGATTACTTAATTAACTTCCCACCCTATACCCCTACAAACCTAGCAACCTGCTACAACTCTATAAATTACTATTAGCAATTACATAAAAATTATAGCTCACTTAAAATTACAAACTATATTTAAAAATATTAACAATTATACAAACAATAGCACATAAACAATATATGAACTAAAACACATTAAGATACATAAAAACAATATTTTTAACAACTATATTATTGAAAACGATATTAACAACAATATTCTTAACAACAATATTACTTACCAGAAAAAACAATATTCTGACAACGATATTTTTGCATCACGATATTTTTGAATCACAATATTTTTCCCCCGATGTTTACAATTCAATATTTTGTTCAAATATCCCCCAAGTTCTATATATTGCCTTACCCACTAGTGAAAAAAGTTTAACTCTTCCTGTAAAATCTACCTAGTGGAAAAAACATCATATCCAGTGGCAAAAGAGGGTGTACACTTCTTTTCATTGTGAAATGGGGCACATCCTTCCTGTTCGACACCACCAATGCCACTGCATTATTAAAATGTTCTGCTCTTGGGGAGTGGCTAGGACAGCGCAGAGCATGGCAGCCTAATTGTGCAGCTCCGCCGCTGCGATCCTTTACAGCGGGCTTTCTCACCTAAATTATGGATCCCGACGACATCCGCTCCAGTCCCCGACTCCGGAACTCCAGAACATCTGCAGAGCCGTTCCGTGAGCGGGATCACGACTTCCATGCTCTTTTGAGACTGTTTTTCATCAATCTCGATCGCCGCAGGTCCCCTCTCTCCAAAATGGCGGCCGGTCCCTCGCAACATCCGCAGCTGTGACCTAAGCTGGGAGTGAAGCGCTCACCATACAAGGCTCCCCAGAGAGCTCCACATTCCACCCGCGGTTCGCTGAGCAACGTACACTGTTTTATCTCGGAAGATATGTTGAAGGACTGGGCTCATTAGACACTTACTTCCCCACGACAAAACCTCCTTGATCCCTCGTGGACCGTGGTCTGCTCCCTTCCCCGTGCTTTGGGCAGGTGTCATCTCCTGGACTTGGACATTGGGTTAACTTTCTATCATCACATTTCTATAATCTGTGTGCCCAGTTTGTATCCCTATTATCAACAAATATGGACCATTCAAACATCTAATAATTGTCATTTGTAAATGTGTTATACTCTGTTAGAAATGGGATTTTTGGTAGGCTAGGGCATGTGCCAAAGCCAGGCAGAAACCACCACCCTAGTCAGGATAAGGGAGTTACACTCCTAAAATAACCCCTGCTCACCCCCTTGGTAGCTTGGCACGAGCAGTCAGGCTTATCTTAGAGGCAGTGTGTAAAGCATTTGCACATAACCAACAGTAATACAGTGTAAGCACTACAAACGGACACCACACCAGTTTAGAAAAATATCCAATATTTTTATATACTTAAAACAAGACCAAAACGACAAAAATCCACAATACAATACTTGATAAATTGTTACTTGGCAAGATAGTTTCTAAACTGTAGAAATACCTCAAAAACACAGTTCGTACGGGTCGGTAGCTCCGTCCGGGGCTACCGCGATGTTGAAAGCAACAGAGTCTAACAGTTCCAGCCGACCGCGTCGATACGGGCCAGCAGAGGCGTGAACAGACTCGGTCACAGTACCTTTCTCGTTGTGGCTGACACGGAGTGTGCGAGCCGGTCGGCATACGTCGCGGTTGAGTTGCAAGATGGAAGCGGTGCAGGGCGCGGTGTCCTCTCGATGCGGTGCAGGCAGTGGCTCGGTGACGATCGTCCAGACGGCGTCGGTGAGACCAAGGCGTGCGGTGCAGGGTGAGACGGTGCTCGATGCGGTGCTGGCAGGTTGCGTTGCAGGCGACCAAGCCGGAGTGCGGGAGCTGGCGTCGGTCAGTCCGGACAGCGGTGCGAGTCGGGCGGTGTGTCACGAAGCATGCGATGCGGTGCCCCAACCACGGTGCGGTCCCAGGTATTGAGCCAGCAGCAGCGACCGCGTCGGTGCGGGCCGGATGGCGAAATAAAGCGATGCGGTGCGGACTGCGGTGCCCACAGGTCACGGTGCAAGCAGCGGCTCGGTGGCGGCGGCGTCGGTCATCGTCGGTGAGACCAGGGTTGCGGTGCGAGATGCGGACGGTGCGGTCTGCGGTGCGGTCAGGACACCAGGCCAGCGATGGAGTCGGTTGACGGAGTCGGTTGCAGCTCCTTCCTCTGTGGCGACTGGAACAGCGGTTCCAGGAGCGGTACCCAGAGGTTGGTGAAGTCTTTGTAGTCCCTGAGACTTCTTAACAGGAGGCCAGCTCAGTTTCAGGCCCTTGGAGATACTCAGCACAAGTAGAGAAAGTTCAGCTCAGTCCTTTCACTGCCCAAGGTAGAAGCAGCAACTGCAGGCCAACCCAACAAAGCAACAACACAGCAAAGGGGCAGTACTCCTCCTGGCAGCTCTTCCAGCTCTTCTTCTTGGCAGGTTCCTTGATTCCAGCGAGTTCTAAATTCATGGGGTCAGGGCCCCAATATTTATATCCCAAATTCCTTTGTTCTCTGAAGGCAGAGAGACCTTTGCCTAGTCCAAACGAGTTCTGGAGCACTTTGTTGACAAGTCTCCGTCCTTTCTTTCAGAGAGTAGGCCAAGGACATCAGACGCACCTCAGGAGGTGGAGCCAGCATTGTGGAGGGAAGGCACTGTCCTATTCAGGGCCCAGGTGCAACTCCTCCCACCCATCTACATGTAGATCTTGCTATTCAGCCCTGTGCTGACTCACCCTGTCTCCTGGCATCCCCCAGCCCCTGTCACTCACACTCCAGACAAGGAATACACAACCTAGCAGAGGCAGGCTTGGATGGTTAGACAAGAAAATACCCACTTTCTAAAAGTGGTATTTTCAAACACAGAGGGGCCGATTCCGATTCGGGCCGGAAATCTCTCCGACCGAGCCGGACCCGGAGAGATTTCCGACCGAATCGGACTCTGGCAGTCCGACCGAACGAGTACGATGCGCACGCATGCCATCGGACTCGAGTCGGTCGGACTTCCATTGAAGTCAATGGGAGCCTGTCGTACAACGCGTACGCGGGCTCCCATTGCCTCAATGGGTGCGAGGTGAACAAGGGCACCCCCTACAGCGTGTACGCGTCCATGCGCATCGCGGCGTACATGCACAGGTAGGGGGGCCCCATGGGTTCCCCCTGTGTGCGACTCGCGCGCCTACGCGTACAGGGGGGTCCGACGCGGACCCCCAAAGTCCGGCTCCAACAGCTCTTTCGAGCCGGACGGCGCGAGTCGGTCGGACTGCTTGCGGCGCGCATCGTACTTACCCGGCCGGGATACGTCTCCATAGCGCGGTGCGAGTCGTGTCCATGCGAGTCGGTCGGAACGTGTTGAAGCCGCGTTCGAGTCGGTCGAAGATTTCGCGGGTGCCTGCATCGTACTCGCTCGGCCGGACCCGCGTACGATTCGGTCGGGAAACAGGGCTCCGAATCGGATCCGGTAAATCCGAATCCGATTCGGAGCCCTACCGGCCGAGATCGGAATCGGCCCCAGAATGTTAAAACCAACTTCACTAAAAGATGCATTTTATCATTCTGAGTCCAGGCATACTAAACTCAAATTTCTACCGTGTTCCCTGGGTCAGTTAGGATTATAAGCTGTAATAATCAAAACTGCCCATTCTGGCCTATGGGGAACAGGTAGCCTTGCAATAGTGAAAAACGAAATAGGCTGTAATTCACTATCAGGACATGCCACACACACCAGGGCATGTCCTACCTTTCGCATACAATGCACCCTGCCCACAGGGGTACCTTGGGCCTACCTTAGGGGTGACTAATATGTAGAAAAGGGAAGGTTTAGGGACTTGCAAGTGTGTGCACTTGCCAAGTCGACATGGCATCCCCAGGCTGCGCACAGGCTCTGCAATGGCAGGCCAGAGTTACACTTTACGGGCTGTTTGCGTGGGTGGCACAATCCAGTGCTGCAGCCCACCAACAGCATTTGATCTATAGGCCCTGGCACGCGCAGTGCACTTTACAAGGGACTGACACATAAACCAAATAGGCCAATCATGGAAACACCAATCCATAACACATTTTATACAGGAGCCCTTGCACTTTCCCACTGGACAGCAGTGAGGAAAGTGCGCAGAATCATTACACCAGCAAAAACAGAGTAAAAAACGGGAGGTCAGAAAGCAAAAAGTCAGGGGAAACACGCCAAAAGATGCCAAGTCTAACATACTCTGGCTCAAATTTCCATATACTTGACTCTTAGAAGCATACCCAATTATTGGACGGCAAGAGGTCCCTCAGAGAACCACTCCATAATTTCCTTCCTGTTTCTTTTTTGTGTTTTTATTTTGTATTATTATTGCAGTGTTATGTATATTGCTTTCACATTTGTTTCTCTCTTATGTAAGAATTTATAGATGGTCATCGGATTCTGCACATGTTTTCTGAACATTATGTATCCTGTTACAATGCCATATCACAGTTGTTTTTCTTTTGCTTTGTTTTGCTCTGTTCTGAAAACCTAATAAAAACCTTTTGAAATTAAAAAAAATTCTGCTCTTTATTTCAGGCCGTCAAAATGTTAAAAGTGGGGAAGCTCACGAAAACGTTTTCAGCCCTCCTATTAATCACATGCTAGCAATGACTGAAAGAGAACAAAAGATCACTTGTTTCTTTTGAGACCCATTATATCTTACCTAATGGGAGAGACTGGTCAATGAGTGGACCGGGTGGACATGTATGAGTGTTTGTGTTTGCATGTTTGTGTGTCAGGGGCTGCATGCTGCGTAGTTCTCTCACGTTTCCTTCTTGATTGCTTGTAGAAAGTACGACTCCCTGTTCCATGGTTCAGTTACCAGACTTAGGGATCACACCACATGCTGCTGAAGAGGGAAGTCCACCATGAGCCCTGGAAAGAGAAGAAGGACAAAGCAAACACAAAGAGATGATGCACAGAGCGCTGACATTTTTCAGACACTCACCCCCCAGAGAAGAAGGACAACATGAAAAAGGAGAAGAAATAGAAAATACACTAGGAAGAAAGCGGGAAAAGAAATTGACATAAAGGAAGGACTAATAAGGGACTTTTCCGAAGCAGTCTGGGAGATGAGACAGAAAGAAGGAAGAAAGGAAAGAGGAGAGAAGTGCAGAAGCGGAGAGGGCAGCAAGAAATATTACAGATGGTGTTGAGTAGAGAGATAATCATCTGGATTGACAGACAGAGGATGCCAAGGATTGGACCGAGGAGCGGTGAACGCTGCCTCCTGGGACCTGTGAAGCCCCTAAGCATACCACAGCCCAGGAGGGTCGTGGCTTTGCCAGGTGGTTGTTGGGGGTAGGAGCGAATCTCTAAAACCAGCTAGAGGCCAAACGACCTAGAGGTGAAGAAAGAGGGGAGGGCAAAGGAGAAAAACCCAGGAACAATTTTTGCAATTATTGTAAATGTTTGAGCAAGAAGGAGAAATAGCTGCAATAGTCCAGCCCAAAAGAGACAGTTTTATTTTTTCTTATTATTTTTCCTCTCCCCTTTTACCATTTATGTATCTGTTTGGTTTTTTTTTGGGGGGGGGTAAATTAGGGATCCGGTTCTAGAATTTAGGTGGGACCAAGGTGTAGTATTCTCTGGTGCTGTCTTGTCTGATGCTATGATATCACAGTCTCAAGTGCATGCTTAGAATGTTACTGTTTAAAAGGTTGGAACTGCAACCTGACTGTTATGACTGTACCTGGCAAGTGATGACCTGCAGGAGTAGTTCCTGACAATAAATCTCTTCTACAACTCAACTGTGTTGGAGTGGATTACTACAAAATTTTGGCGTTCTCTCACTGCTTTTGTGTATCCTCTTGGAACATTTCAAAATCGGCGGATGCCTTTTGGTCTAGCATCCACGGCATCGGTGTTTCAGAGAGTCATGCAGAATCTTTTGAGAGGAGTTGAAGGGGTGCTCGTTTTTCAAGATGATGTTCTAATTTATGCTAAGGACAATGCTTCACATGATACTATCCTTAGAAAGGTACTCAACCTTTTCAAGAAAAATGGTGTCGTTCTTAAGACTGAGAAATGCAAGTTTCTCTGCAAAGAGATTGAATATCTTGGTCATTTGTTATCGCATGAGGGTATCAGACCTAGACAAGGACTTGTCGATGCCATTTCCAACGCTTCTGTACCCAAAGACAAGACTGGTGTCAAGTCTTTGTTGGGTCTGTTTGAATATTATTCAAGGTTCATCCCTAATTTTGCTTCGATTGTCCGACCCATAAGTAATTTACTCAAGATGGGAGTCAGGTTTGAGTGGTCTGAAGAATGTGATCATGCATTCAATGAAGTCAAGTCCTCTTTGAAGAATAGTGATGCTCTCAGGCCGTTTGACCCTGATTTACCTTGTTGTATAGCTGTAGATGCTAGCCAAGTTGGATTGGGAGCCATTCTCACACAAAGTTGTGGTGACAAAGAAAACACCGTTGCCTTTGCCTCGAGGGTGTTAAGGAGTGCTGAGGTCCAATATTCCGTTATTGAAAAGGAATTACTTGCCTGTTTGTGGGCTATTGAAAAATATCGCCCGTACGTTTGGGGAAGATGTTTCAAATTGGTTACTGACCACAAACCTTTGGTTTCTATTCTGGTTTCTGGTCCTAGTAAGTGTTGCACACCCAGGATAACAAGAATGGTTAGTAATTTGTTACAGTACCAATTTGACATCTCACATATTTCTGGTGGGAGGAATTTTTGTCTCTTTTTCCCCAAAGTAATGATGTATGTGAAGGAGAAAATTTTCAAGAGTTGTGTGAGGAAGATGCCGAAGATTGTTTCGTGGCTGCCATGGATATTTCTGATCTTGTTGTTGGTTCAGAGGAGGATTGGAGAGCAGCCTTATTAGAGGATGATCTTCTTCAACAAGTATGTGTGTTAGTCACGGAGGGGTGGCCCAGAGAGAAGGTGTTGTCCCCTCTTCTACAGCCTTATTGCAAAGTAGAACCTGAAATTTCACTCGAGGATGGTCTACTCATGAGATGTGATAAACTTATTCCGCCTCACTCTATCAGATCCACCATTGTCAAGAAGGCTCATGAGGGACATATGGGTGCTACCCTCACCAAACGTTGTGTTCGTGAGGACTTCTGGTGGCCAAGTATGGATGCTGAAATAAGTGTTTTTGTGGAAAATTGTCCTGTGTGTTGTTCAGCTGAAAAGGCATTGAAAGTTGTTACTCCACCGCCGGTGCCAGTTGAATGTCCTTCTGGTCCTTGGGGTAAGGTAGGCATTGATGTCATGGGTCCGTTTGAGGTTTTACCTTTTGGGTGCAAGTACATTTTAGTGCTTATGGATTATGCATCGAAATGGCCTGAGATAAAGTTGGTCAAAGAAGCTAGCTCTGCCAGTGTCATCAAGTTTTTGAAGGATGTTTTTCTGAGGGAGGGCTTTCCCGAGTTCCTCGTTTCTGATAATGGGACTCAATTTGTGAGTGAAGAGTTTGAATTTTTTTAAACTTTCAGTGGGGTGAAGCACTTATAAAGTTCTCTATATCATCCACAGACCAACGGTCTTGTGGAAAGAATGAACCGTGTGGTAGGTGAGTGTGTCAGGTGGGCTGTGTCTGGTAACCATGATGTTGTCAAATCTTTAGAAAGTATGCTATGGTTTTACAGGACCACACCTCATTCATCCACGAAAATGTCCCCGTTTGAGCTTTTAAGGGGGAGGAGGGCTGATACGTGTTTCAGGCCTGGGTGGATGAGCAAATGGATTAAATCAGAATCTAATGTGGACTCGCTCATGAAGATTGTCAAGGTAAATTCTGAAATTACCCAAAGTAAACAAAAAGTTTGGTTTGATAAAAAGAAAGACGTCAAAATAGTTCCCTTGGTTGTGGGTGATTTTGTTCGTATGAAGACTCCTGTGCATGTCAAGAAAGGGAAAGGTAAATATGGTGAACCTACCAAAGTTGTAAAGATTGGAAACAATGCGGTTCAAGTGGAGGGAGGCCATTGGTGGAATCTTTCCAAAATTGTTAAGGCAAGACCACATTCTTTATCTAATGACCATGGTGGTTGTATGGCGACTGCTTTACCTGATTCTTGTGAACGTAGGAGGAGTTCAAGAGTCATTGTCACTCCAAAAAGATTTCGTGAGTGATCCTTTGGGTCCATTTTGGTTTGTATGTTTTTTTGTTCTGTTCTTACCTTTTGTTTCGCACTGTATTTTGTTTTGAGTTTTGTTTGTTTTGCAGGAGAAGGGAAGGCATGTAGTATTCTCTGGTGCTGTCTTGTCTGATGCTATGATGTCACAGTCTCAAGTGCATGCTTAGAATGTTAATGTTTAAAAGGTTGGAACTGCAACCTGACTGTTATGACTGTACCTGGCAAGTGATGACCTGCAGCTGTGTAGTTCCTGACAATAAATCTCTTCTACAACTCAACTATGTTGGAGTGGATTACTACACAAGGGTTGAATAATGCAGCAGAAAGTCATGAACATTGGTTATGAGGAGTGGAGACAAAAGAAACTAGCGTGCGAGAGAGAGAGAGAGATGGGGGAGGGGGGAATAAAGAAAACACCCAATAATCCTGAAACAAAAGACATCGTAATCTTTATTTTTGCCATATACCTACCTAGGTTTTTTTCTCTTGGTAGAACCACCAACTCAGAGAGTGGACGAGAAGCCACACCTGCAAAGAAACACAGACCCAGGGTTTTACGATGATTTAGTTGCAAAGTTTGAATACAAAAGTATATAACTGATAGTGGTTTTGATCTACATCGGGACAATAAAACGAACCAGTTTGCATTTGACATCCTGTGTACGGATCTATTTAAAGACCCACCCTCTCACATTCCAAAAGTCATAGTGCCACCCTGCACTTAATAAACATGTGAGAAGTGTGAAGGGTCTCCATAAGAGGGTCCCATTTAGAAAGAAAAAACACAACAGTAAAAATCCTCCTTGGCAATCTTGATGAGTCTAGATTGGAGATGATGCAATATACAAGGTTTGATAAGCAAGGCACCAAAAGTACCCTGAACTAGGGTGGAGAAAGAGCCAGGCATAAGATCTTCAAAACTGGAGAATCTAAATAAGGAATCCAGATGCAGAAGAATAGAGCAAGAATCAGGAAAAAAAGGCTTCAAATGTTTGATGAATGAGGCACAAATGAGGGCAGTGAATGTGTTGTCTCAATACAAAGCCTCCTCATATGGGCGAGGCAGGACATGACATCACAGGAAAAGAGGTTGGCATCACCTTGGATTGGGAAATTCACACAATAAACACTGGAAGGACAACTATCTTGAAATGCCATAGATTTTATTCAACCATGCAGTCTGCAGGAGAATAGTGTCTTTCAGGCATAAGAACAGCTCTGTGACTTCTTTCCTTCTTCCCATGCTGCTGCACACTCCCCGCTGCCCTTCACGGCCGGCGCTCCACACAGTCCACGGAACAGCCATTCACAAGAACCAGAGAAATGCTACTTCCTCCATGAACATAGAGTCCCATGAACATGCTGCTGACTGTGGTGAGTCTCCTGTGTAGACGTAACAGTGCGCCTCCCTCCTGAAGCTCTGGGTTTGGTAGGATGCCCCTGGAAAAACGTACCAACAAGTGGGAATGAACTGAGGAAGCATCTTCTCAGGAAAGTTCACTGACTGACAATCTTTCCAATGGATCAAAAATTTAAGAAAATATCGAAATATTTGAGAATTCAGATCACTTGAACCTCATATTCCAGTTGCTATTGTACCATAATTGATAGTGTTCCAGAAGGTAGACAATAATAAGATCAACAATAAGGAGCATAAGAGGGAATAATCAGTCAGGTCGCCCTCCACTCATAATAACACTATATCAACAATGACCTGATTGTGCTCGAACACTTATTTGCTGAAGGTCCTGTAGGCCAGGTAATCATATTTCTGTCCAATGGCTGGCATCTAAAGAGTACCAATCACAGCCGGACCCCAGTGTCCAAATTTCAGTGTTTGTCAATCTACCAACTTAATACCCCCACTAAATGATGTGTACAGGGTAGAAAAAAGGGAAAGAAAAATAGGTGAAAGGTCAGAAAGTACCTCACGTAAGCATCACCATGAGAGCTGCTGGTAGGTACTCACTAGTTTGCTCACGTTTTTATCATCATTGGTGACTTTCTTTGACCGTGAATAGTAAAATATATGTCAAATGTAAATTTGAGCGTGAGTGGAGCGAAGCCGGACTCGCGTTCGTATGCGGTAAGAGTGAGCGTGTTGGGGTGAAGGGCTGTGAGATGGTTTGCTGTTTTCTTAAAAACAATAATACGGCAGTACGTGGTGCTCGCGTGGCATAATTACTTGAGCCGGAGCATACAACCTGCTACTCGGGTGTAAATCACTACCGGAAACGGGTTGTAGAGGCGGTTTAGAGGTGCCGACGGTGGATGTTATCACCTTCAACTATTTTAGATACGGCAGTGTTAAATGGGCACAGTTTCCTTTCTTCTCTATGAACGTTGCAGTGAAACACGAAAGGGGTATAGATCAAGAAAGAGAATCAAGACGAATATTGTCACAAAATGCATGGTGGCTTACAACTATGCATATACCCACAGGTCGATGAATTGCAACTGCAGGAGTTTCTAGGGGTGTGATTTACGGTTGGAGAATACACCCTGAGGTGGTTTACCGGTATGAATGACAATGGCAACTACCCGGTAATTAATAAATAAATAACTAATTATATCATGACTGCTCAATAACATTTGCTGCCATCATGGCAAATCTTGCCTGGTGACACTTTTATTTTTCTTTGGTTCCTCACTATTGTTGGTATTGTTCTGCTCTTTTTCCTTGTTTGTCAATCACTCCAGGCTCAGAACTATAGTGAGGTGAAGACCGGCCCGAGCCCTGATGAAATTGCCGCAAGGTATTTGGCAATGAAACATGTTGGCCTTTCCATAACCAAAGTGGTCTACAACATTGTATTTCCTTTTTAACCTGAGTGGGCTCACGGCATCCAATAAAGTAGGCTTATTTGCCAGGAGTCCCAACTCATTTTAGCTTGGAGAAGTGAGTTTATGTTCTTTTTTCACACTGGGGTCTCAGAGGGACAGCACAAAATAAGAGACTGTTTGTGCATTTGTTCACACCTTCCTTCCTTTTTATCTTCTTTCCTCACTTTCCAAATTTACATTTGACATATATTTTACTATTCACGGTCAAAGAAAGTCACCAATGATGATAAAAACGTGAGCAAACTGGTGAGTACCTACCAGCAGCTCTCATGGTGATGCTTACGTGAGGTACTTTCTGACCTTTCACCTATTTTTCTTTCCCTTTTTTCTACCCTGTACACACCATTTAGTGGGGGTATTAAGTTGGTAGATTGACAAACACTGAAATTTGGACCCTGGGGTCCGGCTGTGATTGGTACTCTTTAGATGCCAGCCGTTGGACAGAAATATGATTACCTGGCCTACAGGACCTTCAGCAAATAAGTGTTCGCGCACAATCAGGTCATTGTTGATATAGTGAGACAATAATGAGAATCAGAAACATGTTTTTAATTATGAAGTATGGAAAATCGGTTGAATTAAGGATCAAAAACATATGTTTTCAAAGTATGGAAAGTAGCTTTAACTTTCCAGGTATGAGGTAACTTCATACGAAAAGCTGCTAGATTCTCTTGAGGAGCGATGACGAGCGATTCATTTGCAAAACTAAAAAAGCGTTAGTGCCCAAAGTTTTCTGTAAGGAGGCTGCCGTCCATTTCCACCACTGTTGTGGCCCACTTTCACCACTTAAGCAGGACACACCTTGGCACATGACAATAATATACTGGTTTTATGTAACAATCATTCTAAGGTGCTGCATACTGTACATCTGAGATTTTTTTTTATATATAACCAATTTTATTGTTTCATAGCAATACAACAACCACCACATCCAGCCATTGCTGGTTGACACTGAAAGATAAGACGTCATTATTACAGACATATCAAGTCCACCACCATCCCACTGAAGAAACATTTCAATATAAGTACTACCGCGGGCCCAATCCAAGAAAATTCCACCACTTGCCCCAGATCGTAGCATGTTTTTGAGGACAGCCTCTGGCTTCATAGACAAGTTTTTCTGGATGAGCCCACCAATCGACCCCCTTACGCCAGTGGGACAGCGAGGGCGGATTAGAGGATTTCCACTTACTAGCTATATCTCTTTTTGCCACCATCTGAAATTCCTAAGTGCTATAAATACCAAATATCACTATTACCCAATTTCTGGTACTCAATTTGCTAATGTCAAACGGATGAAAGCCTGGCTATAGCTTCCCCTGCAAGGATTCAAACTCATAACCTCCAGGTTATGGAAATGGACAAGGCAAGTGTAACATACTGATCAATCTTACCGGCCACAAGTAGTTGTCCTGCACAGAACTGCAATGGACTTCTAGGCACATATAGAGCACTATGTGAGAGCCGTGAGAGATGAACAAGTACAGGGCATCTTGATGACACACACTGAGACCAGCGGTACTGCTGCCTATGCTACACGTAACCTGTGTGTGAGGGAAGCTGGCACTGCTGTTCTTGTGCTATACTTCTTGTTTGCTGAGTGAAGCTTGCCCTGTGGCTGCCTGGCTGAACCTTTTCATTGTGTGGGAGAAGCTTGAATTTCTGCAGCACCTGAGGTCTTTGCTGTTCTTGTCCTATGTGCCATCACCGCTTATTCTTTGCTGTACCTACCGTGAGTAAAACAAAAGCTGGAACAGATGCTGCTTGCTGTACCTGCTCCGTGTTTGAGGAAGCTTGTGATTCTGCTGCCTGTGCTTCACTTCTTCTGAGAAAGAGCCATTTTTTTCACAGCTGATGTCAGGGTGCAGCAGTGCTTAATTTGAGCCAGTGGTTTCCGGTGCTCAGTACCTGCACTTAATTTTTAATACCAGGCCTTGTAACAGTCTGCCACATGGTGGTGCTGTCTATCTAATTTAAGGATGAGTACAACAACACTTGTTTATCAATTCAATATACATCAACGATGACTATTGACTGCTGCCCAATACATTCTTATAGCTTTGGGGGCCTGGAATAGGCTGAATTGTCACACTTGTGTGAGTAATTGTGTTGGTACTGCCATTGGCAGTGCTGGGTTGGGCAATGTGTGGTGCAAGCTGCAGTGCCTCCCGACGAGAGCCCTGGCACTTATTTTGTTTTACAAATTAAGCACCGGAGTGCAGTGTGCCTATGCTGTTGCATGTATGCTTTGTGGATGCTGCCTGCTCTGCACTTGTTGAATGTGAGGTAAAGCAGACTTGTACTGCTGTTTTCCATGCTGCCCTTCTCTTTGTAAGTGGGCCTTGCACTGCCTTTGAAATGCATGTCTCTGTGAAGCATCTGCAGGAAGTTTGCACCCCTGTGATCTCTGATGTATTCTATCAGACAAAGTCCTGAATATTTAACTGAATATTTAACTGGCACGCTAGGCTGGCTGAAGTCCACTGCTGTCTGACTGTCACAGATCTCCTTATTATATATCGGTGTGTCATGCATTTTGCATTTTTCATGTATGTTCCCTGAACCAGAGCTGCCTGATAAGCAACGCTATTTGAGGAAAGAATTGTTTTCTTGCTTCTGATGAATAATGGCACAAGAATGAAACCTCAGTATAGATTAGCTTTAATTGATAGTTCAGACCAAACAACACTTTGCAATCTCCAAAGAACAGAAGTCAATGTTCAGTTTTATTTATTTTGTTAGTCAATGAAGCATATTAACTAGCAGCCTCTGTGCAGAGCAGTTTGCATGGGTAGTTATATCCTCAGAGAAAGGAAGTTGTTGAACACTGATCAGTTTCCCGAGAATATCTACATTTTCAGACCTTCTGTAAGTAGGCAATAAACGTACACTGTTTGCTTTGTCTCACTGAGAGCCATAGTTATCTCATGCACTGGAAAGGTGTCCCAGGATTCCTCATTTTAGAGGCCATACTGAAGAGGGAGGAGCCCAGCAGTGCCCTGGTATGAGTTTAGCCTTGTGTCCATTCCAGGCAGACCCGCCTCCAGCGCAGGTGCTTTCTGGTTGGCTGACACCTGCTCAGTGTGTGTGTGTGTGTGCAGCCAGCAAGGAAACAGCACATTCACATTTTGTAAGGTGTGAGGGCTTGACCCTTTGCGTTGGAAAATATTAGGCTGGCCTTTCAAGGTAGCCCACTCACCCTGTGACAATCATCACAAGCCTGACAAATGATTATGACATTGAATGCCACATGTAAAAACAAAATAGTGGCCTCTCTTTTACCAATGGTGCTGGTGAAATATCAGTAGCCAGGATGACAAACCTCGGCTTGACACTGCCTGCGAGAGGCTCCCGATGCTTTAAATTACGTGCCAGTGGCACCCGACAATGGCACAAATTAGGTTCTTGTTGTAGTGTCGTGTGAGTTACCAATGAAGGAACCCTTGTGGCTCCTGATGGACTCTGTAGAACTGTGACATAAGTGTTAGAGCGTAGTGAAGTGACTGCAGGTTTAGAATGTTGAGTTCGCAGTTACACGCGGACGAGTAAAGACGCGTAATACCAAACTCTGGTGTGGCGTATGGATGGGGAGGACGCGACACTGGTGATGACAAATAGACCAAAATGTCATGGTCAAATCTTGACTGGAAATGTATGAACAGGTAGTGAGATGACAACTACACTTTAGCACCAGAAGCAAAAGGAGATGACATTGACCTTGACTTATCAGCATGTTGTTTCATTTTGATTTTGAATGATGTAAGCTTTCAGAAAACAGTTTTCTATGTTGCTGTAAATCATTCATCTAATCAAGCAATATACTTTATTTGATTTTATAAAAAAATCATAAAAGGCGAACACAGTGTGATACATTACATACATGATGACATCGACATGAATTACAGTTTTACCTGCTTTAAAACATCAGAAAGATAAATTATTAAAAAAAACATACTTAGGGGTAGCTAAAAACTGTAAAAACAATAACGCAGATCTCACTTGATTGAAATTCATGGGCATCAAAAGTGGGTCGTATGAATTTATAGCGCAAATTGTTATATCTCGGGCAAATCATAACTATATGCAAAGTATCACTAATAGAGACATTGTCATTTCACACAAGGACAACATGGAATCCTTATAACAACCATAATTAGAAGGCAAAAGCCGTGGAAATAAATTAAGCCTTTAAAAAATTCAATAATCTTTGATGGTAGCTGGACATGTCTAAAGTAAGATAAGTCTCCAGACCATTCACAGTTTTCACCAATATCAAATGGCGGACTGAATGCTTATTCCATGCTATTGCCTCACGTTCTGCTGCCATCTTACCTCTCAACACTTGTTTAATCCATATGTGATCAGTTTTAACAATACAATCTGGATTAGTAAAAAGCTCAGGTCTCCCTAAAGTTTTCATATTGGAAAAAACATAGAACATCCAAGGGATTTGAAATGTGTCGTCCAGATTCATGCAATCTTGCACGATCAGTCTGTTAAGTCCTAACTCATCCTTTGTCCAAACCAAGAGCCAAAGTAACGAAGGGCAAACACGAATATAATCTATAGGATAACCCATGCCCAACTCTTCGTGAACAACCTCAGAAAATGTACTTTGTGGAACCCCTAAGAGCACCTTGAGGAATTTATTTTCAGCTATTTGAATTATGGAAAGAGACCCAGAACCCCAAATATCACAACCATAGCTGACTATCGGGAGGCATTTGGCCATAAAAATATCCCAAACTATCTTTATGTGGGTGCGCTCTAACCGACGAGAGAAGTCTCCTATATTATACATAGCCCTATTGAAAGACATTACATTGTAATTTATCAATGAATACCAGTTAAGGCAAGAATCCAATTGAACACCCAAATATCGAAGGTTGTCAACCTGGCTAATGTGGTGACCATCTACTACAAATTTCGTAGTTTTAGTCTTTGAATGGCCGAACTTCATCACATGTGATTTGGAGAAATTGTTGAACAAGTCAATGCTATTCATAAAATCAATAATTAGGTCTAAAAGTCGCTGCAACCCCCTGACGGTCCGTGCAATTAAAACAGTATCATCTGCATAAAGGAGAGCGGGGATTGGTCGACCTCCAACTCTAGGAACATCCAGGGGGAATTTAATCAAAACTGATTCCAGTTGATTGATATAAAAAATAAATAAAAAGGGTGCTAGTATGCAACCCTGGCGAACGCCACTCTTCAATTTAAAGTGCAATGTGCATTCCCCATTAGGGCCATATCTAACAGATGCCGAAAGATCCTTGTGCAAATCACACAAAAGGTGAACTATTGCAGTCTCTACCCCCATCTGAGCCACCATGGACCACAGCTTAGAGCGATTAACTCTATCGAAAGCTGATCTGAAGTCCATGAAGGCCAGGTGGGTTACACCCCCTTAGCCTTAGTGTACATACAGATCAGCAGGTAAAGATTCAGGCTTTGTTCAATGTTCAATCAATAGGAGATATGAGCCTGTAACAAGCTGGATCTGATCTATTTCCCTTTTTAAAAATTGGGACAATGACTGATTGACACCATGTCAGTGGGGAGGAGCCTCTAGCAGCTGCATTTAAATGCAGAGTTATTAAAGGGCACGACAGGTCGACAAGGGATTTATAAAGATCGCCAGGCACTCCATCTGGCGTTGCTGGAGGAAAGACGAGAAATACCTAAACTCACTTCAGCCAGTTGGAATACAACTATATGATCCTCCTTGCTACCAACTGAGGAGGTCACCGCATCCTCTTGATCATAAATAGCCTTAAAATGCTTAACCGAAGCTCGCTGAGTGATGGTTGACACCTGATTAGATAGTTGGTCACTGCTAAACAAGGGAAGATTTACAACTCGCCAAAAGGCGGCACTATCCCTCTGAATACTAGCAGCGAGTAGATTATCCCAGGCCTCCTCTTTCAATTGAGTCTTGTGCTCCTTACAAATCGAGGGTAGGCTGCCCTGGCTCTCCTAACCTTATCCTGGCACCGGGGTATTTCATGCAGGGTTTCCAATACATACTTATGTGCCCGCGAGCACTTTTCATCAAACCACCTAACTGGATGAATCGGAGGTGGAGCTCCTGATTTACAAAAAACAGATTTAAGAAATCTACAAATATTTGAAAAAGACATAATACTTTGATCCAAAGCGTCATCACTAAGGCAAGTGGAGAAATCAGTTGAGCAAGAAGTGACCAAAGTAGAAGTGAAATCCAATGGGACAATTAAGGCTCACCGCACCCTCCGGCCCTGACTGGTGGGTAATACTGGTTCCTTGCAAAAGTGGGTCACGTCAATAGGCTTTTAAAACCATAGAAAGGTAGCCATTAAAGGATTATGATCACCTAAATCGTCCCACATAACCCTAAAATCTGCAAGGTCTAAAAAAAAAAACAGAAGGATACAAAAATATAATATATAGTGGTGCTAAAGCCTCTCCCCTTAAACGTACGTATCCTCTCAGCTCTTGGATCCATTAAATTAACCAAATTATACTATTAATGGTATCACCTTTTTTTTTTTTTTAGAGTTTTATATACCGCAAACTTGACCCGAGAAATCGGGTATCAGAGCGCTTTACATGAGCACCAGTTTCGTTGCAGATGGACACATCCATTTTTGTTAGGCACAGGGAGATTAAGTGATTTGCCCTGAATCACAGGATGTTGAGCGTCGTTGCCGAGACTCGAACCTGGTTCCCCAGCTCCGAAGTCGACTGCTCTAACCGTTAGGCTACATCCTCTTGCTGCGTATGTTTAAGATGCCCCTGGTCGGTAAATGGATTCACATTCTCTAATACGTCGTTTTCTTGACAGGAGAAACAAGGGTGCAGATTAAAATCCCCCAATAATATAATCACAGTAAATAAAGACTGAGTGAAAAAAATCATTTATATAAACTCTTAAACTAGAGACGGCATCCAGTTCATTCCTGGTTACAGCTGCATTATAAACAAGCATTGGCACAGCCAATAGGTCTCGCCTTTGGGACCTTATAAGTGTTTAGCCATGCAACAGTTGTTGTTGCACCAAGGATATTGTGCTGCATAACTAAATACTTATAAGGTCCCAAAAGCGAGACCTATTGGCTATGCCAATGCTTGTTTAAACTATCTCCCAGCTCACCTATGGCCAACTAGTGGGAACATTCAACCAAGCAGACAATACTACAAAGGGGTTATAGCACATCCTGCGTCTAGGTTTTCAGTGAGGCAGACGCAAAGTGCAGATTTAGCTAAATGGGCACTAAATAAAAGAGATCCAGAGAGTTATGCTCACAGAAATACATTTGGACTAAGTGACACTCTTGCCATGCAGATGTCTCTTAGGGAGATGTAGCTGGAAGCCACATATGCAGCACTGGTTCTGCCTGAGCAAGTGAAAGCACGTAGGGCTCAGAATGAGAAAGATCCCGGGGTGCAAGGACTCTCCTAGCCGAAGTGATAGGCACTAAAAGATTCGTTTTCAAACTCAATATACTTTAAAAATCAAACTGGAAAAAGGTATGGCTTAAAGAAAAGGTTTTCTAAAATGGCCAATGTGCTAGAAAGGGTGTGGTTCCTTTACTGACGGAACACGCACAACACTGTGTAAGGATTTACACTCTTCTGTTAGCCACTCTAGCCTATCTAATCACTTGCATACAATTCATAATTAGAGAAATTACAAGTCTACTATTCTTCAGTCACTCCTGCGTCAAGACCAGTGCTTTATAAATCACGCTACACCTAGACAAAGAGTGCCTAAAACTATAGTCCGCAATTCTCTTCCACAATTTAATCACAGCATTCCGTACGTTATTTTCAGTAATAAACAGCTTTTATCTTGTCGGCTGTAAGTAGATATTGAATTCAATGCCTGAACAGCCTCAGACCGAAGCGAAGTGTTGCAGCAAAAACTAGGTAAACTGCAGAACTGGAAAAAAGCCTTTTTGGAGCTTAAGGATAGGTACTGCTTAGAACTAATTTTAAATGATATCAAGCCTCCTACTGCTAGAAAACTCTGGTTGCAGTTCAGATATGGGGTTCTGCCCCTTCGATCTTTTACAAACACTTGGGGCAGTCTACAAACTCTGGGGTGCCCGGCATGTGATTGCCCAATAGAATCTGTTCTCCATGTATTTTTTAGTTGCCCTGGATATCATAGAGCTAGAAAACGCTGGTTGGCTCAGATTTGTAGGAATTTAGGGTTTAGACGTTGTTCTGAGGCCTTTAGGATATTGAAACAGGATACTAGCCTCCCGATAGTTTATTCGGTAGCAGGCTTTTTACTCTCTATGTGGAGTGTACGTAGGGCCCTCTTGAAATCAAATCAGCAGTAATAAATGAGGGTTCCACCCATTTTCATGTATAATGAAGCTTTTTCTCTGTAGGGTACTAACCTGTATTTTTTATTTTTAGATATATTTGCTATGAAATATTGAAATGTATAGATGCAAGCGGTGTACTCTGTATGTTTTACTAAAATTATGCTGCTTGGTGGATTTATCCGTATCTTATTCTCTCTCTTTAGTTTTTTTAAATTGATGTAAGAATTGTGCATAATTTTAAATTGTACTTTTTAAGGTCAAATTGATCGAAATAAAGTTGTTATTGATTGATTGATTGATTGATTGATATTGAATTCAATGCCTGAACAGCCTCAGACCGAAGCGAAGTGTTGCAGCAAAAACTAGGTAAATGCAGGACTGGAAAAAAGCTTTATCTAAACTTCTTTCGCATGCCTACCAACCGGAGTAGTTTTTTTTTTTTTGTTTAATTTATTTTTATTGGCATTTAGTCATATACAGAGTACATTGTTACACAGTAAGTCAATGTATATTACTCATTATAGTTCCAGTTACATCATAGTCAATCTAAGCTGTATACATCCATTTGTTTTCATCCTTCCCAACCGGAGTAGTTGTTGGCTTCAGGGGTTAATTTCAGCGTCTATGAACCACTGTTATACCGTAACTTGGTAGTCATTTTGAGGCACAGGCGTGACCTTTAAACTGGATATGGAGTTTAATATCAACAACTGGAGTGGGTGGCTTTGTTAAGGGGTACGCTTACCCCTCCCCCCGAAAATATACTTCATGAAATTAGGGAAAAGGAAAGAAAAGTGTTATTCAGGAACTTGTATGCTCTTCTCATCCAACTGAGCTCTCACTCGTGGTCCAGAAGAGGCATAGATAGTGGCTTGCTACCCGTTTGTTGAAAGCATGCCGCCACTTCACCAGAAGAGTGAATCACTGTACAAATGCAAAGGGTGCACAGAATACTCTCCTTGCACCACTACAATGGAGGGGAGGGAGCAAAGGGTCTTAGAGGTCTGCCAAGCAGACCTAATTCTGTTCCAGAACCAAAGCCTAGCATGTTGATAGCATAGGTGAGAGCTACATTTGCTAACTCTTATTGAGGTAATTACCTAGACATTATTGCTGAATTTAGTAATACACATTTTTTCTATAGATCCAGTGCGTGTGCTCAATCTTTGGCTACTTGGCTTAAACCAATGGTATAAATAAACCCTCTAGTGTAGCTGGGAGTGTGCATGAGCAGCAGTGGAGTTAGAGGCAGGCATACCAACAAAACAAACTTGTCAAGAGCTAAACTAGCATCTCACATTGAGGGAGTCAGATTGCAAAGGATTTGGATGCTGTCTCTATAGAACGCCAAAGGCTGACGTGATCAGCCTAATAAGCCATGACACTGATGCACCGTGATGGTGCTAGCATTGGATTACTTGTACACATACCTATATCTCCCGAGGTCAGTGGACTCACCGATCTCCTCCCTGCGACAGGGAACCTTACATTCCTTTGAGTCAGAATGCTGTAGAAGTCTGTAATACCAGCATGTTAGATTTTGGGGACAGAGTGGAAGTGGAGGGGCGGGAAGGGGGTCGGGATAGAGCAGTATCTGTTTGTGTAAAGAGTGAACGGAGTCCACGGAGGATCAATAGTTTTTTAAAAGATGGTAGTTTGCAGTTTGAATTCATCCTCAATGGATGTGTCACCTGCATGTTCTTTGTTCCGGAATTCCTTCGCCAAAATGGTAGCATTCTGGTGGCCTGAGGAAGGCCCTGGATTTTTATCATGCTCTCTGTAATGTGCAAGGGACATGTTGTAAGTGAGTGCACGTTTGAAGTTCGATTGATGCATGCAGATAACCGTGTATAAACATTATTCAAATTAGGTTCTTGCACAAAGGGATTAATAAGTGGATGTGCCGTGCACTCACGGCAGCAAGCTGTGATGCCTGTGCAGTAGGTCGTCGTGTGCCAGGACTAATATGAATTTTTACTGAACACTTTGAACACACTCGCTGGTAGCGCACTTCATGACAAATGCAGATGTGTGCAAGTTGTAAACACTAGGAGGTTTGCATATAATGTATATAGACATACAAGCGTGTTGTACATGCACACTGTATTGCGTGCATTCCCAAAAGCTACTTATTTTGCTACATGCTAGGCGAAGCATGCTTTTTGTGTTGTGTTTCATTAGTAGTGTTTCCTGGGCTGAGCAATTTGAACTCTGCATCCCAAAGAGCATTGGGGCAACAGTGACAGATACAGGGAGGCAGTTTCAGATCAAGGGAGTCTAGTTGGAGAATGCCTTTTGCACTCTCTTGTCTTGGATCTGATGGTGTCCTAACTGTGGCTGCTCTGAGCGCCACCAGAGATGGTAATCTTGTCAGCCAGATAGGCAGGATGCCAGTTGTGATGGCTTTGGAGATAATGCAGGCTACCAAAGGGAGTCAGTCGATTTCTATCAGTGTGGAGGTGGCATGTGACATTTCTTAAGGCCTGGATGAGGTGTAAGGTGTAGGATAAGGCAAATATCTATGCTAATTCTGTTTTTTACTTACAACTAATGGAGGAACTGATATAATCTAACCAACTCTGCACCACACAGCCTTAGACTATCTTCCCGATATACCATGGGACTCTTTTTAAAGTTTCTCTATTTTACACAGCGAGAATATGATGCTCCCTGTTACATGTTTCACTTTGGAGCACAACCTTCATAAAATGATGCCACTTTGTAATAGTTATAAACATGCCCATCTTGGGTAACAACAAATGCGATTATTCTGAGGCATTTCTGCGAGATTCATGAAAATAATACATGTGCCAACATTCTTTTAAGGTAGCTGGTCTTTAGTTCAAGAAATATGACATTTTAATGCAAGACCTGGGAAAAGATGCATGTACGTCAAAGCAAAATTAGTCTTAAAAAGTGGCTACTCATTTGCTAAAAACTTCAAGAAACAGAGCGTTTGTTACAGGATTTTGAGAACCGCTTAGCATTGGGTCAGGAAAATGCTATCATTTGCTAAATGCTCACATTAGGGTCAAGGCTTTCCTCTTCAGACAACAGGCCATCTTCAGCAGGTGCCACTGGAAGCTTTTCTGTCGGTTCCTTCTGCTTTGCTTCCTTTTCCGCTGCCTACTTCTCTGCTTTTAAGCGCCTCTTCAGCTCGCTGCAGAACAAGAAAGGAAATAATCACAGACAAACTCAACCTCCCATCACTGTATTCTCTGCAAGACTTTAAATTATCCTGCCCTTAATTCTGCTTACCCAAACCACAACCAACCCTGCTAACCCTGGATGGCATCAGACACACACAAACCACACTGAAAGATGAGAAACTGAATAAGGAAGTGAGACCCAAGATTCAGTCTGTCTAAGCACGGTCAGCACAAACCACTATCAGGGACCATCACCAAAAAACTGCAGCACAGCAACAAATCAGCAAGGTCACACAAGCACCTTCCCTTAAAAGATTTGCATGCACAATGACCTTTCCCAGAACCCAGTATTTTATCCAGCAAAGCTGAACTCTCCTCTGTGACATTGGTGTCAGTGGTCAGCGAATCCCTAGTGTGGTCAAGTAAGTAATTTTGACAGTTTAGTCTGGTCCGGAAAATAAAGTTAACTAGTGGAACTAACGATTTTAGAAACAGGATGCTAGAAATTAAATGTAAAAAGACATTTCAGGATCAAAAAGTAGACATGGAAAGAGAGAAAATAGACCAAAAAGTAACAAGCACCGACGAGATAACAGAAGACATGCTGGTAGAAACAAAAGCAGGGCATCAGATAAACTGCACTGTCAGGTGAGGTGACGTGCTAGTTAGTTAATCACTTCAGAAGATGCAGGTCACCAATTGACAACTAGGAGTTGTGGTGCTCAACGAAAGAGGATGAGTAAAAATCAATGGTGGCAAGCCAAGAAGAGAAAAGCTACAGAGAGGACAAAGAAATAGAAGCTCAAAGGCCTGTCACTGCGCACCCTCTCCCTCAAAAGCATCAACATTTTGGTGTCTCAGAATCAGATGCTAAGACAGAGTGTGCCAACCTTCTGTAGATCCAGTAAGAACACCCATAGTATGATCAGGCATCAGCTTGGCTGCATGGGCCACGACAGTAGGACACAATCACTTGCATGCTAGGAAAAGCCAGAGGCTTGGAAAGAATATATGTCAAGTGCCAACCAAACAGTAAACTTGAACAAGAGTGACATTAGCCAGACAAGATCAGAGGGAATGATATGGTCATAACTCTGTTGTCCCATACACGACTGACATGCCACATGTACTGCAGAACCGAACCAGGGCAAAGTTGAGTGGGGGCTGTTGCCAAAGCACTGGGTGCTTATCCAAGACAGTCTGAGAAATGTCCAGAAGAAAAGCACCGCAGATGCCAAAGACATGGTCAAAAGGGTCACGGGACTGTGGCAGCACAAGACAAATAAGCTGCGGGAACAAGAGCACTACAGGATTCGTCTAAGAAAAGGTCAGAGGAGGACACAGCTGTGTTCAACCAAGGCAAGGTGCACGACGTATGGGGAGAGCTATTGAGAGAACTTAAAAGAGAACAGAAAGCAGAGTGATTTGGAGCACCAACACAGGCATCTGGCATTATCGAAGCATGCACAGTAACCTCTAGTTAATGAGACATTGACAGCTGTCATTTAAGGACCGATAACTTGCCGTAGCAGGCATAGCACACAAAGCATTATCATGGCCACTGCACAAACAGGTACAGGATAAATTTGAGCCACGGTTATAGGTAGGGATTAAAGAGACACCCCTCCCCCATATGGTCTGACCACCTCCTCATTCCCTTCCGTCTTCACCTATCGCACGTTATAACTCTCGGCCAACCTAAAAGAGCTACTACCTGGTTCCGTAACGCTAAGAACATTGATCTTGACACTTTTTGTGATTCCGCTATGCGGGCACTTCCTAGACTAGACCCTAGCGTGGATGTCAACGTTCTCACCTCTCAGTGCCTCTCAGGACTAGCAGTCGAAATCGACATTGTTGCTCCTCTCCAAAGCAAAAGGAAAAGACCCACCCTCAGCACCTTGGTTCAATAAAGCGCTCTACGAGGAAAGGAAAAACCTTAGATTCCTGGAGAAGCATTGGAGAAAATCTCCTTCCACCTCCAATCTCTCTCTTTTACGCTCAGCAAGATCCAAATATCACAACCACATCTTCCTTGAAAAAGCATCACATTTCAGATCCCTCCTTGACTCAGCCAAAAACAGACCCAAAAAGCTTTTTGACCTCTTCAAAAACCCAACCTGTTCTCCCCCAACCATTAAGCCTGAGGATTCCTCAAAGAAAGCAGCAGATTTCGCTATATTCTTCGATGAAAAGGTCAAAGCACTGGTGGATCAGGTCGCCCACCCCCCCCCATGGAGGAGCGGAAATCCTTAGTCACCTGGCAGAACTTTGACATCATCTCGGAAGATGACCTCCTCAAATGCATCCGCGAAACTAAACCCTCCAACCATTCCTCCGACCCCATCCCTAGCGACATCTCCATCGATTTCTACACCTATACTCTCTCTTACTGGACCAAGCTAGTCAATCTCTTCCTCAGTCAAGGCTCCCTCCCGGTTGCCCTCAAATCAGGTCAAGTCACCCCTCTTCTAAAAAAACCGCCGCCGACGCGAACGACCTCAACAACTTCCGCCCTATCACCAACCTCCCTTTTCTTTCGAAAATCACCGAAAAATGTGTTGCGAAACAACTTTCCTCACATATTTTGGACAATAACCTCCTCGACGTCTTCCAGTCAGGCTTCATCCAAAATTGCAGCACTGAAACAGCCCTGCTGCAAGTGATTGACGATGCGCTGCATATTCTCGACTCTGGGGAATCATGTCTTCTGATTCTTCTAGACCTCTCTGCAGCCTTTGACACGGTTAATCATAGCACCCTCCTCAACACTCTTCAACAGAGAATGGGACTGGATGGCACAGTGCTCAAATGGTTTGCCTCTTTCCTCTCAGACAGATCCCAAAGGATCAAGATAGGGAACAGTCTTTCATCTCCTGTGGCCGTAGGTCAAGGCATCCCTCAAGGTTCTATCCTGGCACCCACCTTGTTTAATCTCTACCTGGAACCTTTAGGGAACCTCCTAAGCAAATCTGGGATCCTTTACCATCTGTATGCGGACGACACGCAAATCTACCTTAAGGTGTCCTCCGCACACGATCTCTCCCTACTCAATTCTACCCTCAACTCTATTCACAACTGGATGTCAGCCCACCAACTCATTCTGAATCCCGCCAAAACTGAATTCCTCCTCCTCTCTACCTCTCTCTCACCTCCTCCTGTTCAATCTTGGATGGATCAGCTGAACCTATTCAACAACAAACCCATCATTGTCGACAGCGCTAAATCCCTAGGTGTCATTCTTGACAAAAGACTCAACCTAATCTCCCACATCAACTCTATTGCTAAGAACGCACGGTACCAGCTGCGCCTTCTGTGGGGATCCGTCGGTTCTTCCCGGAGAATGACTTAAAAACCTTGGTACAATCTCTGGTTCTCTCAAGACTTGATTATTGCAATTCTCTTCTGACTGGCCTACCCAAATCCCACCTCTCCCCTCTCAAATCCATCCTCCATTCAGCAGCTCGCTTCATTTCAGGGTCTAAACGAAGCGACCACATCACTCCTATCCTGTCCTCTCTTCGATGGCTTCCGATCGAGGCAAGATCTATTTATAAAACTGCCTGCATCACACACAAAGCCTTACACACGTCCTCCCCTCGTTACCTGGCGAATAAATTGAAATTGTCCGGTGGCTCTCGCCCTTCTCGCAATGCGGAAAAGCTTCTGCTTGAGCCCCCCGTCTTCAAAAGGGAAAGATCGATGGCTCAATCCTTCTCGGGCAATGCAGTGAGAATCTGGAACTCGCTTCCCCCACTGCTCCGTGCCACCTCTTCTACCCGGATCTTCAAAGCTGACCTCAAGTCTCTTCTCTTCCAAAGACACTTCCAGAACTAATACTTTCGTTCTCAGACCCCTCTAGGAAGTTCGCTCGTCAGTGTAAAATTGTACTTTTGTCTGTTCATTCCTTATTTTGTGTGTTGTGTTGGGTTTTTATGTGCGTGTTCCCCTCATTACAAGTCCCCTGTGAAGTCACGCCCTCTCTACTACCTCAAGGAAGCTTTTCCACTATAGGAAATTCTGTATTCCAAGCCTATAGAAGTGCCTTCCCAGTGTGTTTTGACTTACTGCCACTTATTACAGTATTATGCCTTTAGTTGTATTTTGTACCCCATGTATCATATATTTTGTACCCCATGTACCCCCTGCTGTATTCACGCCCTCTCTACTACCTCAAGGAAGTTCTTCCACTATAGGAAATTCTGTACTCCAAGCCTATAGAAGTGCCTTCCCAGTGTGTTATGAGTGACTGCCACTTATTGCAGTATTATACCTCTATTTGTATTTTGTACCCCATGTTTCATGCACACCTGTCACTTTGTCCTCTTGGAACTTATTCCTCTTTTTGTATTTGGTTTGTTTGTTTTTTGCACAATTGTCACTTTTCCTCATGCAATGTAACGCTTGCCTTTGTATTATGCTCATTTGTATCCTCCTCCTTATGTAATGTTGCTGTTCCTTTTGTGAAGCGCTCCGACACCCTCGGGTAAAGTCCGCGCTATATAAAAACGCATAAATAAACAGCAATGATCGGCAGTCATGAATAAAAGAGGTTGGTGGAACCCCATGGGGCAATGTAGGAAAGAGGATGAACTGGCACCAACCTTTTTAGGTCTCGCCTGAGCCAGCGCATGCGCTGCCCTGGCGAGAGTTTTAGTAAGCGGGTTTTGGAAGTGCAAACAGCAGTTTGCTGGCGACCAGCTTGCGTTCACGCGAGCGTGCACGCGCGATCAGGCGCCATATGGCTTCCCTCGCGATTACTTTCACTTTCGCGGCTGTGTCAGTTTCATGGCCGCGCGGCCATTGCTTGTTACTTTTGCGTTTCAGGCGTGCTCTTTAAAGTTTATATATGGCTCTTATTATGGCCTACATTGCATGGCGTTTACTCACCACCTCTTTTACGCTTATGTCTTCTACAGTGCACGCGTACGTAGCTTGTTCTCTCTATGTTAATGTATGTTAAAACGTAACACAATCAGCACTCGCGTTTATTTTACTATTAAAGGAAACTTTACACATAATGCACGTGTACCCAATCAGCTGCAGTTCCTTCAAGTTTATGGCTTAGCAAAAAATTGGAATTTGATATTGGCTTGCTTACAGCCGCTTTCGCAGTGCTTAATTTGTGACGGAAAAAGTGCCAGGGCTCTTATTAGGCGGCAGCTTTTTATAAAATGATTTTGGTGTTTGCCTGCCTAACAAACAGCACAGTGTGTGTCTTACAACTCAAACATCCCTCCTCTTCCAGACGTGCATTTTACGCACATCCATATGTACTCCCAATGACCATATGCGCTTTGTATATTGTTTTGCATTCGCTTCTTAATGAGCGCCTTTTACTACCCACACAATGCACCTGTACTCAGCCATCTGTAATTGAAATTGGATTTTGGCTTGGTTACAGCCGCTTTCCCAGTGCTTAATTTGTGACCAAAGAGGTGCCGGCCTCTTTATTAGGCGGCTGCTTTTTATGAAATATTTTTGGTGTTTGCCTTCCTAACAAAAAGGACAGAAATAGTTCAATTAGGAAGGGCCTGTTGTTTAAAGGCACAAGAGTGTGGAAAACAGTACTTGCGTTTATATTAATTTTAAAGGCAACTTCTCACACAATGCTTGCTTGATTGTTGTATGTGAGTGAATGCACTTAAAAACGTGAGACAATTACTACTCGCGTGTATATTAATTTTAAAGGTAACTTCCCACAAAATGCACGTGTGCAGAGTCAGCTGCAGTTACTTGTTGTTTAGTGGTGACCTTTGTTGCCTTGACAACTTTAGCATTCTGCTGTCATTGATTTGCATCACACAGATGCAGCAGACGGATAGATTACAATCTTTATCGCTCGGCTTGTTTACGGTTAATTAGCCTGGCCTGGTTTCCTTTCTCAAGTGTAGGGAATTTCACACAAACTCACAACGCAGCAGACTTTTAGGCAGCCTTTTTTCACGAACCATATGTTGATCCATTCCATTACATTAATACAGTTAAAAAAACAACCTGGGAACAATTCTTAGGAAGGTTTGCAGCGTATTTTAACTAATTGATTTTGCTTTTATTTTATGCTACTACATTTTTTTGGGCACACAAAATAGATAAATTAAAATGTAATATGGGCTTGTTTACAACCGCTTTCCCAGTGCTTAATTTGATTGTACACTGCACGCGTGTTTGCTATCTGTGCGTGCCCAGCCATCTGCAGTTCCTTCTAGCTTCTTCTCTGTAAGCTAATGTATGTTACAACGTAAGAGAATCAGCACTAGCGTTTATTTTACTATTAAAGGCAACTTTCCACATCGTCTGTTTTGCCTTTACACTTTATTCTCACATTATGTGTGGAGTTTTATATAGCGCTAACTAGACTCCGAGGTATCGCAGCGCTTTACACCAGCACTAGTTACCTTACATACACATGCATTCATTTTTGTTAGGCACAGGGGATATTAAATGATTTTCTCAAAATCACACAATCTTGGGCGTCCCTGCCGAGACTGGAACCCAGTTCCCCAGCTCCTAGGTCAGCCGCCATAGCCGTTGGGCCACAATCTCTCCACATTGTGCCTTTGTTTACTATCTCGATACAAAAGGGGATGATGGACGGAACGTTTGAGCCAATCAAACACTCACCCCCAGTCAACTGATCTGGGTTTAATCCATCATCATTCTTTAGCTCACTCCACCACCCCAGTTCAGACATGGCCATATGCAAATCAGTCTGACCCTGTGCCTCATGGGAACAGTCCAGCCCGAACTGCCAAGCCATGTCTTCCCTGGACCGGAAACAAGCATCCTAGGACCGGTTTCTGGCATTTCAGACGTCATCAGCCAGGCTTGCTTGAATCCAGTGGCAAAGTGAGCAAGGGACCCACGTCTGGGCATACCCCGCCAACTTAGGGCGACCAAAGCGATACAAAAGGGGATGATGGACGGAACGTTTGAGCCAATCAAACACTCACCCCCAGTCAACTGATCTGGGTTTAATCCATCATCATTCTTTAGCTCACTCCACCACCCCAGTTCAGACATGGCCATATGCAAATCAGTCTGACCCTGTGCCTCATGGGAACAGTCCAGCCCGAACTGCCAAGCCATGTCTTCCCTGGACCGGAAACAAGCATCCTAGGACCGGTTTCTGGCATTTCAGCCGTCATCAGCCAGGCTTGCTTGAATCCAGTGGCAAAGTGAGCAAGGGACCCACGTCTGGGCATACTCCCGCCAACTTAGGGCGACCAAAGCGATACAAAGGGGATGATGGACGGAACGTTTGAGCCAATCAAACACTCACCCCCAGTCAACTGATCTGGGTTTAATCCATCATCATTCTTTAGCTCACTCCACCACCCCAGTTCAGACATGGCCATATGCAAATCAGTCTGACCCTGTGCCTCATGGGAACAGTCCAGCCCGAACTGCCAAGCCATGTCTTCCCTGGACCGGAAACAAGCATCCTAGGACCGGTTTCTGGCATTTCAGCCGTCATCAGCCAGGCTTGCTTGAATCCAGTGGCAAAGTGAGCAAGGGACCCACGTCTGGGCATACCCCCGCCAACTTAGGGCGACCAAAGCGATACAAAAGGGGATGATGGACGGAACGTTTGAGCCAATCAAACACTCACCCCCAGTCAACTGATCTGGGTTTAATCCATCATCATTCTTTAGCTCACTCCACCACCCCAGTTCAGACATGGCCATATGCAAATCAGTCTGACCCTGTGCCTCATGGGAACAGTCCAGCCCGAACTGCCAAGCCATGTCTTCCCTGGACCGGAAACAAGCATCCTAGGACCGGTTTCTGGCATTTCAGCCGTCATCAGCCAGGCTTGCTTGAATCCAGTGGCAAAGTGAGCTAGGGACCCACGTCTGGGCATACCCCGCCAACTTAGGGCGACCAAAGCGATACAAAAGGGGATGATGGACGGAACGTTTGAGCCAATCAAACACTCACCCCCAGTCAACTGATCTGGGTTTAATCCATCATCATTCTTTAGCTCACTCCACCACCCCAGTTCAGACATGGCCATATGCAAATCAGTCTGACCCTGTGCCTCATGGGAACAGTCCAGCCCGAACTGCCAAGCCATGTCTTCCCTGGACCGGAAACAAGCATCCTAGGACCGGTTTCTGGCATTTCAGCCGTCATCAGCCAGGCTTGCTTGAATCCAGTGGCAAAGTGAGCAAGGGACCCACGTCTGGGCATACCCCGCCAACTTAGGGGCGACCAAAGCGATACAAAGGGGATGATGGACGGAACGTTTGAGCCAATCAAACACTCACCCCCAGTCAACTGATCTGGGTTTAATCCATCATCATTCTTTAGCTCACTCCACCACCCCAGTTCAGACATGGCCATATGCAAATCAGTCTGACCCTGTGCCTCATGGGAACAGTCCAGCCCGAACTGCCAAGCCATGTCTTCCCTGGACCGGAAACAAGCATCCTAGGACCGGTTTCTGGCATTTCAGCCGTCATCAGCCAGGCTTGCTTGAATCCAGTGGCAAAGTGAGCAAGGGACCCACGTCTGGGCATACCCCCGCCAACTTAGGGCGACCAAAGCGATACAAAGGGGATGATGGACGGAACGTTTGAGCCAATCAAACACTCACCCCCAGTCAACTGATCTGGGTTTAATCCATCATCATTCTTTAGCTCACTCCACCACCCCAGTTCAGACATGGCCATATGCAAATCAGTCTGACCCTGTGCCTCATGGGAACAGTCCAGCCCGAACTGCCAAGCCATGTCTTCCCTGGACCGGAAACAAGCATCCTAGGACCGGTTTCTGGCATTTCAGACGTCATCAGCCAGGCTTGCTTGAATCCAGTGGCAAAGTGAGCAAGGGACCCACGTCTGGGCATACCCCCGCCAACTTAGGGCGACCAAAGCGATACAAAAGGGGATGATGGACGGAACGTTTGAGCCAATCAAACACTCACCCCCAGTCAACTGATCTGGGTTTAATCCATCATCATTCTTTAGCTCACTCCACCACCCCAGTTCAGACATGGCCATATGCAAATCAGTCTGACCCTGTGCCTCATGGGAACAGTCCAGCCCGAACTGCCAAGCCATGTCTTCCCTGGACCGGAAACAAGCATCCTAGGACTGGTTTCTGGCATTTCAGCCGTCATCAGCCAGGCTTGCTTGAATCCAGTGGCAAAGTGAGCAAGGGACCCACGTCTGGGCATACCCCCGCCAACTTAGGGCGACCAAAGCGATACAAAAGGGGATGGACGGAACGTTTGAGCCAATCAAACACTCACCCCCAGTCAACTGATCTGGGTTTAATCCATCATCATTCTTTAGCTCACTCCACCACCCCAGTTCAGACATGGCCATATGCAAATCAGTCTGACCCTGTGCCTCATGGGAACAGTCCAGCCCGAACTGCCAAGCCATGTCTTCCCTGGACCGGAAACAAGCATCCTAGGACCGGTTTCTGGCATTTCAGCCGTCATCAGCCAGGCTTGCTTGAATCCAGTGGCAAAGTGAGCAAGGGACCCACGTCTGGGCATACCCCGCCAACTTAGGGCGACCAAAGCGATACAAAAGGGGATGATGGACGGAACGTTTGAGCCAATCAAACACTCACCCCCAGTCAACTGATCTGGGTTTAATCCATCATCATTCTTTAGCTCACTCCACCACCCCAGTTCAGACATGGCCATATGCAAATCAGTCTGACCCTGTGCCTCATGGGAACAGTCCAGCCCGAACTGCCAAGCCATGTCTTCCCTGGACCGGAAACAAGCATCCTAGGACCGGTTTCTGGCATTTCAGCCGTCATCAGCCAGGCTTGCTTGAATCCAGTGGCAAAGTGAGCAAGGGACCCACGTCTGGGCATACCCCCGCCAACTTAGGGCGACCAAAGCGATACAAAAGGGGATGATGGACGGAACGTTTGAGCCAATCAAACACTCACCCCCAGTCAACTGATCTGGGTTTAATCCATCATCATTCTTTAGCTCACTCCACCACCCCAGTTCAGACATGGCCATATGCAAATCAGTCTGACCCTGTGCCTCATGGGAACAGTCCAGCCCGAACTGCCAAGCCATGTCTTCCCTGGACCGGAAACAAGCATCCTAGGACCGGTTTCTGGCATTTCAGACGTCATCAGCCAGGCTTGCTTGAATCCAGTGGCAAAGTGAGCAGGGGCCCACGTCTGGGCATACCCCAGCCAACTTAGGGCGACCAAGCGATACAAAGGGATGATGGACGGAACGTTTGAGCCAATCAAACACTCACCCCAGTCAACTGATCTGGGTTTAATCCATCATCATTCTTTAGCTCACTCCACCACCCCAGTTCAGACATGGCCATATGCAAATCATTCTGACCCTGTGCCTCATGGGAACAGTCCAGCCCGAACTGCCAAGCCATGTCTTCCCTGGACCAGAAACAAGCATCCTAGGACCGGTTTCTGGCATTTCAGCCGTCATCAGCCAGGCTTGCTTGAATCCAGTGGTAAAGTGAGCAAGGGACCCACGTCTGGGCATACCCGCCAACTTAGGGCGACCAAGCGATACAAAGGGGATGATGGACGGAACGTTTGAGCCAATCAAACACTCACCCCAGTCAACTGATCTGGGTTTAATCCATCATCATTCTTTAGCTCACTCCACCACCCCAGTTCAGACATGGCCATATGCAAATCAGTCTGACCCTGTGCCTCATGGGAACAGTCCAGCCCGAACTGCCAAGCCATGTCTTCCCTGGACCGGAAACAAGCATCCTAGGACCGGTTTCTGGCATTTCAGCCGTCATCAGCCAGGCTTGCTTGAATCCAGTGGCAAAGTGAGCAAGGGACCCACGTCTGGGCATACCCCGCCAACTTAGGGCGACCAAGCGATACAAAGGGGATGATGGACGGAACGTTTGAGCCAATCAAACACTCACCCCCAGTCAACTGATCTGGGTTTAATCCATCATCATTCTTTAGCTCACTCCACCACCCCAGTTCAGACATGGCCATATGCAAATCAGTCTGACCCTGTGCCTCATGGGAACAGTCCAGCCCGAACTGCCAAGCCATGTCTTCCCTGGACCGGAAACAAGCATCCTAGGACCGGTTTCTGGCATTCCAGCCGTCATCAGCCAGGCTTGCTTGAATCCAGTGGCAAAGTGAGCAAGGGACCCACGTCTGGGCATACTGGGGTGGTGGAGTGAGCTAAAGAATGATGATGGATTAAACCCAGATCAGTTGACTGGGGGTGAGTGTTTGATTGGCTCAAACGTTCCGTCCATCATCCCCTTTGTATCGCTTGTTCGCCCTAAGTTGGCGGGGGTATGCCCAGACGTGGGTCCCTTGCTCACTTTGCCACTGGATTCAAGCAAGCCTGGCTGATGACGGCTGGAATGCCAGAAACCGGTCCTAGGATGCTTGTTTCCGGTCCAGGGAAGACATGGCTTGGCAGTTCGGGCTGAACTGTTCCCATGAGGCACAGGGTCAGACTGATTTGCATATGGCCATGTCTGAACTGGGGTGGTGGAGTGAGCTAAAGAATGATGATGGATTAAACCCAGATCAGTTGACTGGGGGTGAGTGTTTGATTGGCTCAAACGTTCCGTCCATCATCCCCTTTGTATCGCTTGTTCGCCCTAAGTTGGCGGGGGTATGCCCAGACGTGGGTCCCTTGCTCACTTTGCCACTGGATTCAAGCAAGCCTGGCTGATGACGGCTGGAATGCCAGAAACCGGTCCTAGGATGCTTGTTTACGGTCCAGGGAAGACATGGCTTGGCAGTTCGGGCTGGACTGTTCCCATGAGGCACAGGGTCAGACTGATTTGCATATGGCCATGTCTGAACTGGGGTGGTGGAGTGAGCTAAAGAATGATGATGGATTAAACCCAGATCAGTTGACTGGGGTGAGTGTTTGATTGGCTCAAACGTTCCGTCCATCATCCCCTTTTGTATCAGCTTTGGTCGCCATAAGTTGGCGGGGTATGCCCAGACGTGGGTCCCTTGCTCACTTTGCCACTGGATTCAAGCAAGCCTGGCTGATGACGGCTGGAATGCCAGAAACCGGTCCTAGGATGCTTGTTTCCGGTCTAGGGAAGACATGGCTTGGCAGTTCGGGCTGGACTGTTCCCATGAGGCACAGGGTCAGACTGATTTGCATATGGCCATGTCTGAACTGGGGTGGTGGAGTGAGCTAAAGAATGATGATGGATTAAACCCAGATCAGTTGACTGGGGGTGAGTGTTTGATTGGCTCAAACGTTCCGTCCATCATCCCCTTTTGTATCGCTTGTTTACTATCTCGGCTATTCAAGTTTCCGGCGTGCCATTTAAACTATATATGTGACTATTTTTACCTCCTACATTGTAGTTACATTACACGGCCTTTTCGCACCTCGTTCGGATTTTTTACTTTTGCTTTTCAAGCGTGCCTTTTTAAGTTTATATACGGCTTTTATTATTGCCTACATTGTAGTTACATTGCACGGCGTTTTCTTACCTCCTGTGGTTTTTGACGCTTATGTCTTCTACAGTGCACGCGTACCTAGCTTGTTGTCTATAAGTTAATGTATGTTAAAACATAATACAATCAGCAATTTACTATAAAAGGCAACTTCCCACACAGTGCACGTGTACCCAGCCACCTGCAGTTCCTTGAAATTTATAGCTTAGTAACAAATTAAAATTTGATATTGGCTTGCTTACAGCCGCTTTCGCAATGCTTAATTTGTGACGGGAAAGGTACCGGGCCTCCTATTAGGCGGCAGCTTTTTATAAAATGTTTTTGGTATTTGCCTGCCTAAGAAACATGACACTGTGTGTCTTAGAACTCAAACATCCCTCCTCTTCCAGGCGTGCCTTTTACGCCCATCCATATGTACTCCAAATGCCCATATCTGCTTTACATATTGTTTTACATTCCCTTCTTAATAAGCGCCTTTTACTACCCACTCAATGCACGTGTACCCAGTCATCCGTAGTTCCTTGTTATTTGTTGCTTACCTACAAATTGGAATTTAATATTGGCTTAGTTACAGCCGCTTTCCCAATGCTTAATTTCTGGCGAAAGAGGTGCCGGGGCTGTTATTAGGCGAAAGCTTCTTTGGCAGTCTTTGCAATCTGTGCGTGTCCTTTCCAGGCCACACCAGCGTTCTTGAACCACATAGAAGCCTTTTTAACGTCTGTTTTACCTTTACACTAACACAATCAACACTCGCGTTTATTTTAATTTTAAACACAACTTTCCACTAAATGCATATGTACCCAGCCACCTGCAGTTCCTTATTGTTTATAGCTTACCTACAGCCGCTTTGCCACTGCTTACTTTGTAACAAAATAGGCGCCGCGGCTTTTATCATACGGCAGCTTTACACAAGATGTTTTAAAGGATTAACTTGCCCAAAATCGTACACGGACGTTTTATTTTTGTATTTTTATTTAACAGACTTGTGGTCACTATCACTTCGCATATACATATAAGATCAACATCACTGCAAATATAGGTATGAGATCACCATTACATCAAATACAAGTGTAACATCACTTCACAAAATATAGGTTTGATATCACCATTACTTCACATATAGGCGTAAAATCACTATCACTGCAGATATAAGTAAGATCACCATCACTACTAATATACGCATCACATCACTATCACTGCACTAGATAAAATAACTGTCTTCAGTATACAGAAAAATAACTATTGCCGTTGTAAATCACAATAAATTTTATTTATATTTTAAAAACAAAAACAAAAAAATGCATAGTTAGTTGCAATACCAATAGCTCAAACTCGCATAATTGCGAGACCTATTGCATTGCAAATGCTTGTGTGCTTTTGTGACCTGGATGGCAAAGAGTAAGGTTATCCATTGGTAAAGTAAAACCCCACTTTGTGTATTACTGTAGTTATTAGAAGATGTCTGTATTATGTTGACTTTTTGTGCTATGAGCTTGCTAAGTGGACTTGCATTTTTAGGTCTCGGCCTGCACCAGCGCTTGCGCTGGTCTGGCCGAGAGTTTTAGTAAGCGGGTTTTGGAAGTGCAAACACTGGCTTTCGGCTGGCGACCAGCTTGCGTTCACGATGGCGTGCACGCGCGCAGCTGCCATCTGGGTTTCCTATCTCTTCCTCATTTCCTCGTCATGGCTCATTAACTCTCTGGACTCTGATGTTTCAATCGCAGCAGCAGCTCACATTATCAACTGACGGCCCTGGACTACAGTCACATGAAAAACAACAGCGATTAGCATTGAAATGCAAGCTTTTTTTGTCTAGTTAGAAATATTGCTTCGGTGGGTTGATTTCACCTTATATCGCTATTTGTTTTATATTGGGAGTCACAGCCTAATTACCAGTATTTTTGTCTCACTCTGTTTTTTTTTTTATATTTATTCGCGCAAAGCACCAAGCTATATTTAAGGTTACTTTTTCCGCGTCACTTCTTCACTCTATTTAAACTCCACACCCCCACTCTTATTGTCTCTCTCCTTCTCTCTCTCGCCCTCTCTAATTCTCTCTCTACTTAATTAACTCTCCCCTCTCTATCTTTTTTAGCCTTTCATTCTCTCACCCCTTTATCTGTTTCTCTTTCAAACTCCTTCATTCACTCTCTCTCCCCTTCTTTCTCTCTCTCTATCCCGCTCCACTCTTTATTCTATGTACACCTTTTCTCTCTCACCACCCTCTCTAATTGGGCATTATATCTTCACTCTATCTCTCACTCGGCAACACCACAGCATCACTCAGCATCACCACAGCATCACTCAGCGCAACCACAGCATCAATCAGAGCCAGCACAGCATCAATCAGAGCCAGCACAGCATCACTCAGCACCAACACAACATCTCTCAACGCCATCACAGCATCACTCAACGCCATCACAGCATCACTCAGTGCAACCACAGCATCACTCAGTGCAACCACAGCATTACTCAGCACAACCACAGCATCACTTAGCGCCACAACAGCATCACTCAGCGCCACCACAGCATTACTCAGCAGCACCACAACATCACTCCGCGCCACCACAGCATCACTCAGCACCACCATAGCTTCACTCAGCGACACCACATCATCACTCAGGGCCAACACTGCATCACTCAGCACCACCACAGGATGACTCAGCACCACCACAGGATGACTCAGCACCACCACAGCATCGCTCAGCACCACCACAGCATCACTCGGCGCCACCACAGCATCACTCGGTGCCACCACAGCATCACTCGGCGCCACCACAGCATCACTCGGCGCCACCACAGCATCACTCAACGCTACCACAGCATCGCTCGGCGCCACCACAGCATCGCTCAGCGCCACCACAGCATCTCTCAGCGCCACCACAGCATCGCTCAGCGCCACCACAGCATCACTCAGCGTCACCACAGCATCACTCAGCGCCACCACAGCATCACTCAGGGACACCACAGCATCACTCAGGGTCACCACAGCATCACTCAGGGTCACCACAGCATCACTCAGGGCCACCACAGCATCACTCAGGGCCACCACAGCATCACTCAGGGCCACCACAGCATTGCTCAGGGCCACCACAGCATCGCTCAGCACCGCCACAGCATTGCTCAGCACCGCCACAGCATCGCTCAGCACCACCACTGCATCGCTCAGCGCCGCCACAGCATCGCTCAGCACCACCACTGCATCGCTCAGCACCGCCACAGCATCGCTCACCACCGCATCACTCAGGGCCACCACAGCATCACTCAGCGCCACCACAGCATCACTCAGCGCCACCACAGCATCACTCAGCACCACCACAGCATCACTCAGCGCCATCACAGCATCACTAAGCGTCACCACAGCATCGCTCAGCACCACCACAGCATCGCTCAGCACCACCACAGCATCATTCAGCACCACCAAGGCATCACTCAGGGCCACCACAGCATCACTCAGGGCCACCACAGCATCACTCAGGGCCACCACAGCATCACTCAGGGCCACCACAGCATCACTCAGCACCAAGACAATATCACTCAGCGCCAAGACAATATCACTCAGCACCACCACAGCATCACTCAGCACCACAGCAGTATCACTCAGCAAGACCTGAGTATCATTCAGCATCACCTCAGCATCGTCTCCGCAACAGTCACCACCACCACCACTACCACCTCAGCATCACTCAGCACCACCTCAGCCTGCTCTCGGAATCTGGCATCTGTTGATTCTCCCCTAGCGTCTGGCCGCTGCTAGTGTTATAATACAGGTACTAGTTCCCAACCTTCACCCTCCGATTGTTTATGCCCCCTCAAAAAAAAAGCTTTAACAAACAACCATTGCAATAGGCAGAAACAAGTTGCCAGCTTTGAAAGAACAAAAGAAAACTGAGGAAATTTTTTATTGTAAATACTTTTTTAATATGGTCGTTCAGTTTTACATAATGCCTTCTTGGTCATATATAAAGTAACAAAAATGCTTCTGACACTTTTTTATTATAACTTTTCAGCATGCTGCACAGCAGCCACACTTCTCTACAGCACAGCTTGAAGACATTGGCAAAGTCAATAGCTCTGGCTAAACACTTATAAGGCCCCAAAGGCGAGACCTATTGGCTATGCCAATGCTTGTTTGACCATGAAGTGCCTTGTCCCTGTAGGGGGAAGTAGAAAGTTGGCAGAGCAGCACATCCTTCTTCTGGCCTCGCTGTGCCCAACCAGCTCGGTGTAGGGACACCCTAAAGAGCCTACAGGCCACCCGGGTCACCATGGCCAGAAGCAAGAGAAGTTTCACAGTCTGGAAATATTACCTGGGCAAAAAACACAATATGTCAGCTGCAGCCAGGGTACATCAGTGTGCAAGTAGGGCAGTGATGGAGCAGATTCCACAAGACATACCGCCACCCCAACCCAACCAGAAGATAAAACACTAACAATAGCCAACAATGGACAACATCCCCACTTACCAAAAGAAAGAAATTCGCCAATTACTGGCCTCTCAAACTAAGCTAATTATGGACATGAGAAACAGTCATGAAAAAAAAAACTATAGGCACACCCCAGCTTCTTTCAATAAGAAACCCCTTCTTAAAACTAGACTTTTAAAAGTCTTTGTTGACTCACTGCAGACTGCCAAAGCCTTTCCTATTACCACTGTAGTTTCTCTTATTTCTGTAATGTTTAATTAGATTACTTTTTAAGTGTTAGTAGGTGAATAAAAAAGCTGCACAAAAACAAATTAAGTCGCTTTACTTTCTCACTCAAACTATCCATTTCTGCCTCAAATTTAAGAACTACTGTACAAGTCTTGGTTCTTTCACATTTAAATGGGGGCAATGCAAAACTAGCTTGAGTGCCAAAAACCCCACTAGCCCCTTTCAGAAACATTCTGCATCATGCAGTCCGCCTTGCCAAACATCCTAAAACATCAGTAATATGAAAGAATGCCAATTGTTTCCGCTCAATGCCTGAATCCACATCAAAAGGGCTTGCATTACCATTACTTCTACCCAGTTATTTGAAAGGTCAGCGCGACATAACAGAAGGGCAAGGAAACATTATAAAGCAAATCACATCTGCTCTTTCAAATCCACTGTGAAGAAATTATTCTCCCGTCAAGGATGACGACTCTGGAGCCATCTCCCAGAGGATCTCAGAACTGGACCCAATCTACTTTCCTTATGGGAAAAAGTATCTTATTTATTCAAATCTTATCTTAAAGAAGGAGGTTACAAGCTAGAAATCTGTGGACACCCTAACCCCACTATAAAGAACTCACATTCCAGCTAAAGAGGGACTTGCTACAACTGCCCTCACCACTCCAGGTGGCAACTTACACTCACCAGTCAACTTGACTCTCCAGTAAGTAACTCACAAGCGCACCAACTAAGGACCCACTAAATCCATCTCACACCCTAGCCCACTACATCCCAGTGACCTCACTAACCAACATGGAAGATACACATCGATTCATTCCTTGATACTATGAAGGAAGCAAATTGTTAGTCTACTGGCCCTCTCATCTTCTACATAAATGAAGTGCTCTACATTTCTCAACTACTCAGTATTTTGCCCAGATTAAAATGCTCACAAATGATCCAACTAGGTTTCCAAGTGCAACCACGGCTTGACCAATCCCCTCACCCAGAGACCAAGCAATTATTCAGATACAAATTCCTCAACAACTCAAGGTGAACTAAGGTTGAAGCGGACAGCAAAATTTCAAGACCTACAAACATAAATTTGATGAATGGCAGCTATACGCCACAGAGAAAACTTTGCATTATCAGTAGTGGAGATGGCACCGTTATTGACCTGCAAAAACATCACTTTGCTACTTGTCGTCTACCCCGAAAACAGTGCTCGGCACAGCTGAAATATATTAAAGTTACCAAATGCACCCGTCAAAGCCATAGACAGGTAAAAGGATCACAGCTCAGCCTCTCAGCACTGATGCAGAAGCCAGAAGTGCACAGTGCTACCTCCAAAGCCTACCAGGTAGCAGGGAAATAGTTTCCTTCTGCCAGCCAACAAACATCTGGAGTTCAGGGGCAGTCAACTCGAAATCAGATGGGAGCACAGCTACCACTTACCTTCCTCTACATAAAGTAAAGGGTTGCTGCTAAAACATCCAATGCATGCAGTAAATACAGTTCGCCCACGAATTGATGAGAAATGCATTAGAGATTAAATGCTACAAACACAAAAAACATAAGACTATGTATGCTCTCTCTCTCCCATGCACACAAATGGCAGGCAGAACCAAACACGCATTCACAGTAGCAGGAGGGAGCAAACACAGGGCACACAGAAAGCACACTCAAATGGAGAATGGAATTATAAAAAATAAAAAAACAGCCCCATATAATTTCAGTTTGGGGCCCATCTACCGGAGGACCTGATAATCACACCCAATCTGCTTTTCTTATGGGAAAAGTAGCTTATCAATTCATATCTTACTTTAAAGAATGAGCTTTCAAGCTAGAAATCTGTGCACACTCACCTCACCGTAAAGTATTCACAATGCAGTCAAAGAGGGACTTAATACAACTGCCCTCTCCGGTCAACTAACACTCTTCAGTAAGCAGCCCACAAGCACAACATTACACGTCCATGTTTTAAAGAGCCTTGTAATGCAATGGAATGAATTACTCCTATAATCTCAAAAGGGTGCTTGTTCATGACTTTAGCTCTTAAGTGGCTTTAAGCAACATTTATGGGGTGTCTGATGTGGGCCGATATCAAACATTCAGGATAACCAGAGACTAACTAAAACAGTCCCAATTAGGGTAATTATATATAAAATGATCTTATTAGGTACTTTAATCTCTTGGTCGCCGGTTGGGTGTGCAACTCGAATGCTTGCTAGTGAAGCAATCAATCATTCAACCTGTTATAGTTTCAGACTCTGGCATAATTCCACTACACACTATTCCTGCAGACATCTTGCAGGAGTAGCTACTTGATGCTTGAAAGGTTACAGGCCGATTATTTTAGGATGGGAGGATCTACAAATCTTCGAATCTACATCAAGAAAATACTACTCACGCAGTGTGGGTAACAAAAGCTCTCTCCCACTTCGGAAATCCTTCAGTCCGTGCGATATTGGATCCGAGAAATATTGTCAAGAAGACGCACTTGTTAAATAATTATGAAAATGACATATTATTGTTTTGCTCTTTTCAGTCCTGACTCATAAGCTTTCACTTTCGTTTTAAGTCATACGAAAGTGCAATACCTCCAAGAAGGACTTTCAATCCCGTCTGTCTTATAAAATGCTTCCACTAGAACTCGCCGAGTTATCCGCATCACCCACTAAAGCTCGGCTTTAAGTGGGCCGGGTCTCACCGGGTCTGAGCACCGGCAGTTTTTTAAACGGGGCCTCGAAACGGGTCTCTATCGGGCTCTGTTTTGTGCCCTGGCACAGGCGGTCCGTTTTTTCCGGACTGCAGCGACAGCAGGCCCATCGATGTGCGCTGCTCACTTCTCACTAGTGGAGAAGTTAAGCATGACGTCACGCCAGGGGAGCGTTGTAGGGGAAGGGAAATCCTTTAAAGAGAGTCATTTTCTCTCTGGATTTCCCTTCCTTTTTGGAAATTCAGGAGCAGCAACATTGTCCTGGCATCACCAGGGCTTTAAGTGGAAGCTTTTTCAATATTATATAAAAGCCATAGTTGCTGCTTATTTATTTTATGCAACTAACAACCATTGACAAAGCCAATAGTCCTGCCTTGTTGTAGGTATGATGTTACTTGTTGTATCATATATCTGAAAGCAATGACAGAAACAGAAAAATACAAGTCGGGCGGCACACTATGCTAAGCACAGATTTTGGGCTTCCTGTTTTTAAGTCACGCCCTTAATTACATTGGCCACGCCCCTTTGAGAGATCCCCCACTTTTTTCATACCACTTAAAGGCCCTGCGACTAAAGTATACAAATGATATGCAGCTTCACAAATTAGTCAACAACGCCAATTATAAGAAAGGGCGATGCCTCAACTCTATCCACTTCCAACTCAACCCCCCCATCGCTAGGCAAGTTAAACCGGTTCCCAATGTAGACAAGAGACCACATTCAAAATCTTCATCTGCTACTTGTCTCTCTGTGAAAGCCACAAAAACAAGCATTTGCAATGCAATAGGTCTCGCAGTTGTTAGAGTTTGAGCTATTGGCATTGTAAATGGCAATGCCTTTTATTTATGTGTTGGTTTTTAAAACATAAATAAAAGGCATTGTCATTTACAATGCCAATAGGTTAAACTCTCGCAAATGCGAGACCTATTGCATTGCAAATGCTTTTTACACATGGTAATACTGTCTGGGCAAAAATGTCACCTTATTAGTACCAGGCTAACAACCAAATATATAAATAAGCGACTGAAAGATGACCAGCTAACGTCTGTGAAGGGTCTTCCAAAGCGTGTGAACATATATTACCAAGTTTTCAGTAACCTTTGATCCTTTTGAGTTAGAAACAATTTATCTACAGATTATGCGCCAGATGAGGGATAATTATGCAAAATAAAGCAGAAGCAGCAAACACAGGATCGCATAATTCCAGTGGCCCTCCCCATGACCTAATATTATATTTGAACTCTAACTTTTTGATATTGAAACTGGACCTTCTCCATACCTGTCCATTGGGTGCAACGTGATGACTCTATCGTGACCCCCGAGCCCCTACCCCTCGGCTGCCAAAACATACTTTTGCAGACAGTTCCATTTAAAGATGGTGGAGTGTTTCTAAGGATGGTGAAGTGGGTCTAAGGACGGTGGAGTGGCTCTAACGGTAGAGTGGCTCTAAGGATGGTGGAGTGGCTCTAAGGACGGTGGAGTGGCTCTAAGGACGGTGGAGTGGCTCTAAGGACGGTGGAGGGGCTCTAAGGACGGTGGAGTGGCTCTAAGGACGGTGGAGCGGCTCTAAGGACGGTGGAGCGGCTCTAAGGACGGTGGAGCGGCTCTAAGGACAGTGGAGCGGCTCTAGGGACGGTGGAGCGGCTCTAAGGACGGTGGAGCGGCTCTAAGGACAGTGGATCGGCTTTAGGGACGGTGGAGCGGCTCTAAGGACGGAGGAGCGGCTCTAAGGACGGTGGAGTGGCTCTAAGGACGGTGGAGTGGGTGGAGTGGCTCTAAGGAAAGTGGAGAGGCTCTAAGGACGGTGGAGTGGCTCTAAGGACGGTGGAGTGGGTGAGTGGCTCTAAGGACGGTGGAGTGGGTGGAGCGGCTCTAAGGACGGTGGAGCGGCTCTAAGGACGGTGGAGTGGCTCTTAGGACGGTGGAGCGGCTCTAAGGACGGTGGAGCGGCTCTAAGGACGGTGGAGTGGGTTGAGTGGCTCTAAGGATGGTGGAGTGGCCCTAAGGATGGTGGAGTGGCCCTAAGGATGGTGGAGTGGCTCTAAGGATGGTGGAGTGGCCCTAAGGATGGTGGAGTGGCCCTAAGGATGGTGGAGTGGCCCTAAGGATGGTGGAGTGGCTCTAAGGACGGTGGAGGGGCTGTAAGGATGGTGGAGTGGCTCTAAGGGACCCACGGAACATTTCATTAAAGAACACACACACGCCCTGGATCTGCCTCCTACTCCCTTTTGTAGTGCGCAGCTGTAGCACACGGATGGGTAGTGCCACTGTCCTGACCTGAAATCAAGGACAGGAGGTGCCACCAGAACAGTAGCCCCCAGAAGGGGACTGGCAGCTGTGCAGTTGCTTACCCCACAGCGGGTCCAAATGAGCTTGAGGACTCCGCCCAGAAGTGCAGCATAAGGACTATGACACGCGGAGGTGGAGGACACTTTTCCTTTGAGACATTCTAGTCGCCTGTCCCCTTCTACTTACCTGAAACAATCACCTATGTCCCAGCACATACATGTTAAACGAGGAGCAGAACTGGCGACTGTGCAGTTCCTATTCAATAGTGTATATTTCCACATGCTAAATGAGGACATATTTTATTTCAGCGTTGCTAACACTGGCAATATGTGCACAATAAATACATAAAAACTGCAAATAGAATATGTGTATACGTGCAACCGGAAACTTTGAAAGTCAAAGAAATGTTCAATATTGAGTGCATTTGTACACATACCTTTCTTTGGTGAGATGACCGGTGGGCGGTTCTGTGACTGTCTCGCTCTTTCTCCCCGCTCCTTCACCCAAGCTTTTTTTTTTGCATATTTATATAGCGCGAACTCGACCCGAAGGTATTGGAGCGCTTTACATGAGCACCGGTTACGTTACAAAAGGACACCTTAATTTTTTATTTTTTTTGGTAGGCACGGGGAGATTAGGTGATTTGCCCAGAATCACAGGATGTGGAGTTTCACCCGCCAGTTCAAAGGCTGGAACCCCTTAACTAAGGAGCAGTCCTGGCGTTAGGGCAGGTCGACAGTGTAGGAAAAGCATTGTAGGTGCACGTTTACCAGCCACACATCAGAAGTGGGGGGCGGGGAGCGATCAGACTTCAGAGGCGGGGGAGGGGAAGACATTTTCAGAGAGATGGACAGCAGTCTCTTTTTCCGTCCCCACCCCCGCATTAGAATGCGGCTAACGAGCCTTCGCTGCCGCCGGGTTTAAGAGGACCAAAGCAAGTTTAGCATTAGAATGGACAAACTTGTGTAACCCCCCCGCCCCCATGTAACAGGTACATCACCATTCTCTGCAATCGCCTAGCGGGGGCTGGCTTCCACACTACAAGGGATTAAAGAGGAGGGACGCATTTCAGAGATCCTTCCACTAACATTCCCCAATTCCTCCTACATCCATGTACTCCTGACTGCCGTATTAGATCCTCCGGTTATGTCTGTTCGGCTTAACTCAGATCCTCTCTTTCGTACTCACCGCTTGAAGTGCTCGATGATTTTTTCCTCCCGAACACTCTCTGGGAGGTTGCCCACCCAGAGGTGCCTGGTTTCCTGCACCATGCTGGGGGAGGCTCTCGACGCATGCAGGCGAGGGGTGCTAGCGGTGGCTCTGGAGTGCCGACATCCCCTCCGCCGGGACCGAGGCGTCTTCACAGGCGGTGATTTCTGCCCCAGCCTCTTGGGCTGCCACCGGGCTCCTATCTTTGCCAGTTGTCGTCACCTTCTCTTCCACTGGACGCTCGCTCTCCTCAGCCTCTCCGCACGCGCGCTCACTCTCTTGCCAACAGGCGCGCGACGACTCACCTCGAGACGGCGCCCCTACCCCGAGCTCTCACGCTCCACCACGCACGCGCATAGGGAAACAAGCTGAAGACACGCCGTGAGCGTGCGCATCGGCTGCCTGGACAGGAGATGTGCACGCGTATGGTGCGAGCAGGCGTTGTGATAACGCCGCGAGCCGTACGCGTGCACATCTCCTGTCTGTTAAGCTTCGGCACAGACAGTTGATGTGCACGCGTACGGCTTGCGGCGCTATTACAACTCCTGCTCGCACCATGCGCATGCACATCTCCTGTCCCGCATCAGAGCAAAAGTCGGCAACAATAGATCTCGCATAGCGAGCAGCGCTTTGCGCTGCATCGCTAGGCGAGACCTAAAAAGCAGAGCGGCAAGCAGGAGGCGTGTTAACGCGCCATCACTAATGCACGTGCACATATCCTGTCCTGCAACTTCAGCTAACGCCGCCGTACGCGTTCACAGCTGACGCCGCCGTACGCGTTCATAGCTGATGTCTAACAAAGCAAAGCGGCAAGCAGGAGGCGTGTTAACGCGGCATCAGTAATGCACGTGCACATATCCTGTCCTGCAACTTCAGCTAACGCCGCCGTACGCGTTCACAGCTGATGTCTTTTAAGCGTGTGCACATCTCCTGTCCCGCATCGGAGCAAAAGTCGGCAACAATAGATCTCGCATAGCGAGCAGCGCATGGCGCTGCATCGCTAGGCGAGACCTAAAAATGCAGAAGGCCAAGGAATCTCATATTTTACTATCGGATACATTTCACCATATTCAGCGCCCCGTTTTGACAAAAGGGGTGCGGGGAAACTTTCTGTCTGGCTGCTGATACTTTGTTATAAACAAACAAAGAAATTTTACATGAACAAAATTCCTTTCTTTCTCTCTCCTCATTTTTATTTAATTTTGTTGTTTTTTGGAATATCAGTGCATCGGCGCACCTTATCAAAAACAAAAGCAATTAAATGAATTTTAAAGCCGAAAGCAATTGCAAATGAGAAAACTACATTGCAAACCACAATTTTATAGTAATGCCAAACTGAAGACAAGCACTGGCAAAGTCAATAAGTTTAACGTTTAAGCATGTGCAACCCATTGTACTAAGGCGACGACAAAAGCATCAGAACAATAGATGCTGTACAAAAAAAGTGTTAACTTTACTTTCTATAGCATCCATTTTACAGATACTTTTATCAATGCTCACTTCCCAGGTGCTGCCTGGTAGATCCCCGAAACATTACAGATGTAAATAGTCCCTCATGCATTCCAGTGGACACAAAAGAACGCACCCAAACATCCAACAGAAAAAACTGTGATAATTAAATACTCCAGTCACTTAACACAAAAGGAGTTTGACAATATCGCACATCAATGGATGAAGGCTACAGAGCAAAAGAAACCAACAGCTGAAGGCCGATCGCCCAAAGCCAGTATATAATAACACGTTTGATATGAATAGCACTGACATGTCACACCAAAAAGACGTTCATTCCCTACCCAGTGACAACATACATATTTCTCAAATGGATAAAACAGCAATTCCAAAACCAGGCAAAAAAATCTGCACGTTTCAGGTTAAGTTCCACCCGACATTTTTGGGACATTAAATGACCCACAATACAGAAATCATCCAGTCATGTTTTATTTAAGTTCTCTCAGTGTAACAGGAGGCTGCCGTCATTCCCCCTCTTTGGGGAATCTGACACTTCAAATGGGAAAAGGCACACGAGGGTACTTTGCTACTTTCGGTGGATGTCTTGGATAGAGTGCTCCACATAAAGTAAATATCTTTCCATTTGAAATTATTTTTGTATTTTGTATTGTGGAGCACTCGACGCCAAAAAAGAGGGGTGGATGAAACGCCTCTAGTTCATGAAGACGAAAGGAGATTTAATTGCGAGTAAATTTAGAATGAGGACGATACTGTGAGGATAGATTAGTGTTCTTACGTAATAAAATGACGGCTTTAAAAATAAATAGGATTGATAAGCCAATTGAATACCTTTGCAGGCCACCAAAGAATATATAAAAATGACTTTTAAAAAAAAGCCAGTGAAAATTTCAGGGAATGAGAACAATGTAAACTTGCGGGGACCTCTGCCCAGATTGACAGCAGCATGTAGGACCACTTTTAGTGGAGCCACGAAGGACTGTAGATATATATAACTAAAAACAAGTGAGAGTACACAAGATGCCAAGATCGAGCTTAACACAGAGGATACACTCAATGAAGTACACTCGAGGATCCAGCTGTGGGGAAAGGCTGCTTTCAGACAGCTGTAGGACATTCTTGAAAGGGAAGGTGCCAGGCTCCAGGGGAAAGTAAGAAATGCCATCACCCGAGTGCCTTCAGTACAATAGTCGGTTGCTACTCAGATCCCCCCGCCCTCCCCCCCCCCCCATGTGTCACATGCGCATCTCCTGAGTCTGAGTGCCTTCAGTAAGTTAGTCGGCTGCTTCTCAGACCCACCCGCTAACCCGTGTGTCACATGCGTCCACCTCGGTTGTCCCAAGCCTGGCTGCCTGGCATGTACGGCTCGCCCAGTCCCATTCCTGGTTGCATCAGCCGCAATCTGCTGAAGTTAGGCTGGGGATTGAAGTTCAGAAGCACGCTACCCGTAGCCCAGCAGCGAAACCCGATATGCCCTCCCACTACATCCCCAACAATGCCTTGAGAGAATGCTAAAAACTGCATGACGGGAAACCGAGTCCGCACAATAGCAGGTAAATGAAACCCGCATCCTGGCGTGCTCTTGACCGGCCTCCTAAGCAAGGCACTGCGCACAGTGGTCTCCTACTGTCAGGCGCGAGTCACACGGCCACACTCCACCGCTTACTTCTTGCTGAGCTTGGTGTCTACGTCCCCGGGATGCGCTTCCACTGCGTCCGCCATGTCTGCCACTGAGAACAAACGCGCGCGCGCCTCGCGCTAAAAGTAAAAAAAACACAAATGGCGGCAAAAGTGAAAGCGTTTCCCTTGCGGGAGCGAGCAGCGCCAGGAGCGATAATTGCTAACACATGGCGCCAAAGCTCGCTCCCGCAAGGGAATCGCCAAACGTGCACGCGTTGCCATTGAAAGCAATGCAACGCGTGCACGTTTTTGCCTGCAAAACCGGATCGATTTCAAAAGGTCTTTTTCCTACGCAGCGCATGCGCGCTGCGTAGGCGAGACCTAAAAATTACTACCAGCATTCTACATTAGTTTGGAAAGGTCAGGAGGGTACCAAGAATGTCCGTCGATTTGGGCCTAATAAGTTCAACTTTACAATCAAGGCCCAACAGACAAGTGTAGCAAGGCCACCACTAGTGCGCCCACTGGGTGACATAATGGCTGGTACAGTATATGTAGCGAAACCGTCCAGGTATAAGCACCCCTCGGCATCCCACGTCTTCTGTAAACAGATGACATCAAAGGTGGTCAACATTCTGATCCAACCAACATCGGATAACTTGCCCCACACCCCAGCTATGTTTCCAACTGAGAACCGTTAAATCTGTGGACCTACTGAGCACCATATGCTTCTCCAAGTCTTCTTCATCAGGGGCTGCACCCAGTCAGTCAAGATCCTCCAGATTTATTTAATCAGTACTTTCTGGAGCCAAAGGATTCACATGAGAGGACGAAAGAAAAACTCTTAGATGAAAGCCTTAAAAGCAGAAAAATGATGAAACCTTGGCAGCAGTATTTGAGTTGCATTACTATAAGAAACATCTATCATTTTCAATGGCATTGCAAAAGTATCAAAGAAACTGTTCTAAACTTTCAATAGTTCACTCGGTTTCTCTTTTAGATTGAGGATGTTATTAATCATAATAAAGAACTTGATCAATTCATAGTGCCTTATAAAAATGGGAAAGATATTGAGTTACTTCATCAGTAGTCAGTATAAAAACATTTGAGCCATTACTTTTACTGTAGGTAACTTAGACAAAGATGGATAATGGGCCATCTTTGAAAAGGTGTCAACTGTACCCATTATGACCCAAAAGTCTTTCGATGTTGAAAGATCTGTTTTGAAGTTAGTAGAGAGTGTGTGCCACGGTTCAGGAGCCACTGGTAAAGGTTGCAGAAACCCAAAAGGTTTTGAATGTAACAATATAGTTTAAGCTGAAAAGGGACAAAACATTATGCATTTTTGATTGTTAGAATGAATTGTAAACCATACATTGTAAAATGGAAACTACTAAAAAGATAAAGTAACAAGGTCTGAAGTGATCTTAATCCCCTTAGCCAGAAATAGTACATATGAAGATGTAATTCTTAGCAGAGATGAAAATACTTTATTGACTTAAGTACAAATCATTATGTGATACAAGTGGGGTCTTCAGATGATGACCCTCTAACTATTTAGGGTCCATTTGTTCTTGGGTCTCTTTAACCCTTTCTAAAAAGAACTGAATAATTTTGGGGTGTGTGACCTGAGCGGCCAATATGGTGGATGCGTGACTAGGTTGTCCTATTTTCATTGTTTATTTTTTATGTATTTCAGTGGTGTTTGCTCAGTGTTTCCCAAACCTTTTGAAATAGTGCTGACCAGAGTTTCAGCTGTCTACCCCCAAAATAGACAAACAACTGTGTTTTCCAGTGTTTATCAAACATGTTTTTTTATTTTGCAGTTATTGTTAAAAAGCGCATATTTGAATTACAGGAGAAGTAATGCAGGGTATGTAGTATCTTAACATTTGGCAGTGTGTCGAATGGATTTATGTTAGACTGTTTTAAGCATTGAAAGTCTATGTATTGCACGCTCACTCACACATCTCATTACCCTCTCACATCTCACACTCACTCGGTAAGGACTCTAACTGGTTTACAGAACTATTAAAGGGTTAAAAAAGTAAGAGTGTTATATTGAAATGTTGTAATGAACAAATTCCCGGACACAGTTGGAGGTCATTCACCTACTTCTTACGGAATATTAGACATTTTAAGAGTGGTCAACCTTGCCAACAGCTTAGTACCTTGTGACACCTTTAAAATTTTGAACTGCACCAGATTAATTTGTAGCCCTGCCTTCTAAGGCACCTGAAGCTTGATGCTTTAAGTATGCTCTCCAATGCTTCCCCGCATTCTTTGCCTGATACATTAAGGTTGTGTTGCTGTTGTGTGGACATTTATAGCTGGTAAGTGTTCCCATGGCAAATGTCTCACTTTAAGTCAGTCCTGACCTTTGAACAGATGACATTGCATTCTGGGAGTGGAAATGTTGCTGGTAACATTGTAACTATGGGCTAAAAAACACAGCAATAAAGTGCATTTGGATAAAAAGCTGACAGTATCACACATAACAATGGGACACCATGCAGCTGTGAGTTTAGTTCCTATGTGGAAAATCTTGTGTCATGTTTTGACTTCTATCCCATGTCCATGGTGACAGCATTCTTTCATATTACAGGTACCTGTCACTACACTTTTTTAAAATATTTAAAGTCAGCGGTGTTTGGCAGGTGACCTGGTCTCAAAACTAACTTGTTAGAAAAGGGGTCTGATGTATGAAAGGGTTTTACTCATTCTGTGTCTCTGGGGAAATGTGATACTACATATTGGCCAAGATTCTTAAGATTCAGCCATTTCACCATTCAGTGAAATATTTAAACACTGCCAAAAGATTAAATATAATTTTTATAGTCCCAGATTCTCTACAGCATATAGAATAATTAGATCAGACCTACACATGCTTCTAAACCCTGCACCTTTAATCAAAGCACACAAAACGAGAAAAAACTAGCAAAAAAACACTATTTTAGTGACATACCTAAACAACAAAACTTAAGCAGAATAATCCCAGGCCTGTCTTTTTGCTACTGACTTGTAAAACACATTTACATTGCGTTGGCTCCATCAGAAAAAATAAAAATGACTCACTCTCACTTTCCCTTCTTTGAATGACATTTTAGTTAGAGGTTATGCAGGTGTTTATCAATGTTTATATGTTTACACTGATGAGGGCTGTTTCCCTTTCAGTGGAGTTTTATCAGTTATTATTAGTTGAAACCTATAACAGGATAGCATAAATGTAACCCAAGAGCTTAGAGCTCATAATCTGCACTTTTGCTGACCCATCCGATGAAATTGAGGAGCAACACGGTTAGATGGGGGCAGAGACACAATAACTGCAGCGGTGGTAAAGCACATTTGGGAGAAATCGGCCTGGATCCAGAGGCTGGGCTGAATGCGGTCAAGCATGAGATGCTGTACAAGCGGGCCTCAAGCTTGGAGTGCTCCCTGCGATCTCCTCTGGGCCTATAGTCACTCACTAAGCTATTCTCCAGGATGATACCAGCCCGACCTTTAAAGCTGGCTACTGGGCTCCTGATTTTGGAGGTCCTGGGACTCCTGATTGCTGGCTCATGCCCCCAGGCACTGTGAATGGTCAGGTGGGCCAGAAGAGTTGGTGCTTACAATGCGGGGATACTGTAGGCGGCAGCCCTCTCTTTGTTTAAGGCAGGCGAGGATGACCAGACGGCCCTCTAATCTCTGTAATAGTGAGACACTGGGGCCCAGGGAGGGTTTTGGGCATCTGGGTCAACTGGCAAATGTCATGCTTATTCCCATTGTGTCCGGCTCCCACCCCAGTGTATCTGAACCTGGGGGAAGGCTCTATTTACTAGGAAAGCGATACCAAAGGGGATGATGGACGGAGCGTTAGAGCAAATCAAACACTCACCCCCAGTCAACTGATCTGGGTTTAATCCATCATCATTCTTTAGCTCACTCCACCACCCCAGTTCAGACATGGCCATATGCAAATCAGTCTGACCCTGTGCCTCATGGGAACAGTCCAGCCCGAACTGCCAAGCCATGTCTTCCCTAGACCGGAAACAAGCATCCTGGGACCGGTTTCGGGTTCAAAACCCTCATCAGCCAGGCTATCTTGAATCCAGTGGCAAAGTGAGCAAGGGACCCACGTCTGGGCATACCCTGCCAACTTAGGACAAACAAAGCGATACCAAAGGGGATGATGGACGGAGCGTTAGAGCAAATCAAACACTCACCCCCAGTCAACTGATCTGGGTTTAATCCATCATCATTCTTTAGCTCACTCCACCACCGCAGTTCAGACATGGCCATATGCAAATCAGTCTGACCCTGTGCCTCATGGGAACAGTCCAGCCCGAACTGCCAAGCCATGTCTTCCCTGGACCGGAAACAAGCATCCTGGGACCAGTTTCGGGTTCAAAACCCTCATCAGCCAGGCTATCTTGAATCCAGTGGCAAAGTGAGCAAGGGACCCACGTCTGGGCATACCCTGCCAACTTAGGGCGAACAAGCGATACCAAAGGGGATGATGGACGGAGCGTTAGAGCAAATCAAACACTCACTCCCAGTCAACTGATCTGGGTTTAATCCATCATCATTCTTTAGCTCACTCCACCACCCCAGTTCAGACATTGCCATATGCAAATCAGTCTGACCCTGTGCCTCATGGGAACAGTCCAGCCCGAACTGCCAAGCCATGTCTTCCTGGACCGGAAACAAGCATCCTGGGACCGGTTTCGGGTTCAAAACCCTCATCAGCCAGGCTATCTTGAATCCAGTGGCAAAGTGAGCAAGGGAGCAAGGGATCCACGTCTGGGCATACCCTGCCAACTTAGGGCGAGCAAAGCGATACCAAAGGGGATGATGGACGGAGCGTTAGAGCAAATCAAACACTCACCCACAGTCAACTGATCTGGGTTTAATCCATCATCATTCTTTAGCTAGTTTTGAACCCGAAACCGGTCCCAGGATGCTTGTTTCCGGTCCAGGGAAGACATGGCTTGGCAGTTCGGGCTGGACTGTTCCCATGAGGCACAGGGTCAGACTGATTTGCATATGGCCATGTCTGAACTGGGGTGGTGGAGTGAGCTAAAGAATGATGATGGATTAAACCCAGATCAGTTGACTGGGGGTGAGTGTTTGATTTGCTCTAACGCTCCGTCCATCATCCCCTTTGGTATCGCTTGTTCGCCCTAAGTTGGCAGGGTATGCCCAGACGTGAGTCCCTTGCTCACTTTGCCACTGGATTCAAGATAGCCTGGCTGATGAGGGTTTTGAATCCGAAACCGGTCCCAGGATGCTTGTTTCCGGTCCAGGGAAGACATGGCTTGGCAGTTCGGGCTGGACTGTTCCCATGAGGCACAGGGTCAGACTGATTTGCATATGGACATGTCTGAACTGGGGTGGTGGAGTGAGCTAAAGAATGATGATGGATTAAACCCAGATCAGTTGACTGGGGTGAGTGTTTGATTTGCTCTAATGCTCCGTCCATCATCCCCTTTGGTATCGCTTTGTTCGCCCTAAGTTGGCAGGGTATGCCCAGACGTGGGTCCCTTGCTCACTTTGCCACTGGATTCAAGATAGCCTGGCTGATGAGGGTTTTGAACCCTGAAGTAGGGTCTAGTTCTACCATATAGCAGAAATCCCACATACCATCCTGCTCTGCTCAGGCAGCATGACACTCCCATATAGGCCCCACCAGTCAGGCCCTGATAGATGTCCTAAGTTGTCCATTTTCCTTCCGCCTCTTAGCATGTGCCAGAGTAGCCCCCCTCCTTAGATGCACACACACATGTAGGCCCAAGCCCACCTCCTTAGATACACACACATGTAGGCCCAAGAGGCCACTGCCTCATGCTATCATTTTTAATAAAACAAATCTCGTAGGCCTCTCTGACCTGACAGCAGGGACCTGTGCCATCCACCGCGGCACCAGCCCCCCCTTGTAAATTTCCACAGTTACAAGAATAAGGTTAGTCCACACGTACGTGACACTCTGCTGGTACATCTTGATCTTTCACAAGCAATGTTTGCAATATTTTTACTTCTGAAACTTTCCACGCTTGCTCAACTGGAACTGAAAAGACGGCTGCATGACAGAGAAATAATGTATAAAATATTAATTTCCGAGCATCTTACGATGAAAGTTATCTTTTTTTTATGTTTGTGGTCAAGAGCACTGACCACCTGCTAAAAGCCCCTGTTTCACCAAGATACCACTTCTCTGTTCTTCAAAAACTTTCCAAAGTTACAGTAAGCGTGCGGTCAAGGACCCACGTCAGGGCCCACGTCAACTGTGGGTGGCAGTTCTGCATTAAGCCATATAAAAGATTTGCACCCATGAACACGCCCTGAACTCTTCGTCCAGTGCCTTGCCTGGTGAGGGTTCCCGGTCGACCGCTCTCCTGATTTTGGGCCTAGAACTTCCATTCTCAAGGTGGTAATGCTCCTTTCTGATTGCTAGCCTTTTGACTTTGTCAGCCTCTCTAATTTAGTTCACCCACACCCAATTCCTTGCATTTATCTTAGCTTAAATTGTGTAGCCTTGGATGGTTTGTGCTCTCTCATTTAAGATTTGCCCTCTAGGCGCTTGCCTATTCATCATCTCTAATTTCAGGGTTGCCCTTGAGGCAGCTGCGCATTAAATGATATATGCATGGTATGCGTTGTTTCACTTGAACAGCTCATTTATAACATTGTTGATGCTGTTATTTTATCCTGCTCATGTGTTGATGAGCAGCATTTAAATGAACAGTTCTTTGTTTTACTGAATTGCTTAATAAAGTGCCACTGTATTTCACACCGTTGTTCCTTCTTTTCAAGTGAACGAACAGAGTGCGGGTCATGCTCTCGTGAGCCGGTAAGCAGAAGGGTGTGACCACCCATTTACCCTCAAACAGCTGGCGACCACGAAGAAGGTCTTGTTGGTGGCTCCTCTGCAGTGCGGACCTAGGACACACCTGCGGCTGCCCCCGGACTCGCCTCTCCTCACGGCCACCTGGGTAAGTCAGGGATAGCTTTTTTTCTTCCTTGAATTTACCACAGGGTGTGGCGTGTGTGGAGGGGTAGGTCTGGCTGCCTCAGCCCTCCAGGGTCTCCCTTGTGCCTGCTCCTTTGTCCCCCTGTGGTCTGCTGTCTTGCCATGACGTCCTCTGTGGCTGGTCACATCTCACCGAGGTTCTTCAGTGCTTTCCGTTCTGCTCTCATCGACTCCGTCTTGGTTTCCCTCTGTTTGCTTTCTATTGGCATTTCTCAGCATTGTTCCGTAGTGGTTTCTGCTTCTATATATACCTTGATGCTTCTCGCTTCCGGTTGACATTGTAAATTGATGTTATATACAGGTTTGAGTCCTTGATCACTGCACGTGGGTATCTATATACTGCACGTGGTATCTAAATTCTGACACAGGTTTGAGTCCTTGATCACTACATGTGGGTATCTCCACACTGCATGTGGGTATCTAAATTCTGACACAGGGTTTTTTTGAGTCCTTGACACTGTGCACAAGTGTCTAAATTCTGACTACAGGTTGGAGTCCTGCTGCGTTGTACTATATAGGGTGTGGTCTACATGTTCTAAACAGTTTTCAGTCCTACGCATGTGTCCTGCATTCTCTGCTGGGTACTGTATGCCAGTGTCTAAATTCTACAGTGTTTTAAGTATTATTGTACTGCGGTCTGCGTAGTGCGGTCTGTAGGTTGTGCTCTACAACATTCTATTGACTTATTGTGTTTCCTACTTGGCCCATACCGCCCCCACGCACCCCTTTCTGGGCTCTTCGCCCCTTCCCATATCGTCTCTTCTGTGTATCTGCTGATAGGGTTCTCTTTTAAATGCGCTTTTTCTTTTCCCGGTTTCTTCCCGGTCCTTTCACTCATTCTTTCTTCTCTCTTTCTGCCGTGTCCTTCTCCTTCTCTTACGATTCCATTCTGCATGGACTGGGTGTCTTCGTATTCTTATTTCTACAATTAATATTTCTCTCTGCCAGGCGCACCTCTCGAATTTTAGCTGCGCACTTCCAAAAAGAGGAAGTGCCTCTCTCAGAGGCTCTGTGCCCTTCACAGATTCCACCCGCCTTCTTCTGCTCACTGCGCTGCCAGAAGGAGGAAGTGCACCTCTCCCCTTCGCAGCTTCATCCCGCCCCTCCCTGCTCTGTCCTCACCAGCTGTTCTCTCCCTCCCTCATCTCTTCAAACACATTTATTATTGTGATCACGATTATTTTTTGCATATGCCTCAATTGTATGTAATAATTGTCTATTTATTGTTTATTGTTTCTGTTTTTCGTGCTTCTGTTCCTTTTTAAGCATTTTGTCCGCCCCTGCTGCCCCACTACAGTTGCCTCCCACCCCCGCCCCTTCTGGTGCTGCCTTGCCAACTCTACACTGCATAGCCGAGTGGCAGGGCTGCTAGTTATTTCTTGTTGTCTGGGCTGCCTCTATCTATTATTCATTACTTTCAGCAGCCCCGCTAGGAAGCTGTTGTCTGGGTTGCCTCCATTCTTTCTTCATTAGCATCAGCAACCCCGCTAGGTATCTGTTCACTTACCCCCTTCAACAATGCACCTTCATTGCGCCTCTTTTTCTGTCTCTCACACTATTGCCTACCATTTGTCCAAGCCAATTGGTAGCCGAAAGGGGGGGTGGAGTCGTATCTCCATTCCTCCTGTCAGCTCCCTTACCCCCTCCCTCCCCGGTATGTCCCTTAATCCCCCGCAAATTCTTAGCCTTCTTATTCATTCAGTGCGTGGCACAGCCACTGCAGTATACCACGCCTCCCTAGATCGTTTTATTCCCCTTACGCGCCATCAAAGTGACGTTCTTGCTGTTGCTTGGGAGATCCTAGGGATCACCTTTACACCTACCACTGAAATACGCCTCTCCTTATTATCTCTCACAGACTTACCTCCCTCAGCCACCGCTTCCTCCCAGCCTCCACCACCCCCAGACACCACTCGCCCTGATCTGCTTTGGCCTGATCACTCCTCTAATTGCTCCACCGTCTCCGCACCATCCTTGAGCTCCTCTCTCTACTTTGTTGCTTCCCCCATTGTCATTTCCACAGACGGTGAGTCTACTACAGACTCCACGCCATCTTCTGAAGAGGCAACACTCCCTGACCTTACCACCCCTGCCTCTCCCACAGTATCAGCATCCGCCTCTAGCAGTGCTCTCCACCAACCACCGTCTCCTGGTAACGTGTCCCCATTCCTCGCGGCACTCCTGCAGGATTATTCCGTGGACCTGCAGGACCCTTCACCAGACGTCCTGATCGTGCCTCCCCCTGCCTGCCCCCCTCCGCACTTCCAGTCACTTTAGGGAATGTGCGACCCCTCCCCTGACAGCACAGCATCTCACATTTTTGTATATTTAGTCAACAATCACGTTGTAGGTCTCTCCACTGGTCACCCATCTTCCTTTGTTCACGTTACACCCTTAGCAAATACTGTCCTTCTCACCATATTTCAAGTTTTAGGGATTGATTACACCCATGCACAGCAGATAACGCTCTCACTAGCACCGTCCTTCCCACACCCCATTTGCACCAACGCCAAAGAATCAAAGCCTTGCAAGCACTGACATTTCAGGGAACACTCTCGTCCCCCATTTACTACTAGTCCTCATGAACAGAATTTTAGGTACTTCTGTTCACAAAACACCGGATTGCATTTACATACGTATCCGCTTAATATCCCCAGGCTTGGAGATACCCACCACATTAACCACATCCTATCCACGCAACCCACTACAAAGCAAGGTCATTGCTGCTCTCTCTCGTAACCAGCTCCAATTCCCTGATTTCTCCCCTGACGGAATATACACCGGACCACAGGAACTGGACTTAAGAGAAATAATATATCAAATTGTTATTAGCGCAATAGGAGAGGAGCTAGTTAAAGACGTCTTTCCCACTACTCCTAATACCCAACCCTCTCCTAATACCTAATGACATCTCTTTCTAAATTAGCGACATTCACCCTGAAAGCGCGGCGCTTTAAAATAGTTTTCCATGAGTAGCATACTGAGCTCTACAGTGTATAAAACATCCACTCACTTTCACATATTTTTCATCATACGTCCCCCAGGTTCATTACTCACTGCAATATTATCAAGCACTTGGCCAAGGCACCCACTCCAGAGTTACATTGCTGAGGCCTGCTTTGACGGCCAGCTTCGCTTCCCTCTTTACACTCGTGCCCAAGAGCGCGAATTACAGGACGGTGTATACGATATTGTCATTCAGGCTGTAGCACAAGAACTCATCCGAGATATTGACCCTAGCACCTGAAACACGCAATTACACGTAACACGCACCTCTTAATATCAACACCTTCTCCAATTCAGGCCTAACCTATAGCGCCCTACTTTAAACACACCAACATGGCCACTCCACTGCAACATGTTTTGAAAACATTCGGAGGGCAGGAACAACGTATACTAAAACATTGTAGGGAGCTGCATAAATGTACCACAAAGAAAGCATCTCACCAGAGCACCTTGAAAGAGAACTCTTACACATGCATCAGTCACCCAGCCACACAGACCAGGTAGACAGAATAAGACGCAAGTCAATGAAATTAGAAGAGATACAACACACATTTTCAGATCTGCTCAATAAGGCTAACCCTCAGGCACCACCACCATTGGAAGTACTTAAAAAAGCCCTGAATGAAACCATCTGGACACACAGGACACCCAAATCCTTTATCTTGGAATGTGCCAAATTAGCCTTGAAGAAAAACTATTTTGAATATGAGGGAGCCTTATACCTCCAGACAGGGGGCACTTCAATGGGGAGCATTTTTGCTCCTAGTGTGGCAGGGCTTTATGTATTCGAGTTCGAAAAAAGATTCATACTGAATAATCGGAATCCCTTTCTCACGAATATCATCTTCTGGAAAAGATATATCGACGATGTCCTAGCCATCTGGCAGGGACCGATCGAGACACTAAAAGACTTTACAATATGGATCAACTCATGTGACCATAATCTGAGGTTCACTCATATCATGGACCCCAATACTATGATTTTCCTGGATGTAACAATCACCAAGGAGAACGGTCATTTAGAGACAAAAACTTACCACAAACCCAGTGCGAGGAACAACTTACTGAGATTTGAGAGCTTCCATCCTAGACCGCTGAGGGAAAACTTACCGTATGGCCAATATCTGAGGTTACGGCGGAATTGTAGCAAAACTACCGACTACCATAATCAAGCAAAAGACCTCACTAAAAAGCTTTCATACAGAGGTTATCCGAATGGGATTCTTAGTAAATGCCAAAAAAGAGCTCGCAACCAACCTAGGGAGGCACTCCTGGAAGACAGAACAAAGAAGGACGAGGAGATACCACTGACATGTGTAACAACTTACAGTACAGCCTCTAATCTAATGACCAAATCTATCAATAAGCACTGGTCTATCATTAACACTGGGAATTTACACTGGGAAAAACCACTTTTTTCTTTCAAGAAAGCAAGAAGCCTGAAGGACTCCCTTGTCAATACACGCCCTAAAGAGAACAGACAAGAAATGACACCAACTGTAACCATGGCATGGGGCCTACCTAATATCGTAGGACATTATCAGTGTGGGAATTGTAGTGTTTGCCATCTGACTAGTAACACCAAAACACTTGTATTGGAACCAGGAAAAGTATGGTACCAACGAGTACACACAAATTGTAATAGCACCAATGTGGTCTATCTGATAAAGTGCCCCTGTAATCTTGCATATGTGGGCATGACTTGCAGGAAAATAAAACAAAGAATCTGTGAACATCGAAGCACTATCAGGTGTAAAAAAACTACTACAAAACTCACTGAACACTTCCTTCAAATGAACCATACAACCAACGACATGAAATGGACTATAATCGAACAAATAAAATCAGGAGTTAAAACACAACAACGCCTATTCGAAAAGGAACAACGATGGATATACAGGCTATCCACCCATAAAGAAGGATTAAATGATAATATTCCTTGGAATTCGGTCCTTTTGAAATAAGTCCTTGTGTTATGTCATACATACGTTTCCTTTTGAAAAATAATGACTACTGTCAACATCTATGTAGGTCTCTATTCCTGTTGATTATTGCTGCCTATATGCATGCATATTTGCACTAGTAATAGTTTTGGAGATATTGAATAAATTCTCTAGATATTTCACAGAATGCATGCACAACACACCTCCTTCCTGTTAAATAACGAGTGTATGCGTGCCCTTTGAGGAAGTCACTGACTATTTGTTTATTCGTTTTATAAATAGAGCGAATCCCTATAAGCCACACATAATGGGTTTATGCGCTTTTTTATTCATTATTTTCTTTGTCGGCTCATGTTAGCTAGACATCTTATCTCCTCAAGTATAATAATTTTTTCTTGTACCTCTATTGAAGGGATCCCAACGCATTAAGTCAATTGAATGCGCTTCAGCGACCCCTATCTACTATCGAGGGTTTTTAGGAAACACGCCCCCGTTACGTACTGACGTTTGTCATGTGACCACGTCACCACGCCTGGACCCGGAAGCGCCCAGCATTTAACTAACGAGGACGCTCTGTTGTGAGAATCCTCGGGGAGCGGTGGCAGGTCTTTAGTATAGGCGTAGCAGCCGGTGACTGGTGACTCGCTGTAAGTACTCCAACTCAACGCGGGTGGGGTCCGCTCACTCCTCTCTATTCCTCCTTACTGGTCATATACCTCATGAATTTTTCCTCTCGTAATGCTCATTTTTCCAGATTACGCAACTGAGCCAGCACCATGACCCCCTTTCCCATGAGGCACGCTATCATGCGTTACATAGTAAGCTCTTGACATTGTTGTAATTAATCATGATACGCTCGATTTTAATAATATCAATATTACACTAAGTATGTCCTTATCTATGTAATGCGAGCGTAGACACTCACTCCTAAAAGAAAATCACAAGTAGCGTTATATGATAATCCCACGGTTTCTAATTGTTATCCGCGTTTATTTTAAGTTTGTTTTATTATTATTTTTACTTTTGTTTGCATCTCGTGATAAGTACTGCCAGCCAGAGTGTATATAGAAACCACTGGACTGAATGTCGTGAATGGCCGGTACTTTTTCGTTAATTTTTCACTTGAATGTATGTGCACATTGCTATATACTGTCTCTGAATTTTGGCGACAGATGTTCACTAAATGTGTACTTTTTAACGCTTTTTTCATAAACTCGCAATTGGGATATTTTTGAGCACTTAACTTTGGAGAATCTTCGCTATATTTATATGTGTTGTTTGTCTGTGATTGTATATATTTTTGTTCTTTCAGGTTCTTTCCTTTCAACTACTAGGATGAAAGGTCTCCTAACTGGGAGTACAGAGTTAGGTAACAGTGATCAAGGGCAGGGTACACCTTAGCGTGTGTAGACCGCCCGGGTCACGTACTCTTGGTCCTGACGAAAACCTAGTAATACCGACATTAGGTTGAAACATGTAGACCTTTTTCTTCGCACTTTTTTGCACTTTTTTACCTAAAGATACCAGTTGGTCAATTTAACCAAAAAGGGTGTCTTATAATTCTTTTTAATATTGTCCAGGTGCTCTATTATTAAAATACTAATTTTGAGTTATATTTGGCCAATTTTTAAATCACTATTTCACTCACCTACCCAGAAAACAAACCTGCTCCACTGTAATCAGGTGTTGAAGCACACCCGGATGGCATTCGGCCATTCGGGTGGGACCCCGATGATGAAGCATGTCACCAACTAGGTTGGTGAGTGAGGGGTCTTCTTAAGAAAGGATAGTTCCTCTCTTGTGCCCTTTATCCCAATACTTTGGAGACTTCACTGTGTCTCCTGGTTGTACTCCTCTTATTGTTTGTTTAGCTGTCAACACACACCAGGCCAGCCAACCGCAACAAGAACCCAGGTTGGAAAGGACACACCTCGTACCAGAAGGCCACAACCCCTTGTTTACAGAGCCCCCGCAGCTAGAAGGCCCAGTCGTGAGGAGAAAGGTTAGGCTCACGGAAGCGCAGAAGCTCAAAGTCCTGGGATCCCACGGGTGCCCAGACGACACATTATATGACGTCTCGGGCTCTGCTTCCTTGCGCACCATTAGGATGAAAAATCGCTACAACATGTGTCTCAGCAGACCATGCGCACGACAAACCAGCGACGGTCTCACACCCAATGAGATAGTCACACTAGGGGAAGGCTCAGACTATGCAGTTAACCCCTTTTCAGACGATTTGGCAGGCTGGTCAGAACCTCTAGCTCCGCAGATGCTCCCTTGGCCAAGAGAAGGGTCCTTTGAACCACAATACATGGCAACAGCAGTTGAATGTATTCTAAAAGGATTAGGAGATGAGGATTGGGACTATGAGTACATGCGGGAGAATTTAAAGGTCTGGCAAAAATATGCCCGCCAGCATGACTCTACAGGGCCTACAGTGCCACGCACAGGAGTGATGCGCCAAATGCCACTGCTGTACAAAAATGTCATTGATCCCCCCCATCTATATCCCATGGTCTACACTAGACAAAGACAATCTTAAAAAATACCTCCCACCCCTCACAGAGGGTGCTGGAAAATGGATTGCGGCTTTTGAAAAGCACACCGCAGGTAACAACATAGCTATAGGAGATGTGAAAAGCCTGCTGATCTCCCTCATCGGGGAAGACGCAGAAGATCTCTTCACACGTGTTCATGCCAATCTTACAAAAACAAACACCAAACATGATGGTGTTTCCTTTAATGAGATCAGAACACTAGCATGGTCTGAGTTGCGCAGAAAAGTTCCTGATGTTCCCGATATTGGGGCTCTGTTGTCACAGACCATGCAACCAAATGAAGACCCTGCCAACTACCTTTCCAGAATGAAAGAAAAATGGCATCAGGAGTTAGGGCAACGATGGGATGCGACAGGAGGGTACGGAAGACTATTTTACCACACAATAAACAAGCATTTGCAATGCAACAGGTCTCGCATTATTAAAGTTTGAGCTATTGGTGTTGCATTATTTAGCAATGCCAATAGCTCAAACTTTAATAATGCGAGACCTATTGCATTGCAAATGCTTGTTCTGAATTGTTGGCGAATTTGAGGGTAGACTTTGGCTTGGAAGGGAGGAGGTGGGGAGGTGTTGCGTAGTCTGCACTCATCGTGGTGCTGGAGGGTCAGGCAGTTTGTGGCACACCCCACAACGTGCAATTTTAACTGGTGCAGAGATACACTGGGAAAAAGTGGGTCAGATGTCTCAGCTACCTAATAAACTTGGCTGCGGAATACTGGAAAGCACGAAAGAGGCCGGACATAGCTGCCAAGGTTTCAGATTGCTATGTGTAACTTTTTCATAATTTCAGTGTAATTATGAGTGACATTTCACCCACTATGAGTGGCACTTTCTCGTGAGCAAAATCAAGCAATGAAGATGAAGGAAACATATAAATATCAGCATTTACACCCATTAAGGAAGGGCCCTCACTAACCTAGTGCCCTTGTAACCTGATTGTACTGTTTAACCAGGTAAGTAGCACCGACTGCTGGGCCCCGGGCCTCTCCTTGGCAGTGGCAGTCACGGAATACTGGAAAGCACGAAAGAGGCCGGACATAGCTGCCAAGGTTTCAGATTGCTATGTGTAACTTTTTCATAATTTCAGTGTAATTATGAGTGACATTTCACCCACTATGAGTGGCACTTTCTCGTGAGCAAAATCAAGCAATGAAGATGAAGGAAACATATAAATATCAGCATTTACACCCATTAGAGCAACAAGATCTTTAAATGGTGCAAAGCACCAGAGATGGAAGGGCCCCTCACTAACCTAGTGCCCTTGTAACCTGATTGTACTGTTTAACCAGGTAAGTAGCACCGACTGCTGGGCCCCGGGCCTCTCCTTGGCAGTGGCAGTCACTCATGCAAAGGAGGATCGCTGAGGCCGCTCTGTCCCACATGGGACACCCGGGGCCGAGGAGTCAAACGTGATGTGAGAGTCCCCAAAATGGATCTCTCAGCTGCCAGTCAGCCTTTAATTATAACAGTCTGAATCTCAGCTGATGCGGACTCCGCAGCAGATAGTCAGGCCGCAGGCTGTATTATTTCAAAAGTGAAGATACAATACTGAGCAGTACTATAAATAATTAAAATCAATTAGCAGTGAGCAGACCGGCCGGGGCTCCGTCCGGTGCACGGCGCCACCCGCTACTATTAACGAGGCTGAGTGAGAGTGTTCAAACTTCATGTTGTACGGGCCGGCTCTCTAAGCAGTTACGGTTAAGGTATTCAAGACAGAAGTGACTGCTTTAGGACAAATACCGTAGCTCGCTCAGGCCTGGCACTCACGTGACAGTACTGAGCAGTATTACAATTAAAAGTGATTGGATGAGCACACAGCCCCCAAGGGTCGTCTGGCGCGCGGCGCTGCCCCCTAGTAACGTGGCTAAGTGAGAGTGTGCATGGCTTTTTGAGCAATCAAAATTACGGTTTACGGTCATCATGACAGAAGTGCTTTAGGAAATATGACCGCCGCTCACTCAGGCACTTACTTAATGCAGGAGGCGACGCGACCCAGTGGGCTGGGGATGGTCAGTCGGGTCCCTCCTGCGGGATCATCATGCTGATGTGCAGTCGGTGTCGGAATGTGTGCAGCAGTGAGTCCGTCGTGATCATATCCCGGGCTCGGCCCGCACAGCCACAGCGCACTCTCTCTCCAGTTCCCCCGTCCCCCACTGTGGACTGGTGCAAAGAGCCGGTGGAGAGGTTGAAGGAGGTTGGAGGTTGAAGGTTGAAGCGAGCCGAACGCACGTTGCCTTCATTATCAAAGTACAACTCCGAAATGTTTTGGTAATGAACAGTGGTGCACGCGCACCACAGAGGAGCGGGGGGAGGGAGCTCGGCCGCGACAACGAGGCGAACGCACGTTCGCTTCATTGTAAAATCGCATCTCCTTTGCCCAATAGCGTGCCGTTTTTTCTAAAAAAACGCACGAAGTAAACATAGTGCGCGCGCACCACATAGGAGCGGGGGCTAGAGAGCGCGGCAGCAAAATCGAGACGAACGCGCGCTGCTGCGCGTTCTGGCCACCGTCGGGAATGGGCGCGGCAAAGGCGGGACATGCGCCCGCCTTTGCCCAATAGCGTGCCGTTTCTCCTAAAAAAACGCACGATACAGCCATTGAGGGCTTCTGGAAACAAAACCACACGTACGAGCGTGTGGGTCGTTTTCAGAAGCCCTTTCTAGAGGTCTCGCGCTGCGCGAGCAGTGCTGCGCACTGCAACGCTAGGCGCGAGACCTAAAAAGGGTCTGCCAACTGAAGTGCAGGACAAATTAGATGGCATAGTAGCAATGGAATGTAAGCCATGGCCTGAGATACAAGATCACATTATACATTACTGCAAGAAGAGGCAGGAACAGGAAAAGAATAGACAGTTGGCCATAGAGAATGCTGCTGCCAAATTGGTGCAGCAGAAACTTAATAAGAAAAAAGACAATCCAGACACAGTCATGTTTGCAGCTCCGGTCACTCAGATGACGGCAGTAACATCCTTCCCCCAGGCTGCCATGAATGCTCTTACAGGCAACGCCCAACCTGCCCCACAACAGGTTCATACGAAAAACAATGGTCCTAGACCTCAATTGGAGAGATATGATTCGATCAATACATAGTAATCCTTTTACAGTTTAGGAGCATGTGCGAAATCAGCTCATCGTACTTAATACAAAACAGTATAAAAATGTGCAACAACCGAGTTTCAAATTAACACGAGTTTTTATTTGTTCATAATCCAAAAAAGGAAGAAAGGCAGTAGATATCTTACTGCATTAAAAAGGGAAAAGGTTGCTCCAAGGGTACGTGCGAAAAGGAAGGTGCTCTGGTGAAAAGAGAAAAAGAAAGGAATTCCAAATAGTGTTCAGGAAAAGGAAGGAAGTTAAGACAATTCATATGGTGGATTGATAGACCAATATCAATCTCTACATATAGTCTGACCGCATATGATTATTTGTTCACAAAACTTCTATTTTCATATACTTTCGAAATACAAAAATGTATTGTTTTAGCACGTTTATAATTAGGGGCTTGCGGTCCAGGCTACGATGATGTGGGCGTCGACGTTTCGACCCGACTTTGGGCTCAGAGGGTGATTCAGGGCCTCGGCCTGCGGGTCTTCCTCAGGACAGGGGTGGGCAACCTGGGAGATTGTGTGGCTTCCTAATTCCACACCTAATGGATTCAAATAAGGAAATCAGGGTTGTGCACATGAATAATTCACAAAACAATTAATACCTGTGGGATAGAGACTTATCCACAAGGAATTATGGAGGGCGGGGGTGAGTCTTCCCACTTCTCCGGGTACTCGAGGCCGGTGTCCTCGTCTAAAAATAATAGATTAATAAATTCCGCCTTGAACTAATATCTAATTGTCAAGGATTCAGAAGGCTATTAGATATTCGGGCTAGAGACACTTACCCGTCAATGCAGGGTAGTGCAGAATGGAAGTATTGGCACTTAATGCTGAGACTGCGGGGGAGAAGGAAAGGGGACAAGGGGTTAGAATTGTCTAGCACCTGACTTGCTACTGGTTAGAAGCATACATACGGCGTGTCGGCCGTGCGGATGAATTTTACCTTTCGATCTCCTTGCGATCTGCACACAAATTGCAGGCTTGCTCGAAATTCAAGGGAAATGGCCGGTCTCGAGGACGTTTAAAAAACGTACCGCTAGCGTGAGACTCACGCCGTTTGATGGCGGTGGAAGAAAGACTAGCGCTAACCACTACAGCCTTGAAAAGGGATGAGGGTGTCGGCTAGGGGCATAAGGCCACTATTCCCACTTGTGGGCAAGGTTGGAGAGGACAAGGGAGTGGAATTGATGAATTAATTCTTAAAAAATACGATTGGTGGCATGTGATAATATTATACAGTGTCAATAAAAGTGCAATAATTACAATATTTACAATACAAAGACACAGCACATAAAAATATTTTTACATTTATACATTGAAAGGTATACATGAAAACATCATTAATAAGGTTCTGATGTGAATGCATATAAACACAGTGAAAGAAAGAAGGAAAGGGGATACAGTCTAGTGTGGCATAACCTTCAACCATAGTTAAGTACTGCCACTTGTTTGCTAATTTCCTCGTATTCGTTGAGGCCTCTTGCTATTGTGTCAAATAAATGTATCCATTTACATTCACGAGTACTTAAGGTGTTGTGGAAATTTCCTCCTCTGGGATTAGGTTTAACTCTTTCTATTACCCACCATTTGAGGCTTTCTGGAGTGTGTCCAAAAATGGTAAACGCTGCCATTAGTTGACCATTTTACCATTTTTGGACACACTCCAGAAAGCCTCAAATGGTGGGTAATAGAAAGAGTAATAGAAACAGGTGTGGGCACAGGAAACTAGGAGATACACCTTTGGTAAAGATACATCATACAAATGGAAGAGAGCATACAAGCTAAAACATCCTCTCCTTTGCTTCCTAGGTAATGGTACACGTCCTGTGGGCCGCAACACCAATTGCAACAGCACTATCTTTAATTTGGACCTCCAAGACGGCACCTCCGGCCTCATGGACATCTATTGGGCATGCGGAGAACGCCTCTATCTCCAGTTGCCTCCTCAATGGAACGGCCTATGCATAATGGTCACTATGCATGAGCTGCATCTCGTTGTCCCGGCATCCAACATTTCCCAGGTGCTTGATCACCCCATGACAGGTGATGTCACCCTGCTCCACCGGCACCGAAGGAGTGCTCAATATTTTGCTAACGACGCCTTTAGCGAAGTTCCTCAGGAATTTCGCCTTTTTAATGGCGCACAGGAATTCTTTGGGGGCCTGTGCCCCCTGTGGCAAACATCAGCTAATGCCAGGTGGCTGCAGGTCACACGTTACGAACTTATGACAATGATCAGTAACACCCGAGATGGGTTCAACGCAATCCAGGAAGAGTTACGACCTATAAGGCTCATGGTTCTAGAGCATAGATATGTTTTAGATCAGCTCACAGCTATGCAGGGTGGGGTATGCGCCCGGATCGGAAAATCCTGCTGTACTTTCATACCATCTAATGATGCTGATAATGGGACACTTGCCAAGGCCATTGAGGACCTGGACAATCTGGGAAAAAAGATGTGTGACGAGGGAGGTGCTGAGGCAGACGTTATTTCTAATTGGTTCAACTCGGTCTGGATGCCTTCATGGCTGTCTGCTATCTTGAAAATTTTGCTACCTATTTGTTGTGTGCTGATATTAGTGTGTTGCGGTGCACAGGTCATAATCCGGTGTGTCAATAGATTTAGCACCAAGGTGGTAGGAATGAATTACGCCAACACAGGGATGCACCAGAATGCACATTACCAGGTCATGGACCGTGTTCCTGGGGATGGGCCGAACCACGTAGAATTCACAGAACTACCAGCCCCTGCCACTTCTCCCAACACACCAGCAGTTTCCCCACTGCCACCACCTAGATACAATATCAGGGAGGAACGTGCTCCTCACGAATATGAACAGTTACCCAGCACTGATGATGGACAGTATGCTACCCTAACACCAAGCTTGCCCGCTCAGACTGAGTGCGTCTACGTAAATGATCCCCTCTGTATGTACCAAACCAAAGAAGGGCCAGCAAAATACTATGTGAGAGTTTTGTTCAAAAATGAACAAGAGGAGGGAAATGAAGTAGGGTCCCGTTCTACATATAGCAGAAATCCCACATACCATCCTGCTCTGCTCAGGCAACATGACACTCCCATATAGGCCCCACCAGTCAGGCCCTGATAGATGTCCTAAGTTGTCCATTTTCCTTCCGCCTCTTAGTATGTGCCACAGTAGCCCCCCTCCTTAGATGCACACACACATGTAGGCCCAAGCCCACCTCCTTAGATACACACACACATGTAGGCCCAAGAGGCCACTGCCTCATGCTATCATTTTTAATAAAACAAATCTCGTAGGCCTCTCTGACCTGACAGCAGGGACCTGTGCCATCCACCGCGGCACCAGCCCCCCCTTGTAAATTTCCACAGTTACAAGAATAAGGTTAGTCCACACGTACGTGACACTCTGCTGGTACATCTTGATCTTTCACAAGCAATGTTTGCAATATTTTTACTTATGAAACTTTCCACGCTTGCTCAACTGGAACTGAAAAGACGGCTGCATGACAGAGAAATAATGTATAAAATATTAATTTCCGAGCATCTTACGATGAAAGTTATCTTTTTTTTATGTTTGCGGTCAAGAGCACTGACCACCTGCTAAAAGCCCCTGTTTCACCAAGATACCACTTCTCTGTTCTTCAAAAACTTTCCAAAGTTACAGTAAGCGTGCGGTCAAGGACCCACGTCAACTGTGGGTGGCAGTTCTGCATTAAGCCATATAAAAGATTTGCACCCATGAACACTCCCCGAACTCTTCGTCCAGTGCCTTGCCTGGTGAGGGTTCCCGGTCGACCGCTCTCCTGATTTTGGGCCTAGAACTTCCATTCTCAAGGTGGTAATGCTCCTTTCTGATTGCTAGCCTTTTGACTTTGTCAGACTCTCTAATTTAGTTCATCCACACCCAATTCCTTGCATTTATCTTAGCTTAAATTGTGTAGCCTTGGATGGTTTGTGCTCTCTCATTTAAGATTTGCCCTCTAGGCGCTTGCCTATTCATCATCTCTAATTTCAGGGTTGCCCTTTAGGCAGCTGCGCATTAAATGATATATGCATAGATATTTTTGTTTCACTTGAACAGCTCATTTATAACATTGTTGATGCTTTTATTTTATCCTGCTCATGTGTTGATGAGCAGCATTTAAATGAACAGTTCTTTGTTTTACTGAATTGCTTAATAAAGTGCCACTGTATTTCACACCGTTGTTCCTTCTTTTCAAGTGAACGAACAGAGTGCGGGTCTTGCTCTCGTGAGCCAGTAAGCAGAAGGGTGTGACCACCCATTTACCCTCAACCAACCCGAAACCGGTCCCAGGATGCTTGTTTCCGGTCCAGGGAAGACATGGCTTGGCAGTTCGGGCTGGACTGTTCCCATGAGGCACAGGGTCAGACTGATTTGCATATGGCCATGTCTGAACTGGGGTGGTGGAGTGAGCCAAAGAATGATGATGGATTAAACCCAGATCAGTTGACTGGGGGTGAGTGTTTGATTTGCTCTAACGCTCCGTCCATCATCCCCTTTGGTATTGCTTTGTTCGCCCTAAGTTGGCAGGGTATGCCCAGACGTGGGTCCCTTGCTCACTTTGCCACTGGATTCAAGATAGCCTGGCTGATGAGGGTTTTGAACCCGAAACCGGTCCCAGGATGCTTGTTTCCGGTCCAGGGAAGACATTGCTTGGCAGTTCGGGCTGGACTGTTCCCATGAGGCACAGGGTCAGACTGATTTGCATATGGCCATGTCTGAACTGGGGTGGTGGAGTGAGCTAAAGAATGATGATGGATTAAACCTAGATCAGTTGACTGGGGGTGAGTGTTTGATTTGCTCTAACGCTCCGTCCATCATCCCCTATGGTATCGCTATTTACTAGGAAGACACCTTCTTTTGCTATTAAGGTATGCATATCTTTCATTCTGACTGGGATCTTCTAGTCGGCAACCTTACCAGAGCGGTGACTGCTCCTAGGACTCAAGTGCCTTTTTGATGGATGTACCCCCTATCTGTTATGGGGCGCAGTGCAATCTCCAAAATGGTGATGTAGCTTCTTCTTCTATACCACTTCACTAACTTTCTGATATTCCTCCTGAGATTTATTTTGCAACCTAGACAAGCTCTTATCAAGATAGAGGAATCATCCGGCATGCTTTCCACCATAGGGTGTCGCTTTCTATGTTGCTATTTTCCATCGATCAAGGGAGGGTTTGATGCCACTAATTTTGAGCACTACTTCCTGACAGCATAGCTTCAATGACTGGTTCACGGGTTGGTAGGACAAGTGATACTGAACCACTCCTTAGTTGTGCTGAAATACTTACGTTACTACTCCCGGGAACACAGTTACAATGAGAATCCTCTCATCTCCTGAGGGTGCCATTGTGTTGCTTTGCCAGGGGCATATTTAAATGTCGGTGCATACCCCCTTATGCTCCTGTACTATCCCTTCAATCAGTAAATCTCGCCAGACAGGATCTGCACTGCTGGGATCAGGCTGGTATTACTACCTTGGGCGGACTCTTCCAGGATGGACAACTCTTGCGGTTCCCTATCCTTAGGGAGCAATCGACCTGCATGACTGGCAGTTCTTGACATAAGAGTTACTGAGATACCCCTTTCAGATCAAATGGAAATTAACTGAGAGAAAACACGTTACACATAAGTTTATGCATACTGGGGAGGCGCTACAGAGCCCGATGCAAAATCTCCGCCAGCCAGGCGATTAGGTTTCCGTTTAATATCCGTCAATCTATCATCCCCTCTTTCAAGACACAACTCTCGGAGGCGCAGTGTGTGCCTACTGTTGCTGGGGCTGACTGGAAGACGCTGCGAACGCAGCGGAGAAGCTGCGGCCGGGCAGAGTGTACAGCGGGCTGTGCTGGGCCCGGGCCTCTGCGTCAGACGCCGAGCAACGCGCCAGGAGGTTGGCGCGAAACAGATAACCAGCCCGCGATCACCGGCCAGAGGTACAGTGTGCTGAGGTGTACTGCGAAGCGTGCTGTGGAGCTGCGACTCAATCCCCGGCCTGACTGTGGTGAGGGGCGCCGGCTGTGGATGTTGCGGCGAGTCTGGCGTTGCCGCACTGACTGAAACGGCCTGTCGAAGCTCGGCCTTTGCAAGAGAGTGGGAGAAAATGTGGAGCGGCTGAGCCGGTGGTGCACTCCGGTGAAAGTTCCTGCCATGAGCGACGCGGCCCTGCGGGCGGAGGCACCATTTTGCTGAACTGAGACGTAGCCTAGGCTGTTTGCCGCGGGGAGCAATGGCGATACCACTACTGGCCCTCTTGTGATGTCTGGCGCAACGTCGAACTCCCCGTTTTTTCGAGGGGTGTGTGCAAGAACTGAGTCGGTTCCCCCCCCCGAGACACGATTGATGGTAGCGTTGTAGCTTTTGGAGAGCACTGCTGGGTGGCACCAGGCCGGAGGTGCACACAACCTAATACCAGCGCTCGCGGACAGCAGGAGCTAGGCCCACGCTACGAGTGGTGTGCTGTGCCGGAGGCTAGGTATAAGTAAATTGCTCTGATCCAGTGTCATCCATTTTCTGTTCTCTGCACTGTTGGAGCCGGGTGTGTGGGTGCACTGTACCTGTGTCAAGGTGTGAGAAGACACCAGATCCTACCGGCCCGCGCACGTTGCCACATCGGTCTGGGAGGGCGGCCCGACTGACACAATGGGCAAGCCTGAGAAGGGGCAGCCTTGGCTCACAATTGAAGCGAAGAAAACATTGAAGTCGACACAGGGTGACCAGTGTGACTTGGACCAAGATCCTGCAGCCCAGGGGTCTACAAAGCTCGAGGCAACGCTACACGCCATGCAGCAGAGTCTTCTCTCTATCGATAGCTAGGTGGACACCCTAACTCAGCGCATGGGCTCTATGGCGGCCAAACTAGACAAACAGGCCTCCAGGATTGCAGAGGCAGAGCAGAGACTGTCAACTGTCGAGGATGATGTTGAAGCCACTACTAGCAAATGCACTGAAATGGAAAAGCTACTGATGATTATCCAAGCTAAAAAGGAAGACTTGGAAGCGCACTCTCGGCGCAGTTACGTGCGCATCGTTGGCATACCGGAGTCCACGAAACAGCGGAAAAATGGAGCTGTATGTGGAGCAGATGCCCACTGATTTGTTTGGCCGGGAAAGTTTCTCCTCTGTACTGGTGGTTGAGCGCACCCACAGATCACTGGGGGCAAGACCGCCTCCGGGCGCACCGCTGCGGCCCCTAATAGCTAAACTGCTCAACTACTGGGACATGGATATGATCCTCCGGCAGGCCCGTGAGAAGGCTGATCTTAACTACCAGGGTTTTCAGATTGCATTCTACCCAGATTTTACAGCTGCAGTGCAGGCGGAGCGGAGAGAGTACCAGGCGGTAAAGAAACAGCTGCAGAAGGCGAACATCACATATGCCATGATGTATCCGGCCAGGCTGAGGATTGAATATGATGGACAGCACAAAATATACACTTCTCCAAAAGCGGTGCAGGAATTTTTTGAAAAAAGTTGCAAAGTCGAAACGAGCTCATCGCTCGCAAGAGACAGAGGACTCGGATTGATCACTTGCCGGTGGGCTTAACTGTCCGCAGGAAGTAAACAGTAAGATCCTTGTGCGAGCCAGTCGGACACACTGCTGACGCATATGTGCACATTGAGGGGCTGTCTGATGTTTGCCTCACCTGGCCACCTCCGTTGAGGAGGCTGTTCGGGCTCCTGACGACCCTCCAGTGGGAGATCCCTCTTTGTCCTGATAAGTACTGTTCTTTGTTTGGGGTATTTGGGTCTTTGGGGGCTTTGACTTCAGCATGTTTGGGATGCTGCTGTGGGTGGGTAGGGGTAGAGGGGTGGGGGGGATACGTGGGTCTGTTTGTATGGCTGCCGATATCCTGATGATCCTTGTATAATTGTAGTTTGCCTCCGTCTGCAGGCAATGTATCCGCTACGATAGATGGCTAGCATGGCAGGAGCGGATAACGTATCACTCCCCTGTTTAACATGGAATGTGCGCGGCCTGAATTCCCCGAAAAAAATTAGACAAGTGTTAGCCCACTTAGATAAGACATCCCATTAAAGTAGCTTTTCTCCAGGAAACGCATCTGACAAGGCACACTGACGCAAGGGTGGGCGCGCACTGGGCTGGGTTCCGTTTGGCTTCGTTGTATTCCTCGTCCGCAAGAGGCGTTCTTACACTCATAAAGAAGGGCGCACCGTTCACTTTGATTAAATCTATAATTGATGGCAATGGACGATATGTAATAGCCTATGCCAAACTGTGTGGGGCACCTCTCATTTTAGTGAACGTTTACGGGCCCAATACAGATGAATCAGGTTTTTTCGTAGGTTTATTGAATGAACTCCGGGGATTGCCAGAAGCAGAAATAATCTGGAGCGGTGATCTAAACACGCATCTGGACCCCAGCAAGGATAAATCAAGTCAACAGGGGGGGGGGGACACTCACCTAAAGCAGCCCACATTATCAGGAGTGGGATGGTAGAGCTGGGTCTCATAGACACGTGGAGAAACCGGAATCCTGATAGATTGGAAGGCACACACACATCCACTGCTCACGGCAGCTGGTTGCGTCTGGACTACTGGTTACTAAGTGAGGGCGTTAATGCAAATTCCAGTGAGTGTGCCCCGCCAGTTCACGTGGCGATTTAGGGCAGAGGCATTACTAGATCCGACCTATAAAGACACTATCAGGGAAGCCATCCAACAGTATTTCGGTATCAATAAGGGATCGGTCAGCACCGCTGCCACACTCTGGGAGGCCTTCCAGGCAACTATCAGAGGGACATGCATCAGCACTACTGCCGGCATTCTAAAAGGCATTAGGGGGGCAACTCCTGCGAGTGGAGACTGCTCCAAAACAACTCGAACAGGAACAGGAGGTGTCTCCGAGCTCGCACACACTTGCCAAAATTAAGGACTTAGTGACAGAATATAATGAGCTAGCGGCGGGGGAGGTGAGGTACCTGTCTAAGAGACATGTGGCGCGCGCATATGGGGAGGGTGGTAGGCCAGGACATAACCTAGCAATTCGGATAAAGACAAGGAATTACCATTGCTCTATTACAAAGATCACTGACGAATCTGGGAATGATCACTACACTCCGCACGCTATTACAGAGCAATTCCAGAAGTATTACGCAGACCTGTACACCACAAGGGGTAGCGCCGACTCCAGTGAGTTAGATGAATACCTAGGTGATATAGCGCTTGCCTGGCTGTCTAATGGGCAACGGGAGTACTTATGCCAACAGATTGGAGCGGCTGAAATTCGTGAAGCAATACGGGCAAAAATACTAGCTGCTAGACTCCAGCCCGTACTGCCAAATTTGGTCCTTCCAATCTGGCTTTATACCGGACAGATCTACGTCGCACAACCTACGTACGATATTCGCTCTGTACCACATCTTAAATCCTGACCTTCCTTCGGTGGCGGCCATGCTAGATGCAGCCAAGGCATTCGACTCCATTGAGTGGAGTTACATGTTCCGGATATTGCAAAAAATGGGGCTCCCTGAGTTTTACTGTAGATGGGTGCAGTTGCTCTATGCTGATCCAACGACGCGTGTCAGGATAGATGGACTGACATCAGATACTATACGGATCTGTAGAGGGACGAGGCAGGGTTGCCCTCTCTCGCTGCTCCTATTTTCAGTGCTGCTGGAGCCCCTGGCCTGCATCATCAGAGAGTGTTACAGAGAATCAGCACTGCGCTTCGAGTTGCGACCTGTCAGTATCTTGCTCTATGCCGATGATATGGTGTTGTTTGTCAGGGAGCCACGGCGATATCTTGAACCAATTTTGCAGGAATACATCAGATTTGGGCTCTTCACAGGATTCTCCATAAATTGGAATAAATCGCTCATAGTGTCCTTGACTGGGAGCACCATCCTACATGCTTTGGAGTTCCCCCTTGGGTGGTCCACAGACCCGGTAAAGTACTTAGGAATATGGATTCATTGCGATCCAGAGATAGTGGTGAGGGAAAACTACAGCACAGCATATGACAAGCTAGAACAACAGGTGTCTAGATGGATTGGGCTGCCACTGTCGCTGGCGGATAGAATAGCTCTTATTAAGATGATAGTTCTTCCACGTTTTTTGTACCTTTTTAGTAATATACCTATCACACTGCCCAGTTAGTTTTTTAAAAAGTTACGCTCTCAATAGGTGAAATTAGTGTGGGGTGGCAGGCAACCCCGGGTAGGTTGGGGCACACTTATCTTGGATTATAAAAAGAGAGGTTTCAATGTACCAGATTTGTACACCTATTATCTCTGTGCTCAAGCACAATATGCACACTACTGGTACAGTCCCCATGCATTTATTCCACACGTAGCGGTAGAAGATGGAGATGCACACCCAACTGCTCTACGCAGCATCCTGTCACACTCGAAACGGGGAACGCCCAAGACTGAAATCAACACTATTGACTGCACCATCGCAGCCTGGCAGGCTATAGGGCGAGTGGCAACGAAACTCCCACTATACACCCCCTTGCTCCCCCTAGCGCATCATACTGCTCTATCGGTCACGCAGGAAGCGGGAGCCATGCGCTCGCTTAGACATGCAGGTATAGATACTATGCAAGATCTGTTCCCGAATGGTACATTTATTACGGCAGCGGAGTTACGATACATACGAAATAAGACGCCACTGTTCATGTTCACATACTATAGACTCCGGACGGCCGTGCAGGCTCTCTACCACACCTTCCCAGATGAACCGCTGACACTATAATCACTGCATACACTACTAGCGAGCTCCACGAGTCACAAACTGGTCACTAAGTTATACGGTGCGGTCAGGGATGAAAGCCTCCCAGCCACTGATAGAAGCCTAGCTTGTTGGAATGAGAAGGTCCAGCCCCAGCTTACACAGAAAGAATGGGAGTTCAGCTGCCAGCTTACGGATGCCCTGACACCGAATGGCAACCTTCGCATTATTCACTTCAAATACTTACATCAAGTTTATCACACACAAGTCAGGTTGCATAAATATGGCATTAGGGAGTCTGATGCATGTAGGAGATGTGGGATGAAGGGGGCGGACTTCATGCACTTGGCATGGGAATGTAGGCGAGTTCACGATTTTTGGGTGGAGGTGGTCCTTCGTCTGCGCCTCATGACTGACGCTACTCTACAATGCACCTCACAAGTATGCCTACTTTGCGTAACACCCCATCTTAAGGGTACAATTGGTAAATTCACGAAAATCGCATTGCTTCTAGCAAAAAGGAGGGTGTGAATGACTTGGGAGTGCAGGGCGGCCCCACTGCCCGAGCAATGGATAAAGAACCTAGTGTACTGTAAAGAAAATCTGGAAATCTAGGCTGAGGAACTTCCATTGCCATCAAGGCCGAAGGACATTTGGGAACCGCTTTTGGACTATCTGTGAACGAGGGATCAGGCGTCGACAGATGGGGAAGACGATTGAGCACCAATCCATGTAGACAAATTGCACTGTGTAACTGTAATGGTTATCGTGACGGATGTTGGGGGGCAAATGGGAAATCTCGGCAGGCCATGTGTTGTTCTGTGGTTGTTGTTTTGGTAAATGCAAAATAAAAAAATTTAAAAAAGTTTATGCATAATTTACATAGCACAGGCAATGGCTGTAGACTGATTAGTATGAACAAAGCCCAATTAAACCTCCACAGATTTCAATGCAATATGTCTGGGAAACAGAATGTGACAGGCCCCAGTATGACGAAGAGTGTACAAGGGCACTAGAATACCCACAGGTAGTCTCACACAAGTGCCAGACTCAAACTAACACAGTTTTATACATTACATCAAGCTTCTATCTATCCTAAGCAAATTAGTAGAGTTTTCTCCAGAGTGGCAGCTGAATATAGCACCCCAGTACCCGGACCTCAAGCATATGCTCTGGAAATGGCCCAGTTGGAACTGCACTGGGCGGAGGAGCAGCAGCTGGAGATGGTAACCAGACTGCCAAGAACAGGCACTTTGAAGACCAGTGCCCTGGACATCTATAAAAGACCAAAGAAAGTTAAAACAGTGACTGGAGTCCTTGAGCTAGAGCTGGTTTTAGCAAAGAGGGCAATTACTATGAAATAGAAATTTGCGCTTCGCCCCTCCAGCGCGACTTGGCACAGAACTCTGGAGAAGTGGGCGGAATCTGAAAGCGCCCCCTTTCATAGAGCGGAAGCCAGGGGCCTAGATCGGAGCCCACTAGCGAGGAGCTGAGACATACAGCTGGATGCATTGACAGATGTGCCCTGTGATGGTGATTCGTCGCCATGGGATCACCTGCCAGTTATCGTTTGCCACTATCCTACTCACTTTACCCCAGAATCCCCTGAGATTTTGTAACTCTGCCCTCTGTTGCATCACACCTAGAGATTATTTGATTGCGAATGGACGCTTCTCTCACCTGTGAAAAACTAGATGCGTGCATGCTCGTTCGGGACCCCACCCTGCTCATCTTAATGTTTTTTATGGTTCACGATAAAACTACAAGTGAATATTTCAGATATCAAGCTTGATCTCCTTACACCCTCCAACTTTCTTTAATAACTTCATTAAAACATTCACTCTTTAAATTGCCAACTTCATGACAGCATGGTTCATACCTTTGATAGAAACGGGTCTACTTCATGATTAAGCTGTCAATTGTGTATCTGTGACTTTGTAACTCCACGGTGTATGTTTTCGGCACTGGGTCGAGGCCCGAGAGTGTCGTAGTGTTAGAGCTGGCATTCTTGACGTGGTTTTCCTTTAACTTTTTGCCTTCAGACCTCCTGTTTTTGCTGGTCTTAGGACTCTGCACACTACCAATGCTAACCATTGCTAAAGTGCTTGTGCTCTCTCCTTAAAACATGTTAGATTGGCTTATACCCAATTGGAATATTTAATTTACTTAGAAGACCCTAGTAAAGTGCACCACATGTGCCCAGGGCCTGTAAAATAAATGCTACTAGTGGGCCTGCATCACTGATTGTGCCACACAGTTAAATAGCACTTTAAACATGTCTCTGGCCTGCCACTGCAGCCTATGTGGGCAGTTTTAAACTGCCATTCTGACCCGGCAAAATAAACTTTTTGCCAGGCCCAAACCTTCCTTTTTAATATACATAAGACACCCCGAGAGTAGGCCCAGGACAGCCCCAAGGGCAGGGTACTGTGTATTTAAAAAGTTTGATGGTCACGCAGCACCTAGCAACTGAGTGATTTTGCCTATTTGCACTTCGTTTTGTACATGAACAGTTTTAACTCATACTCTTGTTTTAAAATTGTTCATTTTAACGCACTCTTAGACGCACTGGGGACCTCTCCAATTGACTGAGGGGTCAACCAATCAGGGCCAGTGAGGGTGGAGTCAGTTGAGCTCTGGGCCCTTATTAAGATGGCGGCTGTAGTGTCGTGGCCCTGGGCCTCGTGGTGCAAGCAAGGAGAGCCGGACGACACGTTTGTGGTAGTGGCCAGTGCGTAACTAAACCACGCCCGGAGCCCCGGGCTATTTAATAACTACACACCCGCTGGCCTGGCGTACGCCGGGCCAGACCATTATCCTACGCCTGAGGGGGGTTTCACCTGGGCCACCCCTCACTCAGGAAACAGCGTGGAGCTTTCCTGTAAGTCACAACATTACATTCCTCCTTTACCAGGAGAATGGCAAACAACACAAACCAAATACAGAATTTGGGGGGAACATGGAAGAACAGGAGAATCATAAACGGCAGTCCATGACAGAGGGATACTTATGGAACAGTCTTACTTGGTCTGCAGATGCAGCCGCTTCCTCGGTCTGGAGGCTGGCAGCAGGCTATGAAGTCACTGTACTTCTGGGATGGCTTCGGACAGGGCAGCAGACTGTACCGACTCTGGCTGCTTCTCGCAGAGGGGGTGGGCGACGACTCAGGTAGGCTGTCACAGTCTCTAGATAGCTGGTCGCTTCCGAGTTCCACGTCTCGGGCCCTCTCCCGAGCTGGGGTGTTTTGTCCATCTTCCGCGGTGGAGGATGCGGGCCGGCAAACTTCCTCCTGGGAGTGTTGAGGACTTTCGTGGACAGCCGTCCTTGGTTCGTCGGGTGGTGGAAACTCTTCTGCGTCATCATCTGGGACTCTCTTAAAGAATGATACGTTACGGGTTACGCTTTCGTGTCACCTTAAGGCGGTCACCATCGTGCCTTTGATTTCAGTTACAGTCCAGGGGTTTAGTTCGAAGGGCAGCCTGAACTTTCCTCCGGGGTGGCGGTCCCGCACGAGGTCACCGACGGTGATCGGGCTCTCCTTTGCGTGTCTCCTCTGGGATGCCTCGTGGTTGTTCTTCGTCCGCCTTGCGAGTGACTGGTTCGGGGGATTCCGGGTTTCGGCCCACAATGGGTGATGCGGGATGGTGTCTGTCACCGTCCGACCAAAACACAGTCTGCTCGGGGAAATGCCGGTAGTGCAATGAGGGGTGAGACGGTATTCTCGGAGGAATTGGTGTAGAGCTTGTTCCAGATTGTGGCCATCGGCCAAAGCTATTTGGATCGTTTTGTTCAGAGTCCGCATAAGGCGTTCTACTTCCCCGTTCGCTTGGGGCCACCTTGGGGTTCTTCGGCGGTGCTTGATCCGGTGGGAGGCCAGATACTCGGTTAGCTCTACGCTGGTGAATGGTGGACCGTTGTCAGTATGGAGTTCCCCAAATAGTCCGTGGGTGGCCATGAGTTTCTCCAGTTTGGGAATTACTTCCCCTGCCAATGTGGAGGAGACGATTTCGACTTCAGGGTACCGCGAGAAGTCATCTACGACTACCAGCATGTACTTCCCTCCTGGTAAGCTGCCGAAGTCAGCGCTTGCTCTTTCCCACGGAGCGCTGGGAGCTGCTTCTGTGATTACTGGCGCGGGTCTGCTGGGTAGGCTGGTTGCAAGACAAACTGGGCAGCGTTGGACGACTGATTCGATCCACTGATCTAGGCCAGGGAACCAGACTTTGCTCCTGAGGCGGTTCTTTGACTTGACAATTCCCTGGTGTGCTCCGTGCGCGAGGAGGGCCGCTTGCTGGGTCAGGCTTTCTGGTAGAACGAGGCGCGGGCCTCTCAGGAGACAGCCATCGGCTGACACGGACAGTTCCTGGCGCACTTGATGCAAGGCCTTCAAGGTGGCTTGGGCTGTCGCGGTGCGGAACTGTGTCGGGTTTTGCAGCGGCTTCCAGTCTCCAGAGGTGACTGCACGGATGGCGATCTGGAGACAGTCGTCGTCATTTGTGGCTTGTATATCTTCATCCAAGGATATCGGGAGAGGTCTGGACCGTTCGATGATCATCCGCACGTAGTCCTCTGTAGCTGCCTCTTCAGCAGCTTCCGGCAGGGTGACTGGCCGGGCATGTCTCGATAGGAAGTCTGCCGGATTCCGGGTGCCTGGTTTGTATTCCACTGTGAACTGGAACTCTTTCAGCTGCAGGACCCATTTTTCAATCCGCTGGGGAGGGCGTGATGATGACCCTTGAAACAGCGGGTTAAGAGGCTTGTGGTCAGTGATGACTGTAAAAGGGTGTCCGTACAAGTAGATGTGGAAGTGGCGGCACCCCCACAAGATCGCGATGGCTTCTTTCTCGATCTGAGAATATCGTTGTTCTGTGGGCGTAAGTCTCCTGCTGGAGTAGGCGACTGGGGCCCATTCACCACAGATTTGTTGTTGGGCTAAGACTGCGCCCAGGCCGGTGGGGCTGGCATCTACCACCAGTTGGGACTCATGTCTGGGGTCAGAGTACACTAGCGTAGTGTCGGCCGAGAGGGCTGCTTTCGTGTGGCGAAATGCCTCTTCCTGTTCTGCTTCCCACACCCAGTGGCTAGAAGCTTTGGTGAGGTCTCGGAGGGGCCCTGTCAGGTCGGAGAGGTTCTTGATGAAACGCCCACAGTATGTGACCATACCCAAAAAACTGCGGACTCCGGACACTGACGTCGGGGCGGGTGCTTCCTGTATGTCCTTTACTTTGTCGGGGTCAGGGCCAATGCCTTTGTCTGAGAACCGATAGCCAAAAAAACTAATGTCTCTTCTCAGGAAATCGCACTTTTCGCGGTGCAGGGTAAGCCCACTGTCTTGGAGGTGGGAGAATACAGCTTGGAGGCGCAGGAGGTGTTCTTCCAGCGTGGGAGCGTGCACCAGAATGTCGGTGCTCACGTTGAGCACTCCTTCCAGCCCTTGGAGGAAATTCTTGACGATGTTCTGAAATACCTCGGCTGCACTCGAGATTCCAAAGTTGAGGCGAGTGTAGCGCCAGAGTCCTGCATGAGTGGAGAAGGTCGTGATGGGGCGAGAGTCCGGGTGGAGAGGAATCTGGTGGTATCCTGAGCGGAGATCCATTTTAAAGAACAACTTGGAGCCGGCTAACTCCCCAATGATGTCGTCTACTGTTGGTGTCAGGTGGCGTTCGCGTTTGATGGCGAGGTTCGAAATTCTCATATCCACACAGATGCGGACCGCCTCCGGCTGTTTTGGCTTCTTCGCAACGACGATGGGGGACACCCACGGAGTGGGGCCTCTCACCCGTTCGATGATCCCGGCACTCTCCAAAAGGCGCAGCTCCGCCTCTACTTTAGGACGGAGGTGGAAGGCGATCCTCCTATGACGGAGGGCTATCGGGGCCACGGACTTATCGATGTGCAGCTGGATAGCCGGGCCTTTTAGGCACCCAATGCCCTTGAATAGAGCCTTGAAACCTTGCAGCAGGCGGTCTAGGTCATGGGCGTGCACGGTGAACACGAACTGGATAAGGTTGAGGTCCTGCGCGGTGCGGCAGCTGAGCAGGAATCCTGACCCTTCTTGCGACACATAGATTTTGGCTTGCTGATGCGTGGCATCATGAGAGAGGCTGGCCTGAAATACACCACACAGCTGGAGCGGGGAGTGAGTGCCAAACGCATAAACTTGTACTTTGGTATTGCGGAGTGCTGGAGGGTTGGGCAAGCTCCTGTAGATGCTGGCGGCCATGAGGTTGATGGTGGCCCCGGTGTCAATGAGTGCAGCCACGGCTTGATTCTGCACGTTTATTTTGCACATGGGCGCAGCATGCTGGGTGGCTGTGAGAGTGTCCAGCATTCTGACGACGTGGACAGTGGCAGCTTCATCGTCGTCCATGTCACTATTGGAGGGGCCATCGGGGGCGGTTCAATTGCACGGACCCGCTGTTGCGGACCATTCTGCCTCCTTCTTTGCACTGACCGGCATACCTTGGAGAAATGGTTCATTTTCCCGCACGCGCTGCAGGTCTTGCCATTCGTGGGACAGGCACCTTCGTGGGTGTATGGACCCCCACACCACCCACATGGGCGACTTCGTGAGCTCTGTTTGGAGGATTGGGTGTTCAGTTTGTTGCTCTTCGGTTGCGTTTCCTGAGCGTCGGTGCGAATGGCACAAACTGCCTCTTCTTTGATTGCTGCGGCTGGCATGGGGTCCATGTGCGCCGCCCTTGCTTTGGACAGTTCTTTGGAGCGGCCTAGCGTTAAAATGTCTCTCATCGGCATGTTGTGTTCCTGTAGGACACGTTCGCGCAATTTGGAGGACGCGCAGCCTTGGATGAACTGGGCCCGGACTTCGTCATCCTCGTCCGGGAGGGTGCAGGTGCTCGCTAGCTCCTTCAGTCTCGCATAGAAAACATCTACTGACTCTTCTGGCTGTTGGCGCGCCTGGCAGAGCAGGAAACGCTCGTAGTCGGGGTTGGCGTAAGGCTCAAAGTGGGCTGTGATGGCATCGCGCATTGTGGCGTAATTTCTTGGAGGTCCAGCCTCCCGCACCGTTTTTGATATCTTGTGGATGTCTGCCCCTCCCAGATGAAGGAGCATGGGCCTCCTCCTCGGGGCTGGGATGTCCGCAGCGTCGAAATATGTTTCTAGGCGCTCAACCCACGCCTTCCAGCGTGCTGCTTGGGAGGGCGGAGGGCCCGTGATGGTGAAGGGCTCTAAAGGCGGCACGGACGCCATGTGGCCGAGACAGGGGGCGTGGCCGGAGTCGGTGTATCACTCACTGCGGGATGCTGGCAGGTGTAGGCACCCGCGCCCGGGAGTGGCGATGTGCGGGGCCCTGCTGGGTGGGACAGGCGGCGAGCCCTCCTCCTGCGTTGGTGTAGCCGTGATGGGGCGAGGCGCGAAGGCTGAGCATGCACTGCTGCGGGTGGGCGCTCCAGAACAGCACTGGGCAGGTGTGGCCACGTGCCGCGTGTGCTGGCAGCAGGAGTAGGCACGATGTGGCGGCACCACGTAGTCCCTGGTGGAGGCGGTAGAGTAGGCCTCAAGCGCGTGGCAGCGCGATGGAAGGACCCCAGCGGGGGCGCGTGGTGCTGAGGGCGCTGACGGGAGGGCGGCCGGGAACGGGGCCTGCACCCCTCTTACCGGAGTCTGGAGCTTCTGGTGAGCCGCGGTGTCCTTCTGCGCTCGCAGCGATGGAGGGTACACAGCACCACGTGGGCCAGAGGATAGCCTGCACGTGCACCCGTGAGCAGGCACGGCGTGTACAGCGGCAGTTGTGGAGAACAAGGGCCCCAGCCGTGTACGGCGTTGGGAGCCGGTACCAGTCCTTGCAGCGAAGGCCTCAGGTATGTGGCAGGGGTGCGAAGTGCCGAGGTCGACAGGGATATGAGTGATGCTCCCCTGTTGTGACCGGGCCGTGTGGTTTGGTCCCGGTCACGTGGTATGTTACAAATAAATACGGCCACCGCGGACATGACGTCAGTGGACGCCTGTACGCGGTAGCCATCACCAGTAACTCACTTGGCTCCGTGTCTTCATTGTTGCCGGCCCTACCTCCTGGTCCCGTGGGTCACATAGCGAGTGCCCCCAGCCGTACACCCGACACAACACTGGCGACGAGGGCGGGCGTGCTCCCGCCGTGTTTCTGTGCTGGGGCGGCCACGTGAGGTTGAGGAAGGCCCAGCGGTGCTCGTGCCCCGAAGCTCGCTGCTGACGCCCGACGCCGCCGGACTCTGCAGGTCAGGTTAGGAGCGGCTCTACCGCATCGGCGTGCGCTCATTCCCACGCGCTGACCCCGGGCTGAGCGGTGCCCGTTCATCCCCAACGACGCTGACGCCGCGCTCCGCGCCTGCACTCCTCAGCAGGTTGCGCGCATGCGCACTGGGCGCGTGAGGTCTGCAGCGGCGTGGGAGGTCGCGGTGCACCCGGCCCGCACGTGGTGCTGCCCAGAAGGTCCCGCTGCGCACAGGAGTACTGCAAGACAGGGGACAGTTCCCTCCTGCCCTGGTGGTGCAAGCATTTATACCCCCACCGCTGCCAAACGTCCTGGGAGTCTGCAGGGGTTTACTGAACACACACCCACAACAAGAAAAGGTTACAGGACATTCTTTCTGCTCAAAGTGGAGGAACTTACACTGACTGCAACAGCACTGGGGTGCTTCCAGCAGGGTTCGGCAGTCCGCACGACATAGTGGCAGCGTAATACCTTGCGGAGACTCATAATGTCCACGATTCCCCCGATTGAGCCGTTTGTGGTGGAGGGATCTCCGTCTGCCCAGGCTTCACGATGGAAGGAGTGGGTGGAACGGCTCATTATATTCTTTGAGGCCACGAAGGTCCATAAAGATCAGAAAAGGGCGATGCTGCTTCACTTAGGGGGGAAGGACATCCACCGCATTACAAAGACTCTCGTGGAAGCGACGCCCAAGACTCACAATACCCTCATCAATGCGCTAACCGGCCATTTTGAGCCCATGGCCAATCAGGATTATGAGCGCTTCATATTTCGTCAAGCCCGTCAACTGCCCGATGAATCGCTAGACACATTCCATGCCAGACTCAAACTCTTGGCATCCACGTGTGGGTTTCTAGATGAGACGGAAGAAATCCGAGGGCAAATCATCCAAGGGTGTGCTTCGGCGAAGCTTCGCAAGCGGATTCTGGAAGAATCAGGCAAGCCACTACCGGATATTCTAACTCTGGGGCGGACGAAAGAGCTGTCCAAGGCTAGAGCAGCTCATATGGAGGCGGCGCTGCAGTCACCAGTCAAAGCGGAACCGGTAAATGCAGTCACGACGAAATCAACAGACCGTCGCAACAAGAGACCATCCGCCGGTGGCCCGCAAGGGACTCAACGGTACTGTGGATACTGCGGTGGCCCACCTCACAAAGCAGCTGACTGTCCAGCGAAAGGCAAGAAATGCAATGGCTGCGGACGATTCAATCACTTCGAAAAGGTGTGCTGCTCCAAGCAATACCGAAAACCCAAGCAAGTGGTCAATGCGGTACCCGAGGGAGGCGGTGAGTCAAGCGACATGGATGATGACGAAGAAGACGAAAGGGCAGTGCACAAGGTGCACATGATCGGAGCCACATCCAGCAGAAGCAGGCGCCTGCCACAGTGCCGGATCCAGGTAGGAACACAAGACATCACGGCTGTGGTGGATACTGGAGCCACCATAAACATAATGGCCGCCGCTCTGTACAGCTCCATGCAACCAGCACCTGTATTACAGCCCACCAAAATCACGGTCTTCGCCTATGGACAGGACAAGCCGCTCGAAATGAAAGGAAGGTTCAAGACCACGGTGACACACGAAAACAAGTCGATCACCACTGTGGTATACGTCACTAAAGAGGGACAAGGCATGCTTCTGGGGTGTCGAGCGGCAGAGGATTTAGGGATTGTGTACTTTGCATTCGGAATCCACCAAGAGTCAGTTCAGCACATACTCCAGGAATTTGCACCGGTCTTCGAGGGCATTGGAAGGTATCGAGGAAAGGAGATACACCTTCACACTGACCACACAGTGCAGCCTGTAGCCCTACGACATCGACGAGTGGCCTTTCATCTACGCCCGTTGGTGGAGCAGGAGTTGCTCAAGCTGGAGCAAGCGGGCATAATAGAGAAGGTGTCTGGGCCCACGCCATGGGTCTCCCCGATCGTTGTCGCCCAGAAACCGAAACAACCGGGAGCTGTCAGAATATGCGTTTACATGCGATTGCCGAATGCAGCCATCAAAAGGGAGAGACACATCACCCCGACTATTGACGATTTGATCGGAGAGATGGCAGGGGCATGCTGGTTCTCTAAACTCGACCTGCGGTCAGGATACCACCAACTGGTCCTCGATCAAGAATCCAGGAATATTACGACATTCTCCACGCATGTCGGACTTCGCCGGTACACCCGTTTGAGCTTTGGGATATCCAGCGCCGCAGAAGTGTTCCAAAATGTGATCCACGAATTGATCATGGGCATTCCTGGAGTCATCAACGTGAGTGATGACATTATGGTACACGCTAAGTCCATCCCAGAACACCATTCCCGCCTGGTGCAAGTGCTCCAGCAAATCAAAGATGCCGGATTGACCCTCCACAGAGAAAAATGCGAATTTCTCAGAACCAAGTTACAGTTCTTTGGATACACCTTCTCGGCTGAGGGAGTGAACCCTGACCCAGACAAAGTCAAGGATATCAAAAATGCGCCAGCCCCAATCAATGTCACCGAAGTCCGCAGCTTCCTTGGCATGGTGAATTATTGCGGGCGTTTCATCAAGGATCTCACGACCCTCACTCAACCCCTGAGGGATCTCACCAAAGACTCAGTTCCATGGGTGTGGGGAGAACTACAAGCCAAGGCGTTTCAGGACATCAAGGATGCCTTGTCCACTGCTACCACGCTGGCATTTTTTGACCCACAGAAGCTGACGCTGGTCGCCGTTGACGCAGGACCAAAGGGACTAGGCGCTGTACTCATGCAACGCCGCACGGCTGAAGAAGACTGGGCCCCGGTGGCCTTCGCTAGCCGCTCGCTCACTGACACCGAGCAGCGGTACTCTCAGATTGAGAAAGAAGCCATTGCGATCCACTGGGGGTGTCGCCACTTCCATCTGTATTAACAAACAATTGTACCTCGGCACTCTGATATTTAACTAAAACAATTTACAATTTGGTCATTAGATTTAGCTAAATGGCCAATACTAAAAATCCTAAAAGCGATTGCTTAATCAAAATAATATATCAAAGATAGAAAAACATTTCTAAATAGATCAAACAAAAACAATAGAGAACATCAAAAAGTGGGTATTATTCTTGTGCAATTTAATATTATTGAATCCAATATTTCTTCATAACAGTTTGATTGAGCACTACAGACAAGAACAATGTTATCAAGCCAAATTGGAGGTCCTAATCCTAGGGCCTTCCAAATAGTAGTGGTTGACGAACAGCCGATGACAGCCGACACGTGTTTCGTTACATATGCGTAACTTTCTCAAGGCTTGCTCGCTTATTATTGTTAAGGCTGTTGTAGCGAGGAAAGATTTTCGTGTTATCCTTAGCGCAATCTTTAATCTTATAAAATCAATTCTGAATCTCGTGTGTCATATTTTCCCCCCCTTAAGGGTGACGTAGTATGAATAAAATGACTGTTCACAGATCCATCGTGAGTGGACCTGGCACGAAAAGTTAGAAGAGGTTGCACCGTTCGAATTCCCAGCCTGTCTGTGGGTGATTCCTAAATAATATATATGATGGACCCTCATTTAGTGCAAGAACTAATAATATGCAAGAGGTACATGTTTCCATACACACGACAGGATCGCCCCGTACCTTGGACCAGATCGGCATTTTAAAAAAAGGACCCATCGAAGCCCTTAGTTGCCACGTGAAACATGTACCTCTTGCATATTATTAGTTCTATAACACGAAAATCTTTCCTCGCTACAACAGCCTTAACAATAATAAGAGAGCAAGCCTTGAGAAAGTTACGCATATGTAACGAAACACGTGTCGGCTGTCATCAGCTGTTCGTCAACCACTACTATTTGGAAGGCCCTAGGATTAGGACCTCCAATTTGGCTTGATAACATTGTTCTTGTCTGTAGTGCTCAATCAAACTGTTATGAAGAAATATTGGATTCAATAATATTAAATTGCACAAGAATAATACCCACTTTTTGATGTTCTCTTTTGTTTTTGTTTGATCTATTTAGAAATGTTTTTCTATCTTTGATATATTATATTGATTAAGCAATCGCTTTTAGGATTTTTAGTATTGGCCATTTAGCTAAATCTAATGACCAAATTGTAAATTGTTTTAGTTAAATATCAGAGTGCCGAGGTACAATTGTTTGTTAAGACTTGAAACAACGGGTATTTTATACCCGTTGAACTGGCATCCTTGGTAGTGGGATGCTCCTGGTATCTTGAAGGGCACCGTAATTTCTGTACATTGACACACTGGAAACAGATAAATAACGTTAAAGCTATCTTGAGAATTTGATGTGCTACTTTTAAACCACCACTACCGTCCTATGATATTGTAAGCTTCCATCTGTATGTCTACGGAAAGCTGTTCGTAGTAACCACCGACCACAAGCCCCTTCTGCCTCTATTCTCTGGCACCTCATCGAAGCCTCCACCGAGGATAGAGAAATGGATGCTGCAACTGCAGAATTACAATTGTCGAATCGAATACCAGCCAGGGAGCCGCAATCCGGCGGATTATCTCTCAAGACATCCCCGGAACGCTACGGCCCAGGAAGAAGAAGATGCTGCAGACACAGAAGAGTATGTACGGTGCATTGCCGAAAGATCCTGTCCTTTGCCCCTCTCCATGGATGACCTAAAGAGTGAAACTGACAGAGATGAGTGTCTCCAAAGGATCAAAAAGGTGGTGAAACATGGCAACTGGCACAAAGCTCGAGAAGAGTGGAAAATACTCCGGAGGAGGCTCGAAGAGTACTGGAAAGTCTGTATCAGGTCCGTGACGAGTTGACGGAAGACACCACGGGATGTATCATGCAAGGGCATCGACTGGTAGTTCCCTCCTCGCTGACTGCCAGGGTCATTCAACTGGCCCATAGTGGACATCAAGGGATGGTTAAAACCAAGTCGCGGCTGCGCACCAAAGTATGGTTTCCCTTAATGGATGAGCTAGTAGAAGCTGCCGTTCGTGAATGCCAATGGTGCCAGGTGACCGGAGGAAACCCCAGGCCTGCACCCGTGATCACAGAGCCAAGACCCCCTCGCCCTTGGATGAGTGTCAGCCTTGATTTTGGAAGCCTGCCTGATGGGAGACACACCTTTGTAGCCATCGACGACTACTCCAAATATCCCGAGATTGAAATTGTGAACACCCTCAGTGCCGCTGAAATAATCCCGAAGTTAGAAAAGGTGATGGCGACGCATGGCATCTTCCAAGAACTCAAAACGGATAATGGGCCGCCTTTTTAAAGTCAAAAGTTAGCCACATATCTAACTTCACTGGGTGTCAAACACCGGCGAATCACTCCCCGCTGGCCCCAAGCGAATGGGGAGGTGGAACGCTTCATGCGGACATTAAACAAAGTCATCCGCATAGCCCACGAGTGGCGCCAGCCCATGGAGTTAGCTCCGTTCACATTCCTGAGGAATTATCGACAAACTCCCCACACCACTACGGGCCTGGCTCCAGGACACGTGTCAATGGGTCGAGTGATCACGGATTCAATCCCACATCATCCCCGATGGTGCCCGGAAAACCCTGACGACTGCAAGATAGATGAGCAGAGGCGCAGAGTGCATGAGCGAGTCAGTCAGTGCCGAGGAGCTCGACAGGTGAATCTGCAACGAGGAGATAAGGTGCTACTAAAGAACCGCTTAACAAAAGGCAAGTTCCATCTCCCGTACGAAAGGCGACCCTGGACTGTCATCAGAGTACGAGGCAGTAGGGTGATGGCCCGGAGAGGCGGAGAAGTTGTAACCCGGAACAGTTCCCATTTTAAGAAGTGCCATTTCACAGAGAACTCCGGGGTGGACTCAGGGGCGGTGAGTCAGAGTTTACCCCCTGTCGACCCTCAGGTGGTCCCTGTGACGGAGGATGAAGTGGACAGTGACCCATCACTGTCACCAGGGGCAGATCCTAGCCTGCACCAGGACACTGACACCGGATTGGCTGAGCATGAGGAAATGCCGGTGAATTCTGGAGAGCCAGTTGAATCCAGTGGGCGGGGACGCTCCCAGTACCAGCTCCGACGCAATCCCGAGCCGAACAAGAAGCTGAGAGACTATTTCATGTAAGACTGTTCCTTTTGGGTATATCTTCAGAGTTAGCATCTTAGGGGGTATTGTTACAAATGTTGCATGGACTATGTTTGAAATAATTTTCTGTTTTTGGGAGGAATGTTATGTCGCAGCTGTGACGCAACAGCCGCAACGGTGAGGGCGCCCCCAAGTGCCTATCCCGACAGGGATATTAGTGATGCTCCCCTGTTGTGACCGGGCCGTGTGGTTTGGTCCCGGTCACGTGGTATGTTACAAATAAATACGGCCACCGCGGACATGACGTCAGTGGACGCCTGTACGCTGTAGCCATCACCAGTAACTCACTTGGCTCCGTGTCTTCATTGTTGCCGGCCCTACCTCCTGGTCCCGTGGGTCACATAGCGAGTGCCCCCACCCGTACACCCGACACAACAGTGTACTGCGAAGCGTGCTGTGGAGCTGCGACTCAATCCCCGGCCTGACTGTGGTGAGGGGCGCCGGCTGTGGATGTTGCGGCGAGTCTGGCGTTGCCGCACTGACTGAAACGGCCGGTCGAAGCTCGGCCTTTGCAAGAGAGTGGGAGAAAATGTGGAGCGGCTGAGCCGGTGGTGCACTCCGGTGAAAGTTCCTGCCGTGAGCGACGCGGCCCTGCGGGCGGAGGCACCATTTTGCTGAACTGAGACGTAGCCTAGGCTGTTTGCCGCGGGGAGCAATGGCGATACCACTGCTGGCCCTCTTGTGACGTCTGGCGCAACGTCGAACTCCCCGTTTTTTCGAGGGGGGTGTGCAAGAACTGAGTCGGTCCCCCCCCCCCGAGACACGATTGATGGTAGCGTTGTAGCTTTTGGAGAGCACTGCTGGGTGGCACCAGGCCGGAGGTGCACACAACCTATTACCAGCGCTCGCGGACAGCGGGAGCTAGGCCCACGCTACGAGTGGTGTGCTGTGCCGAAGGCTAGGTATAAGTAAATTGCTCTGATCCAGTGTCATCCATTTTCTGTTCTCTGCACTGTTGGAGCCGGGTGTGTGGGTGCACTGTACCTGTGTCAAGGTGTGAGAAGACACCAGATCCTGACCGGCCCGCGCACGTTGCCACATCGGTCTGGGAGGGCGGCCCGACTGACACAATGGGCAAGCCTGAGAAGGGGCAGCCTTGGCTCACAATTGAAGCGAAGAAAACATTGAAGTCGACACAGGGTGACCAGTGTGACTTGGACCAAGATCCTGCAGCCCAGGGGTCTACAAAGCTCGAGGCAACGCTACACGCCATGCAGCAGAGTCTTCTCTCTATCGATAGCTAGGTGGACACCCTAACTCAGCGCATGGGCTCTATGGCGGCCAAACTAGACAAACAGGCCTCCAGGATTGCAGAGGCAGAGCAGAGACTGTCAACTGTCGAGGATGATGTTGAAGCCACTACTAGCAAATGCACTGAAATGGAAAAGCTACTGATGATTATCCAAGCTAAAAAGGAAGACTTGGAAGCGCGCTCTCGGCGCAGTAACGTGCGCATCATTGGCATACCGGAGTCCACGAAACAGCGGAAAAATGGAGCTGTATGTGGAGCAGATGCCCAATGATTTGTTTGGCCGGGAAAGTTTCTCCTCTGTACTGGTGGTTGAGCGCACCCACAGATCACTGGGGGCAAGACCGCCTCCGGGCGCACCGCTGCGGCCCCTAATAGCTAAACTGCTCAACTACTGGGACATGGATATGATCCTCCAGCAGGCCCGTGAGAAGGCTGATCTTAACTACCAGGGTTTCCAGATTGCATTCTACCCAGATTTTACAGCTGCAGTGCAGGCGGAGCGGAGAGAGTACCAGGCGGTAAAGAAACAGCTGCAGAAGGCGAACATCACCTATGCCATGCTGTATCCGGCCAGGCTGAGGATTGAATATGATGGACAGCACAAAATATACACTTCTCCAAAAGCGGTGCAGGAATTTTTGAAAAAAGTTGCAAAGTCGAAACGAGCTCATCGCTCGCAAGAGACAGAGGACTCGGATTGATCACTTGCCGGTGGGCTTAACTGTCCGCAGGAAGTAAACAGTAAGATCCTTGTGCGAGCCAGTCGGACACAGTGCTGACGCATATGTGCACATTGAGGGGCTCTCTGATGTTTGCCTCACCTGGCCACCTCCGTTGAGGAGGCTGTTCGGGCTCCTGACGACCCTTCAGTGGGAGATCCCTCTTTGTCCTGATAAGTACTGTTTTTTGTTTGGGGTCTTTGGGGGCTTTGACTTCAGCATGTTTGGGATGCTGCTGTGGGTGGGTAGGGGTAGAGGGGTGGGGGGGACACGTGGGTCTGTTTGTATGGCTTGCCGATATCCTGATGATCCTTGTATAATTGTAGTTTGCCTCCGTCTGCAGGCAATGTATCCGCTACGATAGATGGCTAGCATGGCAGGAGCGGATAACGTATCACTCCCCTGTTTAACATGGAATGTGCGCGGCCTGAATTCCCCGAAAAAAATTAGACAAGTGTTAGCCCACTTAGATAGACATCCCATTAAGGTAGCTTTTCTCCAGGAAACGCATCTGACAAGGCACACTGACGCAAGGGTGGGCGCGCACTGGGCTGGGTTCCGTTTGGCTTCGTCGTATTCCTCGTCCGCAAGAGGCGTTCTTACACTCATAAAGAAGGGCGCACCGTTCACTTTGATTAAATCTATAATTGATGACAATGGACGATATGTAATAGCCTATGCCAAACTGTGTGGGGCACCTCTCATTTTAGTGAACGTTTACGGGCCCAATACAGATGAATCAGGTTTTTTCGTAGGTTTATTGAATGAACTCCGGGGATTGCCAGAAGCAGAAATAATCTGGGGAGGTGATCTAAACATGCATCTGGACCCCAGCAAGGATAAATCAAGTCAACAGGGGGAGGGGGGGGGGGCACTCACCTAAAGCAGCCCACATTATCAGGAGTGGGATGGTAGAGCTGGGTCTCATAGACACGTGGAGAAACCGGAATCCTGATAGATTGGAAGGCACACACACATCCACTGCTCACGGCAGCTGGTTGCGTCTGGACTACTGGTTAATAAGTGAGGGCGTTAATGCAAATTCCAGTGAGCGTGCCCCGCCAGTTCACGTGGCGATTTAGGGCAGAGGCTTTACTGGATCCGACCTATAAAGACACTATCAGGGAAGCCATCCAACAGTATTTCGGTATCAATAAGGGATCGGTCAGCACCGCTGCCACACTCTGGGAGGCCTTCCAGGCAACTATCAGAGGGACATGCATCAGTACTACTGCCGGCATACTAAAAGAGATAAGGGGGGCAACTCCTGAGAGTGGAGACTGCTCTAAAACAACTCGAACGGGAACAGGAGGTGTCTCCGAGCTCGCACACACTGGCCAAAATTAAGGACTTAGTGACAGAATATAATGAGCTGGCTTTATACCGGACAGATCTACGTCGCACAACCTACGTACGATATTCGCTCTGTACCACGTCTTAAATCCTGACCTTCCAGCAGTGGCGGCCAAATAGATGCAGCCAAGGCATTCGACTCCATTGAGTGGAGTTACATGTTCCGGATATTGCAAAAAATGGGGCTTCCCGAGTTTTACTGTAGATGGGTGCAGTTGCTCTATGCTGATCCAATGACGCGTGTCAGGATAGATGGACTGACATCAGATACTATACGGATCTGTAGAGGGATGAGGCAGGGTTGCCCTCTCTCGCCGCTCCTATTTTCAGTGCTGCTGGAGCCCCTGGCCTGCATCATCAGAGAGCGTTACAGAGAATCATCACTGCGCTTCGAGTTGCGGCCTGTCAGTTTCTCGCTCTATGCCGATGATATGGTGTTGTTTGTCAGGGAGCCACGGCGATATCTTGAACCAATTTTGCAGGAATACATCAGATTTGGGCTCTTCACAGGATTCTCCATAAATTGGAATAAATCGCTCATAGTGTCCTTGACTGGGAGCACCATCCTACATGCTTTGGAGTTCCCCCTTGGGTGGTCCACAGACCCGGTAAAGTACTTAGGAATATGGATTCATTGCGACCCAGAGATAGTGGTGAGGGAAAACTACAGCACAGCATATGACAAGCTAGAACAACAGGTGTCTAGATGGATTGGGCTGCCACTGTCGCTGGCGGATAGAATAGCTCTTATTAAGATGATAGTTCTTCCAGTTTTTTGTACCTTTTTAGTAATATACCTATCACACTGCCCAGTTAGTTTTTTAAAAAGTTACGCTCTCAATAGGTGAAATTAGTGTGGGGTGGCAGGCAACCCCGGGTAGGTTGGGGCACACTTATCTTGGATTATAAAAAGAGAGGTTTCAATGTACCAGATTTGTACACCTATTATCTCTGTGCTCAAGCACAATATGCACACTACTGGTACAGTCCCCATGCATTTATTCCACACGTAGCGGTAGAAGATGGAGATGCACACCCAACTGCTCTACGCAGCATCCTGTCACACTCGAAATGGGGAACGCCCAAGACTGAAATCAACACTATTGACTGCACCATCGCAGCCTGGCAGGCTATAGGGCGACTGGCAACGAAACTCCCACTATACACCCCCTTGCTCCCCCTAGCGCATCATACTGCTCTATCGGTCCCGCAAGAAGCGGGAGCCATGCGCTCGCTTAGACATGCAGGTATAGATACTATGCAAGATCTGTTCCCGAATGGTACATTTATTACGGCAGCGGAGTTACGATACATACGAAATAAGACGCCACTGTTCATGTTCACATACTATAGACTCCGGACGGCCGTGCAGGCTCTCTACCACACCTTCCCAGATGAACCGCTGACACTACAATCACTGCATACACTACTAGCGAGCTCCACGAGTCACAAACTGGTCACTAAGTTATACGGTGCGGTCAGGGATGAAAGCCTCCCAGCCACTGATAGAAGCCTAGCTTGTTGGAATGAGAAGGTCCAGCCCCAGCTTACACAGAAAGAATGGGAGTACAGCTGCCAGCTTACGGATGCCCTGACACCGAATGGCAACCTTCGCATTATTCACTTCAAATACTTACATCAAGTTTATCACACACAAGTCAGGTTGCATAAATATATATGCATTAGGGAGTCTGATGCATGTAGGAGATGTGGGATGAAGGGGGCGGACTTCATGCACTTGGCATGGGAATGTAGGCGAGTGCACGATTTTTGGGTGGAGGTGGTCCTTCGTCTGCGCCTCATTACTGACGCTACTCTACAATGCACCCCACAAGTATGCCTACTTTGCATAACACCCCATCTTAAGGGTACAATTGGTAAATTCACGAAAATCGCATTGCTTCTAGCAAAAAGGAGGGTGTGAATGACTTGGGAGTGCAGGGCGGCCCCACTGCCCGAGCAATGGATAAAGAACCTAGTGTACTGTAAAGAAAATCTGGAAATCTAGGCTGAGGAACTTCCATTGCCATCAAGGCCGAAGGACATTTGGGAACCGCTTTTGGACTATCTGTGAACGAGGGATCAGGCATCGACAGATGGGGAAGACGATTGAGCACCAATCCATGTAGACAAATTGCACTGTGTAACTGTAATGGTTATCGTGACGGATGTTGGGGGCAAATGGGAAATCTTGGCAGGCCATGTGTTGTTCTGTGGTTGTTGTTTTGGTAAATGCAAAATAAAAAAAATTAAAAAAGTTTATGCATAATTTACATAGCACAGGCAATGGCTGTAGACTGATTAGTATGAACAAAGCCCAATTAAACCTCCACAGATTTCAATGCAATATGTCTGGGAAACAGAATGTGACAGGCCCCAGTATGACGAAGAGTGTACAAGGGCACTAGAATACCCACAGGTAGTCTCACACAAGTGCCAGACTCAAACTAACACAGTTTTATACATTACATCAAGCTTCTATCTATCCTAAGCAAATTAGTAGAGTTTTCTCCAGAGTGGCAGCTGAATATAGCACCCCAGTACCCGGACCTCAAGCATATGCTCTGGAAATGGCCCAGTTGGAACTGCACTGGGCGGAGGAGCAGCAGCTGGAGATGGTAACCAGACTGCCAAGAACAGGCACTTTGAAGACCAGTGCCCTGGACATCTATAAAAGACCAAAGAAAGTTAAAACAGTGACTGGAGTCCTTGAGCTAGAGCTGGTTTTAGCAAAGAGGGCAATTACTATGAAATAGAAATTTGCGCTTCGCCCCTCCAGCGCGACTTGGCACAGAACTCTGGAGAAGTGGGCGGAATCTGAAAGCGCCCCCTTTCATAGAGCGGAAGCCAGGGGCCTAGATCGGAGCCCACTAGCGAGGAGCTGAGACATACAGCTGGATGCATTGACAGATGTGCCCAGTGATGGTGACTCGTCGCCATGGGATCACCTGCCAGTTATCGTTTGCCACTATCCTACTCACTTTACCCCAGAATCCCCTGAGATTTTGTAACTCTGCCCTCTGTTGCATCACACCTAGAGATTATTTGATTGCGAATGGACGCTTCTCTCACCTGTGAAAAACTAGATGCGTGCATGCTCGTTCGGGACCCCACCCTGCTCATCTTAATGTTTTTTATGGTTCACGATAAAACTACAAGTGAATATTTCAGATATCAAGCTTGATCTCCTTACACCCTCCAACTTTCTTTAATAACTTCATTAAAACATTCACTCTTTAAATTGCCAACTTCATGACAGCATGGTTCATACCTTTGATAGAAACGGGTCTACTTCATGATTAAGCTGTCTATTGTGTATCTGTGACTTTGTAACTCCACGGTGTATGTTTTCGGCACTGGGTCGAGGCCCGAGAGTGTCGTAGTGTTAGAGCTGGCATTCTTGACATGGTTTTCCTTTAACTTTTTGCCTTCAGACCACCTGTTTTTGCTGGTCTTAGGACTCTGCACACTACCAATGCTAACCATTGCTAAAGTGCTTGTGCTCTCTCCTTAAAACATGTTAGATTGGCTTATACCCAATTGGAATATTTAATTTACTTAGAAGACCCTAGTAAAGTGCACCACATGTGCCCAGGGCCTGTAAAATAAATGCTACTAGTGGGCCTGCATCACTGATTGTGCCACACAGTTAAATAGCACTTTAAACATGTCTCTGGCCTGCCACTGCAGCCTATGTGGGCAGTTTTAAACTGCCATTCTGACCCGGCAAAATAAACTTTTTGCCAGGCCCAAACCTTCCTTTTTAATATACATAAGACACCCCGAGAGTAGGCCCGGGACAGCCCCAAGGGCAGGGTACTGTGTATTTAAAAGTTTGATGTTCACGCAGCACCTAGCAGCTGAGTGATTTTGCCTATTTGCACTTCGTTTTGTACATGAACAGTTTTAACTCATACTCTTGTTTTAAAATTGTTCATTTTAACGCACTCTTAGACGCACTGGGGACCTCTCCAATTGACTGAGGGGTCAACCAATCAGGGCCAGTGAGGGTGGAGTCAGTTGAGCTCTGGGCCCTTATTAAGATGGCGGCTGTAGTGTCGTGGCCCTGGGCCTCGTGGTGCAAGCAAGGAGAGCCGGACGACACGTTTGTGGTAGTGGCCAGTGCGTAACTAAACCACGCCCGGAGCCCCGGGCTATTTATTAACTACACACCCACTGGCCTGGCGTACGCCGGGCCAGACCATTATCCTACGCCTGAGGGGGGTTTCTCACCTGGGCCACCCCTCACTCAGGAAACAGCGTGGAGCTTTCCTGTAAGTCACAACATTACAGCGGCAACGGGGTCGCGCCGCTGGCACACCAAAGGCAATCCCTTCAGCACCCGTCCACGGCTGGCTGGAGCCAGGGGCCAGCCACTATGCCTAATTTTTAATGTATTCCTTCAATGATCTCAGAGCCCTATGTGCCAATACTCACCTCCTGGAAGATCCTCTGATACAGAAATTGGACAAGTTAGGTATTTTAAATCGCAGTCCCTATGCCCCTTACTGCCAGAAAGACCGGTGAGACAGGCCACCATGGTGAAAACTGCTCCCTGCCCAACGTTAAAATCTACTAATGGAGACTTAAACATTATTTATCGCAACACACGATCTCTAAAAAAACATAACCTCATGATATATGATCTTCTCGAGTCAGAACCCCTTAACATATTGTTCCTGATGGAAACGTGGTTAACTGTGGATTCGACGTTTGATTCTTAGGGGCACTCTCAGAGAACGTTTATATATAGTATCTGAACCGACCTCAGGGCAAAAAAGGCAGGGGGAGGTCGCAGCGATCATAAAAAAGCAGTTAAAGTTCACTAAACTTACCCCCTTACCTGTCTCTATGGCAAAAATATGGAAATAAAACTAGATTCACCCTCTTGCCCCCTGATTTGCATTATCTTATACAGACGCCCAGGTCATCAGCCGCAGTTCCCAGCACTTCTGACCGACTCGGTGTCGGCTCTGGCTATTGATTTTGCTAAAATTCTTCTTCTTGGTGATTTTAATCTATGGTCTAACGAACTAAATGGCGACCATATATCATCTAACCTGACAGAGTCACTGACTACGTTGAATTTCGTCGAGTAGGTGTCCACAGCCACTTACATCAAGGGCCACGCTTTGGACCAGATCTGGTCTCTCAATCTTCCCATCTCTAATCTTTCTGTCATCCCTTGCACTTGGTCGGACCACCATTTAATTATACTTAGGATACACGTCTCTTCCTTTAGGAAACCACCTCTCTGCCCTAGCACTCGGTCTAGGAACTGGAAACACGTTAATCTCAAGGCCTTCTGTAACTCCCTAGCACAGTCCCTACCCACCCAGGTTGAGCACCTCGAGGAGTTTGAGTGGGGTATTTGGGACTAATTCAGGAAAGCTAGTGATACGAATGCTTCTCTACATAGGACGAACCCTTTTCACCATCATGAGGCATCTAAATGGTTTACAGAGGACCTTAAACTAGCCAAACTCGCTTTGAAGAAAAGGATACATTTGTCTTTCAGTTGAAGACTTACAAAAAACTAATTTGAAAAGCGAAATCCATGTACTTCTCAAATAAAATTGGGAATTCTGAAAATAAAACTAAATTAGTATTTGAAAGAGTATCAGATTTATCCAACCTGGACTGCTTATATGCTCCGGTGGTCCCCTCACAAGATTTGTGTGACGAACAGAACCAGTTTTTCATTGAAAAATCAGAATAATTAAAGACAGTAACCCCTCAAGCCCTCCTTTCAGCCCCACTCTCTCAGAAGATAGGAACCCATTTCATCTCAATTTATTCCCATCAATCACTAGAGATGCTTTATCGAAGCTGTTGATAAAAGTCAAATTCAGCTCTCCTAATGACATCTGCCCCCTTCAATCCAAAAGGCCAGCTTTTCAGAGTTTTCTGACTTGACGATTGCCATGCTCAACTTATACTTGAATCAGAGCTTGGTTCCCCTTACATTTAAAGAAGCAGTAGTCCTCCACTTCTTATAAAAAGCTGGGGATGATTCCTCCATCCTAAAGAACTGTCGCCCAATCACCTTTCTTTCTTACTTAACTAAGATTCTGGAGGCCCATAATGCCCAACATCTCTGCTCCTTTCTTGTAGGCTCCTCCTTGGATCCCTATCAGGCAGGCTTCCGTCCCGCCCATTCTACAGAATCCGTCATACCTTCAGTAGTCGACGACAAGCAAGAGGAGGCGGATAAAGGTCAGGCCCAGGCACTGGCACTTCTGGACATATCGGCGGCATTCGACACAGTGGATCTTGACATCCTTTTTGACTGTGTCGAGGCCGCCAGCCTGCAAGGTTGCACATTGGATTGGGTAATGTCTTTCCTATCGGACCTATTGCAATCAGTTCATCTTTCCCCATTTTTTTCATCCAAGGTCAATCTTAGCTGTGGAGTACCTCAGGGCTCCTCTTTATCCCCCTTTTTATTCAGTCCTTACATCCGCCCATTGATAAATACCCTACAAGGGCGGAAAGTGTGAATTTTTAACTATGCCGATGATATGCAGCTATTGCTTAACCTTTAGGGTACCCCTAACTCTATAGAGTTCTTCCAGAACACTATGATCTACATCCGGGACTGGATGAACTGCCATCAATTGAACCTGAACTCAGATAAAACCGAGGTGGTGAAGGTCAAAAATAAATTGCACTGCTGGAGTCCGTTTTGGCCTCAGGAGCTAGATCTCCCTCCTACTCCAAAAAAAGCGGTTAAGAGCCTCAGTATTCTTGTCATGGAAGGTCTCTCAATTAAGTGTCAGATTGGAGCAGTGACTTCTTCCTGCTTCTTTCAGCTCCGCAAAATAAAAAAGATCAGGAACTTTTTCTCAGTCGAGGCCATCATTCAGATCGTAATCGCTCTTGTGATGTCCCGTATCGATTACACTAATACTCTCTACTTAGGTCTGCCTAAGGGCTTGAGTCAATGACTGCAGCTTGTCCAAAACCAAGCAGCCAGATTGGTCTATCAACAACCTAGATACTGTCATACGAAACCTTTGCCAAAGCAACTGCACTGGCTCCCAGTTGCTCAGAGAACCCTGTTTAAAATGGAATGTATGATCTTTAAAATCCGACATGGTAAAAGCTCCACCTTTTTGGCTTCTAGAAAACGGAACTACACCCCCAGGCGTCATCTCAGATCAGCTCTCCACAATCTCTTAGAGGTTCCCAAATTCAATAGGAAACGATTGGGGGGAACAAAGTTTGCAGTGCTAGCTCCTGGCGTTTGGAACTCCTTCCCAGACAATATAAGACCCGCCACCTCTTACGAGCTTTTCAGAACCCTGTTAAAAACATGGCTTTTCAGACAAGCCTATGATTAACTGTTCTTTTCACGCTGCTGATAGTGCTCTCAGTGCCAAGAAACAGGCCGGTGAATGTGCACTTTAGAAGTCCCTTGTAACATAACATAGTAACATAATATGTACTTTAAGTTTTACATGTCATGGTAGGGAAAAACTCTTAAATTCGTTTTCACTACTGCAAGGTCTATCTCTCCCATAAGATAACATTGTAATTACCTTATTACTTGTTATAAGTGTAATTTCCAAATGGGAACAGGGAACCCCTTCATGATTGATGTCTGGAATCACAATTTAAAATCCTAACTCATGGTGAAGTGGAATTTTAAATTAAAATTCTGAAAATGCTACTTTTAGAAAGTTGCAATTTTCTTGCCTTAGCCATTTGGTGCCTGCAGCCTGTCTCTGGTCACATGAATGGGTGTGGGTCACAGTTGGGCTTTGTGTATTCCTCGTAGCCAGCCACACACATTGGGGAGCTTAGATGTGACTGGATAGGCCATCACTGACAGGATAGGAAGTAGGAGCTGGGCCCAGCCCCACTTATACTTGAATAGACTGTGTCCTGTCTCCACAAAAAAGGGCTGCATACCCCCTGTAGTTAGTCTGGAGCCAGAGCCAGGAAGGAAGGGCACCTGTGCACTTCAAATGCATACCTTTAGAAGCTTCATCCCACTTCAAAAGCACAACTGGGTATATATACTGGACCTCAGACACCACCACATCAGTACGCTTCTGGGCCTATGGATACTCTGCCCGGAAGAAGGACTGCTGTGCTGCTAGACTGCTGCTCTGAAGGAACTGCTGCCCTGCTGTGCTGACCTCTTGCCTGGTAGGGAAGGACTGAACCTGCATCTCTTGAACCTAGAACCCAGAGTGGCTCCAAGGGCCAGTTGAGGCTTCCAACAACCTTGCACCTGCACCTGAACTCTGCCAAGTGTGAGTCTACCCTGCCTCTGTGAATCCAGCAGTACCGACACAACTTCTCTGCTGCGCGGCGCCAAGCAGAGCAGAATAAACGCATCGCCGTTGCTATGTGGATTTGACCCATCGCAAAGACCCGCATCACAGCTTTTCAGATCCACTGCATTGCCTCTACTGCATGAGGCATTCTCAGCACAGGCCTTCACATTCCTCGTCGATGGCAGACTCGATCACGATGACAGACATCGCATTGCAGCCTCGCAGCTCTATGGAACCAACGCAATCGACCCGACTGCGCGCTGCATCCTCGACGCCGGACTTCGCATCTCACGCCCTGTTGATTGTGAGGGGGCAGAGATTAACAGTAAATAATTACCTTTAAAGAGTCCTAACATAGTGAAGGTCCACAACAAATGCCACCTGAAAAGGGAAAGAGAGCAATAAGTGAGAAAAGGAATGGAGACTTGGCCAACACTGACAGAAGGGTCGAAAGAGAGAAAGGGCAAAGACAGAGAGACAAGGGAAAGGCAGAGGCAGAGAGGGGAAACAGAAGTAACAATAGACTACTGCTTGCAGGGGAGGGGGGCAGAGCTTTGAGGAGAAATGAGACGGAGGACGCCAGAGAACGAAGCAGGAAGGAAGATGAGACGGTGGAGAGAATGGCACTGGGAGGAACCCAAGGCAAGATAATACTTGCCCAGAGAGGAGTGCCCGGATCGACTCTAGGAGAGCGAGGAAGCCAGAGAGGAAATCGGATCTGTGGAACACCTGGGAAGCATGAAGGCAAAGCAGCAGAGGACTTGGCCAAAGCAGACAAGACTGAAGGGGAGGAGGAGGAGGACAGGTCGGAAGACTAGTGGATGCTGCCGTCAGTTGCGAAGCAGCCAACTACAACTCAGAAGAGTTGTAGTTGGCTGCTTCCTTTGTTTATTTATTTTCCCTTCACTCTCTCGCCGACACACCTCACTTTGCAAGTGTCCTAACCACATAACCATTAAAGTCGCAATAAGGGATGATTGTGAGCCAAGGAGGACCCAATGCCCTATTAAAAGAGAGAGGGTTGCAGGAGGTGGCACTGGTACGGACATACTGTTACTATATCTAAAGCATGCTTACAAAGCGGTAACTGGCTATGAGGATATCCATAGACAGAACCCTCCAGCCCTGAGAGAGATACGGTAGCTATTATATGTGGATATACTTACCTAGGTTTATTGTAGTTTCTTTACCTGAGGGCATTGGTGGCATCCTCCCATTAGACCTGAAAGGAAGAAGAACCCGTTAAATCTCTCCGGAGTGGACACCATTTAACCACTGTGTGGATTGAGAAAAGAGACATTGCTTCCTGCACACTGGGGAAGTTTTCCCTTACATTTATTTTTTGTTACCCTTATTTTTTCCCCCCTCTGCCATTAAAGCAAGCCATCATTTACAGGTCTGAAAAGCCTCCGAAGCCTTATTTCTCTCCATCACTCCACTGGGATCCTCACACAGTGCAGGCCCTCGCCGCATCTGGGAAGTGACGCATCGCTTCAGCTGTGCGACGCATCTTTCAAGCGGATCCTGGCAACACTCCACAAACCAGGATTTAAGTGACTTTGTTCAGCGGGCCTAACTGGGTCCCTGTGGCCAGCCCGCACTCCATCGCGGTCGGCCTGAACTTGTGACTTTGTCCTGGTACGGCGCCACTTTGTGGTTTTTGGTGCTATTTTTACTAAAATCTTTAAAATTGCATATCTGTGGTTACTGATTGGATGTTTGCCATTTTGGTCTTGTTTTATTTATTAAAGAAGGTTCTATTTTTCGAACTTGGTGTGGGATCCATTTTGTGTGGTGTTTTCACTTTATTACTGTTTGCAGTGTTGCACAAATACTTTACACATTGCCTCTAAGTTAAGCCTGACTGCTCTGTGCCAAGCTACCAGAGGGCTGAGAACAGGTTAATTTAGGGTTGGCTTGTGCCTCACCCTGACAAGGAGTGTGGTTGCTGCTTGACCAGGGCTCACACCCCAGTCAACTAATAACCCAGTTTCTCACACATAGTATTTTGTTCTGTGTTGTAAAACCAATAACGAACTGGAAAAAAGCTCTCATCTGTACATCTAACAGAAGCGACACCTACTATCGACTATTACATGTTGTCTCTGATATGTCATGTATTAGCTCTAGATGGACAAGACATCTGCTTGCATATGTTTCTATGAAGAAGAGTGGGATGACTTGTAATGTAAAATGCTTATAAAAACTCTTTTAAAAAGGGCCTAACCATTCTAAGAATGAGAAGGAATTATAGGTTGATCATAAGTAAGTGATAACTCTAGATAACTACAATACATCAGTCAAAAGAATTTTTGAACCGGAAATCTAGGTTATGAAGAAATGTCTTTTCGAAGGCATTCGTCTCTACAATAAACTTTTTAGAGGGGTCAGAATGGCTCAGAATTGGAACTTGAGTTAGCATTATTTTGAGAGTATTAAATGCCTTTCCTGTTCCAGCACCTACATGAAAACCTTTCTTCAAGTTTTCTTTCTTTAAGGCACAGGGGATATCGGTGGTTAAATCTACAAAATCCTTAACACATCGGTGACAAAAGTTTGCATATTCAAGAAAAGGTTGGGCTTCTCTGATTGACAGACAGTCATTCAAGGATGGCTGCTACTTCTCTGGGTCCATAGATAATTCAGATGCATTCAACCAACTCAATCTATTCTTTTGTGAATTCACTTTTCTAAGGTTTGCGGGTTTAAGCGATGCAGCTTGGGCCCTGATAATAGTAAATGCACATGTTCTTGATACTCAGTAATGTCACGATTCACAAACAGTGGGATGACAGTGACATCAGCTCTGATTATAATCATTCAATCCTCCTCTCGAAGGAGGCAAAGGAGCTGGGCTCTAGACTGATTCTCACCACAGCCAACAACATCTCCCCAGGAGAAAATGGGGGTTTGAGGTAAAGAGACAGAGAAGGAAAGACAGGATACAGGGCTTATCTATCGGCAGTCACAGGCCTCGTGCAGAGATCAAGGTGGAAATCACTCACTATGGTTCTTCGGAATGTGGAAGGTCTGATAGTAGATCTACAAACAACAGGGATCTGGTAAGAAGAGGTATATTGTCTCCATGTAATACTGTCAGAACTTGGCTCCCACTCTTATTATTTAGGCCACGGCTTACATTCTGCCCCAGTGGCCATAGTAGTTCACAACCCTTAGATGTACTGGGATACTCCCCCAAGCTTAGGAATACCAGGACATCAGAGTCAGAACAGGGAGGAACCTGCAGTGTACAGAGGCTGCATGGCAGTGGAACTCTTCTTAGAAACACAGAGAGACAACATGGAGTGCAAGGAATACACTGAACACAACAGAGGAAGGAAAACGCACAGAGGAAGGGGGGGGACAACAAAGATGCAGGAATCGAAACGGTGAAGAAACTAAATGCCAGCGGGAACTATACAACCACGTGACAAGTATGGGCAGCCATCAGGGTCATTAATGGCATTTTGTGGGTGCCCTTGGACTAATGGAGCTTGGCATAATGGTGGTCCTTCTGGGTCCGTTGTGGGAATCAGTGGCGTGTTCCCAATAGACACACAATTGGATGCTTGTTTCCAGTCCAGGAAGGACCTGGCCTGGCAGTTCGGCCTGGACTGTTCCCATGAGGCACAGGGTCAAGGCTGATTTGCATAGGGCTGGGTTCAAACTGGAATGGGATGGTGAGCAAAAATACGATGGATTTAGGCCCAGATCTCTGTACTGGGGTGAATGCATGACATTGTTCTGCATTCGGTCCATCAATTGTTCTTTTTGCATTTGTCACCCCGAGTGGGACGGGTATGCCCAGACGTGGGTCCCGTGCTCTCCATACCACTGGAGCCAACTTATCCTGGCTGATGAGGGGTGAAACCCTGAAACCGGTTCTCGGATGCTTGTTTCCAGTCCAGGGAGGACCTGGCCTGGCAGTTTAGGCTGGACTGTTCCCATGAGGCACAGGGTCAAGACTGATTTGCATATGGCTGGGTTCAAACTGGAATGGCATGGTGAGCAATAAAAACGATGGATTTAGGCCCAGAGCTCTGTACTGCGGTGAATATATGACATTGTTCTGCATTCTGTCCATCAATTGATCTTTTTGCATTTGTCACCCCGTCCCAGACGTGGGTCCCATGCTCTCCATGCCACTGGAGTCAAGCTATGCTTGTTTCCAGTCCAGGGAGGACCTGGCCTGGCACAGGGTCAAGACTGATTTGCATATGGCTGGGTTCAAACTGGAATGGCATGGTGAGCAAAAAAACGATGGATTTAGGCCCAGATCTCTGTACTGGGGTGAATGTATGACATTGTTCTGCATTCTGTCCATCAATTGTTCTTTTTGCATCAGTGGCATGTACGGCATCATGTTAAGTTGCTGGTTTACTATAGGGTTGGATGGCATTGTAGAGCACAGCTCTGGCATAATGGTGGTCATTGTGCCATTTTGGGGCAACCTTGCATGCTGCGTGTTAAAGTGCAGTCTAGCCTAGGCCGCTCTGGAACCACCGCTGGTAGCACTAGATAGTGGGTCCCTTTGGCTGTCTCCAGCAGGTGCTGGGGATCACTGATTCACAACAGTTGCTTCCCATGTTGTGGTGCTTGAAAAGTGTATGAGGGGGTGATATGCATCACACAACCAACAGTGGTGAGGCCCACTATTCACTCCATATCCTGGTGCAAATATAGATCAGGGACCTGATAGTACTGTTTAAGGTGAGTTTGTGAGGAGACCTTCTCACGGACTGTCTCCAAGGGAATGATGTCACTGGATGGGTTTGATGGGGACTGACTTGTCTTGCTATCAAGAACCCAATTGGGGGCATTCAGAGGAAGGAGGCTGTGGGACAAAGATTCAAAGACGGATATGAACATAGAGGAAGTTGGACCTCTCACTGAGTGTGTGAAATCTCAACCTTTTCTAAATTACAACACCTCCCTTCATAAGCACTATAAAACGGTCTGAGGTTGTGCATTTTGGTGATGTGAATACAAGACCCCTAGACTTTTGATGCGAGAGCTCTGATTGGATATTAGACGTTATTGAGTATTATTACAAGCGTCAGTACGAATCCCTCACTACCTCCTGGATTAAGCCTTCACTGCTAGACCAAACTATTTTTTGGAAGTCAATACCCACTTAGGGCCCCCTGCATGCAATGAACAGAACGGGAAACAGTCTTTACAACAAGATTTTTGCATCGCAGTGTCTTTACCACGCATTTATTACCATGCAAGTTTTTTCCACGTATAGGCCTTTACCACGCATTTAAGGTAAGTTATGGGTTTGGCGGGCCTCCCCCAAAAAAGATAAAAATTGAATTTATGTATACATATATATTTCAACTTACCTTACTAATACTTCCCTTAGTTAGACTAATAATACGTGGTAATGGCATGCGAGGTAAAAGCATATGTGTGCTAAAAAAATGCGGAGTAAAAAATGCGTTATAAAGGCATGCAGTGTTTTTACCTGCGTTGTTCGGTCATACAACCGAACAGAACATGGTATTTCTGCATTTGTTTTTCACCTTGAATGGCCAAAGGAGCCGGGAAAAGGCTTTACAAAATGTATGTGTTTATTATATATTTAATATATTTATTGTTTTCTTACAAGCAATTATAAACTGATTATAGGGAACAAGCAAGCAGTCAAGTAAAGCAGATCAGTAGAGAATATTTGTTTCAGTCAATGCACAGAAAGTGATGATAATGTTTTGTGTGTTGTTTAAATGCCCACTGGGTTATTGATCACAGTTTGTTAAGATAATTCCTGTTTGTTCATTAATCTCCTATTGCCATCTGATTTTTACAGTTCATACTTTGTGTATCAGACAATGTCCCTGTTCTATATTTTATTCCACATGCCAATTCAACACTTTCATTAGTCTGAACTTTTGGGAAAAGGAATTATTCTGTAGCTAATGAGGGAAGGATAATAGCATTTGAAAGAGCTGTTAATTACATATATAATGGGTCCTTCACATTTCCATGGTGCCTATTTACATGTAGGTGTTTAGCCATAGTAACTGATGGGAGTTTATAGAAAGCAAATGACTATATTACATAGGAGGAAATGCGAAAATGTGTTGATAGACTAGGGGCTTCGCAGATTGGCCTGGGGGTTGAGGGAGAGGAATCGGTGATCTTCACTACAGTAGATACAGCTGGGACAATAGAGGGTGCAAAAGACAACTAGATCTACCAAATCTCAACTGCTGAATCCCAAAAGGCATCAAGTCAATCAAGACACCAAAAGAGAGAGCCAACCCGAAGTTACAATTACTGGCTTTGATTGTTGAAGGCAGAGGTCTCAAACTTAGTTGCTGTGAGACCCCTTAAGTAAGATGTTTGGAAGTCGGGCCCCTTCCAAAACTATATGACAAGGATTGGTAGAGACGGGGCTGAGAGATGGGTGCGGACTTATGAGATCATTTCAGGGGTACTTTTTTTGTAGCTCATAGTCCACGCTAAATGTGAGACGTATAAAACAGCAAATGCATCAAATAAAAACAGTAATTGACCCCAAAATACTGCTCCCCATAACTGGGGTTTGTGAGCCCCTCACACTCATGGGCCCAAATGCAACTGCGCCTGCTGCACTAATGGTAACTGAGGCCCTGTGTAGCAGGCTCTCACCTCGGCCTCTTTCAACCCTTCCCCACCTTGACTGACCATAACTCTAATCTTGCAACAGGCTCTCTGTCCCTTTCAAGTACATAATAGAGTCCCACATGTCATCCCCTATTTTTCTGCAAGGTGCCCTAATACTAGAAAGGAAAATAGGCACCCATGACCCCTTTTTCAAATAAGACAGTCATAATTGTGATGAAGTGCGATCCCCTCAGATCCCTGGGCCTCCGTCCAGCTGCACCTGCTTCATTAATGATAGCTACTGCCTTACAAAACAGGCTGTCTCCTCTGCCATTTGTTAAAAACAGGGCTCCAATTTTGCCACATCCCACTCCCTTCCATCTCTCTGAGGCTAAACTAAGGTGTCTCCTCTGCTTCAATTTTCCCCTCCCTTAAGCCTTTGCTCCAAGGCATGGCAAGTGTGCATTGGGCCCTAATGAAAGCAAAGAAAGATAGCAAAATTACCATGATTGAGGTTTACTTGGCTCCTTATACCATGGGGCTCCGGTGCCTCTGTACCTGCAGCACCAATGATACTTCCTGCCCTTTTGCGTTAAAAAACATGTGACCCTGGTGTAGTATCTTGTGAGTTAGCAATGACCGAACAATTTTGGCTCCTGATGGACTCCGTAGAGCTGTGACGTACGTGTTAGAGTGGAATGCAAAGAAGGCTAGTTTAAAATGCTGACTTTGCAGTACCATGCTGAAGAATAAAGACGTGTAATACTAAGCTCCGTGTGTGGCGTAGTTATTGGCGGGTACCCAGGCTGGGCAGGACGCTACAACTGGCGACGAGATAGGGGATAAGTAACCCAAAGATCGACAGTGCTCTCCCAGAGAGTTTGCTGTGGTCCAAGGAAACTTCTTGTGCATGCCACGTGTGCAGTCATCAAAGTACGGAATGGAAGCTTAATGCATGTGGAGTCAATGAGCAACTCCAGCCGCTATAAACTAGTTGAAGATAATGAAAGCATTGCAGAAAATCTACACTTCGTTGGCTGAGAACCTGCTGGTCAGGCCTTACATAGAGGTAACGTGTAGCCACGCAAGATAAAGTGATATGTTATACGGAGCGTTACTGCCAAAGGTGATGGATACGAAAGATACCGAAAAGAAGCGCTAAAGACTGAAGTAGTCAAGTACGAACAAAATATATAAAAGCGCTGCCTAGCAGAACAGTTAACAAGAAAACATATTGTCATTGCACTTACCAGAACCTCGATAAGCGTAGCTCTTCGACCTCAGAACCGGGTGAGGAGACCAAAGAAGAAGCACAGGGTTCTGCTTACTAAGCTGTCCACTACCTGAAGTGACACACCACCAAAGTTGCCAGGTGGCAGCTCAGAACAACTCCAGAGGTCTCCAGAAAGTGAAGGGCTCTGATGGAGACCAAGAAGGAGGTCACAGTCCCACAGACTGTCCAGGACGATCTGGAGGCCGATCCATTGCAAGGCCTCAGAGATGGCACAGATGACGCAGGTCCTAGTGGACAGCCGACAATATCTGAAAGAGCTCCACCCTCAATGTTAGCCACTCCCATAAATGGATACAGTGCTGCCGCCTTCCGGAAACCACCACCACCTTTCGATACCGCCAAAAAGCTAAATATTGTTGATAGATGAACTGCTTGGATAGAGACATTTGGGGCCAAATGTTTCAAAAATCCATTTTGCATTCCTTAAATAGTGAATCTTAGGTAATCGCTATTTAAAGAATGCAAAATGGTATGTAAGAAAATAGCAATTACCTAATAGTTATTCCTAAAGATTCCCAATCGTAATTAGGTAATCACTATTAGATAATACAACTCCATTCGTTCAGGCCCATAGGTGCGAATAGTTTTGCATTACCTAATTTGCGATTACCTAATTGGTAATCGCAAATTAGGTAATGCAATACCAAAGGTGCCTGGGGGCCTAGGGCCCCCCTGAACCCCCCCCCAAAATGTGCACATGTAAATCACACACATGCCCTAGGGGCATGTGTGCGCTACATGGCACTTTGAAAAATGCATTTTTGTGCATTTTTTCCAAATGTGCACATGGCTACTATCAACTTGGAGTCGATGGTAATAGCATTTCCTAAATGCACAGTTTGCATTTAGTAAATGCTTGGTACATGTGCTAAGGGAATCGCAAATTGCGATTTGTAGTCGCAATTTTGGGTAATCGCAATTTTTGCGATTACCTAAAACTGCGACTACAAAGCCTTTCATACAGCTTTAAAGGCTATTTTGCATTTGCAAACGGGCAAAATTACTGATTCGCACCGTTTGTGAATGCAAAATTGTTTGATACATGTGGCCCTTAATGATTTCATAGATTCACTTGAAGAGACCTAAAACAAAAAGATTATCAAGTATCTCAAAAATCTTGCTGGTGATGGTGTGAAAAAAGTCATAAAGAAAATGCTGCAAACTGACGGAGAAGTCACATACTGTCAGATTAAAGAAGCTTTGAATCTCAAGTTTAATCCAATGCCCAGTGTTGGTTACGAAACATAAATTTTCAGTCAATAACAAACAGAAAGTGGGTGAAACCATTGATGAATTTTTGGAGAGACTCGACACACTCATCAAACACTGTAAGTTCAATTAATTTAATGATGAAGAAGCTATACGTCTTAGAGTTATTGATGAATGCCTGTCAGATTAATTCAGATGACGAATGCTGAGAGAAACTCTTAGTTTGGAGCTAGTGTTAATGGCTGCCTGAGCTGAAGAGCGTGCTGATAGACAAGCTGCTGAAATGGAGGGCGGAGGTGTCCAGAATGAATCAATCACGAGTGTGAAAGTACGCCAAAGCAAAAGACTGAAGGACACAAAGTGATGTCTACACGTAAAAAGAAGTTGTGTTTTAGATGCAGATTTTTGTTTCCACACGAAGGTAAATGTCCCGCCATTGGACAAATATGTAAAGGCTGTGGGAAGGAGAACCATTTTGTGATGGTTTGCAAAGCAAAGGAAAAATCAAGTACATCACGGCGCAAAAACAAAATGGCCACTGGAACGTTCCAGAAGCAATGTTTGACGCACACCGACAAAGCCAAGCGGCGACATCAGGTAAGACAAATTGACGCTGAATGAAGTCAATTGTCATCTAAATCATCGTCAAACAGTTCATCTGTATCAGTATCAAGTGAAAGTGAAGAAGATGGTTGTGCTATGTTGATGTTTACCTCAGAAAAAAGTGCGCATGTTGGGACTAGCCACATGTGAAGAAAAATATCAGTAAAAGAAAAGTAAAAATGCCAAAGCATCAGTCATTCAAACATTGTCCAAAGATGACACTGAAAATAAATGGTTGTTCGATAGCTTTCATTATCGAGAGTGGTGCATAGATAAACATTATGCCTGAGGAGAAATATAATGAATTGTCTCTTTTACCGCAACTTACGCCATCGAAAACCAAAGTGTATACAGGGGCTGCATCAACGCCCCTAAAAAGTCAAGGTTCATTTGTAGATACGATGAAATACAAGAAAACAAAGGTGCAAGCACCCATCCATGTGCTTCAAGGCGCAGCGTCAAGTGCCTGTCTGCTCAGTTTCAGCACAGCTGCTGATATGGGACTGATTTCCGTAAACTACAAAATAAATGCTCACCACGAAATAGTAAGTCAATTCCCTTAGTTGTTTCATGGTTTAGGAAAGCTTAAGACTATGAAAGTAAAGTTGCATATTAATGAGGACATCCGTGCTGTTGCTCATAGACATAGATGAATTGCTTTTCATTTACAAGAAGCTGTTGAAAAAGAACTTGAATAGCTACTTAAGCATGATATCCTTGAACATTCTACTGGTCCCAAGCCATGGGTTTATCCCATAATGGTAATGCCTAAAAAGGACAGTGAAGGAGCTGTACGCATATGCATTGACATGCATCAGGCAAACAAGGCAATTGAACGAGAATGACATCCAGGTCCACACATTGCTGACATGATAACGCAATTAAATGGTGCAAAAGTCTTCTCTCGCCTTGATTTTAATATCAATCATCAGTTGGAACTCATTGAAAATTGCAGGTACATTAAAAACTTTTCTACACATGGTGGTCTGTTCCGATACAAAATACTACGTTTGGTGTGTCATCGGCTGCAGAACTATTTCAAGACATCATTTTGATGTATCATACAGCCTGTCGTGAATCCGTTCAATTATAGTTTTCAGAGTTACAAGAAAAGAGCACAATAAAGCTCTCACACAAGTATGTCGTTTACTTGCTGATGCAGTTTAACTTTGAATGCAGATAGGGGTGAGTTCCAAAAGACAAAGCTAAAATTCTTTGACCATATCTTTTCTGATGGGGGTATGACACCTCATCCTGCTAAAGTACAAGCGCTGTCAAATGCTGATCCCCACAAGATGTTTCTGTGGTGCGTTCATTTCTTGGCATGGCCAGTTACTGTTCCAGATATATACAAGACTTTGCACTGTAAGTGCTTTATTGAGAGACTTGACGAAAGATAATGTTTCCTTTCTTGGTCACATGAATGTGAGAAATATTTAAGAAAAGCAAACAAGCCATTGAGAATGCTATTGAAATAGCATACTTTAATCCGAAGCTTCATACTGAGGTTGTTGTTGACGCTAGCCCCGTCGGGTTAGGCGCAATCCTTGCACAGCACAGCCGACACCGGAATGCTTGAAGGAATGTTGTGGCATTCACAACCTGAAAAAGAAAGTTTATCCGTGGGGTGGGCTTATGAACATTTCCATGTATTCCTGTACAGAAAGCTTTTTTCGCTGGTAATTGATCGTCAAGCTTTACTGACTTGAATTATGGGGACTACGATTACAAGAGTACAATTATAACATTGTGTATCATCCAGGAAAAGACCAAAACCATGCTGACTACTTTTCCAGAGTGCCTATACATGGTCACGGTGATCCATCCAAGACGACTGAAGCCTTTATCAATTTCATTGTAAAATCAAACACACCAGCTGCCATTTAATTAGCCCAGACTATCACTGCCGCAAGCCATGATAGTGACATGCTCAAGTTGAAAGATATAATTACACATCAGTCATGGAACCAACACACTTGACCTCTCGCCAGTTATGGTGAATATCAAAAATACAAAAATGTCAAAGATGAACTGTCCATAACTCAGGATGGAGTTATGCTACGAGGGTTGAGAATCCTGATTCCAGAGAGTCTGCAACAGAAAATAATTGAATGGCCCATGAAGGACATCGTGGAATTGTTGCCTCAAACCAAGAACGCCGAGACCAAGTCTGATTTCCTTATCTCAATGAGAGGGTTGAAAAGGAATTGAAGGACTGTCATCTGTGCACCTGCCTTTCTACAAAAGTTACTAAATACACCTTGAACATGTCAGAACTATGCATGGGATAAAGTAGCCATTGACTTTTTCGGTCCACTTGACAATGGACATCACCTGATGGTGATTGTGGACAAATACTCAAGATTTTCATTAATTGAAGACCTCTCATCTACTTCTCACAACCGAATCATTGAGAGACTAGATAGCATCTTTGTGACATGGGGTGTTCCAGCCATAGTAAAATCCGACAATGGCCCACGTTTCAACAGTCGAGAGTGCTGAGATTTATTAGAGCATCTAAATATAAAACATGAGAAGAGCACACCTCTGTGGCCGCAGGCAAACAGACTTGTTGAGAGCTTTATGAGTACACTAAAGAAAGCAGTGCAGCGTGCTACTCTTGAACAGCTTGATTGAAAAACTGTGTTAAACTCTACCCGAAGGGCTTATCGTTCAACACCTCACTGGACCAGAGGTGAAAGTCCTGCAACAGTGATGTTTAGGAGAGCAATGACAACCAAGTTGCCTTAATGGACCAATAAGAGAGAGAGAGAAATGAGGATGCCACTCGTATGAAGGACTTGGTTCATAGATGAAAGTGTATGCTGACAAAAGACGACATGCGAAGAACATCGTCTTTAAGGAAGGAGATCGAGTGCTTGCACGCCAAATGCAGAAAAGAAAATCTGATGCTCCATTTGGTGCAGAACCTTTTCAAGTGGTGTCTACAAAGGGACACATAGTGACTGCTGAGCGCCCTGGAAAGTCTATTATCAGAGACTCTTCTCTTTGACTCTATCCATGGATCTCATTGCTTTCCTGTTTCTCCTGGGCCATCACTTTGAGGGCCAGGGTTCCAGAGGATTAGGGCTCTGCATCTGAATGCAACCCTGTTTGCCTCCTACTTTCCACCCCCTGGACTCACTTTTTACAAAAACAGCTGTCCCTGAACGGTTAAATCTGACGTCAAAGGAAGTGGTGAGGTACAGAGAGCTAAATAATTTATAGGATTTCTCACCAGCCTTTAATTGATGGGGTTCCTTAAAGCTTCATGGTTACAAAGATTTATTCTTCTTTAAGAGGTAAAGTAAGGGTGTTAACAGCTGAGTTCCAGAGTAATTGAGACACTTACTAAAATGTTTGCACTAGCTGTAGTCTGATTACATTTTGTTAAAATACATATTTTGAAAGCACTTGTTTTATCTCAGACACTACATCAGGATGTGGCGTTATAGGTAGAGCTGGAACTGGGGAAACAAGTTTGAGTCCTGGTGTCTGCTCAACATACTGTGATTCTAGGCAAATCACTTAATCTCCCTGTGCCTGAAAAAATGATTCTGACCTTGTCTAATGTAACTGGTGCTCATGTAAATCATTCCAGTACCTCTGGGTTGAGTTTGCGCTACATAAAACTGTACACAAAGAAAAGCAGCAGCCTAGCTTATACTGTGAGTAGTACTATATCAAAATAATAACTTACATAATCATATTGCTTTGTGTCACAGACTGGGACCTCGTAGCACTACAAATAAATAAGTTACTATTCCACACTGCGCCAACTAGGGTTCAGTTCTGTGCCTGTCTTGTCTCACACACACAGACATCTGCAGTGATGTTTAACATTTCCCTCTGATAAGTTTTTTGTTTTTTGCAGTTTTATATAGCATGAAGTTGACCTGAAGGTATTGGAGTGCTTTACATGATCACCAGTTACATTAGACAAGATCACATTCATTTTTTAGGCACGGAGAGATTAAGGGCCTTATTACGATGTTGGTCAGACTTGCATCCGACCGACACCATTGCGGAATGGAACCGCCCGACCATACATTTTACAATTGTAGTTTGTGCGGCGTGCGGAAAAGGCCCGCAGCACAAGCTACAATTGTAAAATGGATGTGTTTCAACATCCCTGCACCGCGGTGCCTGCCATACGGTGCAGGGATGTTTAGGGGGGGCACAGACCTCACAGCAGAGGCCGTGGGGGACAGGGGCCCTGCTAGGGGCCCCCAAAGTCACTTTCCGACAGCCTTTCCATGTCTGAAAGGCCGACATGGAAAGGCTGTGGGAAAGTGACATCATAATCCCAACGGGAGAGCCGAGGCTGGCTCTGCCGTCATTATGGGATTATGTGTTATTCCGATGCTCCGACAGGTTGCTTGAGCCCTTCAGAAGCGCAGCGGAATCCCCCCTAAGTGATTTGCAACGAATCATAGGATGTTCAACTAACATTTATTTTTCATTTCGCTGTTCGTGGGTTCTTTTAAACGCAGTTACGTGAAGGCAAAAAATAAGAAAAATACTTACAGAATATTTTGTTCTTTTTAGCCACCTCTTTGACCCTGCAACCACACTCACTGACTCCCCGCCCCTATGGCACTCTGGATCACAGTTCCCATACCGTTTTTATGCACTTCAAGGTCTGTTTGTAAATGAAGACATCCTGGAAATGCGCCAAATAAAGAAGGTTGCTCCATCTTTTCTATTCTATTCTGGGCACTCCTAGAGCACATGTCTACCCAAATGGGCCTCCCAGTGCTAAGCATTCATAAAGGCCCTAACTCACACAGATTTAGACAAATAGCCAGGTTCTCAGCTGCTTCGTTAAGCTCAGTTCCTCTTTCGTCTTATGTAGCCTAATAGGCAGAAAATCCCATAATTTAGGAACCAGATAAGCAAAGGATCGACCGCCACTTCTAGCCTTCTGGACTTTAGGGATCACCAATTGAAATGAAGTAGAGAATCTCAAAGTCTTGCTAGGGGTATAAAGTCATATCAGGTGATGTAACAACCAAGCCCTTTTTGTGGAATGCTCAGTGGGCCATACAGAGAACTACTAACTAAGTCCTCTGTTTGACAAGTAGCCAATGCAGGGAGTCCAGAGAACTCGCAACAGAGTGATGCTTCGGAATCCTTAAAACAAGGTGTGCAGCTGCATTTAGCACCACCTGCAGTCTTCTTAATACATATTGAGGGTTTCCGAGGTAGAGGAAATTGCCATAATCTAAGTTCGACAGGGCCTGGACAACAATTCTTCGAGAGGGAGAGGTTAGGAAATCTGAGAACCTTCTAAGCATTCTCAAGAAGCCAAAGCAACTAGCTGCTGGTTTCCACACCTGTACCTAAAAAGTGAGTTTGTCCAGCCAGATTCCCAGATTTTTATGGTGTTTTCGGCATAGGGTGGCTACTTAAGGAATCTGGCCAGTAAACCGTAGACCAGCAATTAAAATAATTGCCAACCACCATCACTTTTGTTCTATCCCCGTTAAGTTTCAGGCATTTAACTGCCATCAACTCTGCTGCCTCCTTTAGGCCAGGATAGAGCTGGTAGACTTTTGAGCGGATTTCATGAGTTAGATCAATTACCATCTGGGTATCGTCAGTGTAGAATTTTATTGAGAGCCCATAAGATTGCATAATCTTAGCTAAAGGCTGTAAATACGATTAAATAGTGTAGGGCTCAGTGAGGAACCCTGAGGCACGCCACACTTCAAAGGAAAAGACTCCGAGCAGAAGCGCTTGTCATAAACCTGGATGTTCCTGACCTCCAGGAACGATCCATTTCAGTGCTAGGTCAGCTACACGTATGTGCCCCAACCTCTGCAGCAAAACTGTATGCGATATGGTGTCAAAGGGCGCGCTCAAATCCAGCAGAATCACTGCTCCTGAGACCCCTTGATCAAGGTTTTTTTTTTTAAAGTTCCTCCAGAACTGATAGGAGTGCAGACTCAGTCCAAATGTCCCAGTCGAAAGCCCATTTGAGTAAGATGGTACATGTCATTATCTTTCAAAAATGACAATAAATGTTGGTTCACATGCTTTTTTCATACCTCTCCTCAGTGGCATAGCTAGGGTGGGGGGGTGGGGTGGGGAGGGGTCCTCCCCGGGCAGCAGTGTTTTTGGGGGCGTGAATAAGTCGTGTCTGTCGACTACCACCATCCCCACCGCCCCGAAAATAAGTCATCCGTCGGCCACAAGACCCCCCCACCCCGGAACAAGTCGTCCGTCGGCTGCCACCCTCACACGCTCTTACCTGCACCAGGCGGCAAACTTAGGGTCCGCCCCGGGTGGCAGTAGGTCTAGCTACGCCACTGTCTCCCCTACATCAGGAAGCAGAGATATTGGTCTATAATTTTCATTTAATGCGGGATCGAACAGTGTTTTTTTTAATAAAGGCTTAACAACCACATGTTTCCAGGAGGACGGAACTATGTCACTCTGTAGAGAGGGATTAAGCATCTCTAAGAGTAAAGGATACATTGTTACTGCCCCCGGGTCAGAATGGAAAGTGGGGCAGGATCGAGAATGGAAAGTGGGGCAGGATCGAGCGGGGAACCCGACTTGACTACATTCATTGGACCTGCTAAGTCTTCTTCCTTGACAACGGAAAAAGAGGAGAGGGTTTTGCTCAGCGTTTTAGCTTACCAGAAGCCTTCATCGGTTCTGTGTTGTCTGCAAATGAGGCATATATGTCAGTGACTATTTTTAAAAAAAGTTAGACAAATTATTACAGCGCACCATTGATAGTGTTGGCACAGGTCCCATGCACAATGGGTTTGTAAAAGAATTGACTACCTTAAATACCTCTTTGACTGAATTAGACGCCTTGTCTGTTTGTGAGGTATAGTAGGTGGAACACATGCCTCTGATTGCATAATGATACCTTTTACCGCTTTCTTATATTGATTTACTACAAGAGCTAGAAGTTTTCCTCCAATTCCTTTCCATCCTTTTGCACTCTTTCTTCAGTTCCTGTATTTAGGTATGATGGAGTGAGGTTTGTAAAGTACATCCTCACGAAGTTAAGTAATCCCATAATAATGTAATGACTGCATGAATTAATCAACACTGGATGCACACATTTACATAAGGGGCAAAAGCATTTTATATAATATACTAAACCATGTTGGCATAAGTACGTATTAATTGTTTGCACATTGAAAAACCGTACTACTGCATGTTTATGCTGTGTTGTACATTGCACATTTTGCATGTTGTGCACGAATAATATAAAAGTTGCTTTAAATTAATAGCTTTCGCTAGGTAATAATTAATACAGGGTACCAGTATAGTGGGAGGTAAACATAATGGGTTTATTTTCATGAATTAATATTCTTTAGTGTTTGTTTATTTTAGTACGGGATTGGGCCTGCATAAAAATGGCCTCTCGTTGAAACCAGCATGTGGCTGGCCTAGTCGGTACAGAGTGCGCATGTGCATAGAGGGGTTGCCTGCTCGCAGACTACAGAGTGTACCTTATGATGCAATCGGTGTGAAGGCCGTGTTGATCTGTGTCTTATTGTTTATGTGCCAAGATGTGACATCGACTGTGGGAACAGCCATCACTACGTGCAATGCGAATGTGAAAGCGGATGACATGATGAACATTGTTGCTAAAAGTATAATTATGAATGTTAGACTTATATGAATGCAATGGTCTTAAATCCTTCCTTTGTTAGAACCGGTATAGGATGGATTAGTGGAGAGAACTGGATGAGGCGACCCTAGTATGATTTACGACAACCAATCATAGTCCGAGTTTTTACTGATACTGCAACATTGTAAGATAGCGTGCTGAGGAGAAGAGTATAATTGATATCCCAATAGGGGTGTGGCAAGAGTAAGGCAGAAGACAGTATGGCGAAGCAGTGCGGTTCGGTATAGTGCAATCCGGTGTGACAGATCAGAGAGAAGATCCGAGACAGAAGAACAGCCCTGCACAGGGAAAGATAACTTTAGGTACGAGAACGTTGCGGGAGTGCTTGGGAGGAGATTGCGACCGAGGAGGTAGATTAAGTGGGAGATTAAATTAGTAGTAGTGTATGACAAGTTTAGCTGCGTCTGTCCTTTAACTTTGTTCTCTGAGCCTATCTCTGAGGACCTCTTGCCACAACCTCGGGCAAGGAAGTGGGTTTCCTGATTCTTTGGTGGGTATTACCCTCCTTGATTGCTTTAATTTGCAAGTATAATTCTGCAAGTTTTATGCTGTACCTTCTCTTCCCCATTCCTGATGCACGCTTTGATATAGATGCAAATGATTCATTTTGATTACATTGCTTGATAATTTGTTCTCTAATATGCAATCTTGTGTATGCACTGATAATCAATTTAAGAGCGTTTAATAATATAAAATCATTAACTGAATAAGTGACTTTGTGGTTATTTAATTAAGTATTAAATTGTTTAGTTAATCATAGTCACCATCAACTCTTCAACTAATGGTCCATCGACCAAAGGAAGAAGAAAATTGATTCACGAATAGATAGAATTATAAACAAACGGTATTAATGTAAAGTAAAGTGTTGCTCTAAATAAAACTGACAAAATAAACCCCCCCAAATCCAGCGCCTGTCTTCAGGGATCATTTATGGGTAATGTGTGATGGGCCCCGTTGTTTGATAAAGCAATTTGTGTGATGAGATTTCTTTAGGTCCCTGGTTTCAGAATTTTGGGGTTGCGCTGGATCAAGTATTAAACCAGGGGCTCGTCTAACTCCCCGTCCACTTTTGTGAGACCTCAGCGGGATATTCATATCTAGGATTTCTTGATCCATTCATTAAATGTTAGAATTGCCTCTGAGATATACATCCAGGCGATCTTCATTTGCACTTCTTTGCTGAGGCATTGTGCCCCGCTGGAAATGCAACCACGGACCTCTATGGGGTGTCTACTCACAGTTTGAAGAGCTCTGGTTTAAGGGATACCTTTTGGGGTCCTGGTTCTTCACTCTATCATACCAGGGGATAAGGTCATCAAGTTATGATTTTCACCAGATTCTTTCATTCTCGAAGTATGGGGCGGGTTGGGGATCTATTTTTTACACCTAATTTTATCAAGTCTTCTGTCACCCTAGCAATACTCTCAACATCTGTCCAATAAATCACCATAACTGACACAGCCAAGAATTATGACCATGCCTGTTTTTGGTACCTGGAGTGGAATGTTAATGGCCTCCTGGATAAAATTAAATGTGGAGCGTTATGAAAATGGAAAAATGTTATAGCTCTGAGATCCTGATGTTCCAGGAGACGCATCTGATGGAGGAAAAAAAATTGGGGCCTGAGTTGGCTCCATTCTAGCTTTGTGCAGGGCTGGAGGGGGTGCTCACAGATCTTTTGCTCATATTATTTATTTTTAGGTCGTGCCTGCAGGCAGCACGCATGCACTGTCGCTATGGCGATGATCTTTTTTGTTTAAAAAAATAAATAACAGCTCAACTAAAAGGGGCTTTTAGCCCGCCCATTACTTACCATTCGTAGCCATCATAATCATTGTTCTTTGCTGCCTTCTAATTCGGCAGGGATCGCAACACGTCACTTTCTGCATCACTTCCTGCTCTATGTGTGGAGCATGGCCCAAGTACAGATTAATTAATTTTTATTAATATCCCTCCACTTCTTGCGCTGTGATTGAGGTATATTTTAGATTGGCGGAAAAAAGCATTTGTTCGATGAATCATCTCTGTAATTCTCGGGTAGTCTCAATTGCTTTATTTCATGAACTTTAAAGTTTTGATTGAATTAGCATAGCTTTCTGCATCACATCTTTTTATAGTATTCAGGCTGTGACTCTTCATATTTTTTTTTTATTTCCATACTGCACTTTTTTTTTTAAAAACGTCTTAATGTATTTTTGGGGCAATAGCCAAATTGGGCAAATTTTGGAAATTAAAAACTACAAGGGCCTGCTAACTAAAGACTAACATGATATAGCTCAAACATTTACCCAGTTTTACCACCAGCTCTACGTTCCTCAAGACCCAGTGCACACTGAGACACTCAAGCAGTTTGAGGATGCCCTACTAAAGGAACACCTAAGAAGTGAAGACCACATGCCCTTCTAAAGGAACACCTAAGAAGTGAAGACCACATGCCCTTCTAAAGGAACACCTAAGAAGTGAAGAGCACATGCCCTTCTAAAGGAACACCTAAGAGTGAAGAGCACATGCCCTTCTAAGGAACACCTAAGAATGAAAGACCACATGCCCTTCTAAGGAACACCTAAGAAGTGAAGACCACATGCCCTTCTAAAGGAACACCTAAGAAGTGAAGAGCACATGCCCTTCTAAAGGAACACCTAAGAAGTGAAGAGCACATGCCCTTCTAAAGGAACACCTAAGAAGTGAAGACCACATGCCCTTCTAAAGGAACACCTAAGAAGTGAAGACCACATGCCCTTCTAAAGGAACACCTAAGAAGTGAAGAGCACATGCCCTTCTAAAGGAACACCTAAGAAGTGAAGAGCACATGCCCTTCTAAAGGAACACCTAAGAAGTGAAGAGCACATGCCCTTCTAAAGGAACACCTAAGAAGTGAAGAGCACATGCCCTTCTAAAGGAACACCTAAGAAGTGAAGACCACGCCTCTTTAGATATGGCTCTCTCGACTGAATAGATGGTGGAGGCAATTAGCCATTAAAGTCACACAAAAACCTGGTACTGATGGTTTCCTAGAATTCTTTAAGCCTTATGCATTTTGGTCAAGCCACTACATGGGATCTTCATAGCAGCAAAAGAGGCGCGTTTCCTTCCCAGGGACATGTGCAAGGCCACCATTACTCTACTGCTTGAACCTAACTGCCCGGCTTCCGAATGTGCATCATACAGACCAGTCTAACTTATAAACACAGAGCCTTCAATTCTAGCTACTTTGCTGGCTAACAGCCTGTTGAGAGTGATTCATAATCTAGTAAAGGGGGATCCAAGTGCTTTTATGTCCCACAGATCCATCAGGCACAACCTTCGTAAAACGCCTTTGCGCTGCCCTACAGGCTGGGTAGATTTCTAGCATTGTGTCAGGTGGATTTCAAAAAGCCATTTGGCAATCAGAGTTGGGATTACCACTTCTCTCTGCTAAACTGGATGAATTTTGCCCCAAATGTTATAGTCTACACATGTTTACTGTACACTGACACATTTGGCTAAGGTGCGAATCAATGGCATTCAGTTGACTCCCAAACAAATAAATAAATAGAGGCACGTGCCAGGGATTTCTCCCTTCTCCGTTACTTTCTGCGATGGTATCGAGCCTTTGCGGAGTGCCTTTCGCCGGATGAAGGCATAGAGCAGGAGTCTCCAACCTTTTCTGTAATAAGAGCTACTTATGGTCAATGAAAATCCTCCCGAGGAACTAGTTGGAGACACCTGGCATAGAGGGCTTCCTTTGGGCACTTGGGATGGAAGACAAGGTCTCAATATATGCAGATGATCTTCTGCTCTTCCTCTCACATCCAAGTACCACAGGCCCCAAAACAGAACAAACTCTTAATGAGCTCGGGACTTATTCCGGTTTATGGGTGAATTGGGATAAATCCTACGTCTTACCTTAAAATATGCCAGAAGACGCAGAGTGGTGGACCTCACAGTCTCAAATCAAGATGGTCTGTCACTTATTCAAATATTTAGGCTTACACATAGCTCCATAGCATTTGGAGTCTCTAGCAAAAAACATACCCCCCATGATGGACAACCTGAAACAAGACCATGAGCACTTGAATTCACTACACCTCACCCTGGTGGGCAGAATCACACTCATCTAACTGGGAGTACTCCCTAAAATGTTATACACGCTACAGAATTACACTTTCAATCCTCCACACTCATTCTTCCAAAAGCCTACTTCTACCATAAGCTCCTTTCTTAGGCAGATTAAATGCATGATAAAATGCTATAAATCAGCTTACGACAAAGAACCTGCAATGGCAGACATTGTTTCATACGACTGAGCAGCACATCTCCTTGTAATTAATGAATGGCTCTTCGACTCAGCAGGAGATACAGCCTAGAAAACAGAGCTATGGGCTTTAGGAAGCATAAATGGAGGAAGCCTTCCATGAGACACTGCATCAGCTGCAGGACAGTCCTCAAAATATGGACAACTACATTGAAGCAAATTCACTTCTTGGGTGACTAACCAAGGAGACCCCTTTTATGGGGTGGTATCTTACTTCCCCAGGTGGCCGCACTATCAGGGAGGGATAGACTGGGTGTTCCCACTGTGGGAGCTGCTATCACACATAAGACACTTAAATCCTTCTAGGAAGAGTTTGGCTTGTTAAAAACAGTTTTATGAATTCATACAACTAAGACATGTTACACCCACACATAAGGCAATTACACACAATGTTATGTTATATACATTTATAGAGCGCAGCAGTTACCCGAGGGTGTCCTGGCGCTTAGCTCAAACAGTCGGTATAGCAGGATAGCATGAAGACCTTGGTCTGCCCCCAAGTACTGTAAAGCCATGTTTTCAGTGCCTTTCTAAATACCATCAAATCAGGGGAGGCTCTGATATGGAATGGGAGTTCATTCCATGCCCCAGAGGTGCAGGTAACAAAGCTTCTGCCTCCCCAGTTGGCTTTTTTAAAGGAAGGCACTATCACTGTCTTTGCTCCTAAGGAGCGAAGGGTTCTCTTTGGGGTGTACCAGCTACAACAATGTCTAAGATGGTCTGGTCCTCGTCCATGCTGAGCTTTAAAGGCAGTACAAAGGGATTTAAATCTCACCCGTTGCCTTATTGGCAGCCAATACCTGATTTCACCCATCTGGAAGCCAAGCTCACCACGGAGATATTCGGGAAAAGGAAAAAGGTCCCCCATCTATATAAATCTTTAGTTATAAAACACACAAGACAGCTTTGAAAAGTTTAAGGAAGCCTTGGGGGAAAACCTCAGCTCACCGGGTGACAGAGATGGTAGAAAGCATTACAGGCACCCAGGGGAAAAGCAATTGCTGCAGAATTTCACCTAATACGGTTATGTACTTACACCAGCTGTCTTATACCAGAGTAAAGCTCTGTTATGTAAAATGAGCCTCATTACCTACATGTCCTATATGCCAAATGGAGGAAGGTGACTTGTTGCACACCGTGTAGAGCTACAGGGTCAACTAGGGATTTTAGGGGGCCATTGTAAGAACATGTAACAATGTTATGGGCACCCAGGTTTACATTACCCCGGAAAGCCCTACTAAATATTCTGGATGACCTAGGCCCTATGAAGTATCAAACCTTGCTTCTACGCTAGGGTCTGATCACAGCCAAGAGAGGTATTGTATTGTATTGCAACATTTGTATAGTGCTTACTACCCCTATGGGGGTGCTGAAGTGCTTGCCTACATGGGTAGCATGATACACCATCTAGGGTGTGTGGTTGGAAGGATGGTGTCTTAGTTTTGATCCTATATGGGAAGTGTTTCCATATTGTGCGTTGTAGGAGGCTGGCTCAGTGTATAGTGTCCATCTATGGTGAGGCACTGTGCATGGAGTCCAGGCAACCCTTAGTGATCGTGTTTAGCTCCCTGATAACCCAAGATGTAGCTGTGGAGAGCAGCTAAGGCTTATTCAGGAGGGTGTAAAGCAGGTACATTTACCTCATGGTCACCCAGGAAAGAACCACACAAGTGTCTACAAAAATACAGTGGTACTTAGTATAACAACTCTAATAACTAACTTGGTATATCTCCTACCTGGAGATATCAAGTACAAACAAGAAATACTTTAGAAACAGGTAGGTAGCATAGAAAAACACATGGGGCCCTATAGGGGGGGCCAAACCATATACTAAGAAAGTGGTAGAAGAGGTAAGTACCAAAACGAGATTAATACCCAAGTATTGAGAAGCCCTGGGGAAGCAAGGAACCCACAAAGGTGAGTAGCTAGGGATCCCAAGCCGCCCGGGTGCAGAGTGGTTACACCGGATCATACGTCCATAGGATAACAAGGGGAAAAGTCACGGTTGGTATTTTCTTGTTTCAGGACCCTTCCCAAAGGACCCCGAAGACACCAATTGGATCAGGGAAGGTTGGAGAGCCACCCCACCCATGGATCCCCAGGAAATCAGGATACCTACATCAGGGAGCCCGGGTGCATAGGGGCGAAGTGGTGTCAGGACCGCACGTAGGAGCCAATGGAGGATCTTGGAAGTCCGGCGGCTGCAGCAACTTGTGGACCAGAACGAGTAAACCTGATGTTGTGATTTCAACAAATCTAACCATGGAAACTACTGCTGTGACTTATTACAAGTGGCATCGATCGGCTCCGCAGTGGCGCTGTCCGCATCAGAAGTGATGTTGTGGTGCCCATATAGGCACTACCCAGGCGTGCTGACATCAGTTTCTTTCAATGCTGTTTCCACGCCAAAAACGCAGAGCCACGTAAAAATCAATTTCTTGACAAGTGTGCTGTATCTAACGGGATCATTAGGGTGTAGAGCACAGGTGGCAGAGGAAGGAGGAGGGGAGAGCCAGTAAGGAATCTACGATTAGTAGAGTCTCTATCAGAAAATGCATTAAAAAAGGTAAGTAATTTGATCTTCTTATAGACACTTCTAACAGCAGATTCCTCACCTTAGAATAGATACCAAGCAATACCTTATCGGAGGTGGGTCTATGAATTGGCTCAAACTAGAAAATCCTGGAGACTGAATGGGCAAAATGGCCGTCTCAACAAACCTGATCGTGCAAGCAGTAGTACTTCGTGAACGTGTGGCGGGACGGTCACGTGAAGGCTTGGCAGATGCCCAGGACAGGTACCCCATGTGCCAACACAGTTTGGTGGAATGAACCTGCAAGCCTTAAGGACGCTGCTTCTTAGCTAATGCGCAGCAGATCTTAATGCGGAGTACAGACAGAGATTGTCATATTCTGTACAGCCTTGCCCTTTTTCTCTTCAGTGAACCCAATGAAGAGCTGACTGTCCACCTACTGGTCCTTAGTGCAATCCAAGTAGAATTAAAGAACCCCCTTTGGGTCCAGGCGATGGGGGTCTCTCCTCCTCCTTGGAAGGATGAGGTGAACAAAAAAAGTAGGCAGGGGATGCTCTGGCCAACGTGAGATGTAGTCACAATGTTAGGCAGAAAAGAGGCAAGCGTCTGAAGAACCAATTTGTTAGGGAAAAAGCAGGTGTACGGAGGGTGAACTGAGAGAGCTTGAAGTTCGCTCACCCTTCCAGCCAATTTAATAACCACCAGAAAGACTGTTTTGATAGTCAAGAGTTGCAGAGGACCAGATTGAGGACCCATTGGTGCATCACAAAAGGGGTAGGAGGGAACAAGTGTTGAAAATATTTCAGAAAACAAATCACAACAGCTGACTTGAACAAGGAGGGTTTATCCAGCAGCTGCAGGAAATCTAAAATGGCCGACAAGTAACCCTTAACAGTGCCCAGGGCAAGTTCTTGCCGGGCTAGAGAGAAAACAAAAAGCAGCACCTCTAACAATGGTGCAAAAAGCGGGTCAACCTGGCATGAGGAACACCAGACCACAAACGTATGCCAATCGCAGGTGGATACAGTCATAATGGAGGGATGCCTGGCTACCAAAATGACATCACAGACCTCAGAAGGAAGATCAAAAACTCTCAACTGTTGCCCCTCAATCTCCATTCATGAAGGTGAAGAGTTTGCAGGTTTGGGTGCCAGACCCAGCCCCATTGCTGTGACAGGAGATACTCCCAAAGTGGCAGCCTGACCGGAGGACCGATGCTTACGCTCAATAGGTCGTGATACCAAACCCTCCGTGACCAATCCAGAGCCACAAGAATGACTGGGCCAGGTCTATCCTGATCTTCTTGAGAACTCAAGGCAGGAGTGGTATTGGCGGAAAGGCGTACAGGAGTCCCGAAATCTACTCAATATAAAATGCGTCTCCGAATAAAGACCACTTCGGAAACTCCAATGTGCAGAATTGCTGACTGTGCATTCTCTGTGGAGGAAAATAGAACGAGCCATGGTTGTCCCAAGACGCAGAAACGACCTTGCGCCTCCTCCGGATGTAGTCGCCACTTGTGATCCACAAGGCATCGACGGCTGAGTTCATCCGCCATGGCGTTCAGTAAGCCTGCCAGGTGGTACACGACCAGGAAGATGTCCTGGCATTCCCGCCAAGTCCAGAGGCGAGGAGCCTCCTGGAACAGCGTCCATGACCCCGCCCTGTTTGTTGTAATAGGATAGACGTGGAATTGCACTGTGTCCAAAATGGCCTAGATGAAAGGAAGCTTCTGAGGGAGATCAGGTGTGACAGTGATAGTGAACCCCAGTGAATGCAGGAGGTCCGCCTTAGTTTGGAGTTGGGTGATGACTGCCTGAGGTGAGCCCGCATTTAACTGCCAGTCATCAAGTTAGGGAAAAACTGGAACCCTCAACCTCTGCAGATGGGCAACTACTGCCATCACTTCTGTGAACACCCTAGGGGGACTGGTAATGTCAAAAGGAGCAAAGCGAACTGGAAATGCTTGTGGCCAACTGTGAACCACAGGTAACGCCTGTGGGCCGGCAGAACAGGTTGTGGAAATATGAATCCTGCTGGTCCAGTGGCGCCATCCAGTCTCCAGGGTCCAGCGCCCAGCGCAGACAGAACCTTAGCCAATGTGAGCATCCTGAATTTCTCTTTTCTCAGAAAGTAGTTGAGAGGGCACAGATCTAATTTAGGACGGAGGCCTCCATCCGTTTTGGGCACCAGAAAGTAGTGGGAATAACAACCACACCCTACTTCTGGTGCAGGCACCCCCTCGATGGCTCCTTTGGCCAGAAGAGCCTGTTCTTCCTGATGGAGCAAGGAGAGATGGTTCTCCGTCAGCCGGTCTTGGGATGGTGGTAAAGGCAGAGGGTTTTCTACGAATGGGAGGGTGTACCCTTTCTGCAAAAACTGAAGCACCCACTTGTCGGAGGTTATCGCAGACCACTGGGGCATGTAGTGCCTGATCCTGCTGCCAAAGGGATGCTGTGCTGGATGGTGGGTGCACTAACTAGGCTTAGAGGCTGTATCAACCGGAAGTATGGGGGACTGGACAGCATGCTGGACCTGGCTCCTGTGTACCTTTTTGGATCTGCGACCCTGCCCAGGAAAGGACTGATCAGGTGGCTGTGCTGGCGGGTAAGTATGATACTGTGGATGCCTGTATGATCCTCGGGAGTCAGTGATATCCAGCCCACACTTGATGGCAAACTTTGCTGACTCCCGACCATCCACTAAGGCTTGGTTGAGAATAGCCCGACCCTCCTTGGGAAGCATGGGAAGCAACTGTGCACCTGAGTCCCACAACGCATGGGAATATAGGCCCAAGAGGCATGCGGTGATCACTGACCACAATGTGAGGCTGATGGAAGAGAAAATATACTTTTCAAGGGTGTCCAGCCTCTTGGGTTCCCTGTCCTGTGGGGTAGAAGGGAGAGCATTTGGATTATCTTTGATGTTGAAGCCCGCACAACCAGGCTGTTAGGGGAGGGGTGCAGGGGAAGGAAGACTGGTTCTCCTGGGGCAGGGCGATGGCATCGGGCAATCATGCGATGCACAGGAGCTCCTGTGCAAGGTTTGGCCCAGGCCCACAGGAGAATGTGGGTGAGGGCTTCGTTAAAGGGCAGCAGTGGTTCAGCAGAACCGGCAAGACATTGGTCTTGACCTCGACAGCAAGCAGCTGAAGGTCAAGGACGTCTGCCGCTCTGCGCATCATGGTGAAGGATGCGCCTTGTTCCGACACAGGGCCAGGAGGGGAAATCATACCAGAGTCCGGTGAGGTGTCCAGGTCACTGGCATCACCCAGCTCCTCATACTAGTTTTCTGCTGGTTCAGGGTCCTCTTCTAAGGGACCAACCCCTTTCTCTTTATCTCCCTCTTCAGGAAGGAATGGTTGATTTAGGGGAAGTAAGTCCAGGGAAGGTAGGGCCTGGATGGAAACGGCATCGATGTTGGACGGTCGTGACGGCGTGGGTTTGGAGTTGGAATAACAGTTTCATCATCAAGCGGCGCCAGAGGAGTCGAGGATGGAGCCGGAATGGAACGATCCCATGACGGCATTGCTTCTGATCCAGAGGCCCCGGTTGGGGTAAGGGTGAACCCGTTGGTGGTAACTCAGCAGGGGCACCTCTCGGCTCTATGGGGCCCAAAGGTGCGCCAAAGGAAGTGGGCCAAAGATGGTGTGCATGGTGTCGTAAATTCTTTAAGTTGGGTAGGTGTTGCTCTGGCTCCAGGGAACTTGGGGTAGCACTGAGCAGGCTCAGACACCAACTCCACAGGTGGAGTGTGGGAGCGGGTCTAGGAGCACGGTGTTGTGACGGTGAAGCTGAAGAAATGTTTGACTTCTTGTGCTTCCTAGACTTACCCGTCTTGGAGGAAGAAGTCTTGGACTGTGAAGATGATTGTACATGGGAACTGCCTCACGTTCTTCCTCGGACCAGGATTGATGCGGAGCCTTTTTTTGCCGTGCTGCCAAGAGCTGCAATGCCTGCTCACGTATTGCCTTGAGATTTATGGACTTGCAGTCGGAGCAGGCTTTGGGGTCGGGCTCAACCACAGGCAAACCATTAGACAAAGTGGAATAGAGGCAAACCAAGTGTGGGTCAGAGACAGACATCTGTCGGTGACATTCGGCATATGGTTTAAACCTTGTGTGGTTGTTGGAATGCATATCCTTAGCATACTCAGAGCAAACCTCAAAAAAGCTCTTTAGCAAAAGTTGAAAAAAATGGTAAAAAAATTACTGAATTAGTTCTCCAGATCCGTGTTGTTGGCGGAAAAGGAAAGGAACTGATTTTTGCGTGCAAGGGTGGCACCTATCTGGGCATTGTGATGTCACGTCCGCCACAGACAACGCTGACAGCTGACCGACACCACATGCTGGAGTGCAGAGGTACTGCTCAAGATTTTCCTGATCCAGTCTGATGCCTTGGGAATATTCTAAGGTGAAGAATCTGCGGTTAGAAGTCTCAGAATTTTCGTATTTGAGAGCCACTTTGAATGAAGCTATGATCATTTCTCCGCATTCCCCTTTCCAACTTATCCAGTCTAAGCAGCTATGAACTGCTTGACATTTCTACCCTAATACAAACTGATGGATCTGTCTGTTTGATTTGTTGCTTATCTCTTATCTTTACGATGATTGTTATCTGTATTCTTCTTTTGTGTTCTCATGTAAAGCATTATGATGCCTGTGGGCCAAGTTCACACTCAGAGCTTGAGATGGAAATACAGAAGTGCAGGTACTCACTATCCAAGAGTACCAGTTTGCAACTGAGAAGTGCTGGTACTGCCCCATTAAAAGTATTGCACCACTGCCGAAACATGCAGGTCCTGTCCCTTTAAAATTAAAAAAGCATTGGTGCTCAGAACCTGTGAGTGCCAGCCCATTTAAAGCACTGTTCATGCTATATAAGACTGTAAAAATAAAGGTAAATAAATTAAATCCCTACATTAGACGTATTGGAATAAAGGTTATATTAGAATGGCGAAAGCAAAAAAGTTCAGAAATCGTGCATGGTTAATAAAAAAAAAATGGAAACGTTGACATGTAAATATTTATAATTTAAGTTATGACTCTGTGTATGGTATTTGCCCTATAAACAGGGCCACTGGAATTATGCGGCAGGAGAGGGCCAAATTGTGCAGCAAGAAAAGGCACATTTTCTGATAGTTTCACTTTATTATTTGTCCTTTTTACACTTGTTAACACTGTCTGGGCATAAATTACACCTTATTAGTACCAGTGTAACATGCAAACATAGCAATAAGCAACAGAAATGTGACCAGTTAAACTTTGCAAATGGCCTTCCACTGTGCTGGAACATGTGTTGCTGCGATTTTAGTAACCTTTGAACCGTTTGACCTAGAAACAAACTTTTTTAAATTAAATTGTGCAGATTATGCATCAGATAAAGAAATATGTAGCAAATGGGGCAGATCCATAATTATGTGAAAAACGCTGCGGCCGCACAATCGCATAATTCCAGAAGGCCAACCTGTAGATTTGTAGACCCTAGGCCCACATACTACTAAAATGATTCACACAGATACAGTGGGTATGCTTCATTAACTGGCCACGAGCACATGCACTCTGGCCCTTTTATTAACAGGCCCACGTCACTTGTGATGCCAGTGTTGGATGGGTGTGGGGTGTGAGTGTGGCCAGCCTACAAGGGAGTGGCTGGTAAAACAAGTGCCTGCTGAGACACTAGAGCGTGTCCAGCGGGACAATACATTCCTCCCAAACTTTATTCAAACAAAAACAAGTCCAACCTATGGAAACACACCTATGCACACAAGACACCATTTAGTCTCTCAGGGGCAGATTTACAAGCCCCTTGCGCCACTTTTGTGTCATTTTTAACATGGGAAAAGTGACGCAAAAGTGACGCAAGGGGCTTGTAAATAAGCCCCTCAGTCTCTAGAAGCAGTTGGTAAAGCTGCTTTCAGACCATCTCTCGTAACAGGATCCCTTGGTATAGCGGGGCTGCCATGGTACCACGCAAGGCTGCTTGTGGGCCGACTGCAGGATCACTGACAGGATCCAACGACTCTGTTCGTGCAACCACCAGGGTAGGTGACACAATGGTTGGTGTGCTTGCCAACAGGACACGAGGGCGGATGGGGTGTGAGATAATCCCTGGACAATTGGTCTCTTGGTGCTTTGTGGGTGTAAGGCTCCACCCTGGTGATGACTTGCTCCTTCGCTGGATTGGGCGATGCACGTTGCAACGATGATGTGGTTGCCATTTGAACTGGACGACAGTTGGCAGTGATTTGCCTGGAGTGAGGATGCCTGGAGGGTCTTCACACCACGTATCTTTGCTGGTGCTGTTCTTCTCCCGTGGCATCTGCGGTCGCGAGCAGGGATGCCATCTGACTGAAACTGCCGACTCTCGGGAACTGACGATCACACTGGGAAGGGTAGGTGAAGAGACGGTGTTGCGCTTGCTGGTGGCTTCCATATGGTTTTCCCATTGAGCTGTCTCCAGGGACATCGCTCTGCCTTGGTGGCTGTCTTGTGTCTGCGGGTACACTCTTGTCTTGTAGTGGTACAAGTCCTCGTTCTTCTCCCCTTGTTGATCTCTCCAGCGCACTTGTGTTCGTCCGGTTCTTCAGGGTGACAGGATTGTCACTCTTTTCAGTTCTTTGCGATGTGGCATCGAGCAACGCTCTGTTCTTCTTGCTTGCCGTTTGATGTGGCATCGGGCCACATGTCGCATGTCTTCTCTGCACATGCTGTAGTATCAGCTTGCCACTTGGAGTGTGCAACTCTCCTCTTGCCTGCAAGGGGCAACTGGCGACTCCGTCTTGAGGCAATGTGGGGAGGACACTACAGGGCTGTACTTCTGCAGTGGAGATGTAGAGGCTCTCCCTCCTGCATCTGGGCCAATCTAGGCCTTTACTCCCCTCTGCTCTCGGCTGGCTCCCTGAATGCTTGCTCTTTGTTTCTGTGGTGGCCATTTGGGGCGCACCTGCTTTCCTCTCCTTATTATGAGAAAGTCTTTCAGTTTTCTCTTCTCTTGTCAAGGCAGCTGCAGTGGGGGCTGTTCACCACTAGGGGCGTGCAATGTGTCAAGTTCTGACTATGTGTGCATACAAGCTCCTCTGGATCAGAACGATGCTCAGATTGGGTCCACCCCTCAATACCCCCAATTCTGCATACCATAAAGGCACAGAAGCTTGGAGTGATTGAGTGAGGGAAAGGGTAGTGGGGAAAGGAACTGCAAGGAAGGAGACCTGTAAAGAAAAGATAAAGACAATTAAGGTCTCCACTCTCACTGCTATTAGAAGATAACTTATATATATATTTTTGTTATGAAAAATACCTATCACATGGGGTGCTGCCTTATTGAACCAATGACTTTCCTTATGCACCACATTTAGTCTCATATATCCTTCCTTGCTGATATGTACAAAAATGCTGCAATACAAATGAATCACAAGTAAATTCAAAAATCCTCATTCAAAACCTTTGTAGTACTAGTGTAAGGCAGGCTATGTGTTATATAGAAATTCATACATACCATGAACACACTGTAAATCCCATGTATGTTTGTCAATGATGAATATTCTCATCAACGAATCAAATAATGTCACCAAACATTAGATTCAGAAAATCCTTTCACTTCTGTGAATGGGAAATATCCAGCCAATGGACCGAAATCAGCAAAAATCCTTTAGGTAAATGATAGTTAATCACAAAAGAAAATGTTCATCCCAAAGTGTTCATTTATCTCCCAAGTTTAAATTTCACAAGGAAAAAACTCCCCTTACAAAAATAGAAGAACCAGTCTTGTATTTTGGGAGTTTAGGAAAAAAGCAGGAAGTAAAAAATAACACTCTGTGCTTCAGCAGCACAACAATCTTAAAGTAAAAAATCAAATATTCACTTACCTGTATAATTTCAGAAGCCCAGCACGCTTTGCCAAAACAGGATAAGAATCACAGCTAATCCGCTGTTCCTAGCAACAGGCTTTTAGAGTGCAAAAGGTCATGAGACTTCCACGAAGCTTGCCTTAAGAAAATGAAAACACACCAGCTGGTGTGTATCATCATCATCATAACTTTTATTTTGATCGCACACATCCAAAAAAGTACGCAGCACAAGTATAAAAACAGAAGTATAGAACATTTGCAGATAAATATGTTAAAACCAATTTCATAAAATAGTTGTGCAAAATACAGGGTACAACAACTCTGGAGAGAATAAAGTGCTTCATGCAGATAATTTCCCACGCCTGATCCACAGTGCATACCAGAAACTTGAGAGGCCAAAAACCATTATTCTTCGGGTGTCAGTGCACAAGATTCTCATTGCCTCAAGATAGTGACCCGGACCTGCAAGTCTACACAGGATTCCAGGCAGACTTTACACGCAGGGCACAGATCGTCAGAAAAACCGCTACGGCACCACTTAGAACAGAACAGTCTGGTGGGCAAAGTCTTATAACGGAACTGTAAGAAAAGTTTGCGTGCCATAGGTGGAACAATTTCATCAATGCTTGACTCAAGAAATGGAACAGGTTTAAAATTCAGAAAGTCATTAATTAGACTAGTCACAGGTTTTACCAGGTCCTTTGCAAGTATCAATTCCCAGTACATTTCTTTCAACTTTACCCTCGGAATTTGCACCATACTTTCCGGGTTGGACCAGAATGCCTCCATCCCCAACCTCCCCAATAGTTCCATTAAGGAAATGAACCACCTGATCGATGTAGCCTTAGAGAATTTCAAGAGATCTGACAGAGCCTCTCGATAGGTTTCAAGTTCTTCCACTGTCCATAGCCTGAACCAGAACATTAACAATTTATAGTTCAACTTGTGTATCAGCTGTCTGTGGGCAAGGTCCATATACAGGGAGATCAGAGGGGAACTAGAGGGGAGATCTACCAGTGATCTTAAGAAGCAGTTTTCAATAGTTGAGAGGGGGGATGAGTTACCCTTACCCCACAGCTCTGCACCGTAAAGTGCCCCCCCTAGGACCTTGGTGTTGTAAATTTCAAGTGCTGGAGCAATTTGACGAGAAACCGTCTTCCTATGTATTTTACTAATGTGGGCGCACTGGTGAATTAGTTGCAGCTTTACTTTCTCAATATGGGCACCCCAGTAGATCGATGAGGTCAGACAGATACCTAAATAGTCAAAAACTTCAACTTGCTCCAGTTTAGTGCTACCATCCCATACAGATCTTTTTGACAGTTTATTCATTCCTCTGTTAAAAATCATATACTTGGTTTTGGCCTCATTTAAAATCAGACCCCTATCTTCACAAAACCTTATAAAATCATTCAAGAGTTGTTGAAGACCCTGCGGTGATTTAGAGATTAAAAGTGTGTCATCTGCAAACAATAATGCAGGCACTCTTCTTACGCCAATTTTGGGGGCATCACAGCCGTCCCTATCGAAAAAATCAACCACTCCGTTAATAAAGAGAGTAAAAAGAGTGGGGGCTAACACACATGCCTGTCTCACTCCACGTTGGACAGGGAAGGTTCCTGTTACTTGGTTGTTTGCGCCCCACCTGACCTGTGCTGCGTAAGATGAATGTAGTCTGATTAAAATGTCTAAAAGATTTGCCGGCATACCCATCTCTTTCAATACTCTCCAGAGTCTGGCCCGGGGGACAAGATTAAATGCTGTGCGCAAGTCAACAAAGGCCACATATAATTTCCCCCCCTTAACAACTACTTCCTTCCAATAAGTGCAGAGAAGGCAGAAGGCCTGGTCCAGAGTACTGTCTTTTGTACAAAAACCTGCCTGAAAATCACTCAAGATTTGGAACTCAGTCATCCAATCCTGTATCCTTCCTAAAACCTGTTTACAAAAGATTTTCTGAAGGGAGTCAATGAGACTTATCGGCCTATAACTCATCGGCTTGGCTCTGTCCCCTTTTTAGGTCTCGCCTAGCGACGCAGCGCATGCGCTGCTCGCCTTGGGGAGATCTATTGTCGTCGGTTTCTTAGCCGAAGGGAGACAGGAGATGTGCACGCGTCGGACAGGAGATGTGCACACGCACGGCGTCTCTTCTCTGGCGATCCCAGCTTTCACATTCGCGCGCTCCCACCGCGCTTTCACTTTCGCGCGCTCAAAGTTAGCGACTGAAGCCCATCTTTGTCCTCCCCCTCCTCCCACTCCCTCTTCTGACACAGACATCAGGAGCGGCAGGGGGTGGGATGCTACCTTACACCGAATCCCTTCACCGGCCGCTGTCGGGGAGCACACAGCTCGAAGTCGGGGTACCGTTCGAGGCGCTGGGGGTGAGTGTTGGGTATTTATCGTGTATTAATGCCCGGTTCAGTGTTGTGGCCTGCGTCCTGCTATGGGCAGGCTGTGATCTGAGCAGGGCAGACATCCCGGAGCAACTGCTGGGGGCACATTCCTGGCTGTGTTGTCTCTGGAGTGAACACCCTGCTCGGGAGCTCCTCTCCCTGAAGGGGACAGAAAAGGGGGGTGTTATGGGGCGTCAGCAAATGAATCTTCATGCCGGTTAATTAGAACTTTTTACAAGACTTGCTCAAAGGTAACAGATGTAAAAGAGGGTCGCACTCGCACAAAATAAAAATAGCGTCAAAAATAGCTGAGTGCTCAGGTCCCTCTGGAAGGATGAATCGGCGACCCTGGTAACTCTTAGGAGATTCACCTAAAAACCTAGCACGACGTACAAGACGTGTGGATAGACTCCAGATTCGGGTAACGTAAAATGAACTTTCTCTAATTTCGGACTTTCTCCCCTTCAATTTCAATGTATATTAAATACCCAGGAGTTTTCCTTAAATCTCTTCCCATATTTTGGCCCCTTTTAGTAATTTTGGACGAAAACTGTGCCTGATTCACAAAGAAGTGGAATTAGATGTGTAAATTCCGCGGTGCGTAAAAGTTTGATTCTTAAGCGCATGTGTAGTTTACTATTGTTTGAGATCTCAGTCCCATTTTCTTGTGTTTTATGCGTAAAGTGTGCATGTCGTGATATACCAGACTTGTTGCTTATTTGATGTTTTCTATCGCACGAAGTAGACCCTGGAAGCGTAAAGGCGCTTTAAAAGTAATTTTACAAACGGACATTGAAATAACGGGTTATAAAAAGATGTGGAAACAGTAAAAACGCGATGTACAATAAAAAGTGGACTAGATATTCAGTGAAACAAATAATGGAAGTAAATCGAATATGCTTGTAGATCGTGATAAAGTTGCCGTGTCACAGCTTAACAAAATAAAGCAAAGTGCAAAATATAAAAATATCTATTTATATTTCATGTGCGCTGGTAACCTATATGTTACATCCAGTGATTTGCACATTATAATCTTTTCCAGCTATTCTGTGCCTAGAACCGTCTTTGTGAACCGCCATTAGGCTGTCATAAGCCATTAAATATTAATGAGGCCGAAGGCACCTCGGTGGGTTCTTGCGCCTGCTGCAGAAGTCTGTGTGCAATCTGCAGGATCGAATTTCATGCGACCTGATTCATGGGTGCAGGGGGGATAAAAGGAGTGCCACCGAGTTGGGTAATAGTAACACATGTTATTTCCCAACACTGCGGTTGGGGTCAACACATTCTTGTCAACATTTGAGAAATCCAAGAGGGACATTTCCAAACAGGAGGAAAAACAAGCATTTGCAATGCAATAGGTCTCGCATTTACGCGACTTTAAGCTATTGGCATTGTAAATAACAATGCCTTTTATTTATGTTTCAAAAACAAAAATAAAAGGCATTGTTATTTGCAATGTCAATAGCTCAAACTCGCGTAAATGCGAGACCTATTGCATTGCAAATGCTTGTTTGTAAATGGGCACTATCTCTGCAATCTGCCACGATGATGGTATGGGAGCACCAGACATGATCAGGTTTGTTACCAAATTTATGTAGGAACCCCAGAGCGATATATCCTCTCTATACAGATCATTGAAAATTCTGTCTGGTCCGGGGGCTCGCGCAGGCACACAAGATGAAATCGCCATTTGGGTTTCCTCCATTGAGAAAACCAGAATTTCACCTTCCCCACCAAGGGTCTCAACCCACATCTCACTAGTCTCATTACTTGCATGATTGCCGTTACCATAAAGAGAGCTAAAATAAGCGACACACTCTTCGGGCTGGACAGTGTATTCCAAGGCTGGCCTATTTCCCTTAAGTCAATATGCTGCTTTTCTCCAAAAAGTCTTGGGGTCTTTATCAGTCAATGCGGTGTGTAGGGAAAACGAAAGAGAACCCTCCCAATCCTTTTTAGCTCTATCAATGGCCTGCCTGTACTTGGCTCTACAAATCACAATCTCAGGACGTGCCCTTCGTTTTACTGCACTAATAAGCGCCCCCTTGGCTTTCCTGCAGTCCTGGTTGCACCAGGCGCTCTTGGTGTCCTGCATCGGGTTTGTGCAGTGTCCCCCCCTTTTCCGCACTTTAGGAGGCCGACTAAGCATAGCCCTTATCTCACTAAAAAACAACTCATGGCAAGGTCCCAGACTCTCCACAGCGTCCTTGGCGGGGAGTTTTACTAACTCCTTAATCAACTGCCGCGCTTTACTCTTAACTGCTTCAAGGGCTACCGGATGCTCTTCCACCCAACCCCACTTGATTGATCTTTGGTTGTTTGTAACAGAGAGCACACCCAAATCAGGGCACCCCCTGATATTGATCTGTGGGGTGCCTAGTTTAATAAGAGTAAGGGCAAGGGCGTTGTGGTCACTCTCGAATCTTTTAACCACTGCCATATCATCCACTAAGGGCCAGAGATTGGGAGTAATTAAGCAATAGTCAATTCTACTTGTGTTGCCAGGTCTATTAAAAGTACAGTCCCCATTAGGATCAGACCTAGTTCTCCCATTTGTTGCTCTTAAATCATATTGCAGAGTAAGGGCGAGCACCTGGCCTCCTCTCTTTGTCCATCTTACTTTTGGTAGGTCTAAAGTTGGAATTGACCACTCACGATCCCAATCCTCAGTCAAATCTGGAGGGGTAAGGGCAAGGGGTTCAAAAGTGCAATTAAAATCGCCTGCCACTAATACAGGGGCACTATCCGAATACTCAGCCAGAGCGTGATCTAGTATGTGAATAGTATTTGTTTCCTCTAGGGCACGGACCACTCTATTATAGACATTAAAAATTCTAACCTTCCAACCACTGTACAAAGTCAGCTCAAAGGCTAAAATGTCCTGTGAGTCAACATGAAGGAGCTTGACTTTAGACCCCAGTGCATTTTTCACCCAAGCTGCTAGGCCTCCAGAGGGTCTACCCTGCTCTTTCCTAGTAGCATCAATGGCGTAGGCAGAAAAACCACTTCTAAAGGGGTGGACATACTCCATGTTTCCTGAAATAGGATTACATCATAGGTGTCCACAAAACTGCACCAATCTGGATCAGATAGCAATTTTGAAATCCATGCCACGTTCCACACTAAAACCCTGAAAACAGGGGACCCACCTTCTATAGTGCCACATCTAGGAACTATACCACTAGTTACATTAGCAGTGGGAGGCTCACCACAAGTCTCAATATTATGTGCTAGACCTCTAAGTGTTGGAACTTCTGGTAGGGGCGGACTCAACGGGGGCCCTGGATACCCTGGTTTCTGTCGAGAGACATTCTGTCACCGGGCTGCAGTCACCTTTGGCCGTTCCCTACTCCACAAGGGCAGGTGCATGCTCTGACCCCAGTAGATCTATGGGGCACTAGCTCCAGCCTTAGTGGGCGTCTATACCTAATAGAAATAGAAGTGTTTACCGGTAGAATCAATCGCCAGTAGCCCAGTGACCATGTCCTTATCAAAAAATCTAACTTCAATCGTATCCCTAGCAGCCCCGGGTGAGCTAAATCTTCCTACGGATTTGATATCATCTCTGATAATGGAGTAACAGTGACGGGTAGATCTCAGCCAGTGAATGACTTTGTTTTTTAACGAATCTTGGTCTTCAGACCCAGCCCAAGAGAGTTTGGGAACTTCAGTGAACTAAACCACATCTTGAACACCCTGGTTACTCGGCCTCATATAGACTCCATCCCTTACTGACCCCATCCCCTGTGTCTCCCGCACCCCAACCTGGGAGTATACCCTTCATCTAGGATCACCTCACCTCTATCTGGGGCCCCAAGTCCGGCCCTGACATAACCAACTCCCAGCTGTGTATTTCTTGCTGCTAGTGCAGCTGTGTCATTTGGGTGGTGATTCCTAGTGCAATCTGAGGGTTGATATAAAATACTTGCAGGGGCGACTTTATTAGAGGGCTCAGCATGCCCACATGGATGAGGCCTTATGCCCCTATCCTCTACTGTAAATTGTGACGCTGATGAGGGTGCTGAAAAAGACACATGGTACACCCCCTTCCCACAGGCTGCTCTCTCGGTTAGGGTAGCAACCTCCATTCTGAGGGCAACAACCTCCTCTCTCAGTGACTAAATCAGCGATTTCAATGCATGCACCTCAGAAACAGGCACTTTACAAAGCTCATTGGGATTATTTAGTCCGACTCCTGGGCCCCCTATCTCCTCATGAACAAGGACATCAAATCTGTTGTGGCACTCGACTTGAGTAACATGTGCCACATTAGGGGACCCACTCGACTCGGTGCGTTGTGCAGATGTGGCCGAATCAGATTCCGGATCGGAAGGTCTTTTTACCAGGCCCTTGCTCCTCCCTTTGGAGCATTGATTAAACATTTGTGGAATTAACTTGGCTGATTTTTTCCCTTGTGATGGCTTGGGTGAGATGAGTCTGAGATGAGTCTGAAAAATGGAACCGGAGAACCTCCGATCCCAAGCACAGCGCACAGCAAAAAGCCCCTAGGGTTTCAGTTATGATTTTAAAAGATGCCTTGTTAATTTTATAGCAACAAATAAATCAAATGCACCAATATATTTTTCTGAAAAGATTCTTTTTATATTCATGATCGTTTTATTAAACTGAAAACAGTGTATTCAACACTATCAAAATTCATACACAAAGCTTAACAAAACAGACAGTGTGAGCGGTACAAGAAGATCATTGTACATGTCTGTGAATAATGTTGTGAAGTCAGTCTCCTGTTCCAAAATTTCCCATCTCCTGAAACCCTAGGGGCTTTTTGCTGTGCTTGGGATCGGAGGTTCTCCGGTTCCATTTTTCAGAATTGTGTTCACAGGGCCATCAGGCAGGTCTCTTACCACACAGCTGCACGCACGGTCAAACCCAGTTGTCATCTTATACTGATTGAATAGAACTCTTCACATTAGGTGTGCAGGCAGACCCACATTTTTTCATTGGGTGAGATGAGTGTCAGAGCTACAGAATTTTCGCCTGTATTTATGGCTGATCTGACTGAGTTACCTGCCTGAGTAGGAGAGCTCGATGGACCGACATCAGCTATTTCCTGGCACTCAGTCAATATTGACTCAATTCGGTCCATGGTCTCGTGGCAGACTGCACCAAGGGACTTCTTTTTCCTTTTAGGATTATCCATGCCCTGAGCCTTATCGTGACCTTTTCTTTTACCCATCTTTCTCGGATCCCCTCGGTTAATTATATACAACCACTGCTCTCTAAGGAGAAATACTCAGCAGCTGTCACCAAACCCCCAAGCCCACAGGGACAAAGGAAGGAGGAAGAATGGCCACCTAACAATATTTGGGATCAACTTTACAGCTTCAAATTTCAATAAAAGAAGTAAGGGAGGTAAATATCAATGGAGGACGATTCAACCCGCTATACCAAGAGGGACCAGCTTACTGCAGAGCCAAAGGTGGGGGGGGGGGGGCACCTCTTCCTGCCGCTGACGGGCGCAGACGGGCCCGCCCTTGGCCCAGGCGGGCCCGCCCTTGGCCCAGGCACGCCTGCGCGCGTCCCGCGCAGAATTTATGCACCTCCGGGCGCTTGCAGCCTCGTGTCGGCGCCTCCTGGCGCTATGGATTATGGGGGCTGGAGTCCCGTGGCAGCAGGCGGCGATGTGGAAAGGTGTGTATCAAAGAACAACCAGAGAAATCCTTCCCTGGTACTTTAACAGGAAACTTGAGAACGACAGAAAAGGCAGACCTCCATTAGCCACCAAAATCCACAGTTCCTTTTACTGGAAAACATAGAAATGCTGCTAAAACCGGTAGCCATAAATCCTCACTTCTTCAGCTCACTCGAGAACAAAACTGACTTCACAGGTGAATGGAATTACTCACGTCAGCCTACGTGCAAGTACTCTATTTATAGTCACTCCCCCTCATGACTGATTGAGCTGTTCACAATGGATCATGGGAGTTGTAGTGAAATATGCCTATAGAGGAAATAACATTGTATTACCTTTTTTTATTGTGGGTTTTTTGAGCCTGAATATGAAACTTGAAGGCGCCTATGCCTGCCTTTTCCTGACACAATGTCCCTTGGCCAGTCACAGCTCTGGTCTCCGCTGAAGCATGGGAGATGGGTAGCTGTGCTGGTAACTCCCCCCTCAGTTGAGTCTGTGCAGGGGGAAAACGTGGCTACCAGTCAGGTTTGCTGTTTAACCCTCAAACATCCTTTCTAGTGCAGAGTGCAGGCACTTTATTGGGCATGAGTCTCTGCCTCGTTGAGGCTGTTTAATTGCAGATTGCAGTCATGTTCTGATGCTGTACCATGATTGTCCACTAGGTGGCACTCGGCACTGTGGCCACTTCTGACAGGGCAGCTCTACTCCACTGCAGGCCGTGAGTGATGGAGCTGCGGGCAGCATGTCCCTTTACAATCATAGCCCCGGGGCAACTTCAGGTGTATCCCTATCGTCGGGTGCGTTGTGGCAAAACGGCAGCGAGGTGGCACTGCAGCTGCAGTTTAAAGTACCTCTGCAGTTACAGAATCGGTGGGCCTTTGCCGCTGATGCAGTGCTCTGTGCAGGAATGTGCTGGGTTTTGCTCCATGCAGGAGCGGCCACTCTTGTTCCTGCAGGCGGGCTTCTGGGGGAGATCTCTGCACTTCCTGGCAGCAGCAAGGAGGTGACTGACTGCCAGGGACGCATATTGCTCTTTGCGCCCAGCCTTGCCTACATGCTGGGCAGGTGCGGTCTTTTCCCGCGGTTTGTGCCTGTTCAAGGGTAGGTCAGGGCAGTACAGGAACTCGTGGGAGCTGCAGCGGTACAACGTGCACAGTTCCGCCTCATTAGGAAGGCTCTCCCCCCTTCTTTTCTCCCTCGGACAGCAGGAAGCAGGCGGGGAAGCTTGTTGGAGCTCTGGGGACAGAAAGCGCAGGGGTCACTCGCCCCATTTCACGCCAGTGACAATCAGTCGCAGGCCCTTTCACTGCCTACCGTGATGGGCATGGGGCACTCATTCCTCGCTGCAGTGACCGCCTCAGGGTCCGCGCATCAGCGGTGGGGCTGGCGGGTGCTTACAGAGAATTATGCAGGGTCTTCATGTGCCGATGTACCGCCATGGCTGATGTACGTGACTCGCTGGAGTAAGCATGCGTGGCTCACTTTGTTGAGAGAGCGCTGCTCCTTTCCCCCCCTCCACCAGGGACAAACGGTGGTAGGTTGAGGTAGATTATAGGCACTTCACTAGGTAGGGGCTTTGCGTGGACCCAGGCATACTTTGCTGTGCAGGCCCTTTGTCGGTGTCTTCACCGAGGATTCGAGGAACTAGTTTCTGCTTGACTGCGCTGCTCGCTTTGCACAGTCCCTCAGCAGGCAAACGGTTGCAGATGCAGTGAGGTGTTGGAGGTCACTGTTTTCTCGCCTTCATGCAGGCAGTGAGTTCACCCTCATCTTGGGGTGACGTGTAGACAGTCGCCGTAGTGCCTACTGTCGTTTCTCTTCCACCTTCATGGCGGGCGAGGCTCAAGGCGGCACAGCACGTGGGGTCAGACCCCTCGTCACCAGCGTAGAGTTGTGGGCCCTAGGCCCACATGCTACTAAAATGATTCACACAGACACCGTGGGTATGCTTCGTTAACTGGCCACGACCACGTGCACGCTGGCCTTTTTATTAAATGGCCCATGTCACTTGTGACGCCCGTGTTAGATGGGTGTGGGGTGTGAGTGTGGCCAGCCCTCGAGGGAGTGGCTGGTAAAACAAGTACCTGCTGAGACACTAGAACGTGTCCAGCAGGACCCTACACAGCCTACAAACCATCAATTGACTTCCCCACAACATTTCTACAACACCGGTAAGGTCATGATTCAAGCTAAAGACATTTGTCGCTCTCTTTTCGACCACCTGATTCCATCCCTGCTCACCATCCCTGGCACTTCGATCCCTCCTGACTCTCCTATGGACACTTCCCTCAATTCCCTTGCGCCTTTCCCTATCCATCTGGACACAAGAAGGCAGCTCCCCCAAGAGGATCAGGCCTCCTCTCTGGCCCACCCGCTCCCCTTCTTCCATTATCCTCAACACCCCAGCGCAGCCAATGGCCAGCACTCTCATTTGCCCCCACGTACCATCCCGGGACTCTGAAGAAACCTTCCCTCCAACTAGGTTATTCACCCCCTTATCCAATCCATTTTTCCACCAGTCAGATTACCCAGCTCACATAGCGACCTCTCCACAATACGCTTTCCCTTCTTATCCACCCACCCTTCTTCCCCTGCTTCCTCTCCCATTAACCTGAATCCTTCCCAAAGCCCATACATCTCTTCTCACCCCACCCTCATTCCTGTACTGCTGCTCGACCCATTACCCGCCTATGACAACCTCCACCTTTCCCCTCCCCCTTTCTCTAGCCAAGAAGAACCATCCACTTTCTACATCTACCCTCTGGGTCAATTTTCCTCATCGTGCATGTCTCCGGGCCCCATACACTCACTTTACCCAGCTCACATGCCATCTCACTTCCTTCTCTCTTCACTTCCCCGATCCCCCACCTACCGTCATCCCAACACAGCCTTCACCTTTCTCCACCTCATTTAAAACACTGCACATCTATTTCTTTCAATCAATGCCATGAGAATTTTCTCTTCACCACAGCTGCATCCACACTTATTACCAATAAAAACCAGTTGACAATACTCCCTCCACATTATAATCCTAAACACCAGCACATCTTTCCCTTCCCCCTGCACGTCCCTCTCAAGTTGAACTTCCTTCGAAACCCGCCGCCCCTACCAAGCAGCATAACATTCCGTGCTTAGCTCTGCTCTCCTTAGAAAATAAACTAGGCCACCTCATCTCCTCAAGCTCCAAACTTGAAGCTACCACCTCCCACCTAAGCTCTAAAATATCCACTTTACCCGACTCGCTACTCCCCTTGGCGAGTGCACAATACCCCAAACTCCTTATCCCAAGGAGTACTCTCCTCCCACATCCCAAAAAAGCTGCACACAATCTGTCCCCAACAGACGTTTCCAATTTATTGACTAGCTACAATACTTCTAACTCCCCCACCTTCTCTTCTCCAGACAACACTAATCATTGCACTACACCGACCATCTCCCTGGCCCGAACCAAAAGCCAGCCATTTACAACCCAGTCACCAAAATACAGGAACATCACCCCTATGGCTTCTAAACGCCCTGAAACCCCCTTCACCAAAATAGTCATACCAGAGTTGCACTGTTTGCTTCACAACTGTAGATCTACAACTTAACACAAGTTGGAAATCTCAGACACCATCAATCAATGCAATCTTGATATACTTTTCCTCACCAAGACATGGTTCAATGACACCTCTCATACTACTTTCGATGTTCTGCTCCCCCCGGACTATAGAATGATAGAGAGGGTAAAGTCGGGGGAGGCGTCGCAGTTGTCTTCAGACACTCCCTTAAATTCAAGGAATTTCCCAGTAGCTCTTTCCGCACCTTCGAATGCCTTCCTCTGGAACCTCAAGTACAGCACAGCTCCCCTTTCAGGTTTCATGCCATTTATCACCCGCCAGGTGACTGCTCTGCCTTCACAGAGGAATTCACTGACTTTGCTAGTGACCAATACTCACAAAGCGACAAATTGATCTTTCTTGGAGACTTTCATTTTCACTGGGGCATTTTGGAAGATTCAGCTGCCAACCAGCTTGCCACATTTCTCTCAGGAAATGATCTCTTACAACACAGCACAAAACCAACACATACAAAAGGGCTTCACGCTTGGCCTTATTATTTCCAAAGAAGCTATGCTAACAGCCGTTGATCCTTTAACAGTAAACTGGTCTGACCACTTTCTCATCCCCTTCTCATTGCACCTATCTCATTCTGTAACCCTTGGCCAATCTAAAAGGACGACTATCTGGTTCCGCAACTCTAAAAACATCGACCATGACACTCTCTGCAACACAGCTATGAAGGCACTTCCAGTCTTCAGCCCCAACTCTGATGTCAATGATTTGACCACCCAGTGTCTCACCATTCTTTCAGTCGGGATTGACAATGTTGCTCCACTACAAAGCAAAAAGAACAGGCCCACTCCTTCTGCAGCATAGTTCATTAAAGCCCTCATTGAAGAAAGAAAGAACCTGAGGTACCTGGAGAAGCAATGGAGACCATTCCCTTCCAACATTAATCTCTCTAATCTCCGTTACGCAAGATCACGCTATCACAAACACATCTTTAGTGAAAAAGCGAATGACTTCAGAACTCTCCTAGACTCCACCAAGAACAGACTTAAAAAGCTACTTGACCTTATCAAAACTACCAGCAACTCTTCCTCAACCATCAAATTTGACGACCGTCCCAAGAAAGCATCAGAATTTGCACTATTCTTCAATGAAAAAGTGAGATCGCTTGTTGACCTCGACACCCATCCTACCCTCCTTGAGGACTGCAAATCCAAAGTCTCCTGGCAGAGATTTGATGTCATCACCGAAGATGCCCTCCTCAAGAGCATTCTGAAAAGAAAACCTTCAAACTATTCTTTTGATCCCATCTCTAGCAACATTGCATTGGACTTCTACATCTACACGCTCCCCTACTGTACCAGTCTGGTTAACCTCTTCCTCAGTCAAGGCTCCTGATCCAGCGGGTTACTAGCAACAAGCATTCATACACCGAATACTCACCTGGGCCCATTCATTCATACTATGCTAGCAATTTCCGCTGGTGGGTCAGTTGTACTCTTTATCAATATCCCTGCTACCAATTACCTTTTCTGATTGAAGAGTAATGACTTACCAATGGACCCTTTGATAATTGGGAAGTTTAAAATGAGAAAATATAATACAATTTCATAAATCTAAAATAATCACTGACTCAGGAAGTTTTTTTAAAATGTTTATCTAAATTCTTTAGCAGAGTAAATTACAAACCACATAATACTTAATCGCATATCAAGGAGGAAGCATATTAAATAATCACCTATTTAATCAAATGACGGTCCCTCAGAAAGAAGATAGAGACAGCTAAAGGTTTACGCTTATAGTTACCTAAGAGTGTGAGAACCAAACCCCTTGGCCAAGGAGTTGGAAAGATGGGTCCCAAGAAGGATGAAGACCAAGGACCTCCGGACCAGGTTCAGAACAGGATAGGTGACCTCTCTACCAACGACGCCTGCGTCGTTCCCCTCTCTGTCACTTCGTTCCTCCTCGATTCTTCCGTGTCTTCTTTCTAATGGAATCCACCGCCCCCACCTCAGGACCTCTTTGGACAGCGGTTCAGTCTGCAATCGATCAGCTTGTTCTGTGGTTCTCAGAGCTGACAGCCTCATCGCTAGCTAATTAGCTAATTCTATATCTATTATACCCTTCTACACCCAGGTACCTCCCATTAATGTTTCAAAATTATGGGCCCACTACTTCTGATTGGACAGGGACAGGGGGTTGATCCTCACACCATGACATTTTAGTTCAATTTCTTTAAGCCCATTGTTTAAAATACCGCCCCTCACAATTAATACATTTGCTTTATTTCCCACCCGTCTCACGACAAAATTTAATACAAAATGTATATACATTGTTGCAGTTGATAGAACATCTCAGATGTACAGTGGAGGTGACCAACGGGTCGTGTCCTTGGATATCTTCCAAGTTGACTTCATCGCTTTGTCTTGTTATTTTCAGAGCGCATGCGCACATTCCATGGCTCTTGAGCTGCTGTTCAGTTAACCCAGGCCCAATTTACGAACTAATAGAAAATCAAAGAAGAAACATATTAAAATCAAAAATAAATGTTTTCACTGTATACCCCCTACTTCTACTCTATTCCCGTTTAATTAAAATCTATCCCGCATTATTAGCGTTAGAAATACCACATTATTAATTGCAGCAAATGCATAAGCTTTAGCATGTGAGAACATCAAGCGGCCATTTTAGCATACACTGCGCAGAAGCAAAGATTCCCTCCAAGCAAAGAAAGACGTCATACCACGTGATATGGTTGACACATGCGCAATGGAGTTCCCGCGCTTTAGCGGCCATTTTGGATTAGACAAGGATTACTTATTTGTTTATAACACATAGGCAAGCGTCTCTCGGATAAGGTGTAGTGTATGCACTTATTAATAAAGACATTACAAAGTTTAATTAATTAATACTGTGAGAGGATTGCTTACGAGCAAGTCTCATTGTGAGTCCTTGCTCCATCACTCCCTAACTGTTGCCCTCAAAACTGGACAGGTTACCCCACTTCTAAAGAATCCCTCTGCTGATGTAAATAACCTCAACAATTTCCGCTCTATCACCAACCTCCGTTTTCTTGCTAAAATTACCGAAAGATATGCAGCGGAGCAACTCTCCCAACATATCAAGGACAACCTTCTTGACGAATTTCAATCTCGCTTTACTCAAGGCTGCAGCAGTGAAGCAGCCCTGCTACAAGTTATCAACGATGCCCTGCAAATACTTGACTCAGGCAAGCCCTGTCTCCTGATCCTTCTGGTCCTATCTGCAGCCTTTGACACTGTTAATCACTACACTCTTCTGACCACATTAAATCAAAGAATGGTTTTTAAGGCACAGTGCTCAAATGGTTTGAATGATACCTCTTGGGCAGATCTCAAATGATCAAAATAGCAAACTGTCTCTCTACATCAAAGGCTGTGGAACAAGGCGTCCCTCAAGGCTCGATCCTTGCACCCACCCTGTTCAATCTATACATGGAACAGTTGGGAAATCTCCTAACAAAGTCCAGGATCCATTATCACCTCTATGCTGATGACACCCAAATCTACCTAAAGGTGTCCTCTGCACACGACATTTCAATCCTCAATACCACCCTCAACTTCATCCAAGATTGGATGTCAACTCATCATCTAATTCTGAACCCCTCCAAAACTGAATTCCTTCTCCTCTCTACCTCAAACTCTCCTCCTCCTCTTCAATCATGGATGGACAATCTGGACATACTTAACAACAAACCTACCATCGTTGAAAGCGCCAAATCTTTAGGCGTCATCCTAGACAAAAGACTCAGATCTGCGTGCAGCCTTCGACTTACTTCATCGAAGACTTCTGTGGAAGGTGTTAAATGAAATAGGGGCACCAGCCAACCTGATTAATTTAATTGCAAGGCTGCACTAAAATAATTACGCCCAGGTACAAAGGGGCAACCAAGGGGAATTAGAGCAGATTCCAATTCGTCATGGGGTACGCCAAGGTTGCGTTTTGGCTCCTGCTCTGCTTACATTATATATAAATGATGTCGTTAAGGAACTGCAGGACTGTAACAACGACTCTCCTGTATTGAATGGTAACAAGATTTCTATTTTACTTTTTGCTGATGATTCCTTACTCATATCGAAAACCTGTACCGGCCTTCAAAATGTAATTAACAAGTTTCAGAACTTCTGTGTTTCTAGGGGCTTGGAAATAAATGCAACAAAAACGAAATGCCTGATTTTTGGGAAAGGTCCCATGAGAAATAGCAATGTGATAGTGGCTGACGAACCTCTTGAAAGAGTGTATTGCTTTGATTATCTGGGTGTCAAACTGACCGACAAGCTTTGTTGGGAATCCCAGTTTAGAAAAAGCACCTTACTTCTGACACAAAGATCCAAAGCAATACTCAGATTGCATAAACAGACCCGGTACAGAGCCATATCCCCAGCTTTGGAGGCATATCGAGCCAAAGCACTGGGTGCTGCCTTTTTCGGTGCCGAAGTCTGGGGGTATGGGGTACTCAGAAATTACCAGTGGAGGAGAATAAATATATCAGATCACTTATCTGTGTTCCTTCAAATACACCCCTTATTCCACTTTTCTTGGACTTTGGTAGCAAACATATTGCAGATATGGCACACCTGTTGCAGTAACCTCCCCACTTTTTGCCAGATTTCTAATGCACTTTGACTTGATGTGCCCTGGGTCCCTGCCAATCAGGTTCCCTGGGCCTGTGTTCTTAACCAAAACTGTACCTTTGTACCCCCAATTGACACTCTCTGGCCACATGTAAGTCCCTTATTAAAGGTACCATGGGTACCAAGGGCACTGTGACCAGGGAAGGCCTCCAGGGGCTGCAGCACATATTGTGCCACCCTTAGAGGTCCTGTACCTTAACACACACAGACTGCCATTGCAGGCTGAGTGTTTTGGTGCAGAGAAATGTGAAGGGTCGACATGGCACACATACCTTTGTGCCATGCCTGCAACCCACTGCCTATAGTATAGGTAAGAATCACTATAGCTGGGTGCATTATACCACTGGTGAGGATACAGTTGCATGAGGACTGTACCCCTACAGTGTCTAAGTCCATTATTAGACATTGTAAGTGCAGTAAAGCCATAAAGAGTATATGGTCTGGAAGTTTGTCATTACGAGCTCCACAGCACCATAATGGCTTTACTGAATTCTGGGAAGTTTGGTAGCAAACCTCTCAGCATAATAAACCCACACTGATGCCAGTGTGGGATTTATTATACCATGCACTCAGAGGGCATCTTAGAGATGCCCCCGGAAAAACGACCAGGCTCTAGTGGGTTTCCTGACTGGTAAACACCAGCCTGACACCACGAGACATGTTTCCCGACCCCTAGGGTGGGAGCCTTTTCTCCCTGGGCCCAGAAACAAAGCATTTCCTGAGCGGAGGTGGTCACACCTCCCCCAGGTCAGGAAGAGCCATTTGTGGCATGGGAGCTTCAAAGGCCTTGCCGCCTTCGTAACACGACCCCCATCCTCTCCTGCTATCAGGAGCAGGCCCCCTTCCTGTCTCACTTCCTTTTCGGTGGGAGGGCAGGCGGGAAAAATTAGAACAGCCCAGTAGGTGTGCCCATCTCTGCCAACTCCACCCCTCAGGTGGGGGAAGCGAGGTGAAGCCCACTCTTCAGTGCCTGTCATCTTGCAGATGGCAGGCACTCTCCAATCAGTGTTAGGGATTGTGCCCACTACCCCTCGTGTAGTCACCCTAAGGTCAGTAGCTCATTGGCTACTGACCTCGAGACCTCTAAAATGCCCCCTAAATACAGTATTTAGGGGGCAGCCCTGAACCTTGAAGAGAGATTCCCGCAACCTACAAAGAAGAAGGACGAAAGAATATGCCTAACAGAGAAGACTGCAGAGAAGAACTGACTTGGCCCAAGCCCTACCGGCCCGTCTGCAGTTTCCAGAGATCCTGTGCCAAAAGTCGCCTTGTCCTGTAGCCTGCAACCTCCAGAACCCCTGGGAGGTCTGACTGCCTTCAACAAAGGCCGGATCTCCAGTGAACAGCAGCCCTGTTCAAAAGAAACACCAAAGAAAGACTCCGAGCCTGCTGAGGACAAAGAAACCCACGCCTGAAACCACCACTGCACCCTACACCTATGGCCTGAGTCCGGGTGGCCCATCGGTCCCAGCGAGGTCCCCCAGCGCTCCAGAGTCCGAGTCCACCATGGGTTGACCCCTTCAGGACTCCCTGACATCGTCTGCAGCCTTTGCACTGAGAACCCCCCAACCGTGAGTGGCCCAGTAAGGTTAAATCTGACCTCAAAAGTCACCCCTGCATCCGGCCGCCCTGCGCCCTGGAGGAGAGGACCTGAGGTGCACTTACGTCCTCGAGCCCTCCAACTTACATGCCCAGCTGTTGGTTCCTCCTGGAAGACTTCCTGGACCGAGCCTGCAGCTAAAAACCAAAATCGGCAATCCCCATTGAAAACAACAGGGTACCCGATGCCAAATCAGCACCCTGCACCCGGCCACCCCTGTGCCGCTGTGGGTGCACCTTGTGTGCTAACTTGGATCCCTATTTGCCCTGACCTAAACCCTAGGAGCTTTGGTCCCACATCCAAGTGGCGTGCCCGTGAGAAGCCACCAACCGGAGGCCCCCTATCCCTCATTGGATAACATTGGGCCTTAGCACTCTGCACCTGGCTGCCCTAGTGCCGCTGAGGGTGCTTTTTGAGTGCATCCTCGACCCTGGGGGAACCCTTGTTCTAACCCCAGAAACTCAGCCCCAAATACCTAATTTTTCTCCATAGGATTGCATTGACTGTTTTCCTCTGAAAAACTTCAAATGTTGAGTGTATTTGTATGGAAACATAAGAAACTGTGGTTTTTTTAAAACTGTTTTACTTACCTTTTATCTAGGAAATGACCCAGTGTGATATCTAGGCATATCACACTGAGTAGAAAAAGTAATCTAAAAAGTTAAGGAACTCATACAACATAAAAATCAAAGATGCAAAAGCCGACTTCTTTAGAACTCAGCTTAACCAAGCCAAAAATCGTCCCCAAAAACTTTTTGAAATTGTCAAGCAACAATCGCTCAATGCACCAAACCAGCCAGACCATGGTGACATCATTCCCCCAACCTGTGAGGAATTGGCCTCATTCTTCTTGGAGAAAACAAAAACCTTTGAAAACGGCCTACAATCAAAGAGGGATCTTCTTCCAACTACAGGGCTTGCTTCCCCACTCGCCTCTCTGGGCTCGGACTGGTTCGGTCCCCCTGGAGATGTCCCTAAGAACAATGCCCCCAGGCACATCTTCACTCCCCTCAGCGAAAGTGACATCTATAACATTCTTCTAGCGATCAACCCATCTAACCACTTCAGCGACCCACTACCACCTCCACTCTTCAAAGAAATAAAAGCTGCCATTCTCCCCTTATGGTCTAAGATTGCTAACGCCTTACTCTTGAAAGGCACTATCCCAGACTGCCTAAAAGTAGGGCAGGTAACCCCCATTCTAAAAAAACAACGCAGACTGTTCAGATCTTAACAACTTCCGCCCTATCTCTAACATCCCCACTCTGGCAAAACTTCTAGAAAAATGCGTGCAAATTCAACTCTGCATCCACATAGAGAACTTCCAACTCCTGGATCAACATCAATCCGGTTTTCGTCAAGGACACAGCACAGAATCTGCACTCACTCACATCATGGATGACATATTAAAAATGCTAGACCAAAATGAATCATGTCTTTTGATTCTACTTGACTTATCTTCTGCCTTCGACACTGTTAAACACGACAGTTTACTGTTCATACTGGAACGAAGGATGGGCCTATCAGGTCCTGCATTGCAATGGTTTACGTCATTCCTCCACAACAGAACCCAAAGAGTCAAGGTGAATCAATCCCTCACTCAGGCCCTCGTGGTCAATATAGGGGTACTGCTGGGGTCCACCCTTTTACCCTTTCTCTTCAACTTATTACTGGAACCTCTTGCAAATGCACTGAACTCTGCGAACATTCTTTATCACATGTATGCAGATGACACTCAATTGTATCTGAAAATCTCCTCCCCAGAAGACTTCATTTCCCTCAACTCTACCCTGCAGAACACTCAAAACTGGCTCACTGGTAACCATCTCAAGCTCAACACTTCCAAAACGGAATTCCTCCTCATCGCTCCTCCTAATCACACTCCCAAGATCGACCTCTGGATGAAGCATCTAACAGCATTCAACTGTTCTCCTCACATTATTGATTCCGCTAAATCCCTTGGAATTACACTAGACAAACACTTGAATATGCAGAATCATATCAGCAATGCCACCAAAGGAGCTAATTACCAGATGAGTATACTAAGGAAACTTAAACCCTTCCTACCACTAGACGACTTTAAGCTGGTGGTCCAAGCTCTTGTATTGCCTAGATTAGACTACGGAAGCTCCACTCTTTGCGGTCTTCCTAAATACAATATGGCCCTGCTAAGGGCCTCCCTTAATGCTGCGGCCAGACTGATAACCGGTATAAAAAAGAAATAATCACATATCTCCAGCCCTAAAAACTCTAAACTGGCTGCCGTATGAAGCAAGAATACAGCTAAAGATTGCTTGCATGACTCATAAAGCCCTACATTTCAAGACCCCATATATCTGGCACAAAAGCTAGAGTTATCAGGGGGATGCAGATTCTCACGAAGTGTGAGTTCACTGCTACTGAAACCACAGATTTTCCACAAAATGAGAATGAGCTACAGAGCCTTCTCGGGTTTCGCCCGAAGATATGGAACTCTCTGCCACCAGATGTCCTCAAATCTCATCTACTTCTTCATTCAAAAAAGTGAAAACTATTCTAATAAACAAGTTTTTGCCCTAAGATAATCCCTGTATGGTCTTGGGAGAGCACATTATGTCTTATTGTTTATTTCCCTGCCTATTATTCCAATACTCTGTATGACTACTACATTGATGTGCAACCATAGATACCAGTTTTACCATGCTACTCTCATATTTGTGACAAGTGTCTATTCTTACAACTGTATCCTACCTACCCTATAATGTAAAGTGCTCTGATACACTCTTGGGTAATGTTCGCCCTATACAAAACTTTATAAATAAAAAATTAAAATGGTGTAGGAGAATGGGACTAAGCCGACTCTGGGATAGTCCTGAGAAAATCAGAAAGTCTGAGGTTGCTGTACTCAAAACCAGGCATTGGGCTTCCTGCATGACCAACAACTAGCAATGGCTTCTTTAGATTGTCTGACCGATCAGTTCCTTGAATTCAAGTCTAGCTCACTGTTTGAAGTTTTCCTTGATATAATTTCTCCCCCCCCCCCAGGCCAAAAGTCTGTTTGTGAGATTTTTGTTGGGTAGCCTGCCACTAAAAACCTTGACGAGTAAGTGGGCAAGGGAGCAAAATTCCGACAAATGCCCTGCCTGTGGGGAAGTTCCTGAGACTGAGGTACACGTTTTGTTTTTCTGCCGAGACTATCGTGGCCTCCACAGGAAATGGATATGCCCTGTCTGTTTAAACCTGAAGGTTAATTCTTATAAAATTGCATACAGAATTTTAAAAACTGACACCTCTAAAACAATAGTTCTTTCTGTAAGTCGGTTTTTAGCCAATGTTTGGCACAAATGCTGTAAGGTTGTATTCTAGCGAGGGGAAGGGTACATTACTTGCTTCTTAGAATTGAATTCTGATAGCTGGGATTCGTGCGACTCTCTTCAATTAGATAATAATGTTGTACGCCAACTAAGATAAGTAAGGATACATTAGTTCTGTGCTAGATTTACACAGATGTTATATTAGAACAATGCTGCTGTACCTTTGGTATTATAACTGATGTTTTCCTTTTAGTAAATCTCTTAAACATGTAAGAAAATTCTAATAGCCTCTTCTACCCACTTACCTTTTATATTGTACAAATTGTATTTTAGAGTTTTAACTATACACATGTTCTAATATTTGTCTGCTTTGATGGTTCTTGGCAAACCGAATAAAGTGTATTTGATGACTCAACCTACATTTCCATATCAACATCACGGCCAAGCACGCATGCTACCAACTGCGCCTTCTCTGGGGGGTTTGGAGTTTCATTCCTGAGCAAGATCTAAAAACTCTGGTCCAATCATTGGTTCTCTCCAGATTGGACTACTGCAACTCTCTACTTGCTGGCCTCCCCAAAACCCACCTATCCCCTCTAAAATCCGTCCTCCATTCAGAGGCACATTTAGTCTATGGGGCCGAAAGAAATGATCATATTACACCCATACTGATTTCTCTTCGCTAGCTTCCCATTGAAGCTAGGTCAATTTATGAGACTGCCTGCATCATCCATAAGGCCATACACACTCCCACCCCTCGCTACCTGGTGAACAAACTCAAAATATCAGGCGACTCCAGACCTTCACGTAATGCTGAAAATGTATTGCTCGAAACTCCTACTTTCAAAAGGGAAAGATTTAAGGCGCAATCCTTCTCAGGTTATGCCACTAGAATTTGGAACTCACTAACTCAGAACACCACCTCTTTCCAGATATTCAAATCAGATCTTTAAACTCTTCTTTTCCAAAGATACGTCTATGAATAGTTCAAACCAGGTCATGACCCTCATGGCCACATGACAGTCACTTGAGCTCAATTATGTAAATATGTATTCTGTACTTGTATTACTCTAATTGTGCCACCTTTCGGTTTTATAATCGTGATTGTATCTGTAACTTGTTAGTATGTAAATTCCACCACGAGTGCAATAAGACTCTAACTTCTTATGTAACTTACTTCGTTCTATTGTAAAGCGCTCTCGCACCTCTGGGTAAAGTTCGCGCTATATAAAAATGTATTAAATAAATAAATAAATAAATGTCAAGTGCCAGCAATATCACCAGCAACACCTGACACTGCAACAGCAGGTGCGATTGACATCAAAAGCAGGTACCCACGTTAGGATCAGATTGGTAAACAACGGCGCTGCTAACACTTTGCGATGGGAAGTGAGAGTGGGTGAGTTGAAGAAGCAGCCCCTCTATCCAGGGCTTTAAGTGGGCCGGGTCTCACCGGTGCTGAGCGCCGGCAATTTTTTAAAGGGGGCCTCAAAACGGGTCCCTATCGGGCTCTGTTTTGTGCCCTGGCACAGGCGGTCCATTTTTTGTTCCCGGACTGTAGTGACAGCAGGCACATCCAGGGCACGAGTCGGAGGTACACGCGGGTGGATGGCGTCCACCCACTTATGTCACAGGGTGCACGCCGTCCACCCTGCCAAGAAGATGGCCCCAGTGAAAAAGATGCTGAATTCGTCCCGGTGTAATTTCCAAACACCGGGACACTTTCAGCAGCGCCTGCACGTTATCTGCTTTCGATCGCAACAAGCAACAACGTGCAGGCGCAGATGGGGCTTTCTTATTTCTGACTCCTGCTGGGCCCATAACAATGGCCTATTCTGAGGGGTCATCAGGCCTCCTTCTGTTCGAGTCTCCTGGCTGGCAGCAGTCAGGAGCCTCACACCTAGAAGCAAATGCCGCAGATGGGAAACAAAGGCTCACACCTGTTAGCACTTCACACATACTTAAGAGAGGCATCTTTTCACTTTGTTCAGGCTCTGTTTAGGAGATATGCATGCACTGTAAGATCGTCAGATGTGTCCATCTTTCCCAGTATTTGCACAAAATAAATAGCATTTATATAGCGCATACTACCCCTGAGGAGGTGTTGTAATAATTTGAATATCACTATTTTTTCTTTTAAAGCACTATGGGTAGAGAAAGCTTTATGCTGACAAAAGGCAACATTGGTTTATGTGAAGCTTACAAAAGTGTGAATCTTCTGCCTAAATCATGAGGGTTTGCAAGTATACTCGAAATGTGCTCAAATGTACTCATGATAGACCTGCTAAACATATATGTGAGGGCTTAAGATCTGATGCCACTTCTTGTGATGCCCCTTCCTGTGATGTTACGCGCTGTGATGTCACGCGCCCCGATGTCACGCGCCGTGATGTCACTTGCATACTGATTAATTAGGTTAGTCCCCCCACTTCTTTTTTTAGGACTTGTGCCCTGGGCACATCGATGTGGCGTGCTCACACTGCTCACTTCTCACTAGTGGAGAAGTTACGGCATGACGTCATGCCAGGTGAGCGTTGTAGGGGAAGGGAAATCCTGTAAAGAGAGTCATTTTCTCTCTGGATTTCCCTTCTCTTTTTGAAACTCAGGAGCAGCAACATTGTCGTGGTGTCACCAGGGCTTTAAGTCAAAGCTTTTTCAATATTATATAAAAGCCATAGTTGCTGCTTATTTATCTTATGCAACTACAACCATTGACAAAGCCAATAGTCCCGACTTGTTGTAGGTATGATGTTACTTGTTGTATCATATATCTGGATGCAATGACAGAAACGACAAAATACCAGTCGGGCGGCACACTATGCTAAGCACAAATTCTTAGCTTACGTGTTTTTAAGCCACGCCTTTAATTACATTGGCCACGCCTCCTCATCAACAAGAATCTATTGCCTGACCCCAGCATGGACGCCTCCGGGCATGCCAATGGGCACGCGCAGTCTCAATGGAGAAAGGTTGCAGCCGCCTCGCAGTGACGTTTTTGTAGAGGCGGTGCTACGGTTGCAGGTAGCGTGACGTCACAGGAGGCGGGGCCACGCGCAGGTGATGCGCGCGGAGGGACTGTAGACCGAAGGGTTTTCAACATGGCGGCGGCGTGCGGGTTCGGTAAGTTAAACGGAGAGCCCTCGGTGGGAGTGAGGGCGGCCACGGGTAGTGGGAGTGGGAGGGAGCCTGTGGTCCGCGTCTGTACAGTAGTAGACTGCGGGCCGCCCGAGCTGTGAGGCAAGCCTGTGGATCTCTGAGACTACTAGGTCGCGTATATCTGAATGCCTCATTAACATAATGTAGCCTATAGTCCCAGAATTCCAGATGCTAAACAATCTCTAACTTTTAGTGGTCAATGGTTCGCTGGTTAGGTATTTAAAAAGGGCCTCATGCTGTAAATTGCGCTGAAGGTGAGGTGTACAGCTAGGTTAAAATTATTTGCAGATTTTATTTCATACTTTTTTAATTGCAACTCTTATGGCAACTTTATTCTCTGAATTTTTTTATTAGTGCATACGTTTTTCAACATAATTGTTTCTAAAGGGGATCAGTTTCATTCTATGGGTGCTGACCCGGCGGCTGTACTGAAGTGTGAATGGTGACACTCCAGACGAAGACTGACCTCGAGCCGCATTATGTAGCTTTGTAGAGCGCACTATCACCCGGGAGGGTATCCTGATGCTGAGCAGGTGTGAGTCTTGCCACAGCTAGGGCCTAGTGAGACTACTCGAAAAGCCAGGTCTTCAGCTTCTTGCAGATTTAATAGAAGCGAGGAAGAGGCTCTAATGTGTAGAGGCAGGTCGTATCACGCTTTAGGAGCGATGTAGAAGTCTTGATTGCTGGAATATGCGCAAGTAGTAGTTCAGACGAGTGAAAATGTCTGGAAGGTTTGGAAAAACACATGCGATTGTTAAAGTATGCTGGACCTGTGTTAGTGTCTTCAAAGTGTGGGGGAGGATTTTGAATTATGCTCATTTGTGAACTGGTAGCCAGTTGAGCTCCTTCAGGTGTGATGCGAGTGCGGTGTGGGAGGTTGAGGGTGATTCTGGCTGCCGTGTTCTGATTGGTCTGCAACCTTCTTGAGAGTTTTTCTTATTGATCCCCCCCCTCCATAGAGGGTGTTCCATTAGTCCAGCTTGATTGTGACCTGGGAGTGTGAGACGGTTTTCTGGGTGCTGATTGGGAGCCATTTGAAAATCTTCCATAGCATCTTCAGGGTATGGAAGCATGAGGCGGTGATGGCATTGACTTGCGAAATCATGTTGAGTTTCCTGTCCATGATGAGCCCCAGGTTCTTGGCATGGTGGTGGGTGTCGGTCCTAGCTCTGTTGACCACCAGGTGAAGTCCCACGGTGATATGCTCGTCCGAAGATCGCAATTTTGGTCTTGTTGGTGTTCAGCTTTAGACGGTCTTGATCCAGTGGTCAATTTTAGTGATGCAGGCATTGAACTTGATCTGGGTACTGGGCTTCTTGTCCATGAGTGAGAGAATGACCTGTGGTGTTGGCTTAGGAGCGCACGCTGATATTGTGAGATCAGATGATGCTGGCTAGAGGGATCATTTATGTTTTGAAGATGGTCGGGCTCATGTAGGATCCTTGCGGAACTCCACAGATGAGGTCGTGGGTGTCTGAGGTGTACAATGCCAGGCTGACTGACTGGGTACTTCCAGTCAGGCTGGAGCAGATCCACCTGGGTGCGTGTCTTTGCATTCCCATGTCATATAGTCGACGGATGGGGTGGAAGACTGTCCGATGCTGTGCAGGTGTCCAGGACGAGGGTCGCCGAGTCTTCTCTTTACAGAGACATGCAAATGTCATCTGTGGGGTGACCAGATTTTGAGAAGAAAAAAACTGGACAGGCCGGACATAAAAGTAGGACTAGAGTCTTTAGCCTCTACTGACTGGCCTGATTTTTGCATGGGGGTGTGCATGTGTGTGGGTCAGTGGTTGTTGAGAGCGGTGTTCCAGTTCTCAGTGATGCTGTTCCAGTTTCTGCACGCTGGTCTGGTAGTAGTGCATGTGCATTGGACCGGAACGAGAATGCCGAACATTCTGTAGTTTTATCAGGAATGTGATGTAAACTTGAAAATGGCAACTGCATCCATTTTCACGCTCTCTGCACCTCATACTTATGCCCAGCAACATTTACTGCTCTGTGTTTTGAAGTATGTCTCAGTGGCAACCCAAGAATTGATAATTGGTGGGAGGATGCAAATTGGAGTGCTTCGTCTCCTCGTCAACGTTATGAAGCCCTATATCCGTTTTAATAAACATTGCCAGAATGTAATGAATAGTTGCCACAATAATTCTCACATTGTGTTGTATGTGCAACATACGGCACTTTCACGGACAAGATCTGTAAATCCGACATTGCTGTGACAGCATGAATTAAACTGGCTTGACGATACGCATTTTTACATACTAGACACATGGAAAGTAGCATAGCATATTTATCTAAAGTCCACATTGCCATGCTCAGTTAGATTCTGCATTACCCATTGTGATTAATTGCACAATCTCACCTGCCTCACTTATCCACTCATCTTCAAAATCTTGCCCCTCACAAAACTCGCCATATGCAGGTGCAGTTGGATCATTGCCAAGGGCCTTTTTGGTTCAGCCAGTCTGGCTCCGATCAGGGAAGCACAGGGTAGGCCTCTTATCATTCTGCAATGCTATTGAAGATGCTGCAGTTGAGCCATACATATTCCTTTCTTTTGGCGAATGATATGCTGATTTTTTTTCAGTATAGAAAGGTAATTCTTGTTCCGGTTGTGGAGAGCGGGCAATATTTTTAAATGGCCATTTTATGTAACCCATGCTTTCTGTTTGGATGTAAAGTCGCACATATGAATTGATGCATTTCTGACCTTAAAGCCGCCTCTAGTACAAGTGATATTAGACCCTCTGTGACAATGTAGCAGAAGGACCCATTGATAAATGAAATGCTCTCGGATATCGATCACCTGGAAGAGTGTGGGACTAAATTCTTTGTGCAGATATTATGGTCTGCAACTGGAAAAACTAACCATAGATAAAGCTCCGTGAAGAGATGGTAAATATTAGCAGGGACTTGATTTCTTGACATGTGATCACGCTCATTGTACACTGTGCATATGTCAAATATCACATATGGTGTCAAATTACAAAAGCAGTATAGATTCCACGGTGTTCCAATCTGTGTTCCTAATTCACAGTAAAGGGGTTAGGTGTTCATTATTTTCTTGAAACCAGTTCTTGCAGATTAATAGTCAATACTGTATATTATCGTCACATTGGTGAAGTCATTTTTAGGCTTTTAGTAGCTCATGCCACCTTGTTTAGAAGTAATGTTTTTCTTGGTTGCAGATTTGGTGAAGGGCCCACGGCAGTTGATGAGAGCTGGCATCGCTCTCATTTTTGTTGGGCACATCAACTTCATTCTGGGTGCCATAGTCCATGGTACTGTTCTGCGACACGTGGCGAACCCTGAGAAGAGGGTGACCTCTGAGTACACCACAGCCAACATTATCTCTGTGGTTTCCGGACTGCTGGTAGGTGCTTACAGTGGTGGTTAGATTCAATGTTCTTGCATTGCAGGAACATAGTGACGGTGCAGACTGAAAAGCAAAGGCTTCTGAGGGGATAAAGGGTTCTTATCATTAAGGACCTAAACAATATGGATGATAAACTTGGAATAGGTTGCCCTAAAGGGAATCTTGGAATTCAGCTTTCTTTAGTTAAAGATTAGGGTCAGGTCTAGACTGTAGGCTGAAATTAGATTTTAAAGAAAACTGACTGAATGGACCAGCCTCTCTGTCCTAGTTGTGTGTGTGTGTTTTGGACTTTTCTGCACAAATAATGTGTTTTAATGTGCATGTATATTGTAGTTGTGGTCGTCATGGACCGTCAAAGTGAATTTGAGATGGTTGACTCTCTATCAGTGCACTCTGGAAACCCTACTTGCTGATAAGAGCTCTTCTCACCCAGTTGTGAAAGGCACATAACTATCTCTTTCCAGGCTGCATTTCTGAGCTGAGACCGACTTTATTACAACCTCTGACTATTGTCCTTCTTTTAAATAAAAATATTTTAAAATTAGCTTTTTAGCCTAGTAGTTACTGCTCAGTGTTTTTTGCCCTTCTCTCAGACTGCAGGTAAAATATGGTGTCTTCACAACACATTTATGCATCTGCTACTAGTGTTGCTGGAACGTGAACAGGCACACTTTGGATCTGCTGTGATCATTTTAAACACAAACAAAACTCTATGGCTAGGTTAAATAAACTTCCATTTTATCTAGATATATTGTTTTTGTTTTATAGGATCGCGTTTGCCGCCTGCACTTTAAAATGGCCCCAGTTACCTGGTAAATATTTAGGTGTCCTACATGCAATTAACCTTAACCCTCTTTATTCCATTGCATACTATACTGTCCCCACCTTAGTCAGTTGGTGCTGAGTCAGATGACAGGGAACATCATTCATTGCAAGAGCTTCCACAATTGTTGGGGGTTCAGTACTTTGATCAGAGGAGGATTGGGTGGTGAGCCAGATTGCTAAACCTACAGGTAATTTGATCGGCACAGGATGAGGGGCAAGCCAGTTCTTCATTGGGTATGTGGAACTAAAGGGCAAGCAGGCAAACCTTGTGACGAGTGTCGGTGTTGTCCCTGAAACCACAGAAGCCAGACACTACAGCAGGGTGTCTGAATTGCCAGGATCCACTGTCTCAAACTGCAGAACCAGTTTGGTTCTCTTTCAGATGTCATTATCAAGCTGCACTTCAGACACAGCCTGTGTGCAAAGTGACGGCTCTCATAGCAGGTTACTATGGGGCTGGCTCAAGCAGGAGCATCTAAAATAGGTGCACAATGCAATGAAGTGTGAGATCTCTGCAACTGGCTGTCATCAGCCTTCCTGAAGCAATAAATGGAGAGAGATGAAATGGCAGATCCTGACTCAAAACTTCCTCACCTTGAACAACAGAAACTGCAAGTCCACCCCTAACATCTACCAAACGGCTCTGCTGAGGAGGAAGTAAACAAGGCCCTCATTTAATTTCTAAGGAAATTCCTCTCTGTTGTTCTTTACTTTAGTGTGTAGGTCTCCGCCCTCCGGTCACGAGAATGCAGGCAATTGACTTCCACGCCCTGGGAAGTTGTCCCTTCTCTTCCATCTAGTATTAGGCTAAACTAGGGGCGTACAATATGAATCCAAGGGGCATCTGTACTCGGACTCTTACAACACAGAATTATACTACCATATACCGTCCGAGGCCCGCAACGCTTACTTGCTTGATGGTGTCTGTTGCGGCCCTGCTGTGGTGGTACTCGGTCCCCCAGCATTCACCCTGACCGTGTAGGAGGGGCCAGGTGCTGATGATGCATAAACACCATGGGACTCCCTCAGCGCAGGATACTCATATCATGCCATCCGAGGCATGCAACACTTGCGTGATGGTGTCGGTTTGCAGCCCTGCTGGGGTGGGACTCGGTCCCTCAGCATTCACCTTGACAGTGTGGGAGGGGCCAGGCGCTGACACTGCATAGGTGCCAACAGACTCTGCAGCACAGGCAAAGCCCGGGCCAAGGACGTGCCCGTCAGAGCCCAGAGGAGGCTGGGCTGGGCCACCCCTCTTGATTTGCAGGCCTTTCACGTTCGAGGCTGTGTTTTGATACTGTTTAAGTGAGAGGAGAGTACTTTGGTGTGGAACCGCAATTGGTAAGCGGTAATTGGGCGATAGCCGAGCACTGCAACACCTCCCCCTGTTCCTACCTCATTTGACAGAATCATTCAGCGTGCCATGACCGCCATCAGTAATTCAATGGATCATACGGAAAGGAGGCTTTCCCTCACTGCAGTGTCTGGGCCCGGCTCCAAAACCAAATCCCCTGCCTCTCCTAGCTCTTCTGCTCTGCCGACGAATATTTTAGATCAACCGATCCTGGTCTCCCCCGTAGCAAACATAGACTTATCACCTCCAGCATCGAGCTCACGCTCTCTGACACCTCACCCCCTCGAAGGGAGGCAAAACTTACCAGACGTTTAACTAGACCCAAAACCAGCAGAAAGGTCACCCAGTGCACCCAGCACATGATGCGACAGATTGCTGCCTCGGCAATAACAGAAACTATAACATAAGCTGACCCAACCTTGTCAGTGGGGAATGAAGCGGTCAAGGGGGACGGGGCTACCTTTGGGCCAAGGATTTTTGGCGGGCGAGGATTTAACCAAATGTATGGAGCTTCTACGGACGGAATTGCTCGCAATACTCACAACTGGATGCCATAGACCGTGTATTACTGAACAGTATGTAATTAAGGGATGCATCTGAGTGGGACTCTTGCACCTCAGCTTTGGCTGCTACAGAGAAGGCTGGGTCTCAAAGCTCACAATGTTTTAACTTATCCGAGCATCCCTTCTTTCGTTTACCCACCCCAATACCAAGACCTACACCTGCCCCCTGTGTGTTAGCCCTAATACCCATGTAAACTTACTCAGCCACTGGGGCATTGCAGCAGGTCACTGCAGTGCCCAGCTTGAGGGGCGGCCCCCTAACACGACACAGGGGTGAGGAACTGGAGTAAATGCTGGTGGGGGGTCCAAATGGAAAAACAGCTGGTAGTAGGCTTGCCTTCTCCCCATATGTAATAATCCTTGCAGGAGTTCATGGCCTGAGGAAGGGCCAAAAGGAGACACACAAACAGTTGCTCAATAAGACTGTGAACTGGCTAGGTCTTCACAGAAATTTCACACCCACATTGGCCAACAACATTTTGCTGACAAGGTGGGTGGGTTGGATTGGCACTTGATCTGTGGAGCGACAAAGGGATTGTATTATTGTTAACTTTAACTCCCCATATCTGGCTAAAAGATTGCTTTTTGCGCACGAGTACTCCGCTTGAACCTAGTAGTATTGTATTCTTGTCCTTGGACTAGTTTTATAAACCAGATCCCGAGCTGCTAGGGTTCCTGCTCGGGTTCATAATCGACCAGGGAGAGGGTTGTTAGGAGCTCCAATAGCGACAAATATTGGCTATGTTGGCTCATTTGGGATCCCTACGTATAATTGTTTTGATGTTTTAGCAGACATAGACTTACTCAATAGTGCGGAGGCTGGTTCTCTACATCTATATGGACGCTGGAGATAGTGTGAGATCAGAAGTCAGCATAAAAGAGGTCCCTAAGGGGGAACTGGCTCCTGTGGGGACTCTTAAGAATAACTTGGGAGTACTCCATCGGAATGTAGCAGGGATAAGATCTTTATTGGATGAGCAGGGCTCTGAGTTTCTTTTGGGATAGTGTGCTTCCAAGAGACGTAGGATGTGAAAGGGACCGCCTTTATCAATGGGTTCACTGCTTTTCACGTTAATGTAATACCCGGACTACATGGTAGAGCGAAGGGGGGCTTGGCGACATTTTTGAGCTTAGTGTTAGGTTGCGACACGGAGCTAGTATCTTTCGATTCTGGAATTATTCTGGGTGCCCATCTATCTTTCCTGCATAAGGTCAGGGTTTTGGTAATTAACCTCTATAACCCTCACTCGTCAGGCATTTTCGGAAGTTGAGCTACGAAAAGTTTGGAAAGACACCCTACTTGTTTGGTCTTTCTCAACAATAATTCTGCTAGTAGGGGATTTTAACATGCATACCTGCTCCTAATGTAATACTAATAAGTGGATACAAAGCCACGGTGAGGATCCAGAGCAGGTCTATTTTAGTCCCCCCTGTCAGGGAGATGTTTTAAATCTTATGCTATCCGAGTTTAATCTCGCCAATCTCCTGACTAAAGAGTATGAATCCCCTGGTCGAACCCTCACACTTATGGGTAGAGGTATCAATTCCACTATTGATTTTATCATTGTCTGCTTGCATGATTCCTCTTCTAATAAAGTTCAAGACAGAGTGGAGTGCCAATAGTGACCATAACCCACTTATAGCTGAGTTCTGCTAGTATTACTTAAGGGATAAGAGCACCAATAGCTATATAGAAACCATCACAACTAAGGAGCAAGGTCGGCTAATTGGTTGGGGCAAGATTATCCTGGAGGAATTCATGAGGAACTTGGTCCATAGGGGTAATTCTGAATTTGAAGTGTCTGCAATTAGATTCTTCTGATCAAGCCATTGCAGATTCATTCTCTGATAGCTGAAAAGAGGTTCACACTGCCCTAACTAGAAAATGCAAAAGGTTAGACACTTGTGGTCCTAAATGCTTCGATAAGAGCTGTACAAAGGCTTACCAAAGATTTAAAGTCGGCCCTGCAACTTAAACCAAGGCCAAAAGATGCAGTAAAGGAGGCCAGAAGGTGAGATACGCTAGCGTATAGGATTCGGAAGAATGCCCTCAAAAGAGAAGCGTGGAAGAGTTAAAGGAGGCTTGTAGCTCTAGAGAATGTTCGGCCATTTGGAAAGTTGTGAACCAGCTACTCTTCAATGAGGTAGCACCACCAGACTTGGGCCAAACTATCCCGTCCCAGAAATGGGTTGCCCACTTGGAACATATTTATGCAAATAATAGCCACTCAAACGCCATCGCATCTTTTAACAGTGAGTTAACACTACATGTTGATTTGGCTGAGGTGAGGGAAGGAATTGTGGGTCTTACACCAGGGAATGTGCCAGGCCCGGATGGCGTTCCCGGGGACCTTTTTAAATCATGTGTTGACCTCTGGGCCCCATTAATTACCCAACTTTTAAATATAGTAGCTCAAGGCCATATTTCTACATCCTGAAAGCAATCAGTTATTGTCCCTATTAAAAAAAAAAAGGGAAACAAGCGGACCTAGCGTGCTATCGACCAATTTCTTTGATAGACGCAGAAGCAAAAGTTTTGGCTAGGGTCCTGCTCAGTCGGCTAATTGAAAGGGTAGATAATAAGGAAATCTTGTCGGAAATTCAATATGGCTTTAGACAAGGATGAGGTACAGCGGAACAGAATTTGAACCCTTTTTATCTATTAATCACCAAATAGACGGTAGCTAGAAGGGGAAGCGTCCATTTGGCCTTCATCGACCTCAGCACAACGTTCAACACAGTGGCTATATCTAAACTGTGGGCTGTGCTGGGGGACATGGGGCTGGATGATGTCCTTGTAGCCTTCTTGCATGATTTGCACACAGGACTAGAAGCCTCAGTTAGATTTGGCCAAATTGAGAATTCTCTACGCACTTTCACCTAGGTAGAGCGGTCAGTCAAGGCTGCATATTGGCTCCTATGCTTTTTATTCTTTATATTAACCGGCTAGACCAGTTTTTAGGAGGTCATTGTAAAGACGTACCGAGGGTAGGAAACAGATTGGTCCCGGCATTACCGTACGCAGACAATACTGTCCTCATACCATTCACAGCGAATGGTTTGCAGCTTTTATTAGATCTATTTTATGGAAAATCTGGGGCTAAAAATGAATTACTCTAAATCTTCTACGATGACGCTAGGCCTGAAAAATGTCAAATTCAAAACACATGCAATTAAAGACACATTTTGTTACCTGGGCATTCTGTTGGACAACAAAATGGACTGGGACCCCCTGATGAGATCACATGTCCAATCTTTTAATAGGGTAGCACACAGCAACAATGCTTTTTCTACGCGCCTAGGATATATCCACATTGAGTCTATACTACACCTTTTCCAAGCAAAATGTGTATCAATCGTGTCATTTGGGGCAGATATCTGGGGGTATAATCCTCGTCTCCCAATACAAGAAGCAGAAAACACATTTTTTAGAAGGATATTGAGGATTCCCCCTCGTGTACCCTCAGATTGTACATGATGAATTAGGTGCTTGCTTTATTGCAGATTTATATAGGACTCACCCCTTATTTCTGTGGTTTTCAGTATGGGTAAAAAGCAAGTTTAACAGGAAGGTTTTAAGAGACTGCTTAGGCCTGGATCATTGTCATCACATACCATGGCTGAATTATATAAAAACCATGCTGTGAGAACTGGGCCAATCGCAACTTTTTACTGACCCAGAGTTGATTTCTAAATCGGACATTGTCTGGGTGAAGGGTCTTTTTTGGGCTATATGCAAGAGAAAAGGGCTAAATGTTAATTGTCCAAAACTCTGCATCGATTATGCTATGGTGACATCTCCGAGCAAGATAGAATTGTATTTAACGTTGGATATTCCGTTTTTTTCATGGAATACTTTTAAACGTCTTTCCATCTAAATCTGTTCCTACAACTATTAGTGGGGCGGCATAAACCCTGGGATTCTCCACCTTGTTCGTGCAACATGGCTGCTGCACTAGGCACTTTACATATTACTTTTATTTGTCCCAAATGGGCCAGCCTACAACAGAAGTATATTCGGCCCCTTTTTCTGCCTCTGGATTTCAAATAAGCAAGCAAAACATGCTTTATTGTATTTGCAATTTTTAGAAAATTTTAAAGTTTGCTACTATTTATCTTGGTTTTTAGCAGAGGTGCTTCATTCTCATTCATAAAATATTTTTTTTATTGGAGCTGATTTTAAATGATGAAATCTCAATTGAATTGTTTTTATTGTACTTTTATGATTTGCTGTGTCAAATCGAATAAAGTTATTGACTTGACTACTACCATATATGATTCACACTCACTGCACATAAATGCACATGGGATGCCAGCGCCAAATTCTGGGTTTCACAGAAAAGTGGAACCTTATAGACCACACTCACTAACAGAAAAAAATGATTTGCAAAGCCAACTTGTCTTGCTTCCTAGGCTCCTGCATTTTGCATATGCCAGCATTTTGTTTATTGCTAGCATATGCAATACAAAAGGAAAACAAACCGCTACTTGTGTGGCCACCATATGCTTGAAATGACATTTCTAAATTTAAAAAACATTCACTGGTTAGGCGGTTGTGCTAGTGATGTTTTTAAATAAGCCTTTTATTTGCGCAGTGCATATTATTATTATTATTATTATTATTATTATTATTATTATTATTATTATTGGAGATGAGAAGAAATGACCACCTAAACAAGCATTCAAATCGCAGACAGCTACAGTGTTGTAGTTAGTGTCACTTATGCACGTTATAACTAACTTTAAAAAGTTCAGGCAAACCGAGTCAGTATTTGAAGTTAATATAAAAAATAAAACAAAAATGAACACTTTAAAACAGCTTTATGACTGAGAAGAAAGTAATTACTTTTATGCAGGTGTGAACAATGAGCATAGGCTTTGTGCTGTCTCTCAAAGTGAATACAGCTAATGAGTAAAGTTGGGTGAACCATCGCCTCAGACCGGATGCTGTGGTGGGTGAAAGCAAAATGTGAATGGCAGTTTGAAAGACCAATGGATGAAGCGCATTCACCAAAAGCTCCTCACTATGTACGATTGTTTTGAGAAAATGTAGTTCTGGCGAGACAGCTAAAGTTGTCTCGAGGGCGAGACCTAAAATAATACGGTTGCATTACAGATTCACAAAACACAGTATGCTGACACCACCGCTCTGGGTAGTGGAACAGCCTCTGTGCGCACACTAGCTTAGTGTGACACTAGTACTAAAATAACTGAGAGGATGCCAGTTTCATGGGCAGTCGGGCAGGGATACACTCCCATTTACCATGCAGGGGCATTTCTGTCCCAGCAGTGGAGCATTCGATTAAAAACCTCTCAGGACTGGCAGTATTAAGCATACTTTAAAAGTACTGAGCTTTTCCCCAGTGTGCCAATATGACATTTTAACCCTAGTCATAAGAAATAAGGCATCTTGGCCATAGGCTAGCAGGAACACAGTAACTCTACATACATTCATCATCTTGCACTGATACCTAGGCAGTTCTAGGAGCTAAAGAAATCCCTTAACTACAACCTGGCAAGCTTAGATAACATTCATAAGATGGGTGAATGTACGAAGATCTGCTGTTGACCATTCTGTATCGATGCTTTCTCAAGGGGTGAAGGGTGTATTGTTCCCAGTGAGTAGTTTATAGTCCCCCCCCCCCCACCTCTCGGAGTACAACTTCGGCTTCCATTATTGTGAGCCCGGTACAGTAAATGATCAGAAAAGGATAACAATACACCTGATGCAAAGACATCCCCTAGACTGACCTAGCAGTGCTGTGTTTTTACAGGTGAAAAGCGCAACAAGATGTAGACCTGCTTAATGTTGTTTTACAGATTTATGTTCCTTTTTAGGGTGCATTCTAATGCCCTGCCATTAAGGACTGCACATATAGGCGTGCCTTCATGGATACTGCCCATAAAGGGATAACAACTACTACTGGACAAGTATCTCATGTGGTGAAGGGCGGCTGTTTAGTGAACTTTGCTAATTTATTTCTAGATTTTTCCCTTTGACCACTTTTTCTGGCATACATAACTTAATTGTATATAAATATACAGCATGTTCTATTTTATTCACACTTTTCATCTTAATGGCGGAACATTGTTTTACTGCACTTTTTGGCAAATTATGCCCTTGGGAATATGGTCTGACAGCCTGTATTGAAATATTCAGTACCACCACTAAACCATTGACACTGTCTAGTTAATTTGGAGGATTTAGTTTACTTTTTCCCACTTTGGTGGTAATTATTTTCATGTTTTCTATGACCTAGAGCATTGCTACTGGCATTGGAGCCATCCTGATGTCCCGCAACCTTCCCAGCGCAAGAATGGTAAGTCGGTTTCCCTTGTGATTAATTAGTCATTAGGCTATCTTGTTTCTTGGAGATTGTTTCCATTATCCTCCCATATGCAATTCTTGAGAAGTGCGCAATGTATGCATCTGAATGTATGTGGGTATTTTTTGGAGCGCAAATCGACCAAATGGCAACAGAGCGCTTTACAGGGTCAGTGGCTTATAATGCTATCCACAATTGTGGCTAGACTTTGAGGTGTTGGGATGCAGTATTCATTGAAGAGAAGAGCATTTCTGATGGTTGAGGATGTTTTAAATCCAGCATGCATAGATGAAGAAGACCTTTTTCTTTATTTATTGCCATTTCTTTTTCTCTAGCCTGTCAATGTCCTGACTGTGCCTATGCCAATACATGTAGTCGGTTAGTTTGTGAGCCAGATACTCTGAGGCAATGTTGATAGTGCAGCTCACTTAGCAGGTATGTAAGAGGAGCCAGTGGAGTTCCCTCAGGCTGGGGTTGCTGTTTTTGAATTTCTTCATTCCATTGATATGGCACTTTTTGCCTTTCACAGGGTCATTGTGGTGTCAAAAAGGCCATGGAGCAAGGAGTTGCCTCTATTTAGATGCTAGACTGCATCGCATTTCTGATGCCGCTTACAGGGATAGAAGATTTACTTTTTTCAAGAGGAAGTGCTGGTACTTTGCTATGGTAGCTTGGCCTAATTGGCGATGTGCTCCCTGAGGGGGGTGTCAGTGTTTAAGATGAATGACTAGGCGTTGGTTGATAGTTGTGGCTCAATCATTCAGAGTGCCTGCCGTTGAACCAGTATTGGGCCAACTATTGGCAAGTAGGAGGAATTGGGTGTTGAATGGATTTAGCTTTATGTAGGTGCTGGACATCTGGATCTGAATTGAGTGGAACCAGTGCTTGAGTCCTCAGGGTGTCAAAAAACAAGGATACTTTCAGGCAGAGTTGTGTGCAAGTGGTGTATTGGAGAATTCTTATGTGGCTGTCTCTGTTCCATGTGAAGGGTGGAAATGACTGGAGACAAGTCTTTGGGTACTTGGGTGGGTTTCTTCAACAGTATAAGGATCTGGTCAGTTTTGAAGGGCTCTAGCAGGTTAGCATGAGAAAGGGAGGTATTGATGATTGTTAACAAGGGCCAGACCTTCCTCCAAGAAAATGTGCCAGTTTAATAACTGGTTCAACAGACCTTTCACTGAACTATTCATAGTTTCAGACTTCTGAAGCTTCCTTTTGAAAGCTTACAATCCATTCCACCATTTCACATGCTACAAGTATATTGTTGCTCTCCAAATCTTTGTGTACACACAGAAGGTCGCTTGCTTCCCAGGGGTGAGAGTTTCACCCTCCAGAGCATTGATTAGAGATGTAAGCAGGACATGGTCTTCAAGGAGGTGGCTTTGTGAGTTCACTGAAGAGGTTGATAGCATCGGTCGTGCTAGAGTTTGGGATTAACACTCTGCGTGATCATCTTGAAGAGTATTCTGCTTGTCTTGGATGCTTCATTGATGGTGTTAATGTAGTATCTGGCTTTGCTTGCCGTGATGTCCTCTCAGCTGACCTGTAGGTAGGTTTTGACTTCACTCAGTCCCAGAGCCTGAGGACAGTTTGGAGGGTGTGGAGGTTGTAAAGCAAGTTGCAATCAGTTAATTATTGCATGTATTGTTCCAGTCGGGCTTTCCAGATTTGTGATGGTACGACTGCCCAGCCAGGGATAAGATGTACTTTGTGCGTTCTCTCTCCTCAGTGATCCTATAGGAACTTCTGCATCACTTGGAAAGAAGCTGCTGATGCTTATCTGGAGCAGTATTTTTGGAGGTTAAACCAGGGGCAAAATTAGATTTGGTTGAAACTATAGACATTTTTCCTGTGTATTGTCCAGGTTTTCATTGGTGGGACATGAGCACTGTTGAAAATGTGTACCCTAGTAACTATTTGTTTATGGTGGAAATGTGGGTTGATAGGGCTAATGTTTGAAGTGGAATGCCTGTGTTGATTGCTTTAATTGATACACTTGTATTTTATATGTTTATGTAATAAGTTTGCATTTTTTTAGATCCTAGAATTAAATGATAAATAAGATTTGTTGATATGATCTTGCTATATAATTCCTCGTGTGATTGGGAGCACGTCTTACTGTGTACACTTAGGTTTGCTTCCCATTTTCTGGAGTATTGATGGCTTTGGTAGGTTTATAGATTGGATCGAGCCCAGAAGAATAGGTGCCTACAGAAGTATAGTAAGACCACCCCATGTTCATGTACAGTGGCTAAAATTATGAGTCTTGGGATGAGTTACTTGGTGCTGTATGACACAATTTTCCTCTTTTTCTCCTAAGTTTACATCCCAGTATGTTTCTGTATCTGCTACTGATCCTCTGGTCCAGTCTGTTCTTTAGTTTGTCCTGGTGGTGAGAATAGCTTTCATAGTCAGAATAGCAATCTATTGTTGCCTTTTTCTTTATCTCAGGCCACATAATCTCCTATGCGTTTAGTGTTCATTTGGTTCATCCTTTTTGCACGTATTGGTCATGGATGACCAACAATCAATCCAAATGGTTGAGAGAAAGAAGCGGTTAGGAAGTTAACCCATGGTGCAAGGATGCACATAACCCTCTGAGTATGACCCTTTTCATTCTTCCTTTCAGCTATTGGGAGAAATGGTTTGGTGCATAAAGCAGAAAGAGCCACTCATTCTGCCTTTTGCTATTAAATGAGATGTAGCTTAAAGACAATATCAGTCCATTATATGCTGTATCTGTTGTAATCACCAGCATCTTACGTGATAAATGAAATAACTGAAGAGGGGAGAGTAAAAGGTGTTGGAGGAGAAGTAGCTGGTTAAATAATGGTGTACCAAAATGTGGATTTTATTGAACACTTTCTCTATTCCCTAAGTTTTATTCAGTAGATAGCCAGGAATCCAGTTCACTGCTCAGTTTTTTATTTCTTTCGATTTCATTTAGAACGCATGACGACATCATTATGCTTCAGTAAACTGGCTTAATTGGTAGCACTAGAGCCGATGTAATTATGCCTTAGTTGTATCCATGGTGGATTACACATTTGTATGTTATCTTACTCCGCATATGAATTTTTTTCTTTTCAGTTTAGTATTTTTGTTGAGTGCTCAGATGCCTGTGGCTTAACGTGCCCTGCATAAATATAGGAAATCAAAAAGAATACATCGCCATTCGGTGTGTGTGTATATTTTATTTTGAATTGGCCCCATGCCCTACATTCCTTTTTGCTTGCTAAACCATTGTGCTTGAAGTACCATGATTAAGCCTGTTGTTTAGATCAGAGTTGCTAGGGAAAAGCTTGACTAATGTGCACTTGCTATCTCTACTGGGTGTGTTTTGTTGCTCTTTCTGATCTACGCTTTTGTACAGTAACTTTGATAACCCCCTCTTAGGGGAGTTTAACAGCCGGCCTTTGCTCTACAAAGGGCTTTGTGGCATAGGGTTGAATGGACATTTAAGTGATTTAGTGACTGCTTTGGCACTTTTTGGATAGAAAACCCCTGTGACTTGAAGTCAGTAGTCCATTTATTTAATGTTGTCCGTGCCTAGTGTGAGTAACCTGTCTCGTCCTGCTTTTGGCTTTGTATTTTATTACTTATATATTTACTATTGCCAGTGTATCTGTATCTTGTTGTAAATGCAGGACAACTGCCAGAATGAAAAGAAAAATGAGCCTCAAGGAGATTTTCATGCAGGGCATTTTACAACTTCAGCCCTCTGAATAGTGTACCAGAAATTACTGTTTTGTCGAGTACTGCCTCTCTCCCTACGGTCATTTTACAGTTTATTCCAAAAAGTGGATGATGTACATCAAGATGAGATTGAACAGAAGAGTGTTCTTTAATTTATGGTGCCTGATCTTTAAGCATTAGGATACTGGCTGTCATTTGGCTTGAGGCCAAGTGGTGTCTCTGCTCTCCTTCAAAAATCCAGGGGTGTAGGCTTAATGCTGGTATCAAACACTATGTAGAAACTTAACATTTGCATTTTTTCATTGGGCTGAAATGAGCAAAATCAAATCTCAACGCAAATCTGGCTCCATTACTTCTCAGTAAACACTTATTGGTCTTCACATTTTTTGAAGATCTCTTCTGATTCCCACGCCTGCTGACCCATGAGGGATAAAAAGAGAGCTGTGATTGGACTTTCCTCTTCTTGATTTCTGGAACTGAAGCCCACAATACCCAGTTTGGAGCTTCTTAGATGTAAGAAGTGCCTTTTGTGAATCCTAGTGTAGCTTGTGAATCCTTTTAGGGAAAAAAATCCTCTTATTAGGCTCTTGAGAAGATACTTGGGCGGCTCAAACAGACTGCATTGTGGTATGTTTCACAGAATACAATTCCTAGATTTCGTTTTTATTGCTCACCTAGAAACCTGTTATCCCATAATCAAATTTAAGAAATCTGCCCAAACTAATCTACACTTGCCGAGGAGAGTCAGACCAATCGAAGATTTCTAGATTGTTGTTTAAGCTTAATTTATCAGTGTGGTATAGGCACAAGCCTGATACACCCAAACTTATTTGACAATTTAAGGGTCTCCATCGACTGTTCATCAGAATTCTACAGCGGTTATGCCATCAGCCTCAAACGGTGTGAGAAGTCTCATTGGTCCCTGTACACTGCTCCTGGCAAATCTTCACCACCACCCAATGACTTTTTTATTATGCTCATGTAATATAGCAGGGAATTGAGAATAGAATAGTGATTTACTTGACTGAATTTCAAAGTTTCAAGTTATCTGTTTGAAAGAATCGTGGAAAACTGTACCATATTTATCTACCTAATTTTTCAACCTATGAAAATCTGTCATAGAAAAATCGATCAGGACACCGTAGTGGTTTAATCACACCCACGAATAATAACCTTATGATAAAAGCTAAAAGCATTTATTCTAATTCTCACAGTATCTTAATAGTTCAACTGGAAGAAGAGGATAAAAATTGGTCCACAATTGTGAATCTACACTTTTCCCCCTTCAGTAGGTGCTAATCCAGGTCTGTACATGCCTCTACTTAATACCTTTGAAAAAAGTATTAAGAAATATAAAAGCCACATTTTCATTAATTCTGAACGGCGATTTTAATCAGTCTCTATTATGTAAACCTGGTACTGAAGCAGCAATGGAGGATTCTCCTGATGCAATATTTAGCATTCGACCTCCAACGATTCTAAGCACTTACAGAAAACATTTTTTTAAAACCAATTTCATTGAGTTTTACAAGTAGTACAGTATCCTGCACAAAGATTAAGCCAAAATGTAATTCTATCTGTTGTACAAGTTATATTATCGTACATAGTAGTGTATCCTGTTCAGTACATTATGAATTTCAGTGCATCTGATAGTTAATATATCCGCAAGATCTAGTTTAGACAGTCTTGTCCCTCATAATGATCTTATAACCTGCGACGTACATCTTGCAGCTCCAGTAAGTAGTACAACTTGCAGCTCCAGTAAGCTAGAACATTAAAAGCATAACTACCTCCCTTTTTAGGTCTCGCCTACGCAGCGCGCATGCGCTGCATAGGAGGACCTTTAGCCGTCGCTCTGCTCTTTTTGGAAGCACATACTCGTGCTTGTGGCGGCATCCAGCTTGCGGGAGCGAGCAGGGGCGCGCCACAAGCACGAGTGCACTGCTTCCAAAAAGAGCAGACTACGCACGCAGTACTCGCGGGCTCTCTCTCGCTCTCTTTCTCTCTCCTCTCGCTTTCTCTCTCTCTCTGTTCCTCGCATCCATTTAACTTAGAGTCCTTATTACGTGCATACATGTTATTTCATAAAATAAAATGACGTAACGTACATTAATGCATCACACCATCTCCTCTTCTATAAATCGTACGTTCACTCATTTCTTGTCTCATATTTCAGTGAAAAATAGATCGGGTCTCACCAAATGTTCTTGCCCATGTCAGAATATGTTTCTATCAATGCACACACGCCACCCCCACACAAAGTTTACCAACACCCCCTTTAGTGCTTTTTATATTAATGCACTCAAACATAAACACAGATAGATCAGTATAGGTTAAGAGTGCGTGCAGATGCAGTTGTCACATTCACGAATAGCCCCAGCCGCCTCTCTGCAGCTGTACAAACTCAATTCGCCCAAAAGTAAGAGCATCATGCTCCGAGCATGTCTCCATTCACACACTTGTTCACGTAGCTTTGGTTGTGTGCACCGTTATAAAACACATTGCACAAACAGTCTTTATCGGCATACAGTCTGTGTTTTGTTTTTCTACATAGGATTTTTCAGTAAATACACACATTGCTCAGCTCAGTGTTTTAAAATACAAAAAAAAAAAAATACTCAGAAAATGGGCAAACATAAACCAGCATTGGCATAGCCAATAGGTCTCGCCTTTGGGACCTTATAAGTGTTTAGCCATGCAACACTTGATGTTGTTGCACCAAGGATATTGTGCTGGATAACTAAACACTTATAAGGTCCCAAAGGCGAGACCTATTGGCTATGCCAATGCTTGTTAACAATGGATGCAGTGTTAATAACATCCAGATGTACAAGGGATCGCAAGAATGCCTATTATTATTTCTCCCGTATAAGCATGATAACCATGGTAGTCATCAATTCTGTAGGTCGGGAATGCCTCTTTTCTCCCTCCCTATTTTTCCCTTTTTTATACGACTCTCTCCGCCCTTTATCGAGTATTTTGTTGTACTGGTACACACTTATTTTTGTAAATATCCCTATAAATGCAAAATAAAGTAAACTAGTAACTAAGCAAAAGGACTCCGAATCGGGCCATTGAAAGAGAAAATTGTAACCATCACAGAGCTCTGAGGCATCTCCTAAAACGCCTGAGCATGGCAAATTGATTAAAAACGCCAAGCAACAGAACAAGCAAAATATGATTGACGTTAAACGGGTTCAACAAGAAGAAGCCTGGACCAACCTTGTGAATGCAGTAAACTCAGTCACCGAAAAGATTATGGTCCTTGGTAGGACATGGCCTAGGCACTACCATAAAGGCAAATGATTACTACAGTCCAAGCGAGAAATGGGGATCTCGTGTCAAAGCCATATATGCATCTGACAACAAAACCTCAAAGGAACCAGTTTCCTTCTTGAATACATTTTCAGTAACTGAAGAAGATATTTTCCACCTGATTGTAAAAAGTTGACCGACCTGAGCACCCGGCCTAAACGGACTGCCGATAGATATTCTGAGATGCGATCCGAGACTTTGGAGTACATTATTAAGTGAGCTATTTAGCAAAATTTTGACTTCCAGGATTATAATAACAGTCTTAGAAAGCTGCTATCATACATCCAATTTATAACAAGCATTGGCATAGCCAATAGGTCTCGCCTTTGGGACCTTAGAAGTGTTTAGTTATGCAGCACATTATAAACAGGATATGCGTCATGGGTGGCACAAAGAGATGCTAGATGCTGGACAGCCTAAAATAAATAAAGCCAGCAAACCGAAAGCAAGCAACTGTGAATTACAAAACATGAAGCCAACTGTAAGTAATGGGCAGAATGCATTCCCAAGGAGGCTTTTAGAATTAACCCAAGAAGTCCTTCGAAAAGCAGACAGCACAGGCTCCAAAAAGGGGGGATCTTTCATTGAAGTATGTCCAATTTCAAAAAAATGGCAAGTGTCTCAAGCTGTGGAGTAAATCTAAATTAATTTGAGAGCCAAGAAACCTATTGAAGAATGGACAGTTAAACCCTTTTTGTTCATATAAATATGTTAATTTTGTATGTTTTCACGTATATGTATAATACACTGATTTTGTCATTCATTTCATTTTTCCCTAACACTGTACATATTATCACTTGCGCCGTAACATTGATTGTGATATCAGACAGCTTATCTTTCTGTTTATATTTGTATTGAATAAAACGTTCTAATTTTGGAAAATTCTAAATCGTAGTAAATCATTCTACCTTAACGAATCTTGAAAATGTTTATTTGGGTTCTAGCGCCATCAGTTTACTTACCTTTAAAATAAGTGTTGGAAATTGAAAACAAATATTTTTGCCTGACAGAACCATTGTTTTTCTCATAGTGTATATGCCCAGGTTCTGAGGGATACTGGGTTACCCCAATTGCTTTGCAGGTTTTTAAGGGGAAGGCATAAAAGTAAACAAGTTTAAGCTATTGGCATTGTAAATGACAATGCCTTTTATTTATGTTTTAAAAACCAAAACATAAAAGGCGTTGTCATTTACAATGCCAGTAGCTCAAACTTGTGTAAATGCGAGACCTATTGCATTGCAAATGCTTGTTTTTTTAAGGCACAGGGAGATCAAGTGATTTGCCCAGAATCACAGGATGCTTGAGCCTCCCGCTAGAATCGACCCTGGTACCCCAGCTTCAAAGTCTGCCGCTCTGGCCGTTAAGCCATATCCTCTCTTAAGCTGGTGATGGGTGGGTGAACCCCCTGTGGAATGCAGAAGTGATTGATAATGTAACAGGGGGTGGTGGGCCCTTAGTGCATTTTCTCACCATAAATAAATACCAGAATAGACCAGTGAACGTGTTTTTCTCCTTCTTTTGCTCTTTATTCTATTACTTCTGGCCCACTGTTTTCTTGTTTGGGCAGAACAAAAATAATATACGAGTATAGTTTTTAAGCTGTATGGCTGATGTTAGAATTGGGAGGGCGTTCAGGCGCATCTTGGTGTGTCGATGTTCAAATAAGGCTTGCACAAAATGTGTTTTGCAATAGAAAACTCCCATTCCTGATTCGTCATACCAGGAACGGCTGGAAATTATCCTTTCGAGTGGGATATCCACACCGAGGAATTCTGCCTGTGTGGTGGGATTCCCTGTTTGCAACTTTAGACATGGGGGGGGGGGGGAGTTGCTGTGAACATGCCTGCGCAGTTCACCGACTGCTCAGCGCCAGAAATGTTAGTTCACTCATCACCAAAAATGTGCAATTAGCCTTCAAACCGTGGAAATACTCGTAAATCGTATGATATTCGTCCCTAATTTCAGTTTTCGCTCCGTCAAGAAGGAACAAATAACAAAGTGAGCAGGTTGTCTAATTTACCACGTGGCGTTAATATTTGAAAGTTTATTCGGTAAATTGCTTGGGGCCTGGGTTGAAAATGCGGCCGTTTGTTTTTGAACACGATGAAAATCGTTAAACTGTCAGGTTGCCGCGACAAGCTACTGTTGACTTCATGCCCTCTGACACACCGGGCTGGACGCGCTGCTCCATATGGGGAGATGCTTTCGTGTTGAAAGACAAACTGATCCTTAACAGCCCTGTGGGAATAGCTTTCTTCCTGAACAAAAGGGGATGTCCGTTTCAATATGCCGGATATGGGATGTCCTCCTAATATGGCTCTTTGTGTAATACGGTTTTGACGACAAAGTAAATATGAGATATTTTCTATTAAGTTGGTGAGTGGGCGGCCTTTGTTTGATGGCCGCAGGGCACAACCGCAGATCGGCCTCTCCTAAGAGCTTCAGGCTTCCACTCAATTCACAAGCTTAGCATTCTGCACCCTGCAGGCAGAACATGAGAACGACTGGGTCACTGTGTTATGAAGAAGGGGGGCGGGGGGTGATTGTATAAAGAAGTGCATTTTTCTGTAAGAAATATATGTCAAATGTATAGATTCCTTTCATGATTACAGAGGTGCTATGGCAAATAAAAGACGAAAAATGTAAGCCAATAATAGATAAAAAAAAGTAACTATATTCAAGGTAGGGCATTCAAAATAGTCAGGGTGCGTCTTTAGTTCTCCCTCGTAAAAGACCGATGGTCTGCATTGTTATAAGTGAATTGATGGTTGCGTCACTTTTCTTCGCTTTATGAAATATTCAGCCTCGTCACGCAGTGATGCCCGACTTCCTCCTCCCTCCCTTCTTCCTCCTGTATTGGGAAATTGGGAGTCGCTGAGTAACTCTGCATACTAATGAGCTGGTGGCCAGGGCAGCCAGAGCTGTTTTAAAAGAGAATAGGAGAGAGTGGGAGAAATCAGACGGGAGCCGAGACGGTCAGGGAAGCATCAACTCCACTAGCAGCACGCGCAGAATCAGCAACACAGCCGGCACCTGCAGCAACGCAATCAGCAAGGACATCACAGCTGGGACCAGCACTAGCAGCAGCAGCTCCAAACCAGCACCTGAAGTTAACAAGCGGCAGTGAAAGCGATCGTGAAAGTGATCGCTATTGGAAAACAAACAAGCCCGCGAGTGGTGGGCGCGCGCGCCACAGCGAGACGTGGTTTCAATTATCGCGCCCGCGTCTGGACACGATAATTGCAAACAGATGCCGGCCGTGCGGGTAACCGCACGGAAAAGGCCATGACGCACGAGCGTCTGGTCAGCTTTCAAAAGCCCAATACATAAAGTACATCCAAAATTGAAACGGCAAACCTAGACCATACACCAAATGTGTATGTGACGCACCTCCCCCAAACATTTTTTACCCCAGCAAATAGTCCAATGTTTTGAGTTCAATCACTCAGAAAGTGTGCACCTCCACCACTCCTGCTGTTTCCAAAGAGCGGTCAAACGCGACCAAAGTCAAATGTAACACCAATGTGGAGTGCACCACCAATTAAATGGGGGAAAAGAATTATGTCCATCCAAAGAGTATCAAAACAGGTATTTCCTTTATTCTTCTTTTTATGGGTAAAAAAACAGCAGCCAGACAGCCGACGCGTTTCGTCCAAATCATGGACTTCATCAGGGCTGTAATGTATACAAAAACATAAAGTGTATAATACAACATAGAGAAACACGAATGGACAAAGACCAAGACAATACAGGTCAAACAATAAACAGTACATTTAAAAATGGTCTCACTAACATAAATCGATCATAACTCTTGAGCGGTATATCCGCCACATTTCTAGGACACAGTAGTATTATTAATTCATTAGCAATGTCAGAAAAAACATGATGCTTGACACCTATATTAAATTATGCATAACACCTATATTAAATGGCATATTGTGGCACCATATTGCATTTAATAGAAACTTGACAACATTACAAAAATGTATTACCCATAGTAAGGCAGTATCCTATGAATTTACCTTTTGGAAGGTAGGCGTTTTTTGATTTCCCTTATAACGCTGGGCCTGATGGTGCTTACACTTTTTAAGATGGCATTTAATTGGATCTTTTTGATTATTTACATACTTACATTTATTATTTTTTTCTAGGCTTTGCTCTTGTCTTTTTTACATCTTTTTTATACTCTCTATCTACTCTATTTGTCTTTGATTTTTTGATGTCAATCTGACACATATTGCTCATAGGATACTGCCTTACTAAGGGTAATACATTTTTGTAATGTTAAGTTTCTATTAAATGCAATATGGTGCCACAATATGCCATTTAATATAGGTGTTATGCATAATTTAATATAGGTGTCATGCATCATGTTTTTTCTGACATTGCTAATGAATTAATAATACTACTGTGTCCTAGAAATGTGGCGGATATACCGCTCAAGAGTTATGATCGATTTATGTATTGTCTTGGTCTTTGTCCATTCGTGTTTCTCTATGTTGTATTATACACTTTATGTTTTTGTATACATTACAGCCCTGATGAAGTCCATGATTTGGACGAAACGCGTCGGCTGTCTGGCTGCTGTTTTTTACCCATAAAAAGAATAAAGGAAATACCTGTTTTGATACTCTTTGGATGGACATAATTCTTTTCCCCCATTTAATTGGTGGTGCACCCCACTACATAAAGTCTTCGCCAGAGCAGCGCTTGCGCGCTACTCTAGGCTTGACCTAAAAAGGGTGTGAGAAATTACCCGAAAAACTATTGACTCATCTCCCTGCTGGACTGCAGTGGTAAAATCTTTGCTAAATATTTACTCGGCAAACTTGAGACATGGGTAAAAGAAAAGAACTTGATACCATTAAATCAAACAGGCTTCCGGGGTTGCTGTTCAATAATGAATAACATAATGGCGTTGACACAATTAGCTCAGAAGGCAGTTAATATGCATTACATGTCTGCTATATAGACTACAGTATCGCATTTGACAAAGTGGACCGAAATCGCTTGTGAATAAGTTGCGGTTATGGGGCATTGACCAATCACCACTTCACTTACTTTGACCTGCAGAAAACAGTGGTCACTTCTCTTGCATCATCAAAGTTGGACTATTGTGATGCCTTTAATGTTGATGCTCAGCAGGGCATCTTAAAAGAACTACAACAACTGCAAAATGCTGCAGTCAGACTTCTTAAAAATATTAAGAAATTTGAACCAGTCTCTAAGGCTATGGAAGAGAGTAGCTTTCAAAGCGCTCTGCATAGCAGACAAAACACTTAATCACTCTAGCCCTGCTTTTCTTAAGAACAAAATCTCCTGGTACACCTCTAATAAATCGCTTCGATCAGCCACAGCTAGGAAAGTGTCCATTCCATTAATTCACAAAGCCTCTTAGGGTGACAGAAGATTCTCCCGTGCTTCATCTCGTCTCTGGAATCAAGTGCCATGGTATCTGAGAAATCAGCCCAACTTCCTTATTTTCAGAAAACTCGTTAAAACCTGGCTGTTTACTCTTCCCTTGTAGGGCAGACTTTAGGCAGCTCTCTTACCTTTAAGCAGATAGCAACGCCAAGACTCCCACAGGCAGACGTCGCGCTCTACAAAAATCAAATCACTTTATTATACTGCTACATCAAGAGACTTGATTAAGGAGCGTGCATTGATCCAGTCGAGTGCACTGGCGCGGCCGGCCTGACCCCAGAGACACTTATCCTGCTGATTCTGGGGCCCTGAAGGCCAAGTGTGGGGCCTGGACACCTGGGGACACGCTCCACTGCCTTAGCAGGTTCAGAGGCTGGCATCTCCGGCCGGGAAGCGAGACTGGGTCAGCGGCTGTGGAGCCAAGATGTCAGCTTGCTGTGTGGGCTAGTGGCAGTGAGGGAGACCCGGTGAGCGGCGGCAGTGCGACCGGAAGATGGATATGGGCCGGAGATGCCTGCTGAAGTCATTTATGTGGACTATACCACGAAGGTATAGAGTAGTTTCTGGTGGTGAAGCAGCAGCTCAACATCAAGGATGCTCTAATGTTCCCAGCAAAGTTGTGCATCATGGATGGGGAGGGGTCGCATTTTTTCCAAGTCTGCGACAGCAGTGTGGGACTGGTTGAAGTCTAAAGGGCACGCCCTGGAGATCCCAGTGACAGCGGCGGGAGCAAAGATATAACCCTGGATCTCCCCCACTAAATTGCAGGCCGATTCTGCAATTGCCCATGTGGTGGCTGAAATTAAACTTAATCAGGTCCCAAGTCCGGATAAGGATTCCTTGGATGGTGAGGCTTCCTCCCTGAGTGAGGGACCAAATGAAAGACTGCCGTTGATTACCCCCATGGCAGCAGACTTGTTTGCCTGTGGAAGTGCTGAGATTCTGCATGCCAGTGATCTGCCCCTCATTGACTCCGGTACTGTTTCATGCAGGCAGACTGGGACAGCAAATGGGTATGGCGGGCGATGGATGCCTTGAGCATTGGGGAGGTGGGTAGTTTTAGGCTTATGGCACAAGGTTGTAGTAGGGGGGGGTGGTTCAGCCAGGCAGAGGCTCTTGAGAAGGTTGCTGGAACAAATGGGTGCTAAATGGGCACAAGTGGGGCACATGGTAGAGAGCCCGAGCCCCGGCATTGTGGGGGGTACTGGCCTCGGGGTCCTTTCTTGAAATGTTAATGGGTTAGGTAGCAGTTTGAAGAGCGGTATAGTCACAAAATTCTTATCCCGGCACGATCCAGACATTGTACTGTTGCAGGAGACCCACCTGGTGGGCAACAGATGTGGATTTTTCAACAGGGGGGGGGAGGGGTACCGGATGGTTGTGTGCATGTGGTGTTCACTCGGGGCTCCAGGGGGTTGGGGTCTTGTTGCATAAAACCGTCCCATTTCACATCACTCAGACTTGGTCGACACCGGGCGGTTGCGGGGCAGCTGCTTCGAGTATTTTGAATGGCTGCTTCTGATGGTTGTGTTGTGGTGTCTCCCGCCGTGGCTGCAGACTGAGTCGCTGGCAGGTATGGGAGACTGATTGGTGGCTGTACCGGATGCGCTCTCACTCCTTGGGTTGGGGGGCTCAATTTGGTGGCACTGGGTGACCAGTACAGGATTACACAGAGGGGCACCCACCCAGATCGGACATGCGATTGGCGACATTCATGGGTTCCATGGGCCTAGCTGACCTATGGAGGGTACATCCTCCCAGCCGGCAGCAGTTCTCCTATGCGGCTAACGCCATGAGATCAGTGTACCGACTAGACTATCTTCTGGTCCCGTAACATCAACGTAGCTGGTGGAAGGTCACTCAATATTTGCAGAGGGGCATTTCAGACCACGCCCGATACTGTCTGTCTTGTCCCTGGGATGGGTCGTAAACCGGGTTGGACACTTGACCCGTCGGACCTCACGGATTGGGTCACTAGGCGGTTCTTGACTGCAGCGCCCATCAACTATTTTGTAAAAAACAGGTCGGTGAGATCTGGGGTGGTCTTGTGGGATGCCTATAAGACGTGATCCGGGGTCAGTCGATCTCTCATGTGGTGGGGAAAAAGTGGGAGAGAGATGAGGAATGCCGGGACCTCAAGGCACAACTGGTACAGGGAGAGGCCGGACTTGGTTTGTGACCCTACCCCAACTGGACTTTCCTGTTGGCCTCTGCCTGCCACCTTGGGATTCTCTCACTGCCTCCCCTGAGGTTCTGGGTGTTGCGTTGGAGGAAGCTGGCTCTCTATATACTATACCAAAATGAGGTATAGTGTGCACAGAGTCCAGTGGAACCCCAAAGGTAGGCAGAGGTAAAAGTAGATAGCACCTTACTCTCTATTTGTGGTAGTGTAGTCGAGCAGTAAGGCTTTATCAGAGGGTAGTGTTAAGCATTTGTTGTACACACTCAATCAGCAAATTATGTCGCACACTGAACTCAGACCAATTTTGTTTGTATAAAAATATTAAGTTCTTTTATTTCTAGAGCCAAGCCTGGCACAGGTAAGTAAAATAAATGCTTTGCCAAATATTATGCAGTGTTTACAAGTGAATACAGGTAAGTCAAGGTATTGAAATTACTGTACAGATTACTTTTTAGATTACTTTTTCTACTCAGTGTGATATACCTAGATATCACACTGGAACATTTCCTAGGGAAAAGGTAAGTAAAATCAGTTTTGCACAATTGTAATTTTTCAGGTTTCCGTACAAATCAACTCCACACTTAGAAAAATTTTCAGAGAAAACCTGTCAATAGGTTCCTATGGAGGGAAATGAAGTTAACGGTTACCAGGTAAGTACTCGGTCTTTGGGGTTGTTTCTGGGGTAAGAACAAGGGTTCCCCCAGGGTCAAGGATGCACTCTTGTTACACCCTCAGCAGCACTAGGGCGGACGGGTGCAGAGTGCTGAGGCCCAATGTTATACAATGGGGGATAGGGGGCCTCCGGTTGGTGGCTGCTTACGAGCAGGCCACTGGGTTGTGGGAGCAAAGCTCCTGGTGTTAGGCTCAGGGCAAAGGGGGATCCTGTTTAGCACAAAGTGCACCCTCAGCAGCGCAGGGGCGGCTGGGCGCAGGGTGCTGGTTCGTCTTCGGGTGCCCTGTTGATTTCAAGGGGGATTCTCCGGTTTCAACAAAGACTGCAGGCTTGGGGACGAATATCTTCTGAAGGTGACCACCGGTTGGAAAGGTAAGTTGGGATGCCTGGGGATGCTGGGACACCATCGGTTGGACCACCCAAGGCCATGGGGCTTCGGGTGCAGGGTGTCTTTAGTTGTCGGGTTTCTCTTACCAGCTCCGGTCGCGGGGATCCTCCAGAAAGAGGCTGCAGGCTTCACTGGGAGATTCGAGGCTGGTCAGAGATCACCAGATCTCGGGTCAGAATCACCGGGAGACCACGTCGTGGTGTTGGGCCACTCAAACTCGGGCCGTGGGCGACAGGTGCAGAGTGGTGCAGACTCGCGGATTCGGTCGGAGCTAGAGCCTTTTGGTGAACAAATCCGCTGTTCACAGGAGACAAAGTCTCTTCATTAGAAGGAAGGGCAGGTCCTCAGGGTTCCTGAGGTCGCTGGCTGCAGGGCACACCGGAGTTTCACTTCTGCAGGTTCGAGGTGGGGACAGGCCGGTAGGGCTGGGGCCAAGTCAGTGGACCGCCTCCAGCTGTTCGGTCCTTCTTTTCTTCTTGGTCGTTTCTTGTCTGAGAAGGCAAGGTTCAGGGGTGCCCCTAAATACTAGATTTAGGGGCGTTACAGGTAAGTAAAGGTTGGAACCAATGGGTCCCTTCCTTGGGGAGGCTACACCCCCTATTATGCCACCCTCCAGTGGGAGGGGGGCATATGCCTCACTCTGGTTGGGCTGGGTCCCCCCCCATCTGCAAGATGGCGGGGACTGAGTTGTGCCTCACCTCTCCTCCCCCACCTGAGGGGTGGGGTTGGCAAAGGTGGGCACACCTCCCTTCCTCACTTGGTTCTCCTGCCCATAGTGGGGGTCAGAACCGGTGGGGACCAGTTGCTGGAAGCAGCAAAAGGCCTGGGGAAGCTCACAAAGGCGGCAAGCCTTTGAAGCTTCCCCTTCGTGAAACCTGCTCATCCTGGGGGAGGAGGCTTGGCACCTCGTCCCAGGATGTGCATTGTTTCAGACCCCCGAGAGGTCTCGACCCAGGGGTCCAGAAACATGTCTGGTGGTGGCAGCTGGTGAGCAGCCACTCAGCCTGGACACTAGTGTTAGGTCATTTTTCAGGGGGCATCACTAAGAATGCCCTCTATGTGCATTTTTCATTAAATCTCACACTGGCATCAGTGTGGGTTTAATGTGCTGAGAAGTTTGATACCAAACTCAGGGATCTGGAATTCCTATAGCCCGATGCCCAGTACAATTTGTTTGGGGTCAAGGGCAACAGGTTTTCATGTGTATTTTGTCCTTGGGACAAGTAGGCCCAACCCCCTGCAGCACAAACCCTTTGGCTGCCAGTTTCCAGACACACATTATGGATCAGGGAAGGGCACCGTCTACAGTTAAGGTAATATTTTTGCCCATATGTTAATGCTGTTCAAACTTGTATTTATGGCTCATTAATTGAAAGCCTTTATTATTAGGGTGAGCGCTCTTAAGTAAATGTTGTAAGCTCTGACTGCACTACTGACAGTGGTTCCAGTATAAAAACGTTTACACACGTTTTCAAAGTTTAGCAATATGAGGCCATGTATAATACTCCCGGAATGCTCTCTGATTTGATGCAAATATTTGAAGAAGCTTGAAAGCAAGATTGATGATTCTTTACTTCAAAATAAAATGTTCATAAAAAAATGAAAGCAGGAAAAAAACCTTTAGCTAAACTACTGTAAATATTCAGGTTCCATTTCTTTGCAGCATCATTTAGTAACATGTGTTGATGCAGGCTAGTATTTCCCAAAAATATTCCTAATGTAAAATCAGTGTAACCTGTTTCAATAAGATTATGGGAAACAAAAATAAACAAGCTTTGGCAAAACCAGAAGGTCTGAAATTGTTGGTCAGCTTTTTAGTTTTGTCAATGTGTGAATTGTTTTGGCATGGTTTTTGTAAAACCTTATTGGTGTGGGAGCTGCTGGGCCCTCGCCATTATAACAAACATTGGCAAAAGCAAAAATTGTTTTTGGTCTCAAAAAGCACACACTGCCACAGTAGTTACTGGCACTGAACAAAACTACTTTGTGTGCAGATATGCTCCTTGAGAGAGAGCAGAATGCTGTCACTCACTGTGAAGCCAGCCGATGCAGAGAGAGAGAGACAGAATTTTAATAAACGCAAAAGGTCATGGTCCACGCCAGATCAAATTTGGGGCCCAATTATTAAAGAAAGTCTCCAAGTGCACCCATGGTATATGTCCTTGCATTAAGTGCAGCTATATGGCTTTCGTGAATTCCCAAGAATTTACAGAAGTAGGACAAGAAATAGTACTCCTAGAAAATATTTGTGAACTGCTTTTAGCATGAGCAAATATGCATGTGTAGATTTGCTCATGCAAAAATCTGAGTGTTTGCAAGTTCACTTATCCTCCAACCACTTTTTTCCCAACTCTGGAAGAAGGTTTTCGTCTGCCATTGTCGGGAGTAAATTTCCAACATTTCTCAGTATGGGAAAAGATCGGAGAAGAGTTGTTGAAAACCCTTAAAACATGCAAGTTAGTAGGTTTGCACAGACTCAAAAGGGCATTCTAACCCTGGAACTATTGCTTACCACTACCTTCAGCCCCAGTATGTAGATCTGCGGAAATGTGGCAACATAAGGTGATTGCAAGTATTCAAACACTACTATGGTATGAGCCCTGGCATAATCAGAGAGGCTATATCAGAGCTCTTATACAATAAGATTGTTGCCATAACTTGTCGCCGCACTACATGGCTCCAAAGGGACAAGTAGATTTATGAAGCAACCTGCCCCATGGACAAGTAGATATTTTATTAAATTCCACACCCCTGCCAAACTTCCCAGTTTTCAGTAAAGCCATTATGGTACTGTGGAGTTCGTAATGACAACCTCCCAGCACCATATACTCTTAAGGGTAATGTCCAACAATTGGCTTAGACACTGTAGGGGTACAAGGCTCATGCACCTGTACCCTCACCCCTGGTATAGTGCACCCAGCTAGAGGGGTGGCTGATCTATGCCAGGGCAGTGGGTTGTAGGCATGGCACACAGGGTTGTGTGCCATGTTGACTCTTCACTTTGTTCTGCACCATACACGCAGCTTGCAAAGGGGGGGGTGGTGGTGGTGGTGGTGGTGCAGGTGGTGCAGGTGGTGCAGGTGGTGGTGGTGGTGGTGCAGGTGGTGGTGGTGCAGGTGGTGGTGGTGCAGGTGGTGGTGGTGCAGGTGGTGGTGGTGCAGGTGGTGGTGGTGCAGGTGGTGGTGGTGGTGGTGCAGGTGGTGGTGGTGCAGGTGGTGGTGGTGCAGGTGGTGGTGGTGCAGGTGGTGGTGGTGCAGGTGGTGGTGCAGGTGGTGGTGGTGCAGGTGGTGGTGGTGCAGCAATAAGTGCTGCAGCCCTTAGAGGCCTTACCTGGTCACAGTGCCCTGTGTTACCATTTACCAGGGGCTGCCCTGTGGCCAGAGAGTGCCAATTGGGTTTCGTTTTTAAAGCAGTTTTAGGGAAAGAACATAGGCCCTGGGTACCTGTTTGGCAGGAGCCCTGGGCACACTCAGTCAAAGTACATCAGCAGTTCAGCAAAAAGTGGGGACAGCCATGCAAAAAGAGGGCACTTTCTTACATGCGCAAACTAGGGCTCTAGCCAGGTTCTACACGGTTTGGCATTCCAACTCATGGGTGCCTGAACATAGTTCAGCACACCAATGCTTGAGCGTAAAAGTCCAGGTTGTTGTAGCTCCACACAACCCCACTTGACATACTTGCCGGTGTGTTGTCCGGCTCTCTGGGCTACGAGCAGTCCCTCAAAAGGATCAGGGACGCAGTGGTAATTCAAACCCAGTTTTGTTCTTTAGACTATCACACACAAGTACTGCACTAAGAAAAGACACATATTTAAGTGTTTATTTCAACAGTCTTATCCTGTCGCTTAGTACATGAGTAGTAACCACACAGAATATAATTGGAACAGCACTAATGCATATCACTAACAGTGAGAATAATATGAACATTTCAAACATGACTAGAATGTTTCTGGCAACTGATCACCCTAATAACTATTACTATGTGCTACACTATGAGAGCATGGAGTAGCTAACTTGCCTCTAAGGTTTCCTGAGATTCAGCGCACTGTCTACCTGTTTACAGCTGAAAGACTTCAGAGAGGAGACAGTGTTCCCTTAAAAGGAAACCACCCATCAGCTGGGCTCAGCTCCTGTCCTCCTGGAATTGGCTCTGTATCCACTCTCAGAATAAGAATGGAATCTGGGACAGAACGGCAGTCTGACAGGGCTTCTTGCGATAACCTGGTGCGAAGCTATCTCCACATCGGTGGGCACTTCATAGGGTTTCGATATGATTGATGGCCTCGGATGAGACCGGTCCTATGTTGCTTGTGTTCCGGTAGAACCTGGCCTGGTAGTTCTGGCTTGTCTGTTCCAATTGGAGCAGGGTCAAGACTGATTCTCATATGGCTGGGTTCAAGCTGAGGTGAGATGGGGTGCAAAATAACAATGGACTGGGATGCCGCCTGTGTAATTAACAGTGGCTGAGATTAATTCTTGCATTCTATCCATCACTTTTTTGTATACCCTGAGGTTTTTACAACATGGGGGGGGGGGGGGAGATCCTCTAAAGTGTACTCCTGTGGTGGATTGGAACATAGAGGACTAAAGTCAAAAGGTAAAATCTTTGGCCAAGGCTAAGCTAGTTATTTATTTCTTATTTAACAACTTATAAAGTGCACAATTACCGGGAGGTGTCTCGGCGCTATATGCTGGAAGGGTCGGCTGGGGGCAAAGCCTGTTGCTTAAAAAGCCAAGTTTTTATTTGTTTTCTGAATGATAGCAGCGTGGGGCAAGCCTTGATCTGCATGGGAAGAGAATTCCATAATTTGGATGTGGTAACTATAAAACTTCTGTCGCCCTAGTTGGCTTTTTTGGTTCTAGGGATGACCAGAAGTTTAGCATCTGCTGAACGACGAGATCTTATCGGCGTATAGGCCAAAAAGGCTTTCTTCAAGTACTCCGGACCTGTGTTGTGAATTGCATTGTAGGCAATACAAAGCGCTTTAAATTTCGATCTGTTTCTTATAGGCAGCCAATGGAGCTGTCGCACTACATTAGAAATGGACTTGAACTTGGGAGTCCCTGACAGCATCCTAGCTGCTGCATTCTGTACCAGCTGCAGCCTACCCAGCACCCTTTCCTGGGCATTAATAAACAGGCTGTTGCAATAGTCAACCTTAGACATGACCAACGCACCGATTAGCTTTCTTCCGGTATTAGCCGGTACAAAAGGTAACAGTTTCTTTATCATTCTTAACAGATAAAAGGATGAGGAGACCACCACGTTAGCGTGATGTTTAAAAGATAATCTGTTGTCAAAAATGACACCCAAGTTCCTGGCTTTTTTGACAGGGATTGGGGGTAATCCCAGATTATCTGGCCACCAGGCCGGAGACCATCCTGGGGAAAGATTTCCAAAGACCAATACTTCAGTCTTAGTTGAATTCAATTTGAGACAGTGTAGAGATATCCAGGTACTAATAGCCAACATACCCTCATGAAAGCTGGCCGAAACTGTATCTCCATTTTTATGCACCGCAAGCACCAGTTGCGTGTCATCCGCATAGGACGTGAGCCCCATTCCAAATGATTTAATGACTCGTGCTAAGTCCGTAACGTAGATGTTAAACAGTGTCGGACTTAGCGACGATCCTTGCGGAACTCCGCATGGGAGAGAAACTGTATCCAACCCTTGCTCCATCGCGGTCAGAATCCAATTGTGCCTAGGTCCTGTCCTACTGCAACCATTGACTATCATTGACACTGTGTGCTTCCTGGTGTTATTTCTACCTAAAACTAAAAAAACAACTCTCCACTTCTTATTGGATTTTTGTCATTTTGTTTATTAAATGTACTCCTTTTCTAAATAATTTTTTTTTTTTTTTTTTTTTTTTTTTTTAAATCCATTTTTTTAAAAATGCTTTGTATTTCAACCTTTTTACTGGTTTCATCTTGTGTAGATTCTTTATTCATTTGCCTAATTGTCAGCTCTGTGCCAGGGGGTTGAGCTCAAGTTTATGTAGTGACCTTAGTGGTTTACCCTGACCAGGATTGTGATTATAACTTCATGTGGGTACTTATTTCCCCCTTCACTCCACCCCTCAACCGATTTCTTACACTACCAAATACACACACAGTTGAGCACTCAGGGCAGGGGAATAAGGCCATATACATGCAGGGGACATCCTTCTCCTTATAAAAGAAATCTGACACCAAGGGGCAAAGGAAACTGCACCACCTTCAAAATCTGAAACTCCTACCAAGCTAAAATAAAGGTACTATGGGGAAATAGGGAAAATGCTGAATACCCTCCTGAAGATTTAGGGAAAATGGCGAGGAAGGGATATAATGGATGATAAGGGGCTGTACGCTGTCAGAGACCTCTTAAAGAGTAAATTACCAGTAAGGAGGGGTTGAGGATGAATATAGAAACAATGTCAAATGTTCAGAAGCACAGCCAATACTGTATTGGTGGATAACCAGGGCAAAATTTCATGTGGAATTATTTATTTATTACTAACCAACCTGGTTCATTTTCCCTTGCAATGGGGGCAACCTCCAGATCTGTCTGACCTCTGGTCATCTGCTAGGGACTGGAGCAGTGTACCACTTTTCTTTTTAAAAAAAAAAAAAAAAGGGGGGGTGGCGTTGGCGCTAATGGGAAGGAGATAGGTTAGTCCTGATCTGAAGAGAACTCAATTGTTTAGCAATTTTTTTATTGAGATTTGAAGATAACCACAAGAAAAAACACAACAGTGCGGATGACACACAACATTGTACAACCACATAAATTGCGGCATAATAGGCACATCTGTACTGCAATCGGAAGAGGGGGAAGGCTTAACACTGTGGAGAGGGAGTACAGCATACAGAGTCAGCACTGATTGTGCAGGGTCAAGTTCCAACATTATTTGTCATATGCTGTGATCAGGGGTTGAGTATTGGATGTCCTTTCTGACATTGCGACCCATTCTACATTTGGTAGAGGTTAGGGAGATGTGGGGGGTTGAATGTCGGGTCTGTGGGGGGATAGGGAGGGGCTGGGGAAAGGAGGTTGCGGGAAGGTGGTGCAGTCTGGATTGATGATAATCGCAGTGGGTGCCGGTTGGGATGATGTCCCTTTGCGGGGGAGGGGGGGAGGGAGAGGTGAATATGCTAAACTTTGAGTGTGTGGGAGTCGTTGACCATGACGGGCAGAGGGAGGGAGGGGGGTGAGTGCTGGTCCCCTTGCCCGAGGAAAATGGTGGGGGCGGGTGGGGAGGGACTGGGGAGAAAAAAGGAAAGAGAAAAGGAAGAAAAAAAGTGTTGCGCGGGGGAAGGAGGGGAAGGACATATTAGGAAAGCGGCAAGGCCTCACTGGGGGGGGGGGGGCTCTCGGAAGAATGGAGCCCATGTTTGTGTAAGCATCGCCTCTTAATCTTGCATGCTATATATAACGCGCTGATGGGATGCTGTATGGACCATCGCCACCATCCAGTCCTCCTGTGGGGGGGGGGAGGGGGGGTAGGTGACCTTCATTGTCAGAGAACTCACTTTCAAACATTCTCCTTGAATTAATAAACAGGAAGTAGATGCTTCTACAAGAGATGCAGGATTGAAAGTCTAGGTCGGAAAGCCCTGCCCCTCAAAGAATACTGTACCACTGGAAAGCAACGGGTTTGAGAAGTCTGTTGAAGTCACTGGAAAATTGCTGTGATAGATACAGAAAGTTTGAAAATGAGAAGGCATTTTCTGAGTCAAAATAAGACCAGTGGCTGCCCAGAACCAGCTATGGGAGAAGATCAGAAGGAGCTAGAAAAGCGAAGAGGTGACCAAGACGTAAGAGCAAACCCTTACTCCCAGCAGGACGACTGCTGAATGATGCAGTGGAAAAACCAGAAGCATGGACCGGATCGCACAAAAGATCCAGGAGTAATCCAGGCCAAAATTGTACTATATAGCAGTAGGCACAGGTCAAGAGGCCTAGAAATAACGACTGATCAACCCTCCATGCACTCCACAAATGAAGCCTCAGATGAGAACAGTTTATAATAAAGAAGAATTAATAACCGAGGGTCATGAGTAGAGAGACGTGCAGAACAAAGTAAACAATACAACTAGCGATGAAGGAAGTGAACTATATTTGGCCAACTATTAAATTAAGATTTCAGGAGCAGAATTGGAGTGATTAGGTCCCTTTCTAAAAGGGAATAAAATAGCTGAACCCTCAAGCAAGAAGGAAGTGGGTGACGAAATAGAAAAGAAGGGCTATTTTAAAGCTCTATTCAATACTCTGTGAAGTAAGAAAAACAAATGTCACTTTTTAAAAAAGGAACTAGCAGAGGTCAGAAGACTTGACAAAAGAACTTTGAGGGTTTGCAAAAATGGCAGCACAAAACAGAAGTACTAGAAAACAGGTCTTGGAGGTACAACATGAGTTTCTTAGGTATTCTAGAAGTAGTAGAGGAAACCTTATCCACGGAGAATGTTCTCGAAGTGAATTAAAGAAACATTAGTAGATGGTGGCATGTATATTTCGGTTTTGTCAATTGCAAGGGCACACAATTCTATTTCTGAAATCTATCAAAGAGGGCCTTTCTAGGAAGGTAATTGCATGTTTTCAAGGCTTCCGAATTAAAGAAATTATATTGAAAAGAGCAAGGGAAATAACATATCCAAGCCTCCTTCAGGGTTTTCATTTTAGGTTTTTTTCCTGATCTTGTTCATTTCATTCTGCCCAAAAGGGGAAAAGGTTTAACAACTGCAGCCATTTAGACTTTCAAAATCAAATCTTCAACATGGTAACCATACATGTGATAAGGTACATGGGAACAGGTCTCTTAATGGATGGAAGACATATGCTGCCTGGATTACAACAGATTACGGTCTAAATTAAAGATTTTAATACCTAGCATTATTTATATTTGTCAGTAGTTTGGTGGAATAGTAGTATTAAAATGGTGACATTAACCCAATATTTTTATTTCAGACTCTCCCATGTCATCTAGAAGCAATTAAAAAAAAAAAAATAAACTCAGTGGGATGATTTCATCATTTATATGGTACTATAAAAAACTGTTAAGTTGGAGAAAAATATGCTTCCCATGAGTGAAGGGAGGGCGAGCACTACCTGATTTGGAATTATCTTGCAGCATTGTCCCATATACTACAAAGGAACATTGTACCGAAGATGAGCACACAATCGAATGCTGACCCCTTCAAGGGAAATAACAGGGAATGTGTTCTTGATTAAGATTGCCATGCAACGTAGATGTGTTAAGCTATGAACGTGTCTCGGACACTAGTTTAAATAAACATATCATGCCGTACCTGTGCCTGGTATATTCTGTTTGATTAATTGTTGCTGTGAGGTAGTATTGTTGGTTGTGTTTACACCTGTGCGGTTTGTGTTTTTTTGACCAGGTTGATGGAGGATGGTGCTATACATTGCATAGACGACTGTGAAATAAAATACCTTAGCTGGGAGGTGTAGTCCTAGGCCTGTTTTCCATTGTATTGGGAGGGCTGCATGATATTGGGCCCACTTCTCAAATTCTTTTCTAACCTAGATGTGTGGCCAAATTGTTTTCTGATGAACATTTTTTTTTAACTCCACAGCACTGGGCATTGCTTGCAGTCTCTCTGGCCAACTCCGTGCTGTCTGCTGCTTGCTTCTGTGGCCTGGTATTGGCCATTTCGCTAACAGTCGCCGACGGAGGAAGGAATCTTATCGCCGGATGCAACACAACTGCTGTGCCTGCTCATTTCCGGTCAGTCGTTATGAGCAACGACTGTCCATTTGACACCACGCGCATTTATGTGAGTTCTCCATCCAGCATCTTCAATGGCACCTGTGTCATAATTTGATACCTAATTTGAAAGCCCTCTTTTGGAGGGGCCTTTGGGGCAGTTTTAGGCCTCTGTGGTTTTCAGACTTGAGAGATGATTAGTTGCTCACCACAGAGCCAGGCGATCAAAGGGCACTGCCTCTCCTTTTTGCTTATAATGTACGATTCTGTGGGTATATCTACAAAAGTATTTGGAAACGCGGAAACATTCACAACCAATAAGAGGATGAAAAAGATTAAACATCTGGTAAGCTGGTTTTTGCAAGACTTGTATGTCTCGTCTTAAACCGAGGCAGACTATAAGAGGTTGCAAATGGTTAGCTGGTTTTTAACAATGATTTGCACGTTTTGTAAAACATTGTTTATTCAGTGTTTTTGACCCTCTTTCTACGTGTTTGTTTTCCCTCCGGGGACTATTAGTGTGACATTTTGGTTGTGTATCTTTTATTCCATTTGTATTCCATTCATGCATTATTTATTTTAAGTTCCCGTTGAGTATGTGTGTTTTTTAAACCATTGTGCATCCATTCCTGTTCGGACCCTACCTTGCCTTCTTCAGCCTGCTTCTTCATAGGTTAAGGGTGGCCTGCAGGTGGGCGTGCACTTGATGCAGTTTACAGAAAAAAAAAAGTTGAAGTGAAAATGCAAAATGAGGTACTAATTTGAAACCTTCGTGGAGGGTGGAGGTGAGACAAACTGGACAAGCAAAGGAACACTATGTAAAAGGTAGAAAATGTTTTTTTTTAAATTTAATTAAAAAAAAAAAAAAAAACTAGTGAGCATATTTTTTGTAGAGGGTGTTTTTAGCCACTGTTTAAAAGATTGTAGTGTTCATCCTTAATGTTAATGTGTGACCATTATAATTGTGTAATTTAGTTGAAATGAAAAACTCCGTGCCCGGCAAAATGTGTGGATATGGGAAGCTGAAGACCTTAATTTGCCTCTTGACCACCATCTATCTGCCTCTTGACCCCAATCTTTCTCAGATTTGAATGTGTACAGCAAGGTGTAGGTTTCTCTGGTAATAGCTTATTGTGTTATGTTTAATATTAAGACTTTCCAACCAAGGTTCCTCTGAATGTTTGCTATTCTGACTTTTCTTTTCAGGACACAACGCTAGCCCTCTGGTTCCCCTCCATGATTTTGTCCGCCGTTGAAGCTGCGCTCTCCATTAGGTGCTGCGTGGTGTCATTTATTCTTCGAGGAATTGGACCCTGTGGTCAAAACTACATCCGTGATCGGGTTTGTACCAAATAAGTCAACTCAACTAGTGGTCTTGTCACCAGTGGCCGGCTGCTGTATACCAGCATTAGCGGTCCTTTCTCTGTACTGTTGCACAATGTAGGTGCCCTGTGATGGTTTTCACAGAAAGGGGCCACCTGTTTTGCACTGTGGTCTTAACTTTGGTTGTAATGTATTGTAATTCTAGTGGCCCAAGGAAGCGAGGTATGCGGATGATGAACAAAAGCAAGCAAACATTTTCGTACTTGCCCAGCCTGGCATGTGGGATTGCATAACATGCAGTAGTTTGCACTGGGTGTTGTTCTTGGAGCACATACATGGACTTTGAACAGATGACTGCTTGGGAAAGGCTCTGCCTTGGTTTTATTATTTGTTTTACAGTGGAAGGTCTCGTTTACAAGTTATGGAAGAAGGGTAAACAAGCTCTTTATTTACTCAGTTACAGGATGAAGCTGCTGAGAAGGAGACTTCAGAGCACCGCAGAAAGGAGACTCACCAGCTCATCACAGAGTTTGGAGATGTTCGAGCTTAGCTGGAACGGTAAGACCTTTGTTTCACAGCTACATCACAAGAGGCCTTTCCAAAGGAAGCATGTAGTTGCTCCAGGATAAAGGAAGATGTTTGCCATAACCTTTCCGCTAACCGGCTAAGGCCCAAGACCATCTGTGCATTCAGCCCCATTGCCTCTCATCCATTTGTTATTATCAGACTGTCAGGAGTGATTAGTCATTGCATACTATGTCTCTTAGTGTGCTTATACTTCTGCCTTTTAGAACATTACTTGGGAGCCACTGTGTATGACCATTCATTGATCTGGAACCAGAAACATAAGTCCGCTCTGAGTGTATCAGGCCTCTAGGCCCACTTTAACCTTAAATAGTTTGGGGTCCTGGGGCATACCCATAAGAGGACTGTGTGTTAGAAGGCTACCATTTGAGTATGGATCCTTAGTGCAATATCTTGTCCATTTAACATAATGAACTCGGTCTCCTGGAAAAGGAGTTTCTCAACTTCAATGTCTAAACCCCAAGATATGGAGCTGGAACTCTTGCCCCTAGCAGTTCGTCTTTTCCCTTTGTGGAAAGTGTGAAAGGAAGTGTGGCAGACACCAGTCTACACCGTAGTGACCTCCACGAAAGACCGGGTTTGTCATTTGTTCCCATGTTTGCTTTCCAGTGTCATTCTGAACCAGGGAGCTGCTGCATCCCGTGATTCACTCCAGCAGCACGGGGGATCCTACGCCTAAAGTATGAAATGGAGCATGCTTGGAGCAGGGAGGGGTTCAATGGGACTGACCAGTTACTTCCACAGCGGACCTGCCACTTTCCAGGGAGAGGCAGCGTGGCATTCTGGACTCCTAGCTTGGGCCTCTTCATGCAACTGATGGCTCGGACAGCAGTGTAGAGTAGTTTGGAAGGCAGGGGTTTAGTCCAAGTTAAGAGAAGAGCTCTTACGCATGCTCTCCTCCTGTGGAAACAGCACACTGCTTTCCGGTGCCTCACTCCACAGCTTTTGTGTTCCTGATTCTTGGACACATTCCAGCATATGCAGGGGAGTAACAAAGGCCCCTGTAGCTCCTGTGATGCAGAGCGGACCCCAACCTTTTGGGGGCGGGGCATGATTTAGCCCAAGGTCAATGAATCGCTGATATGCGAGACTGGGGGCGGGCTGGGGGCCTGCATCGCATTTTGTAAGGGGGGTTGTATCATTTTGCGTATGCCAGTGGCCATCTGTTCCTGGTGTACATTTGAGAGGCCCTGTAGAAAGCTTGCTTGATTGGCACTTGTCTGTCAACTTTCAAGAAGATACTGAAATGGATGCGCTGTTTGTTTTCATAGATACTAGCACCGGGCTTGGCCAGGAGTAGCCTTTTGGATTTCAAGCCATACTATGAATACTGTTTGCAAATGAGATAGATCTTAGACACATGAGACTGAGGGCCCCTTGCTACAAGAAGTTAGTAATGAACTTGAATTTCAATGTTTTTGTTACTGTTGTGCTATTCCGTGTATCACTTGTAGTGAATTAATCAAACCATAAAACGTGCTTCCAATGTTCTTTGAAAACCACCTAGCACGTTGCATGAAGTGACCATGAAATGGGTATTAGTAACTTTAGAGAATTAAGGTTAGTGGGCATAGAAAAGGAATGTGCATTGTAGGTGCACTCTCAAGGGGGCATGTGGGGGACCCTTGTTGTATCTTTCCATGTGTGTATGTGGGATTCGTTTCTGCACAGCGAACCCAATTCGTATGTTTGGTTAAAAAAAAAATATACAAATCAGATTCTGGTGGTTAAAAAACAAAAAAAAATGCATGTTCCGATTGTAAACTTACTTGAATACGCAATTAAAAGAAAATGCTGCAAGGCAGAAATCCTTTTTATTTTTTGTTGGATTTCCTAATTTTCTTTTTTCCCCCTCTTTCAGGTGGGATCACCAGCTATCTACATTCTTTGTACTGTATATTGAAGGAAACTCTGGAAAAACCATGCCTTGTACCTTGTTTGATGATTACTCGAAAGCACAGAAGTGCTAGAGACAGGACGAGTGCATGGCCCCATCAAGTTACTGTGCCAGGCTGCAGTCTCTGTACAAAATTACACTCCGTTAACACACCCGTTGTAGACTGCATTGGATAAAGCAACCCTGAGCCACAGTGTATTGTTGGGCTATGGGCGTGGTGACCAGTGGTGCGGCTTCCACTTTGACAATGTGGGGTCCCCCCCACTGACTCGTGCCTGTGATGCACCCTTTGGCGAACAGACTGTTCCACAACCAACGCTCCCATCGGGTGAGATCTACTCCTTCCCAGTGCCTTTATTGCTCTGATGTATAGTTTTGGGAAATGAGAAAAAAAGGTTTCTTTCCTTATTAATTTACCATTTGCTCAATTGTGGTTATTTCAGCAGGATACACTTATTTGATCTTTTCTTTTTCTTGTAGTTGATACGCCTGGTTCCCTGTTGAATTACTCCTCTTCCCCCCCCCCCCCCTCCCACCCCCTAGGGGTTTGCAAGTGTTTTGTAACACACAGTACAACTAGTTCACCACTTGTGCCCCCCTGGTGTCTGCTTCTTATGTTGTGCCTCACCTGTAGAGTACTGGACCACACTGGTACTTTAGAAATGGTCTGATCTTTCAAACTCGGCATGCCTCCACTGTACATAGCCACTGTGTCCACACCATAAAACCTTGGAGCCGAGCCAAGCATTTCACCTACGGTCTAGGTCTTTTTACATTTCAACAGTCCGGAGTAATGCAGTTGGATTCACATTTCAACATACATGTGCCAAGTACTTAGTGTTTCAGTTCAGCACAAGGTGGAATGCAGTTGAGGTCCCAGTCCAATACTGGTACCCATGCAATCGCATTTCAACATCAAGAGGAAATGTAATTATCACATGTCAGTTCTCAGTTGCACTGAAACAACATCATCTGGAAGCCTAGCTATTGCAACCCCGTTTTAAGTCATGAGATTATATTTCAGCACCAGGAAACGTCGTTTGGTCTACCTTACAGCACACAGGATCCATGCATTTAGTACCAAATTACAGTATTTGACACGGTCTGTATTACAGCACCTTGGAGCCAGACTCCGCTAATATGCGTGCATAGGAGCACTATGCGATAAAACACATTTAAGCCTTAAGTAGCTGCACAGTTGTATTGGGCTGAACAATAATCGTAGCATATGTTAAAGTAGCAGTGTTAGTCCAAGGAGGTGACTTATCCATTATGTGCAAATATTACAAGGTTTTCGATTAGTGTATGGGTGTGTAGTATATTCTGAGTCAGTTTGCTGCTTTTAAATTTTATGATGCACATTTTTAAGGACTTCCTGAAAGCCACCCTGAAGTGATAGACTGTAGAGCTTGTCCTCCGATCCTTCAGTCCTCAATGTCTCGTATGTTTATGAATTGTTAAAAGGCCCTCGAGTAGATTTTTGCTGCAAGTGTGGAGTGCTAATATTTGACTCTGTTTTGACTTGCATGTCAAAACGTGAACTATAGAAATTCAGTTTCCTGCTTTAGCCACCCAGTGCCAAAACCAAGATGGATGGACCCCAAGATAAAGCTGCTGCTTCACTATGTAATAGCTGTAACTGCCCATTTGGAGTATCATTTGAAAAGGGAAGGGGTTGTCCCCCAGTGATGACCTTCTACTGTCCTTGCTTGACATTGGTTTGAATTTACACCCTTATGTACCCGCATACGTGGGTGCCTTGTAGGAGCAAGCCCCCCATTAACAATAAATATTGGTATTTATCCAAGACCCCAATGATGTCCACAGGCCTGAAAACTGGTCAGCAGCGATGTGAGCTGTTGACTCTGCTCCATCCAAAATGTCACGGGCTTGTCCAAACACCTACCTCAGCATCTGTGGCGATTGTGCCTTGCTGTGCCCAAGAACCCCTCTGCACTGATATCACCTTCAGCTAGTCTTGTTTCGATCATATATGATCATGCGTCACTAGAACTGGCATTGTGGCTGAAGTAGTTTGTCTCTTTGGCCATAGGACTGGAAGAAGTGTACCAGCCAAGTCTTTGTCTCATGCCTTCAATGCGAGGTGTCCTCATTGAACGTCCACCACGTGTGTGCCTTGAGCATTAGGCATGTGTGTGTGCACTTTTTTCGTGTTGTCTGTCGTTCACCATAGCCTGCTCCTTGTGTTTCTTTGGGATGCCGTCGACAATAACCTTTTGCATAGATACATTCCGAGAAGAAGGAACAACCTGTCGTACATCTTGTAGGCAGTTGCTGATCATTCCTTGTGTATGATAGTTTTATTGATGTGACTGATTTGCCGATGCTAAAACCTAGATTTCTTGTGTTTTAACTGCCATACCCGCCTCCTTGCTACTCTTCAAGTTTTATTCACAGGAGAAAGCGAGCCCCTATATTTACTGCAGAACGAACATTGAATAAATAAGAATGTTTATTTCTACTGTATTTTGTACTGTAGTTTTTCCTGCTTACACCACTAGTTGAAAGTGAATGTAGGTGTTTTGGTGTTCATTGCTTATGTCGTTAAAGTGTCCCTCTCCAGAGTTTTTTCAGGGTTGATACTTCTCTCATTCTCCGCACCAAACATAGCTGTCAAATGACAAACAGTCCACAAATAGTAGATTTTTACTGTTCGCTTTCAAACCTGTCTTCTCACAGAAGTCAAACACCAAATTGCTTTACTCATCAAAGCACTTGTCATAAGATAGATAAATTGTGCATGTCCCCCTCCAAACAATCCACCAACTCCATGTCTTCCATCTTAACCTGTTTGATTCACATAATTTAAACAACAGGTGAAATTATTTGAGCCACTATTCCCTGGGCTATTTGTGGGACCTGGAATACTTACATTATAGAGAGAGGATATTTTCAGACCCACAGCATACACTTTGTAGATTTGAATTAAGAAACACAGATGAAAAGCAGAGGTCTTTAACTAACCATTGGTTCCAAGTAGTGGGACATAACTTAACCGGTCTATTATAGAGTGCATATTCACCCAAAAGAGCTATCTTAATGCAATTGATCAATAACATGTTTGTTACCCAACTCAAAGGTACCCCCGTGATCGACCTCAGGATTAATGCTCTGGTTACTTGTCAGGAGGTGAGCAGCAAAACCCTAGAATGGATGCATTTGTCTACAAAGCCACCTGACCTGGCATGTCTCCAGCTGTACACCACCTGTTTGACGTCGTGACTCAAAATTGATTAGTTATTGAATTGAGTTTTGCTTACTCTCCGCAGCCTAACTGGCCTCATCAACTTTTAGGATGCTCACTTTGCTGCAAAATCCTTTTTTACTTTTGAAGAACTATTGTGCGACTAGTTTATTTCCGCTGCAACCGTCTACTTTTCTACTCTGAGTAAAGGAATTTCTCTTCTCCCTAACTTTTTCGAGGAAAACAAATTATGTGGCAGAATTAGGAAAAGGTTGATATTTCGTGTACATTTTTTTAAACTTCCATGACAATTTTATCAGAGATAAAATTGTCAAGCACATAAATTATACTAATGTCCAGGAAAGACTGGACAAAGGCTGAACTTTTGAAGCAATATTCTAAAGCAGCTTTATAAAACTTGGAAAGAAAAGACAGCATCTGTAAAGTTTGAACGCATACTGCTCCCATCATGAAGTTCCTTGGACCAAAGAATAAACTGTTACAATTTGGAATGGTGTGTGCATGTTTGCCGTCTCAAGCCTGTTTTTTGTCTTTGGAAATGTAGAGTCCCACAGTAAATTTCTCATTCTCTACTTTTTAAGTTTAAAAAATGCTTTATTAAAGAGAATAAAGAACAAAAAGCATTAACAAATGAAAAGAAACATTAAGTCAATCCAAGCAAATATTGAAAAATATAATAGGGGCTAATGCACAAATTTAATAAATAGGAGAGAAAAACAAACATAAAAACCATGTGAAGTAAACATAGCATATAATAATCGATGAGCCTAAAAACTTTAATTGAAATCTATAACCATAATGCTGAGAACAAACTGCATTTTAAACATTTTTATAAGGAAAGAAAGAAAAGTGGAAAGAAGAGGAAGAGAAGAAAAGGGGGAGAGAGGGAAAAAATATAATGCAATATTTAAATTATAGAGCGAACAGTTAACTATGCAGTAATAAAAATAAATGTGTAATAAACATTCTAATCTTTGGGGGGGTGGTCATTATTAATAACCCTGGACATGGATTGAGCCGATTGCCTGGAAAGGAATGAGGTAAGGGGTGACCATAATAAATCTTTTTTGATAAATAAAGGAGTGATGACATAACAGATTCCACCATCGGATACAAGTAATTTTAGTGGTATCCTTCCAATTAGTTGTGATTATTTGTAAAGCCAGGGCAACCGTCAAGTCAGTGAATTTCCCAACCATACATTGTGAACTCCAAAGGGAAGACGAGCCCCCCAGAAAACGTGTAGGATATCAAAAGGAATGCTTGTAGACAAAATTTAATTAAGTTTATCCCATATACGTAGCCAAAGCTTATTAACTAAAGGGTATTCAAAAAACATATGAAAGAGATCACTATTATCATGAGCACAAGACCAACATTTGGCATTATTAGAAAGTTTGACTTTACATAAGCTCATAGGGGTTACATATAATCTGTTATAGAAATAATATAATGTTTTGGTTGTACTTGCTGAACGAGAAGAGGTATGGATCTTGGCCCACACTAATTTCCAGGTATGAGCTGAAAATTCATGCTGAAGATCTGTTTCCCATATTAGTTCTGTTTTTGACTTTGTGTCAAACTTGGAGGAACCAATCAATAATCTATAGATGCCAGAGGCCTTCATTTGGGCGAAAAATCTAACGGGGAAGAAGGAGGCTGTGTGCGTGAAGCACTTTCAGGTGGTTGTGAAATGTAAGGGAGAAGAAGAGGTTTAAGGCACTGGAAATGAGGCACAATAAGTGGATATATTGTATTTTTCCTGGATGCCAGAGAAATCTAGCAGAGAACCATTAGAGAGCAGATGTCCTATGACTATAATTCCCTTATTAATCCATTCTTTCCACAAAAGAAGTCTATTGTTTAATTTAATGTGTTTATCATACCAAAGTGGGGTTTGTGAAATATTTTCGGAGCAGGAATTGGAAGAGATAATTAAAGGTTTAACAATAGCTATAGAATGAGTAAGTATTGGAGAAATTAACACCTTTGGGGGTTGAGTGATGCGGACCATCTCTTTGAAAGCAAAGGGTGTGAATTGTGCATGTTCTAGTTGCCCCCAAACTGTTGATGGATCTGCATGGGTTTCCGAAAGGGAAGTCCAGATATGTTTCAATGTGAAGGCCGAATGATATAATCTAAAGTTGGAAAAGTTAACCCCACCAGTATCTTTGGATTGCTGATGCGTTTGTTCCATACAAATTGGATGATTAATGGTTTTTAAAAATGTTTGTGGAAGAGAAACTGGAAGCATAGACAGATAAAAATTTACGATTGGTAGCAACATCATTTTAATCGTACCACCAGGACAGAAATAAAGGGGACCAACCCTCTATTAGCGAAGTGATTTTTGTCATAATCTCCTTAAGGTTAATATTAATAATTTCTTTAATATTGTTGAAGGAGAGGATGCCTAAACATTTAATACGTTTTGAATTCCACGTGAACCCGGAATCTTTAAACCCATCTGGAAGGCAATATTTATTTAGGTCCTATGATTTATCTATATTAAGTTTGTATCCTCAAACTGCAGAATATGTATGTAATAGTGAAAAAAACTCAGGTAGAGATGTATTAGGGCTGGATATATATATATATATATATATATATATATATATATATATATATATATATATATATATATATATATCAAAATATCAGCATGTGCTGTATATTTTATATTCATATTTTTAAATTGGAAGCCCAAAAAGGCTGGAGATCGGCGAATTGTTTCAAGGAAGGGTTCTAATGATAGAATGAATATAAGGGGAGATAAAGGGCAACCCTGTCTAGTCCCTCTATGAAGAGGAAAGTAGTGAGATTGTTTACCATTGACCCAAATAGAGGTAGAGGGCTCAGAATACAATATCTGAATATATTGGAGAAAACCATGCCATTTCAATGCACCTAACATAAATTCCCAATTTACCCGATCGAAAGCCTTCTCAGCATCGAGAGTTATGGCAGCTAATGGGGAATTAAGTTTGGAGGCTAAGTGAATGATGTCAAGGAAGGTTCTAGAATTATCTGAAATAGATCTTACCCTCACAAATCCTGACTGATGCATATCAACTAAATCAGGAATGACCTAATTAATACGGAGTGCCAGTAATTTAGCAAAGATCTTACAGTCTGTATTAATCAATGAAATAGGTCTATATCATTATTAGGAAGTAAGCAGAGCATAGCCTGAGAGAACGAACCTTGTGTCCGCCCTGTGGTCAAAAAATGAGTAATGAGAAGTAGTAATTTAGGGATTAAAAGATGTCAAATGTAAGTAAAAGCGTACAGTAAAGTCATCCGAGTTTTATCTTTTGGAAGTTGATTAATTTCATTTAAAATTTCTTGTTCTGACATTGGAATATCAAGAGAAGGCAAATCTACACTATCAGGAGTTTTAGGGATTGATTGGAAAAAAGCATCTAATTGTGCAGTTGAAGGAGATGATTCTGGGGTATAGAGCTGTGTGTAGTATTCAGAAAAGCACTCTTAATATTTTGGAGTCACTGATGTGCCTGACCCCAACTGAGTCTGTTATAGCGACAATCTTAGATTTCTGCTTCCTAATTTTAAGGTAACTTGCCAAAGTTTTGTCGGCCTTGTTCCTACCCCTATACATTTTTGCATTGAAACGAAGTAGACTACCACAAGCATTGTCCCAGGATTGTTTGTTGTATTGTAACTTGGCCTTAATAAGTTTAGATAACGTGTCATTACGATTAGAGGAGAAATATTAGTGTTCTAAGACCTTAATCTGATCTAAAAGTTGCACAGAGTTCTTAAGAGCCTTCCTCTTTTTTTTGCTACTAAATTGATTATAAAGACCCTTGCAGTTGCTTTAAAGTCATCCCAGATAAAATTCATTTGTGTCTGAGGGAAGATTATTCACAAAAAATTCTTGTAGAAATATTGTAAATTGTTGGTCCAATAAAAGGGTATTATTAAATCTCCATCTACGAGTGGGAGAGATGGAGTTAGGATAGTCCAGGTCTACAATAATGGGAGCATGGTCCGAAATGAGAATTGAACCTATCTCGGCATGCGTTAAAAATTGAAGGGTATGCGGGGTAAAAAATATATAGTCTATTCTAGAGTGGGAATTATGAACAGGAGAAAAGAAAGTGAATTCCTAGACCTCGGGGTGTGATGCCTTCCAAACATCAACCAACCCTCTGGAGGATATGGTTCTCTGAAAGGCTCTGTGCATTTTGGTGGGGATAAATCTAGTCTGAGATCTACGATCTAAAAAGGGGTCCATAAGTTGATTACAGTCTCCCCCCACTGTGTGATTCTCTGATGCATGGGAGGATAACAGAGAAGAAAAGTCATTCCAGAATAACAAATCTCCATTTGGACCATAGACATTACAAATTGAAAATTGTGTATTTATCTTAATATCTAACAAAAGCCACCTACCAGCATCATCTTTAAATTCATTCAACAATTGAATACTTAACGACTTATGAAACAATATAAGGGCACCATTTTTGTTATTTACAGCAGGGGAAACTAAAAACATTCCCAACCCATTGTTTTCTTATGCAAGCTATATCTTGTTCTTTATGGTGGGTTTCTTGTAGTAAAGCAATTTGACAATTTAATTAAATGAGACCATACCTGTTTCTCTTTAACCGGGTTACGAAGACCTTTAACATTCCACGACACAATAGATAAATTACTCATGGAGAAGAAATTAAAAAATAGAGAACAAACAATAAAAAGACTTGCAATAAAAATGAGATTTAACCATCCATGAGGAATCCTGTGGAAAATGTTGGAATACCACAATAAAAAACAAGCATTGGCATAGCCAATAAATCTCACCTTTGGGACCTTATAAGTGTTTAGCCATGCAACAGTTGATGTTTCCTGGAGGCTCATAAATCTTTTCCCTGGGCTACTACAGAGGACCAAATGGCTGAATCCTGAGGAAGGTAAATTAGGCCTTGGCAAGCATTTCCCTTTACGATGCCACACTTCCTTATTCTTTTTCAATTCTGTTCTGTTTTCTGAGCGAGAAGTACTGGGAAAATAATCCACGGCACTTCTAAAGATAGAAAACATTGAATTCAATGTACAATTCTGAGCTACCAAGAAATGTTTACTTTTCCTCCAGCATTTTGAAGCAAATATTTTGCCACTCTCAGAGCAAATATATTTATTATGCTGTTCTCTCAGAAAGTCTGGCAGATTTTGGCACTGTGCGTGCAAGCCTCTGTTTGCTCGTACAGTGGGTAGAAAGGACTAAGCACGGCCTCGTGCCACGGCATCGAACCATCATGACCCAGCATTCCTGCAGGGCACCTCACTCAGTGCCACCAGGCTGCTTGCAAACATACATACTGCCATGATTACTAATGATGTCAGGTGCCCACACCGAGTAATGTTCTGACCTGCCAGCCCCAGCTGCCTTATCCTCTACTATCAGTGTGTCTGCTGAGGACTGGCACGGACTGATTATTATTATTAATGCGTTCTTAGTATAGCGCATGGCTACCCGTAGGCATCCCAGCGCTCTGCGCCAACCACCATCAGAAAACAATACTCGCTACAAATTCATGAAGAGCCAGGTTTTTAGCTTCTTCCTGAATTCGAGGTGGTTGTCCAAAGAGCGGAGTTGGGTAGGAAGCGTATTCCAGCTGATGCCAACTTATATGGGCGGCAGCTTTATTTGGTTACACCTAGCCGCAGGATCCTGTCTAACATTCTAGCTCATTCCAAACAAGTGCCAGGGCAGGATTCTGATGGGTCGGTTTGGGTCAGCAACAATGCTCTGAGGTGGGCACTGCCATGCAGAGGGCTCTGATATCATCAGCATGGCTTTTCAACTCTGGATGGAAGGCTGCTAGCCTTGCTTGCATTCCAGATTGACCTCTGATCTGCGGGTCCCAGGGGCAGAGCTTAGCTCACTGAGCCATCTTGAGGCAGCCTCCACTACAGTTAACGAATCCCACAGCATGGACGGGGGTACTAGAGATCTACAGCGTACTGTACTACGTTGTAATATTTATAAAGCACTCCATATCACGTTGCGGGGCGCCGAAGCCCATGAGAAGACGGGCAGCAAACTATACGATGGGGGTGGCACTTGTTGGCATAATGTTGTATTTGTAAGTGGAATGAGGCAGAGATCCAACTGCATGCCCGAGTTACAGGTGTAAGTAGTCCGGTTTAGGGGTGAAGATTGGGGGTGGTGGGGGTATGGGGACTACCAAAATATTATTGGCAGATAGCGTGCCCCAACCCAGCCATAAAAGCACCGGGAGCTCTCTGCGTGTAAACCAGAAAAGCAGAAATGTTTTTCTGTCAGTAAAATTGTCAGTCAGGCAAGAATTGAAGCTGGTGGCGTGAGCCGTAGCCATGCAACTTTTTAAAGGCAGGGGAAATTGAGTACTGCTGTATAAATACACCACACAAGCGAGGAACAGTGGAACCGCAATCAAGGTTGCAACCTATGTACCCTTTAGGTTGTGCGCGCAATCTACCTTGCACCAGCGCCCAGTGTCTCTACATAAATGCGTACAATCGCCTGCCACAAGAGACGGAGATCTAATCAGCCGCTCGTTCAAAAGAGAAGCAGCCTTTCAAAAGAATATTATTTTCTTCTTTGAGTTCCGCCTGAAGCATTTTAAAGTTCTGACACGATTTATTTTATGCAGAGTTAAGCTGAGAGCAGTTAAAGAATAACAAGCACGTCTGTGAAAGCGCACTCTTGTGGAGGTGGGGTATGTCCCTTGCCCGGGGTGGAGGGGACGCGCCTTCTAATAAAAGCGGCAAGGAAACCTGACCCAAAACAGATGGCCCCTGCGTGCCGCTGCTGGCTCCCGAGAGCAAAACGCTCTGGGAGTAAACCTTTCCCTAAAAGCTGGGACATCCACACGCCTTTGGCCAATTGCTTGCTAAAGCCAGACGCAAAGGCCAATAGCGTGTGAGCACCACACGCACGAGCTTGTAGAAAAGCTGAAGTGATTCCAAGAGGCCGATTTCCTAGAGCAGCGCATGCGCGCTGCGCTATGCTCGACCTAATTACATAAAGAGTGCGCTACATAGTAGAAAAAAGGAGAAAGTTAAAGAAAGAAACCAGAGAGAAGGAGATGAAGAGTAGAAGGGAATTAAGAAAGAACAAGGTCTCCCCTGGTGTAAATAGAATAGAGAGATGACAGAAAGCCATAAGACTTTAGTCATAAGAATGAAGCACAAAAAAGACATTAATGTTGAGGGGGAACCTTGAGAAAGAGAAAAAGACACCGCTCAATAGAGTGAAACACCTAGATTAAATGAACATAATATCAACAAGTGAGGAGGGAACAATGTAAGACGAAAAGACATAACAGTCACATTGCTAATGGAACTTAGCAAGCAATAAGGGGACAGCATAGCTGAACAAAACAGACAGACTAAAAAACGCTATTCAATGAAGACACCAACATCAAAACAAGAGGTAGCCAGGGACCTGTAAAAGAGAAAAAAAGAAAATTGGCAACATTTTAAGAATTACTGAGTTTCCATGACTTCACCACTGTGCGTATGTATGAATTTCTTAAGCTCTGCGGGGTCTGCAAAAGTAACAGTCCTGTCCTTGTAAGTGACCTTGAAAAAGCAAGGATGAATAAGACCGTAGCGAGCATTCATGGATCACAACATATGTCTGAGATCTAAAAATTCCTTCCGGCGATGAGCTGTAGCTCTGGAGACATCCTGACTGAAAAAAATCTTCTGACCAGACCACAGCATTTGTTTGCGTTGTTTAGCCGCTTTTAGTATCATCATTAGGTCTGAGTATTGAAGAAAATAGGCAATGATCCCTTGTGGTCTTTGTGAGGTCGAAGCACCAAGAGGGCCAATCCTGTGTGCCCTTTGGATATTGAGATCTGCAAGAGTTAGTAGTCCAACTATTTTCGGTATGTGGATCTTCAAGAAGTTGATCATGTCGGAGCCTTCAGAACCTTCTGGTATGCCATATATGTGTAGATTATTGCACCTGTTTCGGTTCTCCAGGTCCTCTGATAGTTTCTTTAGTTGGGTTACTTCTTTGGATAGGTTATCAACTTTGGCAGTCACATCTTGAGCATCGCTAACCCTCTGTCCGACCTCTGTAAGTCTAGAATCCAGATGGGACCATTTCTCCTCAATCCTCTGAAGTGCCGCACTGGTATCTACCATAAAAGGTTTTACATTTTTTAACTCATCCAGGATATCTTCCAGAGTCAAAGGCAAAGGTGATTTATTAGGAGAAGGAGAATCCTTTTTAGCCCTTTTGTTAACATTGCCTCCAAGTTCTTTGCGACTATTAGCACTGAAGTTGGTGATCGATTTAGATTTAGTTGACTGCGCCACTTCCATATTTTAATTGAGCAGAAGGAGACGGGCAAGATGGCATATGTAATCTATTCAACACCCACGAAGAACAGATTAGAGACTGCGTAACTTCAGTGAAGAGGACCAGTGAAACAGACCACTTGAATAACAGACAAAAAAGTCTTTCAGGGATAACAATTCAAAGATACCAGTATGTTTCTGTCAGGTCCACACTCTATGCACTAATAATATTCATGCTGCCCATATAGCTTGCGCACAAAATATTTAAAACATGAGAAAGTGTATATATAAAGAGTCTTTTCATTTTGGGATAAAAATCCCATGTTTTTCTAGCCAGTATTGCCATTCAAGTGAGGAAAAAGTCGTGGGCGTGCGAAAAAACGAGCTGAAAAGCTCATAAAATGACGGCTGTTAAATGGAGCATGCCGGGAGCGGCAAGGGAAAAGCTAATAAAAAGGCGCCCGGTAAATGGAGCATGCCGGGAGTGGCAAGGGAGAAGCTAATAAAAAGGTAATTAGACCAATTTGAGGTCTATAAACCTACCCTGCCGCTCCCAGGGACTTCTGACGTCTTCCGATGATTTAATGAGCACCCACTGTGCTGGATTAACTTCCCTCCAGAAGAAAAAGATCTTCGGTGTTACGGAGGAAACTATTCAGCGGCCATCTTGCGACGCTGCCGCTGCGCACCCCCTCATTCTCTACTTTTATCATAGTTTTTCTGTGTTCTAACGTTTCTGTTCCTCCCTCTGCTTCATTACATCTGTTCAAACTTAAGGGTTGATACCTTAAAGGACCAGTATTGACATGAACATATACAAGCATGCAGTCAATATGGCGCTTGGCCGAAATAACGCTGTCTCTTCTTTGCCCTGTGTTCATTTCACAACCTTTCCATCATTCTTAAGATAACGTTAGTAACTTATATTGAGTTATCTATAATGCACCTAACATGGCGCCCGCTAGACTATCCTGCCTATCGGTCTAGAATAATCTCATAGTATTCTTGTTTTATCTCTTTTTTTTTTTTTTTTTTTCTCATCGTTAGTTTTTCTCATAACTTTTCCCTAGTTCTCTCCCTCTTCGGAAGATTTAAGGTGTTCAGAACAAGATAAAACAGTTTTCTTACCATAATTTCGATCAGGAATTATTATACACCAAAGATGGTGCCCGTGATACAACCTTCCCTGCAGGTCTAGACAACAACATAGAACTTTTGCCTCATCCCCACTCCCATTTGTTCCTAAATTTCAGGTTTTACCATAATTGTCCCTTTTGTTTCTTTTGAATATTTGAAGTTATAAAGAATAATATACAATACTTGTGTGACCATAAATATGGGATCTCTATATAAATCCTTTGGTAATGAATTAGCTTAAGATGGTGCCCGATTGCTACTGTCTTTCCTGGACAGCGACATAGGACTCAACTCCTCATGCTGTAAAATAAAATGGCGCACGACTTAGACGCTGACAGATACACTTGGAGAAGACCGCAGGGATGACTCATCTTTGCCTAAAACCACAGAGACTTTTCCGCTCATGAGTGAAATTTGTACCCCTGACTGGTAAGTTTAATGCAGAACTCTTATGTATTCCTCCACTCAAACTTGCACCTCTTTCGGAAATTTGATTGATCTATGGATTATTAATTTCAGAATAAAGTCCGGTTCTTTGACTAGTGTAATATTCCTTGAATAATTGACTCAGTACGGGCCTTACGTTTTTTATCACGATGCAGGCTATATTTTCCTCTCGTATCGCTTGAGCATTGATCTTTATTCTCTTACTCCTCTTCCAGTTACACTATCCGGAATACAGAAACATAACCTCTAAATATTTATGTATCAAGCGAAAAGGTATCCTCTGTCTTGTGCCAGTGCACCTACTATGATGGTCTTAGACTCTCAAATCGATAGAACATCTAGAATGTATTTTTCTCATTTTAATTACTGATCGTAATTAATTTTATTTTTTCATTCTCGCTTATCACATAACCATAAAGGTTAGGGTTAAGGAGCACGTGGTAAAGTTTTTTTTTTTTTTACATGGTGATGGTGTTCTTCTCACAGTATGGCACCAATTTTCAAAATAATTTATCTTTGGGCCAAATGGATGATAATGTCATCATTCGTTTTCCTTTCTGTTTATTTTATGTTTTCTCAGCCTTGATAAAGCCCCAGGCTTGCATGCCACTTTAAAAAAGGGGTGAAACACGTGTTGGCTGCAAAGGAGTTCATGACGACAATATATAATGTCAGTTTCAGGCAAACAAAAAAACGTACTTAGGACTATAACCTAAGGGCCTATTTATTAGACAGTTTACGTCGATCTTGCACCATGCAAGAGCGATGCAAACCTTGAAGATTTTTGAAGCCATGCAAAGCCACTTTGTGTGGATCTGAGTGGCTCCAAATATCGAGTAACGCAACTCCGCACAGGGCAAATTGCTGCATTGCTTTACTCTGTTCCGGGATGGCGTTCCATGAGCTTTGTGTGGGTGTTCCCACGCAACTCCCATGGATTTTGATGCATCCACAGATTTACAAGCACTTGTAAACCTGTGGATGTGCCAAAATCTTACACCTTCCTAGGGGAGACATAATGAGAAGAAATATCTCCTATTTCTTCCTCTTTCTATGCGTGCTGCATTCTGCACCACACATAGAAAGAGGAATATGCCTCCCAGGATTGTTTTTGTGCAGAAAGGTTTTCTTTCCTGCACAAAAAAGCCTGCATTCAACGCAGGCACCCCTGCACCACGGTTCAAGGGTGCCTGTGTTAGCGTTAGGCAGCCCATTGTGAGCCAGAACATGGGAAAGGACAAGAAGGCATCATGTTCCATTAAATACGTTGCATTTCTGTCCTTTCCCCGTCACGCAGCGCAGAAAGGTGACTTACTGTGCTGCACTGCGTCACAAAGCTCATAAATGAGCCGCTAAGTTTCTCAACAAATGTTTGGACAATTAAAAAAAATAAAAAATGCATCCAGATTTTCTATGGCAGACACTATTCTTTTTCAGAATCCGTACAAACACATTTTTTTGCTATATAAATCAAGGGTTTAATACACTCACTGAAATGTTTAGGGGCATATAAGCTTGCAATTATATATCCGCACCTTTAATATAATGCATCCTGCCTCCTGGGCGCAGGAAGCCTATCTTAGGGGTGACTGACATTAAAAATAGTGCTGTGACCGTGCCACTCATGGTGAGGACAAAGTCAAGTTGGCGCAGCCTGCACTGTTCCTGCAGTGGCAGGCCTGCTGTCATCTATTTACTTGGGTCACTCAGGGTGGCACAATCAGTGCTGCAGGCCCTGGTGACCCCTTTAATGCCCATGCCACCAATGGTACCACTTATAAGGGGGTTATAGTCGTTGCCAATTAGAGTTACAATTCACATGTATCATATTTTAGGGAGAGAGCAATGGCACCTGGATAGCAGGCTCCAGTGCACTTTCAAAGTCATAACTATCAGCATTGTGGGGGAAAAAGTGTAGGGATGACCATACCAAAAGTGCACTTTCCTACAGGTGTACACAATCCCCCTTTAGATTGCAGCTAGTGTTTCTATGGTGATTCACTGTCCCACTCCCTCTCTGCAAACAGTAGTGGTTATTCCCCATTTGCTATTGGTAACATCCAGGGTATGTCCCATAAGCAGTCCGAGTCTCAAGAGTCCTCTTTGACTCCATGTCAAACGTGTTCAAGAGCCGCAGTGCTACTTAGTAGCAAGTTGTCCCAGCGCCGACAGGCCTGAAAGCAGTCTTACCTGCACGGGAAGGTGTGAAGAATCTGGAGTTTGAGTGTGCCCTGTCTGCAAGTGCTCGCTGCAGCCAAGTCAGCCACACGCTGCCCAGGTGGCTTTACTCAGCAAGTGCTGAGTCTCTCACTTGCAATCGTGCTCCTGAAGCGGCCAGAGACACTTTCCGGCTCCTCCTGTGGAGGTAAGGGTTCTTCGGCTCACGATGGGGGGTGGTAATGACGATCCTGTCTTAGTTCCCTCACCTAGGTGACAGTGCACAGGTACTCCCATGATGTCCTCACTTCTCTGGTGGTGCAGATCTTGGTGCTTTTGGTAGCCTTTGGCATACGGGGGTCACCGCATCTCACAGCCCACAGGTTCTGGACCGATCAGTACTTTGATATTTTCCACGGCGGACCCTCCTGGCATACGGGGTCCTGCCTCGCTACCGTACGGCGATACGGCCCCTTTACGCACAGCAGCCTTCTCGCCGCTGCACCTCCTGGCATATGGGGTTACCGACTCACTACCACGCAGGGCTCTGGCCCGATCGGTGCAGCACAACACATGGCTAAATTCACGGTGTCCTTCTCCTGGCATCCATGGCTCACCTACTCTATCCAGCACACGAGCAATGGCCCAATTGATGAAGAAGCCGTTTCCTCACATATATTACAGGAAGTCTACTTGACAGGACTTCCCGCTGGACCTCACTCCCTCCAATGCTAACTACAGTGATGAATTGCTCAGTAAAAGTCTGAAATGTAAAGTTGACTTCTAAATGGCTGAGAACCCTTGGGACTGTCATGTTCAAGACTAAACCAAGACTTCTTTCTTGACTTCGCTTCTGCCTGACACTAGCATCATTCCTTCCTGTAGCCACAATGCATGGTAAGCAGATACACTCAAGAAAGGTTGCAAGGGAGGAAAAACCCTGAAAGAAATAACCTCCCGAGGTAAATGGCAGAAGAAGTCTGGAGAACAAGAACAGGAGTTGGTGTGACGATAGAATCAGGAAGTTAAGCAACCCAGGACTGAGCAGTGAAGAACCCCAAATCATGAGGTTTGCAGGAGAGTCTTGAGTCCAAGAGAATTCCAGGGGGACAGAATTTAGAGCAAGAGGTGAAGGCCGCGACGAAAAATACTATAACCTGTAGTGCACCGTCCCCTGAATTCAGCAGCTTTATTTTTTATTATTAACTAAAACAGGAAGAGACATCACAGGTAGTACAGGAACCAACCTAGACCAAGAAGCCACTATGCCGATCATCTTGGCTTGGAGACGATGATACAGTCCAGCTACAATTCTCCCTTGAACTATGGGTCATAGAAGAGTCCAGAAAACAGCCAACGTCATTACAGTAGCCATCTTGGACTGGGAAGCAAACTCTGTTGTGGCTACCATCCTGGAATGGGAATTATATAGTCCAACTGTGCCTCTTCCTGCAGAACTATGGGACAGAGAAGGCAACATGGAGAACTCCAAAAGGTAAGTAAAGGACTTTTTTTCCAAAAAAGAATAAGCTTTTCCCAAACACCTTTTCCTCGTAAGATATTCCTTGCAAAGGTTTAGGCTCTTAAGTGCAAAAGTTATGCTTATTGGCGAACCTAGAACTCCATTATGGTGACCTTGAGGCACAGCATGGAAATTACTCAGTAGGCATACACGTTGAAGAAAAAGATGGTCATAGAAACTGCTCTATGCTGATAAGTCAACTCAATTAATAAGCTAGTCTGCATCAGCAAAGTCTGTCATTTAAGCGCTAGGCAGACACTCGAATGAAGAGGAGAAAAAAGTCAGTAAAGAGATTTAAAAAGAGTGATGTGCTATAAAAGTAGATCAAAAGAAAAAGTAACTTAGCTTTAGTAACTATCATTCTAGTGGGTACTCTTATCTACCTACAGATTACCCACCTTGTGAACATCCCCTGTTGCCAGTCTGGAGCGGAAACTCACATGGAATACCTAATCCACGTAAGCAGAGGTCCCCTGCTCAGCATCTTCACACCTGGTGACGTCACTGGATCTAAAAGGTGCACAACCAGCGTACCAATGACAGTATCGCATTCTTTTTTCCACTCCAACAAGGCAGAAGAATGAGAAATTTGTAAATAAATATGCACCTTTATTACATATACTAATGAGAAGACAACACATGGAAAGTATTTACCATTAAGTCAAAATAGTAAATAACCTTCATGGGAGGAGGTGCGACTTTTGCAGGTAGGTAGAGTATCCACCAGACAGATTGTTACCGAAAGGAAGTAACTTTCTTCTCATAGATACTTTTACTTTCAGAGGCCCCCACTTATGAACAGCTTCCCAAGCCATAAAGTACTGGGAAGAGGGACTTGGAGAATGGTTTAGACCAAGCGGTCTTGTAGGACAGAACGGGCATAAATGCCCGTCGCACCCAATCTCTGTATCCACACAGCAATGTTTGGCAGATGTGCAGAGATGCCCATGTAGCAGCTCTACAGATTGCCACTGGGAAAACACCTCTTGCCAATGCAGAGGTAGATTGCCCACCCTATGGTCAGTGCCGCTGGAAGTATTCCATTGTGTGTCTGCGGTGCTTTCCTCATTATTATGGCTTTGCACACTTGCCACATAATCCATTGTTTTCTGCATAATCTGCAGATAGGAACTAAAAAAAAGTTTCTGGATCAAAGGTTACTCAAAACTTTATCACACGTGGTGCCGAACAGAGCCAAGCAAACACAAGATGATGGACGGAGCGGTGAAACTTTTCAGACACTCACCCCCCAGTCACAGATCTGGGTTGAATCCATCATCGTTCTTTAGCTCACTTAGCCACCTCAGTTCAGACCCAGCTATATGCAAATCAGTCTTGACCCTGTGCCTCATGGGAACAGTCCAGCCGGAACTGCCAAGCCAGGTCTTCCCTGAACTGGAAACAAGCATCCTGGGACCGGTTTTGGGGTAACACCCCTCATCAGCCAGGCTAGCTGGAATCCAGTGGCAAAGTGAGCAAGGGACCCACGTCTGAACATACCCTGCCAACTTAGAGCGACGAAAGCAAACACAAGGAGATGGACGGAGCGCTGAAACATTTCAGACACTTGCCCCCAGTCACAGATCTGGGTTGAATCCAATATCGTTCTTTAGCGAGGTCTAAACTGGGGTGGCATGGTGAGCAAAAAAATGACGGATTTAACCCAGATCTCTTGACTGGGGGTGAATGTTTTGATTTGTTCTGCATTCCGTCTATCAATTGTGTGTCTTTTGCTTTCTCTCCCTAAGTGCGCCTGGTATGCCCAGACGTGGTTCCCGGGCTCACTGTGTCACTGGATTCAAGCTATCCTGGCTGATATGGGGTGAAACCCCGAAACCTGTCCTAGGATGCTTGTTTCCGGTCCAGGGAGGACCTGGCTTGGCAGTTCGGCTGGACTGTTCCAATGAGGCACAGGGTCAAGACTGATTTGCATATGGCCAGGTCTAAACTGGGGTGGCATGGTGAGCAAAAGAATGATGGATTTAACCCAGATCTCTTGACTGGGGGTGAATGTTTTGATTTGTTCTGCATTCCGTCCATCAATTGTGTCTTTTACCGAACAGAGCCAGGCATTTTGCCGCATAGAAGCAGGTCACCCTTCATTTGCTAATTGGTGTAGTCAGCCGTTAAAACTGATCTGAGCGAGGGAAAGTATTTGCCCATTTAAATTTAAGATGGGTAAAAATGACACGATAGTGATGTGCTACTTCTTCAGTATGTGCTGCATTAGGCCTCTCAATTTGCCTTTTCTTGTAGCATAATTTGGTCCGTTACTGACACATAATTTGGTTCTCCGCCTACCGCATAATTCTAGTGACCCCGACTATGGCCCCTCCAGAAGACGGGAACTACTTTGCTCTTACAAGCAGCAAAAGTATCCCCATCAGCAGTGTAGGTGGCACAGGACAATATGACTGTGCATAGAATCTCAGAAATCCTTGCACCTGTCTTTAGCGCTGTACCTGGTCTCACAGACCTTAAGCTCTGTTTTGAGAAATATGACATGGCGCATAGAGTGACAACCCGGCCACCGGGGCCGTGAAACAGTCCCTTCTAATGTAAACTGGGAAAAAGGTCTAGGTATACGTTTGTTTGCCTGCTTCATAATTTCAGTCAATTGGGTGTTGACGTAGGCTCAGGCAAAGTATTTGAGTTTTTTTAATTTATCACCTGATGCTATGTTCCAACAAAAAGTTCTTGTTTGAATGTCACTGACATCACGTAATTCATTACTTAACATAGCAAATATGGGCTAGAGAAAATGTTGAAAAATATTCACACTTCACTTTACACTTTTTATCGCTCATCAAAAAAAGAAAACAATCTCATCACAGTGAAATATTTAACAAAGGAATGCTGCGGACTATCGCTTTGAAAAGGATCCGAGAGAGGTGCTGAGGAAATCGGCCCACGCCTTGCCAAGGAGACGGCTCGCCCTGCTGTGCTTCCGATTGGAAGGAGGGGCAACGTGTGCAGCCACATCAAAGAAGCCCTGGTCGATGTAACAGATTGGTGTGAGAAGGGCACCGGCGCTGGAGAGAGCCCTGCTGCAGGCGCTGCCACAGTGTGAGAGGCTGGCAACACTTGATTACACAACAAGAATCCTAAAATTGACCTTAGTAGAACTCATTTTTTGAATGGACTACTTTCCAAATTTCTAAAAGCCTTGTTAGGGCCTTGGATTAAGTCCCTGTAGTATTTTTTAGAAACTTTAAAACTTACTGAAGTTAGAGGGGGAGGGGGAGTACTTAGAACTTTTTATATCGGTTTTCGAAAAAGAACCCCAATTTAGTAAAACAATGAGCAACCCAGAGAAGATGGATGAGGAGCTCGACCTCACTCCTTACTTCATCCTAGAGGTTAGGAGGTTGGAGAGTTAAGGCTTCTCTGTAAAGCTAAAAAACATAAGGATTGGGTCCAACAACGTCGACTGGGGGAGGAGAGGCGCCTTCGACCAGCACCGCCGACGTCAATGTCGGAGTTGGTTGGTCAAAGACCGGCGTCGTAGACAAAGATCCCGAAGGACTGTGAGCCTGAGCCAAAGCGACGCCAGCCGATGTCGACCAGCACCGATCCATCGACTCCGATGGCCCAACCGTCACGGAGGACAAATCCTCCGATTGCGCCTCACTCAGCTCCTTGTGGCCTAGAGGCGCTACAGAGGGAGATGGGGTCCCAAAGATGAGGTGCAAGGAATCATAATATTACCTCATCTGGGCCATCGACGTGCCGGAAAAACACAGGCGCGGTGCGGAGTCGTATACGGCCTACTCAACCGTTGAGCGTCGAGGAGCCATGGGAGACGGAGTCTCCACATGGTAAAGGCTGAGAATGCCGCGACTTCCACCGCCCCTTACCTTTTGACTTCCCTGGAGAACGACGTCCTCCAGACCGGCTTCGGCTCCTAGATCGACCCCGCAAATGCTCTTCCTGGGACGACGAAGACTGAGAAGCCTCCGAGGCTCTCGATACACGTGCCGCCATTAACTTCACCACCGCTCCGTCAACGACTTCGGTTTTAGTTTCTGCCAGGAGCCACAATCCTCAGCGTCGTGGTGCTCGCCTAAACACCACATACAAATTGTATGCGGATCTGTCACCGATATACATCGGCTACAAGACCCACAAGGTTTGAAACCTGTAGACATTAATACAAAGGCACACTGTTCCACCAACACAAAGTGGCGAAGCAGGTCAAGAAAAAATCAACCCGAGGAACCGCTTCTCCGGATCTGCGTTACAGCGCGGAAAAGAAGAAATTGACGTCCGCGCGCCGTAAGGGACTTATATGGCTCCACCGATGTCATGACCGGAGTTGACATTGTGGAGCCGCACGACGCCGTCACCCGGCACGCAGAGGTCCTGCGGTTAAATTTACCGATCCAGACTGGCACCTGGGACAAATTCAAAAGTTAAGTAATCTGCGGTTAGCTGTCTCTATCAGATGCTGAATCTTATGAACTCATGAAGGGTACCCTGATTGAGGGATTTGGACTCACAACTGAGGAGTACAGAATTAAATTCAGGGGGGCTCAGAAATCCCACAGTCAGTCCTGGGTGGAATTTGTAGACTACTCAAAAACACTAGGGGGGTGGTTGATTGGAAGTAAAGAGCAGGATTATGAGGGATTTTATCATTTGTTTATGAAAGAACACATTTTAAGTAACTGCATTAATAAAAATTGGCATCAGTATCTGGTAGACCTAGGTCTAATTTCTCCCCAAGAATTGGGAAAGAAGTCAGACCACTGGGTCAAGACAAGGATGACCAAGACAACCATTGAGGGAGACCAAAAGAAGGGGGTTACAAAACCTCCCCAGGAAAAATAGGGTAAGAAGCCCAAAGATAAAACCCAAGAGTCTTCTAAAGGCCTCCAAAATCATGTTCAGGGGGGTGGGCCCAAGAACTCTTCCCAACCCACTGGTGGGTATAAGGGGAAAACTTTGATCCGGCTAAGGCCTGATGTTTCCACTGTAACAAGAAGGGAAACTAACAGGAGACCCTGCCTGTCCCAACAAGCAAGCCCCTAGTCCCCCTCCAGCTAACCGTGGAATAGTAAATCTCCAGATGGGATCAATGGTGTGCCCATAGCAAATCAGAGTGCACACAGAAGCCTCACTAGTCTCCATGGGTGGGGTAGATTTGGCAACCCTGGCTGTATGGCCCACAAACTTAAATAAGTACCTGCAGCACCCAAGAATCAATGGGTTAAGTATAGAAGCCATGAGGGATAGAAGAGCCAGTGTCACTATGGTAAGATAATCACTGGTTTCCCCAGGACAATTCCAAGCTGGGAAATCTTTCCCAGTAACCAATGCTGATAATGACACTGTAGTCCATTTCCTGGTTACAGTAACATTAGATTGGGGAGGGGTTACTGGCCTGAAGCAGGTAGTAGTCTCTCCAAAACCTCCAGTCCCTTGTCTGCTTGGAAATGATCTGGAGACCTCAGCATGGGTTGAGGTAGGAAGGACACATGTAGCAATGCTAAACCTTCCTGAGATTGTGTGTGAAAACAAGAGCATTATGTCTAGCACAGGGTGAAAAAGGAGCCTGAAAGGATGGCCCAACCTCCCAAAAGGAAAGGTAGGAAGACTGGTAAAACAGCTTCCACACAACAGAAGGATCTGGACCCCTCTCCTCATGGAGAGGACGTGTCGGCCCCAGAGGGAATTGAGCCCATGGAACCTGAACCTTACTAGGTAGAGCTCTTGGGTTCAGGGGGACCCTCAAGGGAACAGCTGTGCCTTGGGCAGCAGGTCTGCCCCACTCTTGAAAGCCTGAGGCAGCAATCTGCTGCACAGGAGCAGGGAGATGTCAGAAGCTCACACAGGGTCTATTAGGAGGAGGGACTCCTGTACATTGAGGCCAGAGACCTCAAACCTGGTGCCACTAGGAGAATGGTAGTGCCTCCGTTGTATAGAGAATTCCTGCTCACATTGGCCCATGACACCCCCCTAGCTGGACATCTGGGCCAGACAAAAACTTGGGAAAAACTTGTCAACCACTTTTATTGGCCACAGATGTCCCAAAAAGTGAAGGAGTTTGTCAGCTCCTGTGTCACCTGTCAAGCCAGTGACAAAACAGGTGGACACCCAAAGGCCCCCCTAATTCCACTACCAGTGGTTGGGGTTCCCTTTGAAAGGGTATGTGTGGATGTTAGAAATGGGGGTTCTGGTTTGCTAGGGTATGCACCTAAGCCTGGCAGAACCCACTACTCTAGTCAGGGCAAAGGAGTTACACGCTGAAGATAACCCCTGTTCACCCCCTTGGTAGCTTGGCAGAGCAGTCAGGCTTATCCCAGAGGCAATGTGTAAAGCGTTTGCGCAGCACACTCACACAGCAACGACACACTAGGCACACCACAAAAGAAACTCCACACAAGGTTATATAAAAATAGCCTTTGTATTATCCATAAAACACATTAGAACATAATCACATATATGCACTGTGCCACCAGGCACTTGTCATGACTTCACACAAAAGAGGAGGGGTGAGGGTAACTGACTCACCTACTCCGGACCCCCAGACAATACTTTTATACACCTGAAGGAGTAGGGAGTGATAAAAGTGTGTCTATTTCGGTGGTGGCGATGTGCTGTGTCTCTTAATACTGCCCTCACTCTCACAGTTGTGTGACATGCTTCATCATAGGGTTGCTACAAAACACCCCTGCGCAGCCAACGCCTGGGGTGGAGCAATAGGGTAGGGGAAGACCAACAACACAAAAGAGAAACAAATAATGTCTAAAGTGACTGGGATCACCGGAAGTGAAAGTGCAGTGTAGATAAAACTAGCTAGGAGGTGTAGCTGTGCCTATACTTTATTCCTGGACCCTCTGGCCAGGATTAAAAACGTGAAGGATGGTGGGGATTGGGAGATGTTATGTGCTCCTTACACCCATCCTTACTGCCAAATCGTCGACATGTTTCGGCCGTGTATTTGTGTCCCTCGTTCAGGGTCACGCCGGCCTTCTTCAGGACTCTACCGGTCCCAGAATATATGTGTCTATCTCTCACCTCGTTTCCCGAGATGAGGGGGTGTCAGTACCACGTGTTCTGGCCCCGAGGTATCCCCTAGACAGTACTCTGTTGATGTACGAGTTTACCCCTAAACAATGTTAAAACTGGCGAGAGACAAGGAGAGACCCCCTGTAGTCACACTTACATCAAGGTGGGTGCTCCTCCTCTTGACTGCTCGTCTGCTCTCTACACGGCGAGAGCAGACAGAGCAGTCAAGAGGAGGAGCACCCACCTTGATGTAAGTGTGACTACAGGGGGTCTCTCCTTGTCTCTCGCCAGTTTTAACATTGTTTAGGTGTAAACTCGTACATCAACAGAGTACTGTCTAGGGGATACCTCGGGGCCAGAACAAGTGGTTCTGACACCCCCTCATCTCGGGGAAACGAGGTGAGAGATAGACACATATTCGGGGACCGGTAGAGTCCTGAAGAAGGCCGGCGTGACCCTGAACTAGGGGCACAAATACACGGCCGAAACATGTCGACAATTTGGCAGTAAGGAGGGGTGTAAGGAGCACATAACATCTCCCAATCACCACCATCCTTCACGTTTTTAATCCTGGCCAGAGGGTCCAGGAATAAAGTATAGGCACAGCGACACCTCCGAGCTAGTTTTATCTACACTGAACTTTCACTTCCGGTGATCCCAGTCACTTTAGACATTATTGGTTTCTCTTTTGTGTTGTGTTTGTCTTCCCCTACCCTATTGCTCCACCCCAGGCGTTGGCTGCGCAGGGGTCTTTTGTAGCAGCCCTATGATGAAGCATGTCACACAACTGTGTGAGTGAGGGCAGTATTAAGAAACACAGCACACCGCCACCACCGAAATAGAGACACCTTTATCACTCCCTACTTGTCATGACTTCACAGGGATTGCATAAATCACTAGGCCAGTCGGGCCACTGTCATAGACTCATTACAGTTAGGACGACCAGTAAACACTTGCACCAGGCACATATCATAACCACATCGTGCCCTCCTTAGGTAACTGCAGGGCACCATTACGGTACCTAGGGTGCAGCCCAGACAAAGTAATAGCAGTTACATAAGATCCTCAATGGCAATGTACTTTCGCAACCAAAGTAATGCAGAAGTCACTGTGCCCCTAGGCATGTATTACTCACAACTAGTGGTACTCCCAAAGCATACCACGTTGTCATGACTCCCGCTGCCGAGTAGGCAGACATGGCTTCATTCCTCGTGAAGCAGCCGTAGTGTCTTTCCGGAATGCGGAAATTCTAGCCAGGGGGGCCTACGTTGAGGTCTCACCCCCGGTGCCTAGTTCGGGTGGGGAACCCTCACAGGGTCCCACATCTAGCACACATCAGACGGCGGCTGCCCACGAACCGGTGGCACAGCTGCTACAACCAGGCTGTGTCGGTTATCGGGCCGCTGGCCCAATAAAAGTACAGCCAACAACAGGAATCCAGCGGGAGGCAAGTCATCGGGTTCATGGCAAAGATGGCGGGTGACTAACTGCCGTCACACTCTCAATCTCCCTCGATGGATTCATGGCTCGGAAATCGATTGCGCAGCCTAGAAGCGGATTCAGCCAACTGCTCACAGCGTGTCTGGCGGTATGAGGTGCTGGAAATCTCGCTGCGGTTCTCCGCCGCACCGCTTCTGTACTGCCTCGCTTTGCTCGAGTGGACTTCACAGCTGCCGCGGCATCAAAGGAAACCACTGACCCTGCAGATGGCGGCTAGAGGTGGGAAAACAGTGAAGCTGCGGACTGCAGGGGTATCCTACAACAATGGAATGTCCGCGGGGGCAACCAGCTACTGGAGACCAGCAGATCATTACCGGATCTGAGGCAGCGAGGCGGACCTGGCAAACCAAAGCGAGAAACCGGAGGCAAAAAGCTATGGCCGCAAAACCTACACCAAAGGTTGAAGGGGGGGTTGTTCAACCTACTGTTGCCTCTATGTTTGCTAATCTTTCCGGAGAGCTACTAAAAGAGTATACCACTGGAGGAAGGGGGGGGGGGATAAAACCCTAGCAAAGGAGACTGGGGATGATAACATTGAAGGGAGGAAGAGGAAAATCTGATGGCTGAAGTTAATAATTTAACTCTCCCCACTATTACATTGGATATACCCATAGAGGTTGCAAGGAGTGAGGTTAACCAGTCGGCGCCCAATGTGCATGGAATATATACCAAAGAGATTGGTCAGGAGAAGAAAGATCTGGGGGAAGGAAAACTTGCGACACCACTAAATGCAGGACCCTCTAGGTCTACACGGTTGCAGGCAGGAGTTTTCTCACCTGAGTTTCCTGGCGAGAAATTTTACTCATTGACTGATGATTCTGATGTCTCGGGCAAGAGGATACCTCCTCAAGTGGTGAGGCTCTATCTGAGTTCAGTAGCAGTACTTCAATTGAGGATAATCAACAAACACAAAGGAAAAAAATAAATGAGGAAAAAGAAGAAAGAAAACGCAAAAAGAACTGCCAATAAACAGCTTATGTGGGATTACTCAGACACTCAGATTTTGCCTCAAACATAGGGGACAGAAGAGGACGCTGAGCAGATTACAATGAGCAAAGAGCCCTCCTTGATGACTATCCTTACATCTATTAAACAGGTGCAAGAAGAAAACAGAAATGAAGGACGCAGAGCAAGATTTGCCGCAAAAAAAATTCAAACAGGGATCCGCAAATTGAATAAAACGTGGAGAAATTGTTGAACGCCTAGTCACTGTTGAAACACTAACTGAGGCACTGGAAGCGGAGGTGGGATCGCTGAAGCTGCCGGCCAGAGTGCAGTTATGACAGATGTTATGACTAAACTAGAAGATCAAGAAACCCCCCAGCGATGGAACAATTTGCGCTTCCTAGGTATTCCGGAGGGCTTGGAAGGTAGCAACCCTAAAAGTTATACGGTCAACCTTCTGAAAAATGCATCCCCCCACCAAACGAATTGGGACTCTGAAATTCAGAGGGTGTACCGGTTTCCGTTATTCTTGAAAAAACACCCTCAAGATACAAGAGAGAAACCGAGAGCTATGCTGTTTGTTTTTCGGAAACCTTTTGCTGAGGCAGCTGGTGTTTGAACAAGCCCACCCTAATGCTCCAAAATTCACCAACGGTGTTACATTTTTCGTCAGACCGGATTTTGCGCACACAACTGTGGAAAGGCGTTGGCACTTAAGGCAGCTGTTCTCTCCCTTTCAAAGTTTAGGGGCTGAGGTCTTCCTCCAGAATCCGGCCAGACTCGAGATTAACTTTAAAGGAACAGTTCGCAGTTTTACATCTGAGGTGCAAGCACAGGAATACCTGGAAGAAATTAAGAAAAAAGAAGGGAATGGCCCCTCCAAATGAAATGATGAGCCTTGTGTTCTATATATTGACTGTAATTATTATAAGGTGGGCTAAGCAATCGGAAATGGATGAGGAGCTATTAATTTGAAGAGGGAGATGGTGGGGCAGGATGTCAGTCGCACATCACTCAGGCTATGCCTGATTGTCTATGTGCTTGGAGGGGGTGGGAGGTGTGGAGGGAGGGAGGTAACAATATGGTGGGTCACATGGAGGGTGGTGCGGGAGGACAAAGAAAGGCAACGGTGTGGGCAGGGTTTTTTCATGTGTTGGTTGGAAATGTATGCATACAGTTGAGGTACAAGACATGGGGTAAACTAAAGAAGTTAAGAGAATGGGAAGATTACGGTTAGCCACAGTGAATATTTGCGGGTTAAATGATCTAAAAAAAAAAAAGGCAGATGTGGTCACAGGGGCTGCTCGCATTACAGGCAGACATAGTCTGCCTACAAGAGACTCACATAGAGTGTACACAGATGGGTCTTTTAAAACACCTTGGCTTTAGCATAGTGGGGGCTACGACCCAGGGAACTCGTACCAGGGGGGTTGCAATATTAGTTCGTAATAAAGTGATACAAACTACACAAGTGCATGCGGATGTGTTAGGGTGCTGGGTTATAGCTAGTTGTAGAGCCCCAGGGCCACCTAATTTTACTTTATGCTCCTGATATGGTAGCAATATAGACGATCCATCCCTATTAGAGTGGATATCTAACGAACGAGTACACTGGCCAATTCCTATAATCCTATGCGGAAATTTTAACATTATTCTTGCTTGTGATTGGGGACGGGGTGAAAAATATGAGGGAAGGAAGCCCAGAGTGTTCCAAGCATTTTGCAATCTGTGCCAGATACATGGACTGTGCGATGCATGGTCCATAAAGAGACCGTCGGAACACGGATTCACTTATTATTCCGCCCCGCACCAGACGCATGTAAGGTTGGATAACTTTTTTGCATCATCAACAATCTTGCATAAAAGTACAATCAAGCGGTTTCCAAGACATCTCTCGGACCACAGCCCATTGGTACTACAATTGGAGAGTGGAGGGTGGAGGGCCTCAGGGGAAAATATCCACTTGGACGTTTGAGAGGGCCCTATTAATAGATGAGGTGTACGTGGGACATATGAAGGAGTGGATCACAGATTTTTTGCAGAGAAACATGGGTACAGCTTCACTGGATATAGTTTGGGACGCCCTAAAAGCAGGTATCCGAGGTGAAACAATACAATTTTCAATTAGAAAAAGTAAAGGGATCAAGCTGTGGCTTAGTCCGCAAAATATGGCCCAGGCAGAAGAAGGCCTGATCAATGCCTTACGACAGGACAATGGTGTGGCGGAAGCCCAGGGTGAAGTGGCCCTTACCAAGGCAGCATTACAGGGAAAACTAATTTTTTAAAAAGCACTATATAAAACATTAGTTTAGCGCGAGGAAATGTATGAGTGTAGTGAAAGAGTCGGCCATCTATTAGCCGTAAGAACAAGGCACGAGTTTACACGCAGTGAAATTTTGTCAGTGAGGGATCCTATACTTGGGCTGGTATCAGAATCAAGAGAAATTAGAGCAGTTTTTAAAAAGTTTTACCAGACTCTCCACTGCGAGGATATTGGGGGGGGGGCAAGGGAGTCAATATGAGGATTTAATAAGCCAATACTTGGATTTATCAATAACGAAGGTTCTGTCGCAGGAAGAAAGGGAGACTTTAGACTGCCCACTACACTGGGGTGAAATTATAGAAGCAGTATCAAACCTACCCAGAGGCAAAGCGGCAGGGCCAGATCTAATCCCCACAGAGTTCTATAGGATCTTCGGGGAGGAATTTAAAGAAATTTTGACATCCTTGTTTTTACAGATTTTTGAAGGAGCGGCGCCGCCAAAATCCTGGGCTCTTGCAAAGATCATAGGTTTTCCAAAGAAAGAGAGACCAGTCAATGAATTGGGCTCCTATCGCCCAATAACCTTATTTAACGGGGATGTCAAAATATTTTCCAAAATTCTAGCCACGCGCTTATGGCAAATTATTCACAGGATAGTATCCGAGGGACAGCATGGCTTTATCCCCGGCAGGGGCACAATTGAGCATAATCAGAAGGGTTATTACCCTATTTGATGTAAGTCAAGTGTCAGGAGACCCTATGGCGGCAATGTTTCTTGACACCGAAAAAGCTTTTGATAGGGTCTCCTGGCAGTTCCTCTGGGCAACCATGCATAGGAAAGGGATAGGGACCAGGTTTACTAGTTCAGTAAGAGCTTTATATAAAGAACCTGAGGCTAGAGTCCTTATAAACGGGGAAATGACGGAGCCCTTTAAAATCACGCGAGGGACGCAACAGGGGTGTCCCTGCTCCCCTCTCCTGTTTGCGCTATATATAGATCCTTTTTTAAAACATCTGGAATCGGCTTAAAAATTCCCCCCGTAGAGCGATTTGAGTATAAGAGTAAGGTATTGGCTTATGCCGATGATATAGCCTTAGTTACTCCACATCCTGAACAGGCTATTGGGGCGATAGAAGAGGAAGCACGGAAATATGGCGCCTTATCAGGATATGCCCTGAATAGAGACAAGACCCAGATAGTGATTAATGAATATGTCTCCTTTGATGATAATCGGGTGGTCAAGAAGGCAATTTATTTAGGGATTAAGATTAGCTCGGATCTGGGTGAGTTGGTAAAGGAAAACCTGGGGCCGTGTGCGGAAGAGACTAGAAAAGCGCAAAAAAGATGGATCACCCACATTTAAGACTTATTGGTAGAAGAAATCTAGTTAAAATGGTGTATTTTCCTAAATTATTATATATTTTTTGAGCAATACCCCTCCTCATTACAAATCTCTGGTTTAAGAGATTTGAGAGCATTTTTGCACAATTTATTTGGGCTTATTCGCTGCCGAGAAGAACTTTAAAATTTTTATCATTACCAAGGGAGCGTGGCGGGCTGGCCCTTCCCACCCTTAGGTTATACTGGTGGGCATCTTCATTGACACAATATGCAACGCTGCTGAGGGTTGACTTCAGTAGGGGGAGAACAAAGTATCTCACTCCTGGGAACTAGTGATCGGCTCTGATGCCTGGGGGTGTCTCTGGCACCAATTAGATTTTGGATACTACAAAAGGGTTCATTTTAAGACATTACTTACGGCTTTTAAAATATGGGTATCTATACGGCGATTAATAGGGCTGGGGAAGCTGAATTATTACACTCCGACACGGAGGAATGGAAACTTGCCGGATATCTTTAATGATTCACATTTTAAAAACTGGATAGAGGTCGGAATAAAGCAATTAGGTTGTTTTTACTCTCATAGTGGTATAAAGGCATATGATGAATTAATGTTGAAATTTGGTCTAACCCTTAGAGATTTTTTTTTTAAATATCTTCAAATCAAGAGATTATTTACAGAAAAAGGGGGCGGGCTAGAGAGATTTGGGAAGATTGAAATTGTGGATAAATTAACACTGCCTATTCCGCCTAGGAACGGAAGCATGTATAAACTGCTTAACGAATATATGAAAGATGACTTGGAAAGCTGTGTAATCAAGTGGCAGGAGAAGCTAGATATTACAGGTGTAACTTTTCAAAGGGCCTTTTTAAACAACCAGGCAATTTTAATACCTGCCAACCTTCAAGCACAGTATTATAAGACCTGCTTTGAACTTTATTATACACCATATCGGATAGCTAAATGGAGCAAGGGGAAAGGAGGGCACTGTCCACGATGTGCGCTATATAAGGCAGACATAGTACATATGTTTGCTACATGTATAGAGCTTGGGTCTTTGATCAAAGAGATTAATGGATTTTTTAAGGAGAAATTACACATCCAGGTTGATGTAAATCCCCCGCTATTATTACTGGGCATAACCAGCTTGAAGGAAGAGGAAGGAGGTGCTTTATTAAGCATTGCAATGGCTGTGTATAGATTGTGTATTGCATCAGCCTGGCTAGACCCGGTACCGCCTTCAGCTCAACAATGGCTGGCTCGCTTACTGGCTATGTATAATTTGGAGAAAGCCATATATATGCGAAAGGGATATAGAGCGAGGAAGAAGGGGTTAAGAATCTGGAAGCACCTAGCCAATTGGGCTGAGTAATTGGACTCTTAAATAACAGCAAGCTTGCAGGTTATGTGTTTATGTGGTTAGGGAACTGGTGCTTGAAAAGCACAATATGGGTGGTAGATCCAGCGTTATGGGATTTGTTTAATAACTCGTATCTTTGCACAAGTTGAACTAATTGTTAGAAGCTGAATAGTGCGAGGGGGCTAGTGGGAAAAAAATATATGAACATGGTGGAAATATGCTGCTAATTAAGGGACTGAATTAATTAGAAGGATGAACTGGATGCTGCTAGACATTGTTAGTACTACCTTTTGGTACGATGGTCATCATAATAATTACATTTTATAATAATAAGTTAAGTGGAGGTTGAAATAAGAAATTAAGCTCATATGGGATTTCTCAGCTGTATGACTTCTGTAATATATATGACACTATTTGCACCTTTGAATTTATATGCTGCTATGAGATGGGATAGCTTATTGTGATCTATGGTATTGCACGCTTTGCACTTTAAATTTGTTAACATATATTACCTTTGCTCTTAATGTTGATGCATCACCTCTGGAATTAAATTTATGGCGACTTGGGTGGGTTGGTACGGGGTGGGTATTGGGGATAAAAAGCGGGGGGGGAGAAAAACTGTTTTCTTTCTCTCCAACCCAATAAAAAATAAATATATAAATTTTTTTAAAAAAGGAATCCAGCGGGAGGCCCCGTTTGGGCTCTCCCTCAAATGGCGTCAGCCCGGTTGTGGGACAGCCGCTGATGACTGCAGCTCCTCTGGCCCCACCGAGCCTCGTACCTGGCCCGGAACTGAGGCGCGTCGTCCAGCAGTCCTCTTCAAGCACGGTCCTCGCGCCACCCTGGTTGACCACCACAGTTCGCTGCAGGACAGGAGCGGGACCAGGAGCGAAGTCTCCGTCGGTCCCGCGTCGGGTAGGGAACTTCCTCTCGCTGTCGGGCCCTGCCCACAACCAGGCTCAGCCTCTGCCTGACTTCCGGCGGCTTCTCCTCACAGCGCAAACACACTCTGCGCCCTCTGCATTGTTGAGGGTTGAGCCCACTTCTCAGGCTTCTAGAAACCAAATTGAGAGCACCCTCCATGCGCTCCTGGGGTGCATACACAGCGCGGAGGAGCACCGCAAAAGTGGAGCGCTCTTGGGGAAAAATAAAGCGCTCAGCTTGTCTCCACCATGGAGACACGAACCAGGGAACAGGCAGCGCTCACCAGCGCTTGGTGTAAAACAAATAAAGCGCTCGCCCAGCGCTAAGTTCTCCCGCCCGCAGGGCAGGTCACCAAGTCTTAAGAGATCACTGGGGAAGAGAACGGGGCACAGGCAGGCCAGAACACAGGGTCCCTTAACAGAGTGGTAGTCCCTTCAGCTGCCCAACAGGCAGCAGGTTCAGTCCCACAAGTAGGTAGTCCAGATGGCGGTTCCTCCTGGCACGCAGCAGTCCTCTGTTCCCACGCAGTGTCTTCTTCCCAAGTTCCAGTTTGTTCACCAGACATGGGGTCACAGCCCCAGTACTTATAGTAGTACAGTCTTTGTTCTCCCCCTGGCACAGGCTCTGAGCCCAGCCCAAACCAGTTCTGGGGGGTACTTGGCAAGTGCACAACACTCCCCATTGTAAGTGTAGGCCCTGGTCCCAGACACACCACAGGGGGGCGGAGCCATCATTGTGGAAGGCAGGCACAGCCCTATTCAAATGCAGGTGCTACTCCTCCCACCACTCCAAATACAGACCAGGCCTATTCAGCCTAGCGCTGACTCATCCAGACTCTCTGGAGCCACTGCACCTCCCCAGCCCCTGTCACTCCAAGGCCAGACAGTCGATACACAACAGGCAGGCACAAAGACACATAGCACACAGAAATGCCTACTTCTAAAAGTGGCATTTCAAAAATAGTGATAATAAATCAGCGAACACCAATACGCAGCATTTATCACCACTATTCCAAACATACCAAACTTGATCACTCTACCCCTCTCATGTCAGGAATTACCACTGAAGCACATATCATGGAATCCCCAATGCATTCCTATGAGAGGGCAGCGTCACAGCAGTGAGAAACCAAATAGGCTGTTTGTCACTACCAGGACTTGCCACACAGTTATGGCACATGTCCCACCTTTTACCTACACTGCACCCTGCCCATAGGGCTAGCTAGGGCCTACCTTAGGGGTGACTGATATGTAGTAAAAGGGGAGTCACAGTCTTGGCAACCACTTTATGTGCCACGTCACAGCAGCAGTAAACTGCGCGTGCAAGCCCTGCAGTGGCAGAGGCCTGAGATAAGTTTGAAAGGCTACTTTGGTGGGTGGAGCAAGCAGCGCTGCAAGCCCACCAGTAGCATTTAACTTACTGGCCCTGGGTATCTGAGATACCACTGTACAGGGGACTGACAGGTAAATTAAATATGCCAAACAGGTGTAGACCAATCTTACCAAGTTTACCATAGAGAGCACATGCACTTTAGCACTGAACGGCAGTGATAAAGTGCCCAGAGTCCTAAAACCAACAACAACAGGTCAGAAAAAATACAGGAGGAAGGCAAACAGTTCTGGGATGACCCTCCAAAAAGGGCCAAGTCCAACAGTGGATCCATTTGAACTTCCCACAGCCTCAGGAAACAAATACATACTGGTAGTAGTGGATCATGCTACCAGGCATCCTGAAGCCATTCCCTTAGGTCTACTACAGCCCCTGGAATAGCCAAGGCCCTAATTGGTGTCTTCACCAGGGTAGGGTTTCCTAAGGGGGTAGTATCAGACCACCCTCATGTCTGCATACTTGACACACATTTGGGATGAGTTTGGGGTGGTCTATAAGTTCACCACACCTTATCACCCACAAAGCAATGGCCTTATTGAAAGATTCAACAAGACATTGAAAGGCATGATAATGGTTCTACCTGAAAAACTCAAAAGGAGATGGGATGTTCTCTTACCCTACCTGCTTTTTGCCTACAGAGGTGCCTCAGAAAGGAGTAGAGTTCCCCCCCCCCCCCCTTGAACTTCTGTTTGGCCACCTTGTAAGCGGACCACTCTCTCTTGTGAGGGAAGAATGGGAGAAACCCCATCATGTACCAAAACAAGATGTGGTGAACTATGTGCTGGGTCTTTGCTCCAGGATGGCAGAGTACATGCAGAAAGCAACCAAAAATCTTGAGGCCAACCAGGAGCTCCAGAAGCTCTATTATGACCAGAAGGCTGCACTGGTGGAGTTCCAACCAGGGCAGAAGGGGTGGGTTTTGGAGCCTGTTGCACCAAGGGCCCTCAAGGACAAATGGAGTGGCCCTGACCTTATCCTAGAAAAGAAGAGTGGGGTCACCTACTTGATAGACCTGGGCACTAGCAGGTCCCCTGAAGCTGTTCTGTGACAGGGCTGATGTAACCATGTTGATGGTTACTGATGAGGCTCAGGAGACAGAGAATGAACTTTTCCCTGACCTCCTCTCTTACAGCCCCCAAGATGGGTCAGTAGATGGAGTTGTCTGTTCAGACACCCTCTCTGCCAAACAGCAAGCTGATTGTAGGCAGGTCCTGCAACAGTATGCACAGCTCTTCTCCTTAACCCCTGGACAGACACACCGGTGTACCAATGATGTGGACTCTGGAGACAGCTTGCCTGTCAAAACCAAAATCCATCGCCAGTCCGATCAAGTTAAGGAGAGCATCAAGGCTGAGGTCAGCAAGATGCTGGAGTTGGGGATCATTGTGCCTTCTGAGAGTCCCTGAGCCATCCCAGTGGTCCTAGTCCCCAAACCTCATCCACAGGGTGGGAAGAGAGAAATGAGGTTTTGTGTGGACTGCAGAGGCCTCAATATTGTCACCAAGACAGATGCACACCCCATCCCCAGAGCTGATGAATTGATAGATAAGTTAGGGGCTGCCCAATCTCTCAGTACCTTTGACTGCAGGGTACTGGCAAATTGGCATGGCTCCTGTAGCAAAATAAAAGACAGCATTCTCCACACCTGATGGGCACTTACAGTTTACTGTGATGCCCTTTGGTCTATAGAATACCCCTGCAACATTCCAAAGGTTTGTGAATCAAGTCCTTGCTGAGTTGGAAGGCTTTAGTGCAGCTTATCTTGATGATATTGCTGTGTTTAGCTCTTCCTGGCAGGATCACCTGGTCAACCTGGGGAAGGTTTCATAGGCCCTGCAAGCTGCAGGCCGAACGTTTAAGGCATCCAAGTGCCAGATAGGGTTGTATACTTGGGCCACCTGGTAGGTGGAGGCCAAGTTCAACCACTACAGCCCAAAATCCAGACAATTCTGGATTGGGAAGCTCCAACCACCCAGACCCAAGTCAGGGCATTCCTTGGCTTGACCTGGTACTACAGGAGGTTTGTGAAGGGGTATGGATCCATTGTGACCCCCCCTCACAGAACTCACCTCCATCAAGATGCCAAGGAAAGCGACCTGGACAGTTAGCTGTCAAAAGTCTTTTGACACCCTAAAAGAGGCAATATACTCAGCACCTATTCTCAAGGCTCCAGATTACTCCAAGCAATTCATTGTGCAGACTGATGAGCAGTCCTATCCCAGACCAATGATGATGGCCAAGACCAACCTGTTGCTATCATAAGAAGGAGCCTACTCCCCAGGGAACAGTGTTGGAGTGACATTGAGAGGGAGGCCTTTGCTGTGGTCTGGTCCCTGAAGAAGCTGAGACCATACCTTCTTGGGATTTACTTCATAGATCACACTGACCACAGACCTCTCAGATGGCTAATGCAAATGAAAGGTGAAACCCCAAAACATTTGAGGTGGTCCATCTCCCTACAGGGAATGGACTTTACAGTGGAACATAGACCTCGGACTGCCCATGACAAAGCAGATGGCCTTTCCAGATTTTTCCACTTAGACAATGAAGACTCTCTTGGGAAAGGCTAGTCTCATCCTCTTTTGTTTGGGGGGTGAGGAGGCTGTGTAGGAAAGTACCCCTTTTTGAATGGTTACCTCCCACTTTTTGCCTGACATTTGATGCACTTTGACTTGATGTGCCCTGTCTCTCTGCCAATCTTCCGCCCCTGGGCCCTCCATGGTCTGGACCGAGCTTTTGAACCCGAACAAACAGGGGTGACCTCCCTAAGCATGCGGGACCCTGTCCTGGGCACTTTGCGACACAGTGGGTTGGAGAAAGGAGCCGATGGCTGGGGGCTTTCACCTCGGGCCAGCGGCGGCTCTGGCCTGGGGCCCGGTCAGAGCTTCCTATCCCAGGCAAACAAGGGAGGCCTACCCGGATCTTAAGGTCTCTATCCCAGGCACTTTGTGATACCGCACACGGAACCAGGTTCCCAGGGACCTCACCCTGAGCACACCTATTCTTTTAATCCATGCACACTGAGTAACAAAGGGGGACATTCAAGAGAATGTATCTGGCCTCCTGGAGCCACATGAAGGGAATGGTGTGTTTTGTTTATTTACTTTAAGCACAAAACGTCACCAGTGATGTTGGCATGGCACATTTTGCACCACCAATGTAGGCATGGTAAAGGACCCCTAATCTGAATTACGCCCAGGCCTACAACATACCCTTGCAGGTCGAAGCCTACCAGACAGCATAGCTGTCTGGTGACACGGCGAAAGCTTACCTACAAATGTATTCTGCCCAAAGCTTACTATTGGCTTTGTGTTGTACCACTCACATTTGCTTGCTTTCTATTCGCTTACTTTACTTGTTTTAGCCTGTCCATCTTGTCTTTGTCCCTCCCGTGCAGCATAGCCATTTTACCACCTCTAATTGACTCCTCCTATTCTTCCACAGAATGCTTGTATTTTCCAACTGTCTTCCACGTATGCTTCTCTGCCCCACACCGAGCGCTCCATGTCTTCTTTGCCCTGTTTTGCCCCCCTCCTTCCATCCTCCATTGCTGTTTGCTTTCCCTCGCCCTCTGCTGCCAGTGTGCTTTTTCCCCCACCCTTTCACTATCATACCTGTATTACTTTTGACCCCCCTTCCACCCTTCATACTCGTTGTGCTTTTGCCTCCATCCTCCTTCCCTCCGTGCCTGTAATACGCCCGGCAACCTGCTCCCGTTTCTCTCGCCCATCTCCTTCTGACCTAGCCAGTCCTCTCTCTCAGTTTAAAAAAAAAAAAAAAAATGTTTTTATTGAATTTTCATCCATATACCATCACAATATGTAGCGATCGTGATTACCACTCGTATACAATCAGTCTATCCCATTACTTGAAAAAAGAACAACAGTCCTCTCTCTCAGTTGCTTTGTCTCCGACTCGCTTCCCAGTCAGCCCCCACGTATTTATTTTTTAAGGAAAATGTTTTTGTGCAAAATTTAAAACAAGCTTTTTTGGCACTACTTTTTATTTACCAATCCATCTCAGACTGGTAGATTTCATAGATAAAAAGAAAAAAACTGCTCGCCTCATTTTGTAGGCACCCATATGTGACAGCATCATTGTGTTTTTTCTCTTTTTAGCCATGCTGCACAGCAGCCATAGTAATGTACAGCATGGCTAAAAATTGTTTTCCATTCCAATATGGCTATTAGGCGAGACCTATTGGTTTTGCCAATGCAAGTTTTACTATTTGTAGGACCACCGGTTCTAACTGATTGCCTTCCAGGCTTGTAGAAATAGAGATACTCTGCATCCTACCAATCAACTGTGTACCAATAAGACCATACTAGAACTGCTTTACTGGCTGGCTCGGGGTGGAGGAAGAAATAGGCTAGTAAGTCGAATGGCCTCTGGACTTACCACATCCCCTGTACTGTCAATAGAGGGGGTTCTGAACTGGTTGTTGTGGAGGGGGTTGTCTCTGAAAAAAGCCCAAGCGTTTTGAGAAACTTCTGAATTTGACACAATTCCTTTTGGCCTGTTTGAAAGACCTAAAGAACGAGCAGTAGCTCTCCTGGATTTACACCTTTCAAGGGTAGAGTCAGAGAGGATCATCCTACCTCAGAGTCGGATCCTGAGGCATAAATGATGGACTCGGCCAGGCTGGTTTTAGTCGGCGCAAGCTGCATTGGATTCAGAGGGATTGCTAGCAACTCCAGCTCCAAAGAGGAATCTGAGGGCAGAGGAGATATGGAAGACTAACCTCATTACTTTCTTATGCTTTCCCTTCTTCTTGTGTTTCTTGGAATATTTAGGGGGTGGAGAAGCAGGAGATCTTGAATGAGGATGAGATCTTCTCTTACCTTCTTTCACCCTGGCTATAAAGAGTTTCTCTTTCGTGGTCTTGGGTTGCATACTCTTGCAGGAATCACAAGAATGGGTGTCATGGTCTGAGACAAATACCATAGGCAGATCTCACGAGGGTGAGCTGAATCCTTTCTCAGAAGTCACGGTACGACCAGATGGACATCTGAGCCACACAATCACTGCAGGGCTAAGAGCCTGATTGGTTTTTTTTTTTAAAAAGGGGACATATCCAAATGTCAGAAAAATATGAGCGACCTCCGGATCCATGTTGATGGCACTGAAAAAAGGGAGCTGCCGTTGGTATGACGGTTGGGCATCTTATACTTCCTGTGACTTGCTTATTAAATCTTAGAGAGCTAGAGGGGATCCCAATTAAATGTCAGTCGAGAAGGATCTATAAAAATACAGTTGAGCAGAGTTCTTTGGAGAATACCATGCACGCAAAATAAGAAGTGTTAAATAACCAATGAAGGACAATCAGGACACTTAGTGAAGGAATCACAAAATGAGTAATGGATACTAAAAAAAATCTTTTTTTTTTTTTTTTAAATCGCAGTCAGTGACTCCACGGTTGGCTGAGGTTGAAGCGGCCACCTGAAACTCAGCAGCTTAAGAGGGAGCGATGAACAAGTTACTTACCTTCAGTAATGCATTATCGGGTAGTGACAGGCTCTTGCTGCAGATCCCTCACTTTAGAATCCTCCCCAGGCGCGAGACTGGATCCGGACTTTTTTTCTCTTCAGCAGGTCCGCGCGCCGTCGGAGGGCGTCAGGCAACTCCATATCAACGTCGTCCACCAGATGTGATGTCAACTGGGTCCATATAACTCCCCCGCGTCAACGTCAGTTTCTTCCGTGACTATTTTCCACACTCGAAAAGAAGAGCCTCAAACTATCTATTAAACAGTGTGCTTAAACAAAAGACACTTGTGTCAAATACCGAATTCCTAACCAAAATTCAGTATATAAATATTCCAATAAAAATCTTAAGATGAAAGAGAATTCATACATCCAATAATCAGAGGATTCTCTCCCTTTTCTTTCTTTCTTTTTTTTGTTTAAAAGACAAAAATAAAACAATTGAGACCAAAAAGGACTTCGTTCACAGAGTGGGGAAGATGGGAGGGTCGTTAAGGAATATGCAGCTAGATCCTGTCTCTACCAGATAATGCGTTATCGAAGGATAAGTAACTTGTTCATCTGATAGAGACAACTAGCCGCAGATTCCTTACTTCAGACTCAAATGCCAAAGCCATACCATCCCCGGAGGAGGGTCTGCGAACTGTAACCATAAAAAGTCCCTTACTAAGACTAACCCGGTCCAGAACAAGAGAAAAGACCGGAAATTTATAATAATGTAGGTGAGCAGAAACCTACCCAACCATATGAAGTCCCCTAGAAGGGGCCAAAGGTAAATAAAGTCACAGGACATATAAACCATGGGAATAACATACCCATGTCAGTAGGACAAAATTGCTTTAGAACGAAGCTCTCACCTCACAATAGCTGTGGACATAACCCCAGTAACAAAAAGTATAAGGCAATAAAACCATGGGGAAGGTATTACCATGGCAATAAGACGTTATCCATAACCATTCGGATATATACTCAAGTCCGAACAGCATGTTCAAACCTGTGAAACCCAGAGCAGCTGGCCGTGCCACTGAACAACACCTGTAAACCATAGAAGGTCAGGACTGCTCCGTAAACTACACAGACAAAATCCATCTTCCATGGAGAAAACAAATGTTCACATAAAAGATAAGTCAAGGCAACATTAGTCCCGCTTGACATAGAAGCAGTCCTTCCATAGAAAAAAGAACTAGAGATGTACAAGGACCTCCATATACACAAAAGTATATATATATATATATATATATATATATATATGTGTATATATATATATATATATATATATATATATATATCACTCCGTCAACGCCCTCATTTAGAACACATATGAAAAGCGAAAAAAACTTTCATGTGTTATTTATTCGAACATCAAACACGAGGTCCAGCCAACACGTGTTTCGTCCAAAGGGGAAGTGACCCTGGACTTCTTCAGGGCTAGAAGCCGGTGATAATTCCAACCCGGCCGGTCATGCGAGAAGTTATTGGAATCTTTATACGTGAGACCAGGTTATTCTAAAAGCCGGCTTTTAGAATGACCAGGTTATTCTAAAAGCCGGCTTTTAGAATAACCTGGTCTCACGTATAAAGATTCCACAAGACCTTGTTTATGAATAGAGACCATCTACTGACTGTCTGGTAAAAGACCAAAATCTAAAACTTTAAAAAGGATTCTAAAATAAAAGAATCCGACCACTGAAAAAGAACATTAATTTATCTAACCCTCTAGGAACCACACTTTATAATGTGTGAACCCAACTTACAGCCCCTGTAGTAAATAAGGACAAGAGTTGCCTACCAGCAACTATAGACAGATACATAATAAAAGGAATTGACCCTTAAGAGAGTGAAGATCTTAGATGTCAGGAATAAAAGTCTTCTACAAAGGGTAGAAACCTCGAGGCCCACGCTTCTCCCCCTCAAGGATCAACCTATATTAATACTTTATAGAGAAGAATTGGTACACGTTAAGAGAGAAATGTTCTTCAGAAACAAAGAAAATGTTTAGTAATAAAGCATATCGTTATGACAATCCAAAAAAGGGTGAAATATTAAAAAACCTTTTCCAGGAGAAGGAATAGAATCACTTAAGATACTATATCTGCTTGAAGATGTATAATAACATGATATAATACCAGGAAAATCAGCAATCACTAATGCTGAGAAAACATGAACATGCTCAATATCACTGGCCATAAGACAGAACCTGAATAGCAATATAATGTCATAAAGCGTCACAAGACAAGGAATTGGCTAATAATGTTCTACATCCAGCGGACGTAGAGAACCTCATCTATCAAGTAAACAGAAGGCAAGTACCAGGGTAAAAGACAAAGCCACATAAATAATAATGTAGGCTATCGGGTACCGTCTGTGAAAATGTCAGAAAGAATGTTCCCAAAATTTTGTTCATGGCTACATGAACCCCTGCACCCGGCTCTAGGATATTTAGGGAGGCACAGGGAAGACTCTTGTAAATGCTCCTCAACCGACGGTTGGGAGACGGTGGTAGACTTACACGCCACCGCAGTTTTTCAGAAAAGCACGCCGCAAGGAGTTTTATACGGTGCTCTTTCAATGCCTTTGGTAGAAGACGCTGGCAGGAACCGCATTCCTCGTCATGATGTTCTCCGAGGCACCACAAACAGACAGTATGCAGATCCGTGATCGACATTTGTCTATCACAAGTTCCGCAGGGTTCAAACCCAGACGACATCACCTGAAAAAGCACACTGTTCTCTCGACAAGACGTTGAGATGGGCCTGAAAAAACGTCCCTTAGCCGATCTGGATCCGCGTTGCAGGCGTGTAAAAGAAGGAACTGATGTTGGTGCGTCAGCGAGGGAGTTCTATGGAGTCCATTGACGTCACATCCGGTGGACGACATCGATACAGAGCCACGAAACGCCCTCTGCCGGCGCGCTGTGGGAAAAAATTTCCGGATCCAGTCTCATGCCTGGGAAGGATTCTAAAGTAAGGGATCTCTGGCTAGAGGTCTCTATCGGATAGAACGTTTGTGAGCTGCAAATTTTTCAATGTGGCTTGTTGGAAGCCTGAATCTGGTCTGATGAAGCACCAGAACATGCAAAGCTGACTAGAGGTTTTGGCTGTAGTTTTACCAACATCAAGATGGGTTCTGACAAGAAGATGCAGTAGCCACTGGAAGTCTTTTTTTTTTTTCGTCTTCTCTCTCTCTTATTTTCTCCCAAAACAAACTTGGAAAATCAACTGAGATAGTATACATGATACAGTGAAAGAATACTGCTGCCTAGTGATTCTGCAGCTCTATGGTGTATTCACGTAAAATAATGCAGAAAAGGAAGAGGACTTTTGTAATAAATCTCTTGCTACTAAAGCCATTTTAGATTTACATATTCTGAAACGCCTCTGTTTTCTGTGACAACCTTGAAGGACTTCTTTTTCACCTAATATTGCAAATGGTGCCTCTAGAAGTGCTGTCCATACATTTCAAATTAATATATTCTCAAATGGTTAAAGACAATGGTAAATGCCACTTTAGGTGACAGGGTTTACATGATTCCACTTTGTTCTCCCCTTCATGACTGTAGAACAAAAATCTCGAAAGTTATTTGGAGGAAAGTAGGATCTGCTTTCATGGTTATCCTCACTTTTTGCTTGGTGTCAGTATGTTTTTGACTAGTCTGAGTGGGATCCTGATAATCAGGACCCCAGTCACTGTGCTTTCTTCCTAAATTGACCATGGTAAGTACTTCTGTACATCCACAATTGGCTACTGGTGTACCCCTATTATATGGTACTAAGGTACCCAGGGCATAGGTACACCAGGGGTCTCCCATGGGCTGCAGCATGTATTTTGCCACCCATGGGAGTCCTCTTAAACTGTGACTACAGGCCTGCCATTGCAGCCTGTGTGAGTGGGTGCTTGCACCTTTCACAACAGATATAAAAGTTTCCTTATATCTGAGGTCACTGCACTTAAAACCTATAAGTCACCCCTATAACAGGCTCTTCAGTCCTGAGGGCAGTGTGCTTGGTTATAAGTTTGAGGGTGCCCTGCATGAGCAGGACACTCCCTACAAACGTAGGAGTCGATTCTCCCGGCTTTGTAAGTGCGGTCAGCCATCTTATACATATAGTGGACATCAAGTCATTACGAGATGTCTAACTATATACTGGCTGCACCGAAACCGGTCTTGTTTGGTACCAAACATGTTGGAATCATACCCCAACACCGACTCCAGTGTTGGAAGTATGATCCTATGTACTGGGGGGCTCCCTTGGGAAACCCCCTGTACTACCGACAACAGCCTTTCAGTGTCTGACAGGAAGTTAGTGCTGCTGCCAACCACAGACACTATTCTGCCCTCCTGCTGCTGAGCCAAGCTCGAGCAGGGGAAGAGAGGAACAATAGGTTTCCTGACAAAGGGAGGTGTGACCACCTTCCAGACAGGACTTAGTGTATTGGGCTGGGGTGGGGGCGCTTGCAAGCGCCACCAGACTGCTTTGAAGGGCACCTTTGTTACTCTCCTTGCAAACTTCAGTTTGAGCCTGTTCAGGGAGCCCTTGGCTCCAGTTCTGGCGCGAAACTGGACAAAGGACGTGGGAGTATCCTCCCCTCTGTCCAGCCCCTCCTCTAGGAGGGACCCCTGAGTCATTCCAACTCTTTCCCGAGGGTACTTAAGGGCTTAACTGTGTGTGGTTCCTTAGATTAGTCATGGGACAAGACTCAAGCCTGAAACCACGTCATTCTTCAACTGTCTGGACACTTGGACTTTGCCTAGAACCGAGACTGCATCAAGGAAGAGTCCTGCTGCTCCTCTTCTCTCTGTTATGCAAGTCTTCTATGTTGTCTGTGTCTGCTTCTTCCAGGATCTTCATCATTGTGGGAATCAAGGACACCCGAAGTAATCTCCCTTGCAGTGAAAGAGTCACTCCCCTGCATCTGCAGGCACTGCAACGAAGCTGACCGGTCTGCTGCTCCTGACGTCCCAGGGATTTCGAAAGCCTCAGCAACACAGATGGTGGTTCTGCAACTCCCTCGAGGCCTGACCTGTCCTCTCAGCAATTTTGAGGTCAGTATCCCTCGTCTGACCCGCTGGGACCGATCCCCGGTGCACCGCGTCGACTTGCCGTTACCAAGGCTTGTTGGCTCTGCACTTCAGAGATCTTCGGGCTACAAGAAGCTCCAGCCTCCAGCATCTCTTCTTGCTAAGTACAGCGTCCTCACTATACCCTCTGCATCATGGGCCTTCCTTCTTGGTGAGCTGCTCGAGGTCCTCTTGCGACTCCTGTGCCTTTGGCCTGTGGGTCCTCCTGAGGGTCTTCTCCTGCTTCAGTGGGCTCCCCTGCTTGCTCGGGGTCTGCTCGGACTCTCCTGCTTGTGGTGAGTCCCATGGACCTTGCTGGTCCCAACGTTGCTCATTCTTCGTTCTCCACGCCAGTTGCGGATACCAAGGCTTGTTGGTGCTCCCGCCGGACACCAACCCCCTGGTCACCGACATCCGACGTGGGACAGCTCGTGTATGGCTCCTGGTCTTCCTCCACATCGCCTGGTCCTCACAGCTGCAGCAACAAGGTCACCATCAACTCTTTTGAACCGTCCGACATCGGTGGGCATTGCTCTTCCGCGCCCACTGGTCACTCCTGAGTGGCATAGACTCTGTCTCCTCTGCTTGCAGTTTCTTCACTTCCAGAATCCACCCTTGGATTTCACCGGACTTCTTCACCTTCTTCTCCAGAGGCACTCTTCTCCAAGTCTTCTATTGTCGTCTACGGAGGTTTCCAAAGTCTCTTCACTCCTATGCACCTGGCTTCACTGGTGTAGGTAACCTGGTCTCCGCGGCACCCACGGTTGGGGTGGCTCTCCAACCTTCTGTCCTCCAAGGGAATTCTTCAGAGTCCTCTGGGAAGGGTCCTTCTTCTGCAAAACAGCTACCACAACTTCTCCATTGACTTCCATTGGGCTTGCGGCTGTGTTTCTACTCTGCACACAGCCTGTGTGGGGTTCCTGGGTACTTACCTTGGGTGGTTCCTTATGTCCCCGGCTCCTCTGGGTCTTCTGGTCCAAGTCCTGTCCTCTCCTGCAGTTCGCATTCCACTTTCTCAATAGACCAAACCATCTCCCCCTGGAGACCACTGTATTTTGTGCTACTTACTGTATTTGATATTGAAGTTTTGTTGTATATTTCTGTTGATATCTCCGGGTAGGAGACATACCAATGTACTAGTGAGTGTTGTGTAATAAACAGAAGTATTTTTATATAAATAATGTGTGGTTCCTTTTTGTTTAAGCTACACCACATGATTAAACTATTAAAACAAGCTGCTTAACACTCCTTCAAGATAAGCCTGAAGGCTGCTCTCCACAGCCACCACTTTGAGAGCTTTCTATGGTTATCAAAGACCACTAAAATCACCATTAGGGTTGCCTGGATTAGTGCAAGGTGCACCACTGGAACAAGTGTGCACCATATACTAAGCCAGCCTCCTACATTGTTTTTAAAGGCAAATTTTTTATCATCCTTGGCCTTCTTGTGGTAAGGTACCAGACACAGAACGGATGTGTTACCCAAATCTGAAAGAGTACACTTCTTCTAACCAATGCAATATAGAGAACAAAAATGTGAGGGAAAAATAGTCAAAATGCAGAAATCAACAGGGCCCTGGCATTATGAACAACGAAAAGCAAAAGCTTGATGTGTGCAAGAGGAAGTTAATTACCTTCAGTAATGCTGCTTCTAGCTGCAGATTCCTCACATTTTTAATCTTCCCCCTCGCATCAGACTGGATCCGGAAACTTTTCAGTAGTACCTCTGCATGCCCGAATGTGGTGCCGTGTGGCACCGCACTGACGCCATTATACTGCAGAAATGACATGCAGGGCCTCTATAGGCATTGTATCACAAAAGCAAAGGCAACCCTACTCACAAGGAACCAGGGCATATAATGTATTAAAGAAAACAATGGTTCTCGTGGGCAATACTTAATAGATTGCAAGCACAATGGTAAATAAAACTAAAGTAGGATGCGTGAGGAGAAACTTTATACAGAACACAATAAAGAGACCAAATACTGTTTTGCAGAAGAAATATTAAGCCTGTATTATAAACATGCAGACCGTGCTCGGTGCCCCATGTCAAAAAGAAACAACATAACGGGGGTGACAAATTGAAACATGGAGCAGGGTTTCTTAATGCATATAAACGACCATTTTCAAATAAACAATGTCACACAACAGCCTTCTTTCATTTTAGAAAGGCCGAATATGGTTCATTATAGGATGAGTCGACACCGTTTCGAACCCTTAAACAATCATGGGTCTCATCAGGACCTTAAAATGGTGAACACCTGTAATGAAACAATGGAAATCTAACTCAGCAAGGGTACAGTGAGAAACATAGAGACTGTAAGGATATTGGGATGGTAGCGTACCTGATGATAAAGAGCAATAGTGTTAGAAATGGGGGTCTCTCGTTGGCAATGGTTTGCACCTTGTCCAAGTAGGGACCCTTCCTTCTAGTCAGGTTAAGGGAGTTACACTCCTAAAATAACCCCTACTCACCCCCTTGGTAGCTTGGCACGAGCAGTCAGGCTTATGTTAGAGGCAGTGTGTAAAGCATTTGCACATAACCAACAGTAATACAGTGTAAGCACTACAAAAGGACACCACACCAGTTTAGAAAAATATCCAATATTTTTATATACTCAAGACAAGACCAAAAACGATACAAATCCACAATACAGTACTTAGAAATCTTCAGTTATCAAAATAACCTTGAAATAAAGTTCCTTGAAGTCGATAGCTCCGTCCGGGGCTATCACGCGTCATGAACAAACAAATCCAAACAGTTCTGGCTGACCGCGGCGTCGCGGGCTAGCTACGGTGTCGGGAAGACCCGCAAAACAGTACCTTTAGAAATTAAGGGCGTCGGCGACCTCTTGTTGAGCTTCCGAAAGCACGGCATCCGCAGGCGTCGGTTCCCGAGGTCGGTGCAGGAGTTGTCGGGCCCTCAAAGTCACACGCGTTGCAGATCGAACTCCTCGCGGTTGAAGTCAGGAGCGCTGGCGTCAGCAGGCGTCGGGTGCTGCGGTGCGAAGTGCAGCGGTGCGGCGTGCAGTGCCCTCAGGTCGCGGTGCGAACAGTGGCTCGGTGGCGGCGTCAGCTGGCGTTGTCGGTTAGACCAGGGTCGCGGTGCGAAGTGATGCGGTGCTCGTCGCGGTGTTGGCAGGTCACGGTGCAAGCAGCAGCGTAGTCGTTGCTGAAGCGCTGTCGTCGGCTGACGAACTGGGGTCGATGGCGTCGGTAGGCCAAGGCTGCGGTGCGGGATGAGGACGGTGCGTCGTGTAACTTCACGAGCGGTGACCTCAAACCACGGTGCAAGCAGCGGCGTCGATGTTGGCGTGAAGCGGCATCGTCGGAGATACCAAGACGGCGTCGTGAAGCGAGGCGGTGCGATGCCCACAGGTCATGGTGCGAGCAGCGGCTCGGTGGTGGCGTCAGGTGGCGTCGTCGGTGAGACCAGGGTCGCGTTGCGGTGTTGCCCTCTGCGGTGCCTTCAGGACACGGAGTCGGCAGCGGCGTCGTAGATGGCGTCGAGTTGCTTTTCTTCTGTTGCAGCACAAAACACATAGTCCCCAGTGCTGAGGGCAGAAGAACTTGAAGTCTTTGCTGTTCCTGAGACTTCTTGAACAGGGGGCAAGCTCTACCTCAAGCCCTTGGAGATACTCAAGAAAGAAGTTGTAGAAAGTTCAGTCCAGTCCAGTCCAGTCCTTTTACTGCCCAAGACAGAAGCAGCCACTGCAGGCCAACACAGCAAAGCACACAGCAAAGTGGTAGTTCCTCCTTACAGCTTCTCCAGCTCTTCTTTGTGGCAGTCTTCTTGGTCCAAAAGAGTTCTAAAGTTTAGGGGTTTGGGACCCACTTTTTATAGCCCAAATTCCTTTGTCCTCTCAGGCAGAGAGTGTCTGTGCCCAGCCAGAACCAGTTCTGTCCTCTCTGGTGCAGCTTCCTGGCAGGAGGTGGAGACAGCATTGTCAGAGGCAGACAGGGCCTATTCAGGTGCATGGGAAATCTCCTCCCACCACTCTAAATGCAGACCAGGCCTATTCAGGTGCTAGTGAAAACTCCTCCCACTACTCTGAATGCAGCCCAGGTCTATACAGCCCAGCCCTGACTCATTCAGGAAAGGCAGATGTAGGACTTGGCCTTTTTGGCTAAAGTTCCCTAAACTTTTTGCTTTCCCCCTAGACCGTTTTCCTGACATGGAGTTGCCAATTTAGATGCTTTGGGTACTTTGCCACTGCTGATCAGTGTCAAAGTACAAGTGTTCCCTGAGTAAAGTGTAATGGTAATTGGTTGGCCATGATTGGTATGTTGCCTTACTTGTAAAGTCCCTAGTGATGTACACTGTGTGTGCCAGGGCTAGTAATGCAAAGGTGCGCGGAGAAGGGAACTCAGGCCTGCAGTGTAGGGCCTGCGCGCAGTTTGCTAAGTTAGCATGTTGCCCTGACAAGTGCAACCACTTGTCAGGCCTTACTTTCCCTTTTGCGTACACAGTGGGCACCCCTGTGATAGGTCCCGGGTAACCCCTGGGCAGGGTGCAGTGTAAGTAAAAGGCAGGACATATACTGAGGTGTGTGTTATGTCCTGACAGCGAAAAACACTCCATTTCGTTTTTCACTGGTGAAAGGCCATCCTGCCCATAGGACAGAATGGGGGAGGCTGGGTATTGTGTTTGTTAGCCTAGTTTCCCATAAGTTTAAAATGGAGAGGTGAAGTTTAGTATGTATGAACTCACAGCGTCATAACACATCTTTCTATGAAAGTGGTTTTGTCACTGTGTGTTCAGAAACCACTCTTTAGAAAGTGGCTGAGTTTTGTGCTTTAAGCATTTCTGTGTGTCTCTGCTGAATGTGGATTGACTGTCTGGATCTGAAAGGGGAGAGGAGCTGGGGGAGGTCTTGACCCAGGGAGGGGTTGAGATGGCACCAGGCTGACCTGCATCTGGAGAGTAGGCGAGGAAAAGCACCGGGAGGTGAAGAGGCCTGGGTTGCAGCTATAAAACAATTGACCCATCTCCTGCTGAGTGATTAAGGATCCAGACCCCCAGTATCAAAGGGAGAAAGGTGACACTGGGAGGGAGACACCCAGAACTGATTTAGGCAGGGGTCAGGGACCCCTGAGCACAACGAACTTCAAAGACATTTAGGGGTATAACTATGAGAGCTGAGACCCCTGAACGTTGGAATAGAAATGGATTGAGACTGAAAAGGCTTGGACTCATTTTGTGGTCAAGAGGAACCTCTGCTAAGGAAGGAACAACTGAAGAGACTGCTGGGAAGGACCAACCCTTGCTTCGTGATCTGGGGCTGGTCTGCAGTTTGCTGTTTTAACCAAGGAAGAGGCTGTTGGGACTGTGCTGTGTGCGCTGGGTCCCCCTGGTTGAAGAAGACTGTGCTTTGTGCTGTGTCTTGTTACCCCAAGGGCCCGAGGTGAGCTGGCTCCCTGTTTGGAAACACAGGAACATAAAAGTTTCCGGAGAAGTTTCAAGTGACGCGATGGGCGCGTGTGGTGGCAGCTTGAGACCCTCGGAAGGTGTGCCCTGTGACCTTGGACACACGGAGGAGAAGAGAGACTCAGACGCGCTGGGTGCGTGTCGTGGTGCACAGGGGGAGTTGGTGAAGAGCACCTGGTCAACGTGTGCATCGAAGGTGAAGTGAGTCTCGGACGCGCTGGGTGTGTGTCGTGGTGCACAGCAGGCGTTGGTGAAGAGCGCCTGGTCAGCGTGTGCTTCAGAGGTGACGTGAGAATCGGAAGCGCAGGGTGCGTGTCGTGGTGCACCGCAGGCGTTGGTGAAGAGCGCCTGGTTGGCGGGTGCATCGGAGGTGAAGGGAGTCTCGGACGCGCAGGGTGCGTGTCGTGGTGCACAGGAGGCGTTGGTGAGGAGCGCTTGGTCAACGTGTGCATCGGAAGTGGAGTGAGTTTCGGACCCGCAGGGTGCGTGTCGGGGTGCACCGGAGGCGCTGATGAAGAGCGCCTAGTCATCGAGTGCACCGGAGGAGAAGTGAGGCTCGGACACGTTGAGCGTGTCGAGGTGCGGCCGAAGGCGTTGGTGAAGAGCGCTTGGATATCGGGGCACCGGAGTTGGAGTAAGTCTCAGTGAAGCAGTGTGCGTGCTTTGGTTCAACCTGGGACTGTGGAGGTGATCATCATGTGCACCGGAAGAAAGTGTGTGTCTGCAACGTGGTGTGCGGGTCTTGGTGCCAACTAAGACCGCAGGAAGGAGTGCCTGGTGAACGTGCACTCGGAGTCGACGTGAAGTCCCATCAGCGTTGTGTGTGTGGCTTCGTGCCAGAGGAGACCAGGAGGGTGCTGTGGTGAAGTGCACCCGGAGTAACTTGTCCAGTTACAAAATGGCAGCGCCCGGAGGGGGGTTGGACAGAGCGTTTAAAAAAACGATATCTTTGAGCTCGACTGGATGAGTCCATATGCTCACTCCCTAACTAATAACTCTGAGAATTTTCCCCCCTTTTCCTTGCTCCTTGCTGAATCCGAAATCTCCAGGAATCTTGTTGAGCTTGTCATTTACACTGTTGCCTAGATATCTGCTTGTTGAGCCGATTTATTCTGTATGTCCTGTTAAGAGGTCCAAGTGGACACTATTAAATTGAAGGTCTGTCTGTGTGTCCCACACTGTTCATATATTTACCGCCCTGATGAAGGTGTAGCCCCTCCTGGGCCTGACACCGAAACGCGCGTTGGCGCAAATTTCCTCGTGCATTTGGACCCTGCCTCCATCCACCACTGGGAGGATACACGAGAGCCTACTAGTTCTACACCACTTGGCTGTTCATCAGCTCTGATTGTTTCCTACCTATTTGTATGACTGTTAGAATGTCCTGGATTGTGAGTGATGAATGAATGTGTATGCTACCTTGGAATTTTGAATGAGTTTTGGTTGGACTCATTGTTTTGATTATTGTGTGTGGGACCCATATGTATTAATGTTTTATGTATTTGGTACCTATGTATGTTTTATATGAAGTCTGATATAAATTAATGAATTATTTAAAATGATTACAATAAAAAGAATATCAATTTTGTAATCAGTGTATCCTTGTAATCATTCTGATTATGTCCGTTTGTCAGCCCCTTTGTCTCCTTATATTGCTCTGACCCTTTCGTGGGCTTATATATATCCTATGATATAGGCAGGTGGCTTTCTTTAGTAGTAGCTCGACGTGAAGTCCCATCAGCGTTGTGTGTGTGTGGCTTTGTGCCAGAGGAGACCCGGAGGGTGCTGTGGTGAACGTGCACCTGGAGTAAAGTAATCTCAGGGGCGTGGGTTACGTGTGCCCTGCGGCCGCCTGAGACCTTCCTAACAGTCGCGGCCCGGACCGGCAGCCCGGAGGAGCTGTGCTGCCAGGCCGAGCCGCTGAGGCCCATTGAGAAAGTTCTACATGGAAGGCCCAGTTCGCTGAAGGAGGAGAGGAGAGTGGGGTCGCGCCCCCAGGTAACGTGGATCACTGCCTGTGCAGGGTGCGGGCTCGGAGGGACACTCTCTCGGCCTCTCAGACCTTCTGGCGGCGTGAGCCTTTGCTTCGGCTCAGATAGGGGCCCGTACTACGGTCAGGAGTGGCAGTGCTGGGGCCCGAGTGAGAAGCTGTACTTTATGTCATCGTTGATACGTGTGGGGGGCATCTGTTATCGAAGAGGCTGACTGTCGTAATACACATTGCCAATATTGCTGCTAACGAACTGCCGCTGTCTTATGGCGCCTGACATTATTTCTGCATAACGAAGTACACGATTGTAGCGCTACGCATTGCATTATTTCTTCATTGCAAAGTACATGATTGTAGCTACGTATTGCATTATTCCTTAATTGCAAAGTACATGATTGTAGCGGTGCACATTGCATTATTTCTTCATTGCAAAGTACGTGATTGGGGTGTGACGCATTGCATTATTCCTTCATTGCGCAGTACATGATTGTAGCGGTACGCATTGCATTATTTCTCCCATTGCAGGTACCGGGGTTTATCGTTACGCATTGTGTTATTATTCCTATGCCCAGCACAGGATTGTATTGTTACGCAGTGCACTATTGTTTGTCCATTGCAACGTGTGTGATTCTAGCATTACGACCAGCATAGCATTTTGAAAGCGGTGGTTGGGATTTGAACCTACCAACCAGCCGGAACGAATATTACCCTTTATTATATGTTGGCTTATGTATCGTGTGGTCTGATCGTATATCTTTTTACATAAAGTTTATACTCGTTTTATCAAACTCGTGTGAAGTCCATTTGTGGTGTCACCAGTGGGTTGTTGTGAGTGTGGTTGCACATACTGTACACTCGTGCCTTGGAGATAGGCCTGGCTGCTCGTGCCAAGCTACTAAGGAGGTGAGCAGGGCTATCTCAAACGGTGTCCTTACTTGGCCTAACGTTGAGTGAGGAGTCCCGGGTCTCGCATTTGTGACAGTGGCGCGGGACGGGGACTCCGGCTTCCAACATTTGGCGGCAGAGCGGTGGGATACGATCCTAACGTAATTGAAACGCGTGTGTGCAAAACCACTCACAGTAATTGGTGTACATCATAAATTGATCTCAGACCACGACGCAACAACATATTGTTTTGAATTGTTGGTTCTATTGCTGAGTAACCTTTAAACCAGAACACAAACAGGATGGGGGAGGGTCCAAGGGAATTAATTTAAAGACCAGCGAGGAGAATATCCCCTAATCTTAATTAATAATAACACAAAACAACCTCGGGTCTATGTTAGCACACAAGAAACTCACATCAGACAATGTACAAGAAAAGTAGAAGGACTGAAGTCACTCACAATCTCCCCTATAAAAAAGGGGGAAATCCCTTTAAGGACGAAAACCCTCACCCACCATAGGTGGCATGCTTCATCATATGGGTTTCTCCTCCCAGTAGGAAACCTAGTCCTACTGAGGGCTACAACTCCCTCATTGTGAGGTAGGAGCTCAGGGATGTTTTATTAGGATGTTCAAAAACTATCTAGGATGCTAAAATCCCATATGTAAATGATGAATGTGGTGAGAGTGCAGCGCAATAAAACGTAATAGTGAATGTGTACTGTGGTGAGATAAAACTACCTAATGATTGCACTAAGAAATCTTTATTGACTTGCTATCACTGGTAGGATTAAAAAAGCAATGCAAAGAGTAGTATTGATTTAAAACTACTCAATGAATATAGGTCGACATGTTTCAGCCTTCCAATGATCAATATAATGTATACAGGCTTTCTTCAGGACCAAGATTAATCAAAAATTGCGACCGGTCGCAGCTTCTGTACCGCGACGGGGTACCGACGGAGAGAGCGGGGCCCCTTTCCCCTGAGCTGCTGCCAGGTAGAGGTGAGGCTACTTATCCTAATTATATGGATATCCCCAGTGATACCTGACATCAACATATAGGATTACTGGTGTTGTATTATCTTTTTCATTATCTTTTTCACTATTTTTATCACTTTGCCTTAGCAGCCGCAATTTTTGATTCATCTTGGTCCTGAAGAAAGCCTGGATAAATTATATTGATCATTGGAAGGCTGAAACATGTCGACCTATATTCATTGAGTAGTTTTAAATCAATACTACTCTTTGCATTGCTTTTTTAATTCTACCAGTGATAGCAAGTCAATAAAGATTTCTTAGTGCAATCATTAGGTAGTTTTATCTCACCACAGTACACATTCACTATTACGTTTTATTGCGCTGCACTCTCACCACATTCATCATTTACATATGGGATTTTAGCATCCTAGATAGTTTTTGAACATCCTAATAAAACATCCCTGAGCTCCTACCTCACAATGAGGGAGTTGTAGCCCTCAGTAGGACTAGGTTTCCTACTGGAAGGAGAAACCCATATGATGAAGCATGCCACCTATGGTGGGTGAGGGTTTTCGTCCTTAAAGGGATTTCCCCCTTTTTTATAGGGGAGATTGTGAGTGACTTCAGTCCTTCTACTTTTCTTGTACATTGTCTGATGTGAGTTTCTTGTGTGCTAACATAGACCCGAGGTTGTTTTGTGTTATTAACCTTTAAACCACACATCATGTCTCAGGAGGGGAGCCAGATAGCCGGTGAGGCTGCGGCTGCAGAATTAGAGTTTAACATTGAGGCATTGTTTACCTACAAGGTTGATCAGTTGAGGAAATTCTGCAGAGCTTTGGGATGTCCCATGAAGGGTAGCGCCAAGAAGGAGGAGCTGCAAGTGGCCTTGAGGGCCTGGTGGGAAGCCAAAGAGGCTCAGGAGATGGGTGATGTTGAGGTGGATGAGGATGAGGATGACCCAGGGAATGGGTTTGGTCCACAGGATTTGCCAGTGGAGGGACCAGCCGCTGGGGCTGGTAGTAGCCATTCAGGGAGGAGTTTTTCACCAGAGGAGTTGGAGGAAAACCAAAGGGTCAGACTGCATGAGTTGGAGGTGTTAAAACTTAAAACTTAAAACTCAAGCAGAGGAGAGCAGGAACGCTCTCGCGTTGGAAGAGAAATGGATTCTCTTCGCTCATGAGTTAAGCATGAGGGAACGGGACATTAAGGGTAAACAAGCAGAGTCCAGTTCGAATGGTGGCAGCGCACAGCCAGTGCCAAGTATGGATGAGTACAAGTGTGCACTGGAAGATTGGGTAGTGGTTAGCATGGTAAATGATTTGGAGGGGTTGTCCAATTTGGCCCCAGGGGAGCCTAGGCTCAGAAATTATTTTCCAGGATTGCGCCACCCCGGGTTAAGGTGTGGGCTCCTTGATTCCCGGGAGCCTGCACGAGAACCGGACCCCTGGTCATGGGTCCAGGGGCCTGAAAAGGCCCCAGAGAGGGAAGAAGGGCCGAGTGGTGCAAGGAGATCCCAGAGTGGTGAGGAGGGGTTGCTGGCTAGCCCCTTGTCTCAAAAGAGGGGGAGGAAGAGTAAGCACCCCCCCCAGGGATCAGCAGCACCACCCAGGAAACTGGGGGGGGGGCGTAGGAGAGCCCCCGGGTGGAGGCCTAGTGCCTGCTTGCCAGAGGTGTGAGGAAGGACACCTAGCGTCAGGAGGGCGTGGGGAGTCTGTAGCCAGAGCTCCTGCCGTCCTGAAGTTTGTGGGTGCCATTCCTAAGTGGCAGGCCCAGAAGAATAAATGGAAGGATAAAAGAGGGTTGTGTTCCCCAGTGGGAACACCCGTGGGACAGTGTCCAGCCAGTGGGGCTGGGTCCCCTAGAAGTGACCAGGGTGAACCCACTTTTAGCCTAGAGGGCAGGATGACTGGAGGTAGTATCCTGACCGATGGGCCTTCCCAGGGTACCACTCTAGGGTGGGGTTGGCATGTGTCCAGCACCCCTGGAGGGGTCCCCCTGGCCGGGAGGGATTCATGGAACAGCATTGTTGGCTTAGGGAGTAGTGATCAAGAAGACCCCCTGGGGTCAGGAAGGCGTGGAACAGGAGGGTGTCCCTGTGGTAGAGGGCCTGCGTCATGGTTCTATCGCCCGAAGCTGGGAAGTCCATCAAGGTAGTGATTGGTCTGCCCTGGCTTTTGGCTGGGAGGGGGTTGTGTAGGACTTGGCCTTTTTGGCTAAAGTTCCCTAAACATTTTGCTTTCCCCTAGACCGTTTTCCTGACATGGAGTTGCCAATTTAGATGCTTTGGGTACTTTGCCACTGCTGATCAGTGTCAAAGTACAAGTGTTCCCTGAGTAAAGTGTAATGGTAATTGGTTGGCCATGATTGGTATGTTGCCTTACTACTAAAGTCCCTAGTGATGTGCACTGTGTGTGCCAGGGCTAGTAATGCAAAGGTGCGCGGAGAAGGGAACTCAGGCCTGCAGTGTAGGGCCTGCGCGCAGTTTGCTAAGTTAGCATGTTGTCCTGACAAGTGCAACCATTTGTCAGGCCTTACTTTCCCTTTTGCGTACACAGTGGGCACCCCTGTGGTAGGTCCCGGGTAACCCCTGGGCAGGGTGCAGTGTAAGTAAAAGGCAGGACATATACACATAGCAGCAGCTCACTCACGCGCGCGAGTGAGCTGCTGCTATGTGTATTTGCTGAACTTTTAAAAATATTCTGTATTTTAACAAGCTATATTCTGTGTTGGCGCATATTTTAAAACGTTATTTACTCACCCTGCAACGCACAGGCCTTATTTTTGCGGGCACTTCGGCAAACAGAGTTGCCATTCAATTACAGTTTTTCTGGCATTATTTTTGGTGGTAGCCCTCCCCGGTCCAACGCGGGATTATCCTGATTGATTGGAGGGAGTTTTAGGCTACTTCCGGTTGTAGCGAGGGTGGCGGTCTAGTCGACCAGCCTCCCCTACAAAACCTGATGCAGAGCGGAATGCGCAGCGGGCGCGCCAGCGGCGCGCCAAAGGCAAGCCCGTCTGCGCCCGTCCGCGCCCTTCCGTCGCCAGGAGCCAGGAACCCTGCCCTTTTGATCCCAGACCAAGAAGTAGGCACCAAGCTAGTATATACTAGTAGCGACCTATTAAAGCTAAGAGGGCACTTACAATTCGGGTGCAATTTACATAAACGAACGGAGAGCTTCAGCTATCTAGAGGGTCCTTTTGCATGCCGAGTATGCAGGTTTCAGAGCATTGACATGGACCCTGAGCCAATCAAGTCGGGTGGCTGCTTTGCACTTGGCCATGCCAAAATAGCTATAGAGACCACATCCGTCCTTAAAGAGACAGGACAGAAGTTAGGTAAAATCCACACATCTCCCAAACAAGAGTGGAAAGGCTTTCTCGGCAACATCAGATCACTTCCGAAACATGCAATAGAAATATGGGATCTGCTTGATTCGGAGAAACCGGATTTAGGCTTCCTGACTGAGACATGGTTAAAACCTGGCTCCACCCCTGCAATCACTATAGCACTACAAGATTCAAAGACTGGATAGACAGCACAAAGTGGGGGGAGGGATAGCTATTGTCTACAGAGACCAGGCCACAGTTACCATTTTGGAGCAACGGAGTAACGAAAAAATCGAAATTCTAGTTTTACGGATAGATCTAACTCCACAGCATAGCTGGAAGGGAGCTTTAGTTTACCGTCCCCCGGGCCCCATTGCATATTTTCCGCTTCAGCTGGTGGAATTGATGGCACCGCATGTCATTTCTACCCAAAATTTTCTCCTACTTGGAGATTTTAATGTGCATAGTGAGTGCGTGGAGAATGTGGAGGCAGCGGCTCTTCTGGCCGACCTCGCAGCATTAGACATAACTAAGATTAACGAAGGTCCAACTCATATAGCTGGCCACACTTTGGATATTATTTTCCCTAACTCACCCCATAGTATTTGTGAAATTCCACGACCTGTTAGTTGGTCAGACCATGCACTCGTTGATTTTCAGATTCAGGGACCTAGAGGTCAGGAAAAGATTGGCCTTGATTCCAAACATTTGTTTAGACAGTGGCACAAAATCACTCCTGAGGCTTTTTCAGCTACCTTTCTAGCGTCATGGGATGGAGAACATGAAACGGTAGAGGAGGGGTTAGCCCGCTTCAATGCCTTGGCTAAAGCTGCGATTGATCAACTCGCGCCTTTAAAAACCTCCACGGGTAAGCCAAGGCAGGCTCAAGCAACTTGGTTTACCACTGAATTACGCATTGGGAAAGGCCATTGCAAAAATCTTGAGAGGCGGTGGAGACGTACCCATAATACAAGGGACAAAGAAAAATACAGGACATCTCTTGCCCAGTATCATAAAAACATAAAAATAGCCCGGAAAGCTTTTATTGCTCAGCAGTTAACCCAGGCAGGGAACGCCCCAAAAGCCTTATTCCAGATCCTTAAGTCTTTCACGAACCCCAAAGCGTGTGATCTGGAAGAACCTCCATCTCAAGCTCTATGCGATACTATAGCGGAATATTTTGAGCAGAAAATTGATCTTATTTATAATAAGATCATTACAGCTGGTAACACGAAGTCGGTCATGACTTATGACCACCTTCCCTGCAAGAGGGGGAAGCCATTGATGAGCTTTCCCCCCTTGACTTGTGAAGAAGTAGAAACCTTATTACATACTGTAAAATCAGGTTCCCCACTCGATGTTATACCGGCCAAAATCTCCGCGGGTCTCGCTAAACAACTGTCTGCTCCTATTTGCTCCCTCCTGAATGCGTCGCTAAAGGAAGGTCACTTACCACCAGAATGGAAGGTAGCACAGGTCATCCCATTCCGCAAAAACACCAAGGCCTCTATGAAAGATCTTTCGAATTTGCGACCAGTATCCCTCTTACCGCTCCTGAGCAAAATCTTGGAAAAGCACATTAATAAACATCTGTCAGCTCATGTCGAAGCGTCAGGTAGCCTGGATGTGTCGCAATCAGGCTTTAGGCCTAAACATAGCTCGGAGACAGCCCTGGTGGCTGTCACGGACAACATTAGGCTAGCACTAGATAGAGGGCAATCTACTCTACTGGTGTTGTTAGATCTCTCTGCGGCATTCGACACGGTCGATCACCAGATTTTGCTCAGGAGACTAGAGGAATCTGGGATAAAGGGAGAGGCCTTGCGGTGGATGACTAGCTTCCTTTCTGATCGCTCCCAGACAGTCAACCTGGGACCGTATAGGTCTAAGACCAAGAAGTTGACCAAGGGAGTACCTCAGGGCTCTTGTTTAAGCCCTACCCTATTTAATATCTATGTTGCTCCCTTGGCCGATCTCCTGAGGACATATGGGTTCATGCCAATATCATATGCGGATGACACCCAGCTTACCTTCTCTTTTGACAAATCCTCCACGATGGGCCAGACCACCTTCTCTTCCGGCATGCTAGCAATATCTCAGTGTATGTGTAACAACTTTCTACAATTAAATGCCGGGAAGACAGAGATTATGCTCTTCGGAGAGGCCGCATTGTTGTGGACACCAGAGTGGTGGCCAGGGGAGCTGGGTGTCTCTCCAGCCCCAAAGGCATCAGTAAAAAATCTAGGGGTTCGCATTGAGCAGAGCCTGAACATGAAGGAGCAGGTGGTCCATACGGTGAGCTCATGTTTTCATGTGTTGAGTCTGTTGAGACGAGCATTTCCTTTCCTCCCAGACTATACACGGAAGACTCTCATTCAGACGCTAGTTTTGAGTCGACTCGACTACTGTAATGTTCTACTGGTCTCGGCTAACGAGGCCTCGTTAGATTGCTTACAGGTAGTCCAAAATACAGCGGCACGGCTGGTATTGAACGCCCCTTACAGATCATCTTCGATTCCGCTGCTGCAGCAGCTTCATTGGCTTCCGGTGCACAAACGAATTAAATTCAAGGTTTGCTGCATCGTTCATAAGGCGGTGTTTGGCAATGGTCCAGCATACCTTGCAGAGAAATTTTACCAATATACTCCCCTTAGAGACCTTTGATCTAGCTCCAAATCCCTCCTCAAAGTTCCCCGGATTAACAAGTCTAGGACAGGGGGGAAAGCTTTCTCACATCTAGCTCCCAGGCACTGGAATTTGCTCCATATTACACTGAGGCAGTGTCCGGACCATCTTCAGTTTAGAAAGTCCCTGAAAACATTTTTGTTCTAGACGCTTCGCATAGTGCCAGTACCCCCACGTCTGTCCACGAGCACAGAGATACCCCTTCGGGGGTGATTCAGGCGCTATATAAACGTTAATAATAATATACTGAGGTGTGTGTTATGTCCTGAAAGTGAAAAACACTCCATTTCGTTTTTCACTGGTGAAAAGGCCATCCTGCCCATAGGACAGAATAGGGGGAGGCTGGGTATTGTGTTTGTTAGCCTAGTTTCCCATAAGTTTAAAATGGAGAGGTGAAGTTTAGTATGTATGAACTCACAGCGTCATAACACATCTTTCTATGAAAGTGGTTTTGTCACTCACTGTGTGTTCAGAAACCACTCTTTTAGAAAGTGGCGAGTTTTGTGCTTTAAGCATTTCTGTGTGTCTCTGCTGAATGTGGTTTGACTGTCTGGATCTGAAAGGGGAGAGGAGCTGGGGGAGGTCTTGACCCAGGGAGGGGTTGAGATGGCACCAGGCTGACCTGCATCTGGAGAGTAGGCGAGGAAAAGCACCAGGAGGTGAAGAGGCCTGGGTTGCAGCTATAAAACAATTGACCCATCTCCTGCTGAGTGATTAAGGATCCAGACCCACAGTATCAAAGGGAGAAAGGTGACACTGGGAGGGAGACACCCAGAACTGATTTAGGCAGGGGTCAGGGACCCCTGAGCACAACGAACTTCAAAGACATTTAGGGGTATAACTATGAGAACTGAGACCCCTGAACGTTGGAATAGAAATGGATTGAGACTGAAAAGGCTTGGACCCATTTCGTGGTCAAGAGGAACCTCTGCTAAGGAAGGAACAACTGAAGAGACTGCTGGGAAGGACCAACCCTTGCTTCGTGATCTGGGGCTGGTCTGCAGTTTGCTGTTTTAACCAAGGAAGAGGCTGTTGGGACTGTGCTGTGTGCGCTGGGTCCCCCTGCTTGAAGAAGACTGTGCTTTGTGTTGTGTCTTGTTACCCCAAGGGCCCGAAGTGAGCTGGCTCCCTCTTTGGAAACACAGGAACATAAAAGTTTCCGGAGAAGTTTCAAGCGACGCGGTGGGCGCGTGTGGTGGCAGCTTGAGACCCTCGGAAGGTGTGCCCTGTGATCTTGGACACACGGAGGAGAAGAGAGACTCGGACGCGCTGGGTGCGTGTCGTGGTGCACAGGGGGCGTTGGTGAAGAGCGCCTGGTCAACGTGTGCATCGAAGGTGAAGTGAGTCTCGGACGCGCTGGGTGCGTGTCGTGGTGCACAGCAGGCGTTGGTGAAGAGCGCCTGGTCAACGTGTGCATCGGAGGTGAAGTGAGTCTCGGACGCGCAGGGTGCGTGTCGTGGTGCACCGCAGGCGTTGGTGAAGAGCGCCTGGTCGGCGGGTGCATCGGAGGTGAAGGGAGTCTCGGACACGCAGGGTGCGTGTCGTGGTGCACAGGAGGCGCTGGTGAAGAGCGCCTGGTCATCGAGTGCACCGGAGGAGCAGTGAGGCTCGGACACGGTGAGCGTGTCGGGGTGCGGCCGAGGGCGTTGGTGAAGAGCGCCTGGATATCGGGGCACCGGAGTTGGAGTAAGTCTCAGTGAAGCAGTGTGCGTGCTTTGGTGCAACCTGGGACTGTGGAGGTGATCGGCTGATCATCGTGTGCACCGGAAGAAAGTGAGTCTCTGCAACGTGGTGTGCGGGTCTTGGTGCCAACTAAGACCGCAGGAAGGAGTGCCTGGTGAACGTGCACTCGGAGTCGACGTGAAGTCCCATCAGCGTTGTGTGTGTGGCTTCGTGCCAGAGGAGACCCGGAGGGTGCTGTGGTGAACGTGCACCCGGAGTAACGTAATCTCAGGGGTGTGGGGTACGTGTGCCCTGCGGCAGCCTGAGACCTTCCTAACAGTTGCGGCCCGGACCGGCAGCCCGGAGGAGCTGAGCTGCCAGGCCGAGCCGCTGAGGCCCATTGAGAAAGTTCTACACGGAAGGCCCAGTTCGCTGAAGGAGGAGAGGAGAGTGGGGTCGCGACCCCAGGTAACGTGGATCACTGCCTGGGCGGGGTGCGGGCTCGGAGGGACACTCTCTCGGCCTCTCAGACCTTCTGGTGGTGTGAGCCTTTGCTTCGGCTCAGATTGGGGCCCGTACTGCGGTCAGGAGTGGCAGTGCTGGGGCCCGAGTGAGAAGATGTCATCGTTGATACGTGTGGGGGGCATCTGTTATCGAAGAGGCTGACTGTCGTAATACACATTGCCAATATTGCTGCTAACGAACTTCGGGACTGTCTTATGGCACCTGACATTATTTCTGCATAACGAAGTACATGATTGTAGCGCTACGCATTGCATTATTTCTCCCTTGCAAAGTACAGGATTGTAGCGGCCCGCATTGTATTATTCCTTCATTGCAAAGTACATGATTGTAGCGGTGCGCATTGCATTATTTCTTCATTGCAAAGTACGTGATTGGGGTGTGACGCATTGCATTATTCCTTCATTGCACAGTACATGATTGTAGCGGTACGCATTGCATTATTTCTCCCATTGCAGGTACCGGGGTGTATTGTTACGCATTGTGTTATTACTCCTTTGTCCAGCACAGGATTGTATCGTTACGCAGTGCACTATTGTTTGTCCATTGCAACGTGTGTGATTCTAGCATTACGACCAGCATAGCATTTTGAAAGCGGTGGTTGGGATTTGAACCTACCAACCAGCCGGAACGAATATTACACTTTATTATATGTTGGCTTATGTATCGTGTGGTCTGATCATATATCTTTTTACATAAAGTTTATACTCGTTTTATCAAACTCGTGTGGAGTCCATTTGTGGTGTCACAGTGGGTTGTTGCGAGTGTGGTTGCACATACTGTACACTCGTGCCTTGGAGATAGGCCTGGCTGCTCCTGCCAAGCTACTAAGGGGGTGAGCAGGGCTATCTCAAACGGTGTCCTTACTTGGCCTAACGTTGAGTGAGGAGTCCTGGGTCTCGCATTTGTGACAGTGGCGCGGGACGGGGACTCCGGCTTCCAACAGCAGGACACACATCAACCCCCCGGTGGCCATCTGAGAGAATGCACCTCCCCAACCCCTGTCACTCCAAAGCCAGACAGTCAATACACATCCTAGCAGAGGCACACAGGATGGCTGAGCAAGAAAATACCTACCTTCTAAAAGTTGTATTTTCAAACCCAGAATGTAAAAATCACCTTTACTAAAAGATGCATCTTTAGATTCTGAGTTCAGGCATACTAAACTTTATTTCTCTACCTAGTTGCCAGGGCCAGTTATGTTTATAAGGTGTTATAAACAAACTCCCCATTCTGTCCTATGGGAACAAGTAGCCTTGCAATAGTGAAAAAACGAAATTGGCAGTAATTCACTATCAGGACATGCCACACACACCAGGACATGCCCTACCTTTCACATACACCGCACCCTGCCCACAGGGGTACCTTGGGCCTACCTTAGGGGGGTCTGACATGTAAGAAAAGGGAAGGTTAGGGCCTGGCAAGTGGGTACACTTGCCAAGTCGACATGGCAGTCCCAGACTGCACACAGGCTCTGCAATGGCAGGCCAGAGTTACATTTACAGGCAGCTTGTGTTGGTGACACAATCCAGTGCTGCAGCCCACTAGCAGCATTTGATTTACAGGCCCTAGCACACTCAGTGCACTTTACTAGGGACTGACACGTAAATCAAATACGCCAATCATGGAAACACCAATCAATAACACAATTTACACAGAGAGCATATGCACTTTAGCGCTGATCAGCAGTGATAAAGTGCCCAGAGTCCTAAAGAACAAGTTACTTACCTTCGGTAACGCTTTTTCTGGTGGATACAGTATCTGCCTGTGGATTCCTCACCTTTTGAATTCTCCCCTGCGCCAGCATTCCTCAGAAACCTTTTTCCCAGCTCTCCCATGTCGACGAGGACGTCACAATAGCACGGCTCCGCTCGCGACTCCGTCTGACGTCATCAGAGCCACAAATAGACCTCGTCGGCGTGCTGACATCAGTTCCACCCATTTGTTCCGTGCCTCCGAGGCAAACGGGTGAACCAACCACATAATTGGAGTATACACAGTATACAATATAAACACAAATCAACACAGTATAAAGAAAAATAGGAAAAGCTAAAGAAACAAAGCATTTCCTATAAATCAATAGCAAGGCAATCAAAAGACACAGGAAAACAACCATGTCAAATAACCAATAAAACCTTTGGTATACGAAGGTGGACAACGGGGAGGAGGGTGGGACAGTGAGGAATCCAAAGGCAGATACTGTATCCACCAGAAAAAGCATTACCGAAGGTAAGTAACTTGTTCTTCTGATGGATACATCTGCCTGTGGATTCCTCACCTTTTGAATTGAATCCCACAGCAGTCCCACTCCCGGAGGAGGGTGTCCACCTGCCTATACCAAAAAATCCTGAAGCACAGAGTGTGCAAAATGGCCATCCCTCCTAACCTCCGAATCCAAGCAGTAATGCTTCGCAAAGGTGTGGAGGGAGGTCCAAGTTGCTGTCTTACAAATGTCAACAGGAACACCTCTGGCCAAAGCAGAAGATTTAGCTCTGGTGGAATGAGCTCTAATACCTTCTGGCGGTTCCTTCTTGGCCAAGGCGTAGCAGATCTTGATGCACAAGATGATCCACCTGGAGAGAGTCCGCTTGTGCACAGCCTTGCCCTTCATTCGTCCAACATAGCCCACGAAGAGCTGATCGTCCAGTCTCAGATCCCTGGTTCTGTCCAGATAGAAACTGATAGCTCTCTTAGGATCCAGGCGATGAAGTCTCTCCACCTCCTTGGAAGGGTGAGGGGGAGGATAGAAGGTAGGTAAGGTAATGGATTGCCCTAGATGGAAAGGAGTAACCACCTTAGGCAGGAAAGCAGCCCTGGTCCTGAGAACCATCTTATCTGCATGAATGGTCAAAAACGGAGGTTTAGAACTAAGACTAAATAGAGAAAACAGGCCCTCCCTAAGTTACATGTAGGTCCAAGAGGAGGGAGGAAAGGAGACCAAGGAAAGAAAAAGACCTCTATACCGACCTATTCAATTTATTACACGACCAGAAAGGTTCTATGTTAACATCATACCCTCATAATATGCATCTGATTGGATATATATCCTAATTACATAGATAACTCATCAGGCTTTTACTACTTTTCCAAAACATTTTATTATACAAATTATTTCTTTGATTATATAATTTTTTATAAAAATAAATTGCAAAGGTACATACATTTATAACACATAAGATGGGCTAAATTTTCACAAATAATTGTTTTTGAATGTCAACTCAATTAAGACATGGGATGTCTCAAAGTAATTCTCATATGCGACCTGCTCCAGTTAGTATATCATCTGGCAGCAGCAAGGTAGGAAAATGTACTCTAGAAATGATGTCCAAAGACAATAAGCTTAAATGTCTATTTATAACCTGCAAGCCAGCAAGTAGAAGCCAAGATACCTTAAAAGAAATGAAGCCTTGTTCCTTTATACGATGATGAAACTGGGACCTTAAAGTACAAGCTGTGAATATGCGTTCTGGATTCTTCTGTCACAGGCTCTTGTTAGACCCTTTCCAAAATCTCTGATATATATCGTCCCGCTGTTAGAAACACCATCCACGTGCGGTCACTTTGAGACATCCCATGTCTTAATTGAGTTTCACTACACCTTGGTCCTGAGGAAGATGGTTTTTCCATTGAAACGCGCGTAGACCATAATTGTCTTTTGAGAAGTGGTCCCTTGGAGCATAATATTTATGAGCTGGGTCTTTTGATAACATCTTCATCAACTCTTATGCAACCATTTTTGGACCCTCCACAGGGTCGAAACTTTTTTAACTTGTATGTTTTATGAAATGTGTGGTATGGTATAAATGTGGATGAATGACAGTAATTTTTTGGTAGTGGATGATGGTAGTCAGTTTTATCTTTATTCTGTGTTCGTTTTGGGATGTCTTATGTTAAAATAATGGATTGACATTCAAAAACAATTATTTGTGAAAATTTAGCCCATCTTATGTGTTATAAATGTATGTACCTTTGCAATTTATTTTTATAAAAAATTATATAATCAAAGAAATAATTTGTATAATAAAATGTTTTGGAAAAGTAGTAAAAGCCTGATGAGTTATCTATGTAATTAGGATAATATCCAATTAGATGCATATTATGAGGGTATGATGTTAACATAGAACCTTTCTGGTCGTGTAATAAATTGAATAGGTCGGTATAGAGGTCTTTTTCTTTCCTTGGTTTAGAACTAAGAGCCTGAAGCTCACTTACCCTCCTGGCTGAGGTAATGGCGATCAGAAAGACCGTCTTAAAAGAAAGAAGCCTCAACGGGCAACTATGAAGAGGCTCAAGAGGAGACCCCATTAGAAATGTAAGAACAAGATTTAAATCCCACTGAGGCATAATGAAGGGAGTGGGAGGAAACCTATTAGTAAGGCCCTTAATGAACCTCATAACAACGGGGGACTTAAATAAAGACGGTTGTCCGGCAAACAGAGAAAAGCCGACAAGGCCGACAAATATCCCTTTACTGTAGCCACAGCACAACCCTGCTGGGCCAAAGAAAGAGAAAACTCTAGAATGTTAGACAAACGGGCTTTCAAAGGATCAATGGATCTCTCTCCACACCATTTAACAAATTTGGAGCACCTAGAGGAATAAATAGATTTGTGGAGTGTCTCCTGGATGATAAAATAACATCCACCACATCCGGTGGGAGAGAGAAATAACTCATATTGCCCCGTTCAATCTCCAGGCATGAAGGTGCAAGCTCTGGAGGTGGGGGTGTAGAACCTGCCCCTGCGAGAGGAGGTCTGCCCTGAGAGGGAGACGGAGCGGAGGGTGCGATGAGAGGTGAAGCAGATCTGTGTACCACACCCTTCTTGGCCAATCCGGGGCGATCAATATGACTTGGGCCCGGTCTTGGCGAATTTTCCTCAGAACTCGAGGAATCAAGGGTATGGGGGGGGAAACGCGTAAAGGAGCTGCGAACTCCAATCCAACTGAAATGCGTCCCCCAACGCTCCCTGCATCGGAAACTGGAGACTGCAGAACGACGGGCAGTGAGAGTTCTCGCGAGTGGCAAAGAGGTCCAACCGAGGAAATCCCCACATCTTGAAGACGAGATGGACCACCTCTGGATGAAGCCGCCACTCGTGATCGGCCGAGTAATGCCGACTCAGACTGTCCGCACGTACATTCAGCACACCGGCCAGATGATTTGCCATCACACAAATCTGATGGCCCTGAACCCAGGACCAGAGTCGCAGAGCCTCTCTGCAGAGGCAATACGACCCTACACCGCCCTGTTTGTTGATGTACCACATCGCGGTAGTGTTGTCCGTCAGAACCTGAACTGACTGACCACGAAGGGACGGAAGGAAGGCCTTTAGTGCCAAACGTATCGCCCGCAATTCCAGAAGGTTGATGTGAAGCAACCTTTCCTCTGGAGACCAAAGACCTTTGACCTCCAGATCCCCCAGATGAGCACCCCACCCTAGAGTGGAGGCATCCGTGATCACTGTGGCCACCGGTGGAGGAAGCTGAAAGGGCTTTCCTTGAGACAAGTTGCCCTGCACACTCCACCAAGACAGATCCGCTGCAGCTTCTCTGGAGATCCTGACTGACTCCCTGAGATCTCCGTTGTGCTGATACCACTGCCTGCGGAGACACCACTGGAGCGCCCTCGTGCCAGCGTGCATGGTTGACCAACAGAATGCAGGAAGCGAACAGACCGAGCAGGCGTAGGATCTTCAGGACTGGAACAACCGCTCCATCGTGAAACAAGGGAATAATTTCCTGAATGTCGAGAATCCTCTGCGGAGGCGGAAAGGCTTGACACACTGTAGAATCCAGTACTGCCCCTATGAACAGGTTGCGCTGTGAGGGCACCAGGTGAGACTTGGGTACATTTATCGAGAAACCCAAAACGTACAACAGCCGCACTGTTACCTGCAGATGATGAAGCACCATCTCTGGCGACTTTGCTTTGAGCAGCCAGTCGTCCCGGTAAGGGAAAACAGGAATCCCCGACTTTCTGAGATGTGCTGCCACCACCGCCATCACCTTTGTAAAGACATGAGGTGCGGAAGTAAGACCAAACGGAAGGACAGCAAACTGGTAATGCTGGGACCCTACCGTGAAACGAAGATACTTCCGGTGCGACTTCAGGATGGGAATGTGAAAATACGCATCCTGCAAATCGATCGACATCATCCAGTTTTCTTGCTGCAGCGCCAGAAGAACCTGAGCTAGGGTCAACATCTTGAATTTCTCCTGCCTGAGGTAAAAATTCAAGACCCTGAGGTCCAGAATAGGCCTTAACCTGCCATCCTTCTTGGGGATCAGAAAATACCGGGAGTAGCATTCCATACCCCTTTCCTGCTCCGGGACCACCTCTATCGCACCTTTCTGCAATAACACAAGAACCTCCTGCTGCAGAAGCAGCAAATGGTCCTCTGAGCACCAGCCCTGGCGAGGAGGGTAAGAAGGAGGAAACTCCCGGAAAGGAAGGGCGTACCCATTTTCCACAAGATTCAAAACCCAAAGGTCTGATGTTATAGATTTTCAATCTTGTAGAAAATGGGACACCCGACCCCCTACAGGACCAGCATGCTCCAAGATGGGGGATCTAGGGCTGCTTTCCAGAGACACCAGTGGCAGAGGCAGGAGAGGAAGAGGAGGAGAGTTGACGGGCTGCACCCCGCAAACTACCTCTGTTCTTCCCTCTGTAAGATTTGTACTGGAGGTTCTGCTGCTGCTGTTGCTGAAGTTGTTGGCAGCCTCGAAAGGAAGACATCCTGCCAAAACCACAATACCTCTTAAAACCAAATCCTCTAGATTGGGACTGGAGACCCAAAGATTTAGCCGTGGCTCTACTGTCCAACCTCTGCAGCGCAGAATCAGCCTTTTCCCCAAAAAGCTTGGAACCATCAAATGGAAGATCGAGAAGAGTATTCTGTACATCAGGAGAGAACCCCGAAGACCTAAGCCAGGCATGCCTCCTTGTAGCAATAGAAGAGCCCATCACTCTTGCCACTGAATCAGCAGTGTCCAAACCCGACTGTATAACCTGGCGAGCAGCCGCCTGAGTATCCGCCATGATCTCCAAAAAGGAGCTCCGATCATTCTCCGGCAACTTTGGAACCAACTGTTTTGCTGAGTCCATCAAGTCATGAATATACCTCCCCAACAAGCAGGTTGCATTGGTGGATTTCAAAGCCATACTTGAAGAGGAGAAAACCTTTTTGGCAGATTGTTCTAATTTTTTCGAATCCCTGTCACCAGGAGTCTAAGGGAAAGACCCCGCCGATTGTTTCGAACAAGAAGCCTGCACCACTAAACTTTCAGGAGAAGGATGAGCTGAAAGAAAAGCAGGATCATTTGGAGCAGGCCTGTATCTTCTTGCAATAGACCTTGAAACCGCAGGTGCAGAAAGGGGCTTCCTCCACACCTCCAAAATAGGCTCAGTCAAAGCCTCATTAAACGGCAAAAGAGGCTCAACCACAGAGGAAGGAGAGTGTAATACCTCTGTCAGAATATTCGGGCTGAAATCAGCAGTGGGTAGCTGAAGATCTAGAAGTTAAGCAGCCTTCCTAATAACTGCATGATACGGTGCAACATCTTGCGAGGGTAAAGCCTTAGGTGATGAAAGTTCCCATTCTGGGGAAGTATCTAAACCACTCGCCTCCTGGAGGCCTTCAAACTCATCCTCTTCAATCTCACCTTCTTCAGCCTCATCTTGCTGATATTCCTCTTCCTCTAACAGTCTCTGTGCCTCTCTCCTAGACCTCATCTTTGGAATAGGAATCGGCGTCGACGGCGCCACACGCAGCGCCGATGAAACTGGAGCCGGCGTCGAAGGCAGAGCTTCCGACGGGGCAACGGCGCCGCTCGAAGTTGAGAAGAAGAGCGACCACCAGATGGAGCCCTACCTTTCGTCGAACGACGTCGAGAACCATGCCTTCTCTTTTTCTTGTGCTTCTTCGACTTCGAAGCATGCGAAGTCGACGACTTCGATCTTTTTCGACCTCTTTTCGTTTTCCTTGCCTTCGCCATGAACAACTTAGCTTCACGCTCCTTCAAAGCTTTGGGGTTCATCTTCCGACAGCTGGTACAACCATCGACGTCGTGGTCCGAGGAGAGGCACCACAAACAGTCTTCTTGGGGGTCCGTGATTGACATATGGCCCCCGCATTCTCTACAAGGTTTGAAACCTGACTTCTTCGATGCCATCGCACTGCCACTCCAAGGGAAATAGCAGAAACAAAGTAACCTAAGAAATAAATGGAGAGTCCCAGAAAACCGTTACGCGTCGTCGGCGCGGAAAAAAGGGAACTGACATCAGCACGCCGACGAGGTCTATTTGTGGCTTCGATGACGTCAGACGGAGTCGCGAGCGGAGCCGTGCTATTGTGACGTCCTCGTCGACGTGGGAGAGCTAGGAAAAAAGTTTCTGCGGAATGCTGGCGCAGGGGAGAATTCAAAAGGTGAGGAATCCACAGGCAGATGTATCCATCAGAAACCAACAACAGCAGGTCAGGAAAAAATAGGAGGAAGAAGCAAAAAGTTTAGGGATAACCCTGCAAAAAGGGCCATCTCCAACACAACCCCCTTCCAGCCTAAAGCCACGGTAGACCAATCCATACCTCAATGGGCTTCCTTGCTTGGGGCGATAAAAAATGGGACCTGGCCCGCAACAACAGGGTTTTATTCCCGTTCTACGCCTTCCTGAACCTAGTTGGATCCCTCTATCCATACTCTCAGGGCCCACTAAGCTGACCCATGGGGAACCCTTCTCCTCACCTGTGGACCCAATCTGTGCAGCGCCTAAACTTACTTTGCTCACAGATGTGCCCCAACAGGCAGACAGTACCCACATGGCCAACACAGTGGTGTGGCCCAGTCTACCCCCGGGGTGTGACTCCTGTCCCCCTACCAGGGGCAACTCTGTCCACCAGGACAGCCAGCCACAGTGGCCACTGGCAACTGTCAGGGATGAGAGCAAGGCCTTATGCCTTTCAGGCCACTCTAACTGCTGTGGCAGCAGAGAGTAGGGGGCGGTAGCCCCAGGTGCCTGGCACCCTTTCTCCACTCTCCCTCCAGCCAAGTCAGGTATGGCATCCTGACACTGGACCACCAGCCCAGGGACTGTACCCTGCAGCTGGACAGGAGACTGGGGTGGGCTCTCTCACACCCTGTCTCCCTCCCCGGGGCTCTGCATCCCCCCACCGGGAGCAGACCCCCTCGACTCCAGAACTGTCAGGGCACCTGTGGCAGGTGTTCTGCACAATTCTCCCACCAGTTCAGGGGTGCTGTCCTGCAACTGGTCCACCAGCCCAGGGTCTGTACCCTGAGGCTGGACATAGGACTGGGGTGGTCTCTCCCACACCCGGTCCTCCCTGGGGGTCTGTACCCTCCCACCTGGAGCGGTACCCCCTTCCAGAATTGTCAGGGCACCTGTGCCAGGTGTCCTGCACAATTCGCCCACCAGTTCAGGGGTGCTACCCTGCAACTGGTACACCAGCCCATGGTCTGTACCCTGAGGCTGAACAAGGGACTGGGGTGGGCTGTCCCACACCCGGTCCTCCTCCCTGGGGCTCTGTACCCTCCCACCTGGAGCAGCACCCCTAGAAGACAAACTGGTAGGGGCACTGTTAGCAGTCGCCCCTTCCCCCAGGTCAGGGGGGACACCCTGAACCTGGTCCTCCAACCCAGGGTCTGTACCCTTAGGCTGGACCTGTGCCTAGCAACCCAGGACTTCTGGGGGAGTACACCAACCCCCCCCCCCTCCAAGGGAAACACACTCCTCATGAGTTGTGCGAGAGTCTGCCTGGCGCAGGTCTCCAGCCTCCTGTCCACCTGAAAGAGCATGAAGACCCCCAGGCCAGAAGTGGCCTCACCAGGGTCAGTCCTGGGGTGCTCTGACCTCAGAGCTGGCAACCCCTGACCCACTGTGGTCCTTCCAGTGGGGACGGCATCCTCCCCTCACCCTTTTCTCTGGACTCATGCACCCTCCCAACTAGAGCGGTGCTGCTAGACACCAGAACCGGTGGGATGCTCGTTACAGCAGTCCCCCCCAGTACACTAGGGGATCCCCCTCAATGGGTGACCTTCCAGTACAGCCTAGGCTCCCCACCTGGTGTTCCCTCATGGAACCACCCAGGCTCTGGGACCGGGTTTCGGGCACCTTGGGCCGCAGCCCATTCCCACTCCTCCGCGGAGACAGGACGTGAGTCCTTACACCCTTCCCACGGCACAGGGACCTATCTGGGCTACCACGAACCTTTCCCACCACCCTCGGTTGGGAAATACCTAAGCCACTTCCTTCAGGATCACCCCCAGATGCTTCTCCAGACCCTCTGGAATCCACCAAAAGGTCTTCCTCCAGTGCAAGCTCCCTGGGGTCAGAGAACTCACACTCCACCGGAAGTTGGCATAGCTCTGGAAAACAGGGACTTAAAATATGCTCTCCAACAATTGAATCACACAGCCCCACACAGGTGTTAACCAAACTACCCTTCACCCAACCATCCAGTGCCTCAGAAAAGTACCCCATATCATTCTCACAAGACTGGTGAGACAGTGTCTGACTGTTGCTGTCCCTGTTATGTTACGGAATTTTTTAAGCGCTACGGTTACCCAGAGGTGTCCTGGCGCTAGTTACCTATACTTTGGCAGAGCAGCAGATGCAAAGTTACTTATCAAAAAGCCAAGTCTTTAAACCCCTCCTAAAGGCTAGAAGATCAGTGGCATCAGTCCCTCAACCCATACTCTTCTGGCTGGTCTCCATACTCACTTACCAGGGCTTCTATCATGGGGGAACCCCTCTCCCTGCACCTCTCATCTAGAGTCAGTAGAGTGTCCCTCCCACTACCAGGAATATGATCCCCTGTGCCAGTTTCCCAATCCACCTCAGGGACACTGCGCACCACTGGAGTTACCTCACAATCCTGAACCCCCTGGTGTATGTCAACCCCCTCCTTGAAGCAGGGCACCAAGTCTGTGTGTGTGTGTACCTCATCCTCAGTACTGGACCGAACACTTTTGCTGCCACCATCTTGGCTGGACCTAGCCCTACTGGCTTCCCAGTCCAGCTCTCTCATTTTAAGCTCATGATCCAAGATCATCTTCCTTTCCTCCACGGCTATTCTTTTGTCTTCCCTTTCCCTCTCCATCCGGAGTTTTTCCAACTCGAACTTCCTTGCTTCCCGCCTGTCCTCCAGCTCCTCTGGGGACAGGCCACTGCTGCCTGGTCTGGAGGGTTCCCCGCCTCCCAAAAGCATATCCACCCTAGGAGTAGGCTCCTCCGCCTCTCCACTGAGATCTCCAGATTGCCCACTGGCATGTCTGGCTGCTACCTGTGAGAAGTTGGCCTGGCATATGCTGTCCACTAGTTATAGAGGGCACCTTGCACCAGTCCAAATGACCCTTATTGATGATAGGTTTAAAGACAACCTTTATTGAAAGCTATCCTAGTGGTAGCTATGGAGAGCAGCCTTCAGGCTAAGTCTTGAAGGAGTGTAAAGCAGCTTGGTTTACCAGATTATAACCTCTTGAATGACCAAATGAAAGGAGAACCACACCAGGTGTATATATAAAATATATGTATTTATTTCTAAACACTCACTACTAATCTCTTTATGAGATTAGAGTCCAAGATACACAATATCGCAGTATTAAAACGACAGTAAATAGCACAATATACAATGGGCCCCGGGGGGGACCAAACCATATATTAAGAAAGTGGTATAAGAACCACGACTTAACTAGACACAGTGTCTAGAGCACGTAGAATCGCTGGGACCCCAAGGAACCACCCAGGGTAGTGACACAGGAGACCCACGGGGGACGTGTGCAGTGTGAGAACACAGCCGCGAGCGCCGTAGGATTCTATGCGGAAAGTCGCGGTTGGAATTTTAAAGCAAAAGGACACTTAGGAGAGGACTTTGAGCAAACCCCTTTAGACTTAAGGGGTTCTAGGGCCAACACCCACGGGAGCACCGGAGTACTCGAGTTACCTCACCCAGGGAAGCCGGGTGCATAGGTGTCAAAGGGTGTCGGGAATCGTCGTTGTTTTCAATGGTGATCTGCTGCAAAGTGCTGCTGCCGTGAAGAAGAAAAGTGTCCGGGGTGATCCAAGCCTGGATCGAAGATGTGAAGAACCTGAAAGCAGAGGGGACAGAGTCTGGGTCACTAGCCAGTGACCAGGAGCGGAGCAATCGAATGCCCACCGATGTCGGGTGCTTCAGGTGCGAAGAGGTGAAGCTCGACTCTGCAGCCACGGGGTCCAGGAGACGTCGAGGACGACCAGGAGCCGGATTCGAGCTGTCCCACAAAGGATGTCGAGTGCTGGGGTGTCAGTGCTCGGATTGGACACAACAAGCCTTGGCAACAGCAACCCACGCAGGAAGAGAAAAGATGCTTCTGTGAGGATCAGCAAGGTCCTTGGGACTCCCCAAGTGATGGAGAGTCAGGGCACGTCTGGAGCAACCAGGGAAGCCCAATTAAAGTTAGAGTTGCCTTCTTGGGGACCCACAGGTCAACGGACCAGGGATCGCAAAGGGACCTCGAGAGGGATCACAAAATGGCAGCCCACGGAACACTCGTTGAGTGTAGGCCAGCAATGTTCGGTGTAATTACTGCTCGGGGTCATGGCTACAAGTAACCCAAAGCTCAGCCTCAGGGGTCGCCGGAAAGCTGCTGCTTCTGCAAATGGTCGCGGTGTCCAGGGGTTTGGGTTGCACGGTCTCCACGAGGGATACGGGCCTCAGACTTGCTGTGGGCACAGATCGACCTCAGAGACCTCGGGAACCCACCTCCTGTGTGGCAATATTCTTCGGAGTCCTTCGGAGCTGCGGAGATGCCAACCGGTCAGTTGCGTTAAAGGTGCCTGCCTTGCAGGGGAGTAACTCCTTTACTCCAAGGGAGATTCTTCAGTCATCCAGCGTAGTGTAGATCGTCGAAGTACTTGGTTTCTGTGTCAGAGTTTAGTCCAGGTGTAATCTAAAGTCCTGTAGTCAGGGGTTCCTACTTTATACCCAAGGAAGGGGTGGGACAAACTCTGGGGACCCACCTATGGGAGGGTCAGGAAAGAGGGGTGGCTACACCCATTTCCTTTGTCCAGTTTTGCGCCAGAGCAGGGGCTGGTAGCCCCTGCAACCAGTTTGAGCTGGACTATGCACAGGGACACCAAATGTGCCCCCAGTGCAGACTTCAAAGCACTCTTGGAGTGCACCCACCCAGCCCCAATACACTAAAGCCTGTCTGGGAGGTGGTTACACCTCCCTGTGACAGGAAACCTATTGTCCAGGCCTCCCCTGCCGGAGTTTCGTCCAGCAGCAGGAGGGCAGACTTGTGTCTGTGGCTGCAGCATCCATTTTGTGATGCCAGGGTTCTGTTAAGCTGGTACCGGGTGTACCGGTGGTGCCATGTTTCTCCCTCTAATAGGGTGGAATCATACCTCCCACCCCAGTTACTGGGGTGGAGGTATGATTCCAAGGTGTTTGACACCAAACACGACATGTTTCCATGCAGCCATTCTCAAGTTAGCATTTACCGCGAGGTTATAATGCACTTAAGAGTATATGGTTGGCTGCATCACAAACAACCCCGGAATGAAGATTCCGAAAGCTGCAGAGGGACTCTGCTCATGCATGGGCACCCTCTCACATGAAACCCAGCACCCTGCCTTCAGGATTGTTAAGGCCTGCCATAGGGGTGACTGATAGGTTTACACGTGAAGTGATATGGAGAGATACAGGGAACCTATATCTCAGTAAGGGGTGGATACACCACCTTACACAGGTTGCTGTAGCAGACCTGTTGTGTCATTTTGGGTGGCCTTTCAGGGGTGGCATAATACATGCTGCAGCCCCTGGGAGGCCTCTGGGGTACCTATGCCCTGGGTACATAGTATACCATATACTAGGGACTTATAAGGGTACCCCAGAATCCAATCTGGAGTGTACCTAAAGTACATGCAATCAATTTAGAGTAGAACGCAGATAGACTGGGGTCCTGATTAGCAGGGCCTCAGTCTGGCTAAGTCGAAAAACACTGAAACACCAGGAAAAAAGTGGGGGCAACCATGCAGTCAGATTCCACCTTCCTACATAACCTCCCCCCAAATGAAAGTAGATAAGGCTAACCTTGTCCAGTTGAGCCTTTATTGACTAAGTGGCCATATAAGGAAAAACCTGCACTAGCATGGTTACCCCCTGTCTTATGGTCCACTAAGCAATTCCTAACCCCAAGGGTATTGGATGATCTCCACCATTTGGAATTACTACCTGTGGTGTGTTTTGGCAAAGTAAAAGGCTGGGGGGGTGTCTGAGTAGAGAAGTGAGGCCCTAATAAAGTTGGCCTCAGCTTCCTCAGATCACTGGTCACCATGGAGGCCTTTCTTTCCATGACTGAGTTGTAGCTGGCCCTAAGGGTCACCCTCTGGCAGCCTACAGCTGGGGGTTGGGTCCCTTTGGTTGGAACAATGGAGGGACATGTTAGGTTTGGAACCACTTGGTCCCAGGTTTGCCTTTGCCCAACAGAGTCCATCTGGGGGAGGTCCCTACACAATGGTAAGAGCAATCCCTCAGTGTGCTGAGGAATTTTCACCTGGCTAGGGCTACTAGACTGGGTGCCCCTAATCTGTGGATGAGGGGGTTCCTCTGGACAGGGAGCCCTTAGGGGTCCACTGACCTCCTTGACCTCTGCAGCCCTGGGCTGACAGAGGGAGGGTAGAGAGGGGCAGGTTACCTGCTCCAGACTGGGTACCACCTTGGAAGGGTCCCCTGCCATCAGGGGTGTGGCCAGGCCAGGCCTGACCACCTCTGGGGCAGTTCCTTCACTAGGGATAGGATCAGTTCCCTGAGGAAGCTGACCAATACCTATAGTCTGGGGGGAAGAAGACTTTTCTTCAACCCTTCTGCTCTCTTGGGGAGTAGAGTGGGCCATTCTTTCAGGCTCCACTTCTCCAAGATTTCCCTGAGATGGGGCTGAGGCCCTAACAGCCCCACCAACCTTCTCAGAGAGGCCCAACATTTTTAAATGGGCCTGGTATTCAACTTCAGCCCAGGCTGAAACCTCCAGTTCATTGCCCAACAGGCAATCTACAGGCAAGTTTGGGGACACTGCCACTCTCTTTGGGCCAGTGACCCCTCCCCAGCTGAGATTGACTATGGCCATGGGATGATCTGTTCTGATACCATCAATGTTGGTCACCTGGTACTTGAACTCAGGTAAAAGCTGTTGAGGGGGGGACTAGTTTCCCTGTCACCATGGTGACACTAGCCCCTGTGTCCCTGAATGCCAACGCCTTCTGACCATTGATTAGGGGCTCCTGTCTGTACTTGCCCAAAGTATTGGGACTCATAGTAAAAGTGGCAAATCCCATGCCACCATCACAGACTAAGGAGGCCTGTGAGGAGGACCTTGAAAAACTGGGGTCCACCTCAGTTCCCCATGAAAATGCACCTAACTTTTTGGGTGCATTACTACCACCTGGGGGATTACTACTTGTAGTACCAGGAGGAGTGGTAGTATTGCTGGGAGGAACATTTTCCTTATTGCCAGCCTTTGAGCAACTGGGGTCATCTTTCCAGTGGCCAGGCTTCTTACAGTTATGGCAATAAGGTTTCTTTTCACGGGAGGAAGGAGTTTGGGACCCACCCCCAGGAGAGGACTTTTGGGGCCCTGTAGGGGATTTGTCTTTTGATTTATCCCCACCTTTCTCTTGGTTTTTGGAAGAATCTTTCTTCTGGTCACCACCCTGATTCTTTGGTTTTACTCTGGTTCTGACCCATTTGTCTGCCTTCTTTCCCAATTCTTTGGGAGAGGTCAGATCAGAGTCCACCAGGTGCTGGTGTAAAAGCTGGTTTTGACAATTATTAAGGATCTGCTCCCTCATAATCAAATTGTACAATCCTAAACAGTCATGCACCTTGCTGCCATGTATCCAACCTTCCAGAGCCTTAGTAGCACAATCTACAAAGTCAACCCAGTCCTGAGTCTGTGCCTTTTGGGTGTCTCTGAACTTTAACCTGTATTGTTCAGTGGTTAAGCCAAACTCATCAATCAGAGCACTCTTCAGGACTTTGTAATTATCAGCATCCTCTTCTCTTACAGTGAGGAACTTGTCTCTACCTTTGTCTGCAAAGGAGAGCCACAAGATTGCTGCCCACTGCTCCTGAGGGACCCTCTGTACCTTTCAGGCCCTCTCCAGTGCAGTTATGCATTTGTGGATGTCATCCCCACTCTGGTAGGGAGGGACAATCTTGTTCAGGTTCCTATGGGGATGAGTATCTTCTCTATTCCTAGGGACACTGTTGCTGCCACCATGGGGCTCTAGCCCCAACTTTTGAGAAGCTCTCTGAAGCTCCAGGGATTCCCTGTCTAAGGCCAATTGCTCTCTCTTGATTCTGAGCTTAGCTCTCTCAAACTCAAGCAGTTGGCATTTCTTCTCATAAGAGGATGCCCTTTTATGAGAAGCAGAGGACCCTATAGAAGTACCAGAATGATTAGATTCCTGAGAAGGAGATCTTGATCTTCTTGGTAGACTATTAACCCTTCCAGGTGGGGTAAAGAGAACCCCACTGGGGTCTCCTTCCTCACCTTCAGGAAGAATTGGATTTTCCAGGTTGGAATCATTTTGATCCCCCTGGCCAGCATCAGAGTCTGGGTCATAGTAGTGTTCACTACCTGGCCTTTCCTCTTCAGCTGCCCCACCCCCTTTGCCAACCTCATCAGACCCTGGGGTCTTTCTGAGGTCATCTGCTAACAACAACTGTATGAGGTGTTGTGTGGATGGGCTTTTCCCTGTCTTCAATTTCCTAGAGGCACACATAGTCCTTAATTCTTGGTATGAGACCTGGTCATACTTAGTTGGGAGAGACCCACTGGTTTCTGCCCTTGAAGACATGACTAGTGTGGTGTGGTGTATGCACCTACCTACTCTAGTGGGGCCTACTAAACTCTCTTGAGTTGTAGAAAGGGTGTGCTAAGCCCTTGACACACAACTCTAAGTTCAGTAGAACTTACTGTATTCTAAACTTGATTTATATGTACCTATAGTGGTTTTCAGTTAGTCACTCAAAGAGATTATCTGGTAAAACAATAGCAAGCTTGAATCCAACCGCTGCACACCAATGTGAGAAGTTGGCCTGGCATATGCTGTCCACTAGTTATCGTGGGCACCTTGCACCAGTCCAAACGACCCTTATTGATGATAGGTTTAAAGACAACCTTTATTGAAAGCTATCCTAGTGGTAGCTATGGAGAGCAGCCTTCAGGCTAAGTCTTGAAGGAGTGTAAAGCAGCTTGGTTTACCAGATTATAACCTCTTGAATGACCAAATGAAAGGAGAACCATACCAGGTATATTTATAAAATATATGTATTTATTTCTAAACACTCACTACTAATCTCTTTATGAGATTAGAGTCCAAGATACACAATATCACAGTATTAAAACGACAGTAAATAGCACAATATACAATGGGCCTCAGGGGGGGACCAATCCATATATTAAGAAAGTGGTATAAGAACCACGACTTAACTAGACACAGTGCCTAGAGCACGTAGAATCGCTGGGACCCCAAGGAACCACCCAAGGTAGTGACACAGGAGACCCATGGGGGACGTGTGCAGTGTGAGAACACAGCCGCGAGCGCCGTAGGATTCTATGCGGAAAGTCGCGGTTGGAATTTTAAAGCAAACGGACACTTAGGAGAGGACTTTGAGCAAACCCCTTTAGACTTAAGGGGTTCTAGGGCCAACACCCACGGGAGCACCGGAGTACTCGAGTTACCTCACCCAGGGAAGCCGGGTGCATAGGTGTCAAAGGGTGTCGGGAATCGTCGTTGTTTTCAATGGCGATCTGCTGCAAAGTGCTGCTGCCGTGAAGAAGAAAAGTGTCCGGGGTGATCCAAGCCTGGATCGAAGATGTGAAGAACCTGAAAGCAGAGGGGACAGAGTCTGGGTCACTAGCCAGTGACCAGGAGCGGAGCAATCTAATGCCCACCGATGTCGGGTGCTTTAGGTGCGAAGAGGTGAAGCTTGACTCTGCAGCCACGGGGTCCAGGAGACGTCGAGGACGACCAGGAGCCGGATTCGAGCTGTCCCACAAAGGATGTCGAGTGCTGGGGTGTCGGTGCTCGGATTGAACACAACAAGCCTTGGCAACAGCAACCCACGCAGGAAGAGAAAAGATGCTTCTGTGAGGACCAGCAAGGTCCTTGGGACTCCCCAAGCGATGGAGAGTCAGGGCACGTCTGGAGCAACCAGGGAAGCCCAATTAAAGTTAGAGTTGCCTTCTTGGGGACCCACAGGTCAACGGACCAGGGATCGCGAAGAGACCTCAAGAGGAATCACAAAATGGCGGCCCACGGAACACTCGTTGAGTGTAGGCCAGCAATCTTCGGTGTAATTACTGCTCGGAGTCAGGGCTACAAGCAACCCAAAGCTCAGCCTCAGGGGTCGCCGGAAAGCTGATGCTTCTGCAAATGGTCGCGGTGTCCAGGGGTTCGGGTTGCACGGTCTCCACGAGGGATACGGGCCTCAGACTTGCTGTGGGCACAGATCGACCTCTGAGACCTCGGGAACCCACCTCCTGTGTGGCAATATTCTTCGGAGTCCTTCGGAGCTGCGGAGATGCCAACTGGTCAGTTGCGTTAAAGGTGCCTGCCTTGCAGGGGAGTAACTCCTTTACTCCAAGGGAGATTCTTCAGTCATCCAGCGTAGTGTAGATCGTCGAAGTACTTGGTTTCTGTGTCAGAGTTTAGTCCAGGTGTAATCTAAAGTACTGTAATCAGGGGTTCCTACTTTATACCCAAGGAAGGGGTGGGACAAACTCTGGGGACCCACCTATGGGAGGGTCAGGAAAGAGGGGTGGCTACACCCATTTCCTTTGTCCAGTTTCGCGCCAGAACAGGGGCTGGTAGCCCCTGCAACCAGTTTGAGCTGGACTATGCACAGGGACACCAAATGTGCCCCCAGTGCAGACTTCAAAGCACTCTTGGAGTGCACCCACCCAGCCCCAATACACTAAAGCCTGTCTGGGAGGTGGTTACACCTCCCTGTGACAGGAAACCTATTGTCCCGGCCTCCCCTGCCGGAGTTTCGTCCAGCAGCAGGAGGGCAGACTCGTGTCTGTGGCTGCAGCATCCATTTTGTGATGCCAGGGTTCTGTTAAGCTGGTACCGGGTGTACCGGTGGTGCCATGTTTCTCCCTCTAGTAGGGTGGAATCATACCTCCCACCCCAGTTACTGGGGTGGAGGTATGATTCCAAGGTGTTTGACACCAAACACAACATGTTTCCATGCAGCCATTCTCAAGTTAGCATTTACCGCGAGGTTATAATGCACTTAAGAGTATATGGTTGGCTGCATCACAAACAACCCCGGAATGAAGATTCCGAAAGCTACAGAGGGGCTCTGCTCATGCATGTGCACCCTCTCACATGAAACCCAGCACCCTGCCTTCAGGATTGTTAAGGCCTGCCATAGGGGTGACTGATAGGTTTACACGTGCAGTGATATGGAGAGATACAGGGAACCTATATCTCAGTAAGGGGTGGATACACCACCTTACACAGGTTGCTGTAGCAGACCTGTTGTGTCATTTTGGGTGGCCTCTCAGGGGTGGCATAATACATGCTGCAGCCCCTGGGAGGCCTCTGGGGTACCTATGCCCTGGGTACATAGTATACCATATATTAGGGAGTTATAAGGGTACCCCAGAATCCAATCTGGAGTGTACCTAAAGTACATGCAATCAATATTGAGTAGAAAGCAGATAGACTGGGGTCCTGATTAGCAGGGCCTCAGTCTGGCTAAGTCGAAAAACAGTGAAACACCAGGAAAAAAGTGGGGGCAACCATGCAGTCAGATTCCACCTTCCTACACTACCCAGGTCCTCAGCGCCTTTTGTAGCTCCTCCTTCCTAGTGAGGCCTCTGACTTGGATTTTTAGGTTTTTGCAAATCGCTTTCAATTCTTTCACATTGTAGGATTCCAACCTATCCTCCTCAAAGGCAACTTCCAGGGATGCAACAGATGATGCTCTTGATTCAGGCATGATGAAGTAGCAAGTTCAAACTGGCAAGATCAAAAATAGGCCAAAAAGAAAAAGAACCAGTATGTGGCACGTAATGGTCTGCTATATGGTAGTAGTGCACACCAATCACTGTAAGACAAGTGCAAACACAAGTCCTATCCTCACCGCTGACAACCAATGTTAGAAATGGGCGTCTCTCGTTGGCAATGGTTTGCACCTTGTCCAAGTAGGGACCCTTCCTTCTAGTCAGGATAAGGGAGTTACACTCCTAAAATAACCCCTGCTCACCCCCTTGGTAGCTTGGCACGAGCAGTCAGGCTTATCTTAGAGGCAGTGTGTAAAGCATTTGCACATAACCAACAGTAATACAGTGTAAGCACTACAAAAGGACACCACACCAGTTTAGAAAAATATCCAATATTTTTATATACTCAAGACAAGACCAAAATGATAAAAATCCACAATACAGTACTTAGAAATCTTCAGTTATCAAAATAACCTTGAAATAAAGTTCCTTGAAGTCGATAGCTCCGTCCGGGGCTATTACGGCGTCATGAACAAACAAATCCAAACAGTTCTGGCTGACCGCGGCGTCACGGGCCAGCTACGGTGTCGGGAAGACCCACAAAACAGTACCTTTAGAAATGAAGGGCGTGGGCGACCTCTTGTTGAGCTTCCGAAAGCACAGCGTCCGCAGGCGTCGGTTCAGGAGGTCGGTGCAGGAGTCGTCGGGCCCTCGAAGTCACACGCGTTGCAGATCGAACTCCTCGCGGTTGAAGTCAGGAGCGCTGGCGTCGGCAGGCGTCGGGTGTTGCGGTGCGAAGTGCAGCGGTGCGGCATGCAGTGCCCTCAGGTCGCGGTGCGAGCAGCGGCTCGGTGGCGGCGTCAGCTGGCGTAGTCGGTGAGACCAGGGTCGCGGTGCTGGCAGGTCACGGTGCAAGCAGCGGCGTAGTCGTTGCTGAAGTGCTGTGGTCGGCTGACGAACTGGAGTCGATGGCGCCGGCAGGCCAAGGCTGCGGTGCGGGATGAGGACGGTGCGTCGTGTAACTTCACGGGCGGTGCCCTCAAACCATGGTGCAAGCAGCGGCGTCAATGTCGGCGTGAAGCAGCGTCGTCGGAGATACCAAGGCGGCGTCGTGAAGCGAGGCGGTGCGGAGTGCAATGCCCACAGGTCGCGGTGCGAGCAGCGGCTCGGTGGCGGCGTCGGTGAGACCAGGGTCGCGTTGCGTTGGTGCCCTCTGCGGTGCCTTCAGGACACCGAGTCGGCAGCGGCGTCGTAGACGGCGTCAGGTTGCTTTTCTTCTGTTGCAGCACAAAACACACAGTCCCCAGTGCTGAGGGCAGAAGAACTTGAAGTCTTTGCTGTTCCTGAGACTTCTTGAACAGGGGGCAAGCTCTACCTCAAGCCCTTGGAGTTACTCAAGAAAGAAGTTGTAGAAAGTTCAGTTCAGTCCTTTCACTGCCCAAGACAGAAGCAGCCACTGCAGGCCAACACAGCAAAGCACACAGCAAAGTGGTAGTTCCTCCTCACAGCTTCTCCAGCTCTTCTTCTTCGCAGTCTTCTTGGTCCAAAAGAGTTCTAAAGTTTAGGGTTTGGGACCCACTTTTTATAGCCCAAATTCCTTTGTCCTCTCAGGCAGAGAGTGTCTGTGCCCAGCCAGAACCAGTTCTGTCCTCTCTGGTGTAGCTTCCTGGCAGGAGGTGGAGACAGCATTGTCAGAGGCAGACAGGGCCTATTCAGGTGCAAGGGAAATCTCCTCCCACCACTCTAAATGCAGACCAGGCCTATTCAGGTGCTAGTGAAAACTCCTCCCACTACTCTGAATGCAGCCCAGGTCTATTCAGCCCAGCCCTGACTCATTCAGGAAAGGCAGGACACACATCAACCCCCCGGTGGCCGTCTGAGAGAATGCACCTCCCCAACCCCTGTCATTCCAAAGCCAGACAGTCAATACACATCCTAGCAGAGGCACACAGGATGGCTGAGCAAGAAAATACCTACCTTCTAAAAGTGGTATTTTCAAACACAGAATGTAAAAATCACCTTTACTAAAAGATGCATCTTTAGATTCTGAGTTCAGGCATACTAAACTTTATTTCTCTACCTAGTTCCCATGGCCAGTTATGTTTATAAGATGTTATAAACAAACTCCCCATTCTGTCCTATGGGAACAAGTAGCCTTGCAATAGTGAAAAACGAAATTGGCAGTAATTCACTATCAGGACATGCCACACACACCAGGGCATGCCCTACCTTTCACATACACTGCACCCTGCCCACAGGGGTACCTTGGGCCTACCTTAGGGGGGGTCTGACATGTAAGAAAAGGGAAGGTTAGGGCCTGGCAAGTGGGTACACTTGCCAAGTCGACATGGCAGTCCAAGACTGCACACAGGCTCTGCAATGGCAGGCCAGAGTTGCATTTACAGGCTGCTTGTGTGGGTGGCACAATCCAGTACTGCAGCCTACTAGCAGCATTTGATTTACAGGCCCTGGCACACTCAGTGCACTTTACTAGGGACTGACACGTAAATCAAATACGCCAATCATGGAAACACCAATCCATAACACAATTTACACAGAGAGCATATGCACTTTAGCACTGATCAGCAGTGATAAAGTGCCCAGAGTCCTAAAACCAACAACAGCAGGGCAGGAGGAAGAAGCAAAAAGTTTAGGGATAACCCTGCAAAACGGGCCATCTCCAACAAATTGTGTACCAGAATTGGTGGTGTGCTTACCAGATAAGTGGTAAGGAAGTGGTTACCCACGTAGGACCCACCTGGGCGCTTGGGAAAAAATGAGCAAGCATGTATTATTATAACTTGATGAAAGGGGAGTGAAGTAGCAGGCTCAGTAGAGTGTCTGCTGCACTTACTCTAGTGAAGGGAGAAAACCACAATCTGGTGATTAGTAGAATGCAACAGCTCACATTGATAGGCCGTTACATTGGTTCTTTTTCACATGGGACACCGAATACAGACTTACTATTTCTTCTGCAAAACAGTATTTGGTCTCTTTATTGTGTTCTGTATAACGTTTCTCCTTTGGTATCCTACTTCAGTTTTATTTGCCATTGTACTTACAATCTATTAAGTGTTCTTACATTGTCCACGAGAACCACTGTTTTCTTTTTTTTTTTTATAAATCTTTTTTATTAAAGAAGAAAACAAACTTATGACAGCAAAGTGACATTGTGCATCAGTACCTTAACCGTTATCAATTCGTCAGTACATTTCAACATTGCCATTACATTATGTATCGTCAATTCACATTAAGACCAGTAATTTCACGGAGTTATACATTCCTGTGTAGGGGGATCGAGAAACGGCGTACACAACATTCCCCTCGCCCTGTTCCAGGTCCCCCAGATCTTGGTCCATTTTTGGGGGCAACCCCTCCCTTCATATATCACTCTTTCCGTCTGCATACACCAGTCCATGTCTGCTTCCCAATCCCGAAGTTTAAGGGTTGTGTCTCCCTTCCAGGCTCTAGCTATGTTGCGCTTTGCAACTACATTACCAAGGGAAACCCAGATCCGTTCTGTGGCCGATAAGTCGGTTGCATCCCATATATTAAGAAGGCAGAGTCGGGGGGCGACTTCCATACTTTTCCCACAGATCTCCCACATCTTGGTGGTAATTTTCATCCAGTACAGCTGTATTGTCGGACATTCCCACCACTGATGCAGATATGTCCCCACTTGGCCACAGCCCCTGGGACACTGTGGGGAGCTCAAAAGTCCCATCTTGGCCAATGCGACCCCAGTATAATAAACTCTATGGAGAAGCTTAAGTTGGATTAATTTAAATCTAGAACGCATTGCGACCTCCCGTGGGGAGGCAAGTGCCTCCTGCCACTCTTCATCATCCAAGTCACCCACGTCTTCCACCCACTTAGCACGAACCTTCACCAAGGCGTCTGGGGAATTATTTAAGATCTTCTTATAGGTCAGGGATATGACTATCTTTCAGATAATCATCGAGGAGTCTGTCCTCCAGTGGCGAGGCCGCTGGGAGATCTGTGCCTTTGGGCACCGCTTTATACAGTGCACTACGAACCTGGAGGTATCGGAAGGTTTCCCCCGGGTTTAGTTCATAGTCTCTTTGGAGGTCACTGAAGGGGATCACTTTACCTCTCGCCCACAAATCGCCCACTGTTGAGAGCCCAATGAGGTCCCACTTACGAAATCTCGTGCTGTGTGCCAATAGCCCCAATCGGTCAGATTCAAAAAGGGGGGTTGCTAGGGTAATCTTGTTTTTCCAACCCAAGGCCGAAGTGGCTGCACACCACAAAGCAACCGTGGTGGAGGTCGGAGTATAGACCGGGGCGCATTTCCGCCCCCCGTATAGTGCCCGCTGGTAGGAGCCTGCAATCATATTATACCTATCCATTCTATAGGCAGGTTCAGTTACTGGCCAGTGTACCCAGTGGTTGGTGACCGCCAATTGGGAGGCCCAGTAGTGGCTCTTGAGTGCCAGGAGAGCAATGCCACCATCGTACCAGCTCTTCGTGAGCTTCGTCAGGGAGATACGGGGAACTCCACTGCCCCAAAAAAGGGTCCTGACCTCTGCGTCCACCGACTGAAAATATTTGGGTGGGACAGGGAAGGGCGTATTTTGCAATGCATAAACAAATCGAGGCAAAGCCATCATCTTATATAAGGCTGCTCTGCCCAATAATGTGAGCGGCAGTGTCTTCCAGTGTTGCACGTCGGTCTGCAGACGGCGCAGCGGCGGGGCCAAATTGTTATCATAAAAGGCCACTGGGTCAGTCGTGACATAGATCCCCAAATAGCGAAAGCCTTCCGTGACAATTCTAGCACCACAGTGTGCGGGTAGCCTAGGATCCTCCCCAGAGAGAATGTATATGAGGGATTTATCCCAGTTTATTGTATAACCGGAATATTTCTGAAACAGGGTAAAGATATGGAGTATTCTGTGTATGGAAGAATAGGGCCGGGCCAGATACAGCAAAATATCATCTGCATAGAGGGAGATTCTATCCTCCCATTCCGGTGTCCAGTTTAAACCTCTAATGAGAGGGTCCCCCCTGATCCAAATAGCCAACGGTTCGAGAACCAATGCAAATATCAACGGGGAGAGTGGACAGCCCTTTGCAAGGCGAAGGTTGCCGAACGGCCCCCATTCACCGTCACTCTCGCCAGGGACTCCGAGTACAGGAGCCGCACACCCATGACATAAACTTCGGGCCGAATCCATATCGTTCCAACACCGCAAATAGGTAGGGCCATTCTATCAGATCGAACGCCATTTTGGCATCTAGGGACAAGATTACTGCATCTTCTTGTATAGTCCTCGCCCTGCCCAATACCCCATGGAGCCTCCCCAGATTGAGCGCCGTGTTCCTGCCCGGCATAAAGCCAGACTGATCGGGATAGATCAGTTTAGAAAGTAGGGGCGACAATCGCGTGGCCACTATTTTCGCCAATATCTTCACCTCCAGATTCAGTAATGATAACAGCCGGTAGGAGCCACACCGTTCCGGAGGTTTGCCCTGTTTGTGGATCATGACCACATTCACCAGTCTCTGTGTTTCAGGGAGGATGCCCTCGACCACACTTTCCTCGTATATACCTACCAAATATGGGGCTATGGTAGATGCATTTATTTTAAATAGCTCAATCGGAAGACCACACGGTCCCATTGCCTTCCCCGATTGCAAGGCACCAATTGCCTTGGTGACCTCGTCCTTGGTCAGATCGAGCTCGAGTTCTTCCCTTTCCGAGTCAACCAACACAGGGAGTCTAAGGGTAGATAACAGCTCCCTAGCCTCTTCCCCCGTGGATACACCTGCAGATTCGTATATCACTTTGAAGTGCTCTGCGAAGGCCTCCGCAATACTGTTTCTGTCCGTAAGTCGGTCCCATCCTCTGTCTCAATCCCAAATACCCACCGAGAGGCCAGTTCCCACCGGTCCAGCCACTCTAGAAGCTTGCTCGCTTTATCCCCTATCTCATAAATCCTACACTGCTTGGCCCATAAGTGAGCCTTGGCTGCCTCTTCTGCGATATCTTTATATTCCTTCTGCTTGAGAAGTAATTTATGTTTGAGTTCGGGGGACATTGAGATCACTTGTTCGTCCTCCAGTTGGGGTATCTCGCCTTCAAGGGAGAGCAGCTGTGTTTGCTTTTCTTTCTTAAATCCAGCTACCATGGATACTCCCTGGCCCCTAATCACTGTTTTATAGGCCTCCCACAGTGTGGATGCTGAGGCTACTAATCCCACGTTTTCTTTAAAATAGTTTTCTGTCGCCTCAATTAGTCCTTCCCGGATCTTAGGGAGTCGCAAATACCAGGGGTTAAGTGCCATCTCACGTCTATTGTCCGGGGGAAAATCACCATATGTAACCACCACTGGAGAATGATCAGAAATACCCCTGGGGAGGTGCCCCACCTCTCTGAACAGTGAGAGCTGGTCCGCCTTACAAAATAAATAATCTATACGAGATAAGCTCCCATGCACACCCGAATGAAAGGTGTATTGGAGGGAGGACGGGTTGTATGCTCTCCAAACATCCATCATCCCCATGGCTGTCAGAAAATCATCCAGCGCTCTCCCCGCCGGTTCTTCCGGCCTCGATGGTCATCTATCAATGTCCCCATTCAATGCAGTGTTGCAATCACCCCAAGCAGCGACTCCCCTTCCGGTAAATTGATCAGATGCGAGCCCAGGTCAGTCAAGGTAGGGAGGGGAAGCCGGGGTGGGATATACAGTGAAGTAATATTAAATACCCTACCCTCCCATGTGCCAGTCAGCGTCACGAATCTGCCTAGCCGGTCACGTATCACGGATTGGACCTGAAAGGGGAAGGAGTTACGTAGAAGAATTCCCACCCCTCTGGAACCTTTGGTGTACCCCGCATACGCCACCAACTTATATCCCCATCTATTTAGAGCGCAGTACGAGGAACCTTGAATATGGGTCTCCTGCAATAACACCACGTCAGGGGTCTGTCTCTTTAAGTATTGCAGGACAATTCCCCTCTTTACTCTATCTCCTAGCCCATTAACATTCCACGAAAGCAGTTTAAGGCGGCTTAGTCGGGAAGGCTGTGCATGTTGTCTGATCTTTCAGGAAACATACTTTAGGGCTCTGGCCCCCGGAGCACACTCACATAAAAGGTCATCTTGCCCCTCATTTCACGTAGAGAGAGCAACCATCTGGTCAAATATAAGGCTCGGCCTAATGGTAAACGGCGTACTGTTAGGTACCTCTGTTGCACTGTCGAGTAACATTATTGCACACCATAATAAACATAGAACAACATAACAACAACCCCTTGGGGAATCATCCAAACCCACCCCCCTCCCTGCCTCCCTGCAACATGGACTCGAAACTGCCCACCCCCCAACCATGCAGAGCGCCTGTGTACCCAACCCCATCAAACCTTGTAAAGGGGGAACGTGGCCCCGCCAACCCAAGCCCAAGATCTTACAACACCCCACTTCAAGTCTTGAACGCCCATGCTGCGATACCTGTGCCCATAGCGGCAACGACAGGCCCACTTCACATGATGAGCTAAGATAAACTAAAGCACAGCGATCCTAACGGTCCCATCACACCAGTAATTATTAACAATATAGCCCCCCCAAAACCCCGTTACTTGGCAAAGAACAGCTTCTCCACTGAGTCCCCACATGCCTCCCGCAGCACCAGGCTACGACTTCGAGGAACATCGGTCGTCCGAGAATCCACCCCTCAGTCATGTGACTTATGTCGGCACGTGTCCCACCGCAGACCTTCTCTAAGTTCAAGGGCATCGCGACAGCCGTCCGGCCCCTGTGTTAGTCGCCGTGAATCATTTTTTCCCCTGGGGACCATGAGTTTGCCATCTTTCGAACCAGTCCCATGCATCCTCCGGAGACGAGAAGAACCAAACTTTTCCATCCGACGTCACCCGCAGCTACGCAGGAAAGATCATTGCGTACTTGATGTTCTTTTCACGAAGTGCTCTTTTTATTTCCAAGAAGGATCTCCTCATTTTCTGGACCCTAAGAGTAAAGTCCGGAAAGAATGTGATTGTAGAGTTTTCAAATTTCGTGGGGGGGGGGGAGGAGCGCGCAGCTTGAAGAATTATTTCCCTGTCCCTGTAGTTAAATATTCTAGCTAGAATAGGGCGCGGAGGTGCGCCAGGCTTTGGAGGACCCCCTGGCACTCTGTGGGCCCTTTCCACAGAGAAATATTGGGAGAGAGAGCGGGGCTGTAGATGCTTTTGTATGAGATCCTCCACAAATAGGTCCGTCGCTGGACCCTCCGCCCATTCTGGCACTCCCAGAATGCGGACGTTATTCCTGTGCGCCCTTCCTTCCTGGTCTTCAAGCCTGGCTTCCATCTCCTTTGTCGCAACTTGAAGTTTCTTCACTTCCTGCTCAAGTAATTTAGTGGAGGATTGGAGCTCAGAGACCGAATGTTCCGCAGTTTTCATCCTTTCCCCCAATATGCGTAAGTCTGCATGCATTAGGGTCACTTCCGACGTAACCAAGTCTATTTTTTGATCCAGAACTGTGCGGACCCCATGTATGGCTTCCATAATATCTTGGAGAGTAGGGGCACCCTCAGCCACCTGTGTCTTCGCTCCCTGACTTTCATTCCTTTCTTCCATGGTCTCTGCTTTAGAGAGCGCAAACTTGTCCAGTTTGGTCTGGTGCGTTTGTCTGGACCCCTTCGCCGTCGCCATATCGTTGTCGTTCCGATGGGTCCCTCCGCCTTCCTCGCCGGACCGTGCCACACTAAGCTGGAGCAACTCTGGTGGTAGCTACTTTATCTTTCGTGCGGGGAGGACCTCTGCGCTAATTCAAAATCGTGGCGTAGAAGAGACCAGTAGAGCCTCCTTGGACACCCGAGCATGGGACCACCAGGAAGAGCGAGCCCCACAGTTGAGCACTCATGAACGTCAAGCCAATCTCAAGTCCCACCGCTGGACCTCCACAGTACTCGGAAGCCAGTCTGGTACACCACATCAATCTCGGTTCGAGCCCCAATGAGAGTTGTTAAGAGCAAAGGGGACCAATCAGCTAAATAAAGAGAAAATGCCTCAGTCTGCAGGGAGATTCTCAGGGGCGTCCTCCTGGAATGTAGATACAGTCACTCCACTTCAATAGTAAACCCTGGAGGATAAATCCATCCAGCTATGGTGCCCGAGTCGCTGCGGGAGCCCCCGATGCCTCCATCCGATCGCTCATGCCCCGTACCAGCAATTCCAAAATGGCCGCTTTGCATCACACAGCTCAGCCCCTAGACATCCGGGAAGGAGCGAAGCCTCTCACACGCACAGGAGGCACAGTGTCCTGCGCATCCAGCGGGCCGGGGCGGGGGGGGATACATGAGATGGGGGGAGGAAGGATAATGTTTCCTGGTACCTGGTCGTTCCAGTCGTCGCCCGCACTCGATCGGCACCTTCAGCACGATCGCCCGGCCCCCACAGCCGTTCCATCGCGGTAGCGGCTCTTCTCCCGCTCCGCACCACAGCTATTCCTGCCCCGATGCTCGAGGGGCCCTCCGGAGTACAGTCGATCGCCGCCGGGTCCGGTCGCACCAAGAGCGCCACAGCCGCTGTCTCGCTAATCCAGTGCCGGCGTCACATCCAGGGATCCTCGCAGAGGTGAATTACGCAAGCCCCAGGTGCGGCAGGCCGTTTTCTCGCTTGCGCCGCTCCCTCGTCGTCGCAGCGGTTCGGCAGATCGGAGACGCCCCGCCTCCCGCTCAAGGCAGCCCCGCGTCCCTGACTACACAAGGGCGCAGCGAAACTTGGCTTTCAGCGGATATGTGTGCGGATGTTAGGGGTTTTAGGCTGGTGGGCTGCGGAGCTCTACTCCATCGCGGCCATCACCGTTGCCAGTCGGCCACGCCCCCCGAACCACTGTTTTCTTGAATATAGGCCTATATAGGTGGCACTCCCACGTGCTGACGTCAGTTGCTTTCCAGACTGTCAGTACCCCCAAATGCAGTGCCCCAAAAGCAGATTGGTAAATAGTCTGTAGATTCCTAGACTTAGGATGTTGTTAATGGATAGAGTCCAATCATATAAATGGGAGGGTCGATGAGGAATCTGCTGCAAGATTGAGTCTCTACCAGAAACAGCGTTACCGAAGGTAAGTACCATGTTCTTCTGATAGAGGCTTCTAGCCGCAGATTCCTCACCTTATGAATAGATACTAAAGCAATACCTGTTCGGAGGTGGGTGTGTGGATGAACTCAAACCACAAAGACTGGCAGGACCGAGTGGGCAAAATGCCTCTCAGTGAACCTTACTGTGCAGGCAATAATGCTTCATGGTGTATGCCCATGTAGCCGTCAGGAAAATGTCTAGCACAGGGATTCTGCATGCGAAGGCAATGGTAGCAGCTTTGGCCCTTGCAGAATGAGCACACCTTCCAATTTTTGCCAATGCGTAGCAGATCTTAGCACGATCCAGCAGGAGATGGTTCTCTACTGCACCGCCTTGACTTTTTTCGTTCCGGAGAACCCTACACTTTGCTGATTGTCCACGTGGTGGTCTCTGGTACTATCTATGTAGAAGCTCAGAGCTCTCTTGTGGTCCAAGTGATGAAGTCTCTCCTCCTCCATAGAAGGGTGAGGAGAACATAGAACAATGGCAGGGTGATGGTTTGACCGACGTGGACTGGTGTCTCAACTTTCGGCAGGAAGGATGCTGGTGTTCTCAGAACCAGTTCTTCTGGGAAGAAGGAAGTGTATGGGGGATTGACACAAAGAGCCTGAAGCTCACTCACATGTCAGGTTAAGGTTATGGCAATGAGAAATACAGCCTTGATATTAAGGACCCATAAAGGAAACCTGTGAAGCGGCTCGAATGGAGTACACATCAGATAAGTCAGGACCAGATTAAGGTCCCATTGGGGCATGATAAACTGGGAAGGGGGAAACGTGTTGCAGCACTTTAAAAAAATCACAACCGGTGACTTAAACAATGAGGGCAGATTTAAGAAGGCCGAACGATAACCTTTAACCTATGGAGGGAGGTCGAAGGTGTTCAGCTGTTGAGATTGCGAAGGCCCCAGCATGAAGGTCGAGATTTCGAAAGCCCAAGTGCAGAACCCTGCTATGTTGCTGCGACAGCAGGCCCTACCAAAGAGGCAGTCTGATAGGAGGATGCATACTCAAGCCCAAAGCAAAACCTTTGCCAGGTAAGACATAAAACAAATAACAGATTGTCAGATAAATTAGCCTGGGGGGGGGGGGAATCAATCTGGCGTGCCACACCAAGCCACAAATGTGCCCCAACAACAGACATATACAGTTTTCGTTGAGGGATGTTTGGCTGCCAAGATCACATCAACCACCTATGGAGGGAGGTCAAAGGTGTTCAGCTGTCAAGATTGCGAAGGCCCAAGCATAAATGTCCAGATTTCGAAGGCCAGAGTCCAGAACCCTGTTTTGTTGCCGTCCCAAAGGGGCCGTCTGATAGGAGGACGCATACTCAAGCCCAAGAGTTCTGGATACCATACTCGCTCTGCCAAATCCGGAGCCACGATGATGACTTGGGACCGGTCTGTCTGGATCTTCTTGAAAATTCAGGGCATGAGTGGTATCAATGGAATGGCATGTCCTGAGTTTTACTCGAGGCAGAACGCGTCCTTCCGATCGAGAGACGCCTTGGAAACTCCAACATGCAGAACTGCTGACATTGAGTGCTCTCAGAGGTGGTGAACAGATCGAGACAAGGTTCTCCCCATTTGCAGAAGAGACCTTGTGCCACCTCCAGGTGTTGCTGCCATTAATGATCCACTAGGTGTTGATGGCTGGCCTTGTCTGCCCTGGCATTCAAAGATCCTGCCAAGTGGTTCAGCACCTGGACAATTCCTTGATAGTCCAGCCATTTCCAGAGTCGCATGGCCTCCTGCCACAGGGTCCATGACCTACCCCGCCCTGAAGTCAGGTGTGACTTCAGCACGTTGAAAGTGAACCCCAAAGAAGTCAGGACATTCGTCATAATCTGGAGGTGGTTGACAACTACTTTGGGTGAGCCCGCCTTCAACAGCCAGTCATCGAGGTAGGGGAAGACTGGCACCCCTGACCTCCAAAGGAGTGCTGCCATCACTTTTGTGAACCCCCGATGGGTGCAGGTGAGACCAAAGGGGAGCACAGTGAACTGAAAATACTCCTCTCCCACCACGAACTGCAGGTAATGGCAGTGGGCTGGCAGGATGGGAATATGGAAATAGGCATCCGGCACGACCAACATTACCATCCAGTCTCTAGGGTGGAGGGCAGACAAGACCAGGGACAGGGTGAGCATTTTGAATTCTCTTTCTGGAGGAAGGTATTGAGAGGACGCAGATCTAGAATAAGCCAAAGACCTTAGTCTTTCTTGGGTACAAGGAAGTAGTAGGAATAACAATCATGTCTTGCTTTTAGCACCAGCACCCCCTTGAATGCCCCGTTGGCTAAAAAGGCTTGCACTTTCTTACGCAAAATGGAGAGATGGTCCACCAAACAGGACAGGACGTCACCCGAGAACCCAGTCGATTGCAGCCATGCATGGCAGTAAATGGCAATGCTAGTGCCATTGGCCTGCACAAGGGAATTGTTGGTGTCCAAGCCACAATGAATCTTGAACTTGGAAGCATCATGGCCCTCTTGATTCGCCTGCGTGAGTATAAGGTGAAGGTCTTCGGGCACACCAGGGGAGACTTGTGCTACCGAACCCCCAAGGGCATATGAACAGCGTTCCAGCAAACAGCTGGCATAAATGATTGGAGGGACAAGATGGTAGAAGAAAAGACACATTTGCTGAATGTTTCCAATGGCTTAGATTCCTAATCTGGGGTAGTTGACGGAAATGTGTTGGGGTGAGAGCAGCTTGTTGAAGCTTGCATCACTAAGCTTTCTGGTGAGGGGTGCTGCAAAAGAAAAGCTGGGTCGCCAGGAGCAGTGCGATGGCGCCTAGCAATTTGTCGACTGACCGTTTGGCTCAAGCCCCCAATAAGTTATCTGTCAGTGCCACGTTAAAAGAAAGAATGGGCTTGGAAGACGTTTGCCTCAGTTAGAGGACTTCCGTCAAGACATTAGTTGTCACCTCTAAGGTGGGGAGTTGGAGGGCAAGTACTTTGACCGCCCTATGCATTACCATGGCATAGGAGATTGATTCCTCTGTGGCTGGTCCAGGGGGAGAAAAAAGACCTGTCTACTGGGAGGTATTGAGGCCACTAGCTGTTATATCCCGCATAGGTGCCCCAATGTAGACCCGTTCGTACATGCCCTAAAATGGACGTATTCATATTTACCCTAATATGGTCATATTCGTACTTGCCCAATTATGGTTATGGCCGCATATGCCCAATTATGGTCACAACGAACAAGTTACTTACCTTCGGTAACGCTTTTTCTGGTGGATACAATATCTGCCTGTGGATTCCTCACCTTATGAATATCCCCTGCGCCAGCATTCCGCGGGAAATTCTTTCCTAGCTCTCCCACGCCGACGAGGACGTCACAATAGCACGGCTCCGCTCGCGACACCGCAAGACATCATCGGAGCCATAAGAAGACCTCGTCGGCGTGCTGACGTCAGTTCCACCCATTTTTTCCGTGCCACCGAGGCCAGCGGGCGGACTGACACATTTTCAAATACAAACATAGCATACCAAATATATACACATATATAAATTCACAAATGCATAATAAATAAAGACATTGCGAAATTGCAACCGAAAAAGCATTTCTCATTATTAAAATATCAACATGATCAAGACATATTAATTTAAACATCTTTTGGTAGAAACAGGTGGACAACGGGGAGGCGGGCGGGACAGTGAGGAATCCACAGGCAGATATTGTATCCACCAGAAAAAGCATTACCGAAGGTAAGTAACTTGTTCTTCTGATGGATACTTCTGCCTGTGGATTCCTCACCTTATGAATAGACTCCCAAAGCCGTACCTCTCCTGGAGGAGGGTGTCCACCTGACTAAACCAAAAAATCTTGCAGCACAGAATGAGCAAAATGGCCATCCCTCCTAACCTCGGAGTCCAAGCAGTAATACTTCGCAAAGGTGTGGAGGGAGGCCCAAGTTGCTGCCTTACAAATGTCATCAATAGGAACACCTCTAGACAAAGCAGAAGAAGTAGACTTAGCTCTGGTAGAATGAGCCCTGATACCTTCAGGAGGGTCCTTCTCAGCCAAGGCATAGCAAATCTTGATGCACAAGATAATCCACCTGGAGAGAGTCCTCTTGTGCACAGCCTTGCCTTTCATCTTCCCAACATAGCCCACAAAGAGCTGATCGTCCAGCCTCAGATCCCTTGTCCGATCCATGTAAAAGCTGACAGCTCTCTTTGGGTCCAAACGATGCAGCCTCTCCTCCTCCTTGGAAGGGTGAGGGGGAGGATAGAAGGTAGGTAAAGTAATGGATTGTCCCAAATGAAAAGGGGTAACCACCTTGGGAAGGAAAGCAGCCCTGGAGGCATAATGAAAGGTGTAGGAGGGAACTTATTTGTAAGACCTTTAATAAACCTCATGACCATGGGAGACTTAAATAAAGACGGCTGGTCCGGCAAGCATAAAAAAGCCGACAAGGCCGACAAATAGCCCTTAACAGTGGCTACAGCACAACCTTGCTGTGCCAAAGAAAGTGAAAACTCAAGAATATTAGACAAACGGGCCTTCAAGGGGTCAATGTCTCTCTCTCCACACCACCTAACAAATCTGGACCATCTGGATGAATAAACAGACTTGGTGGAGTGTCGCCTGGACGATAAAATAACATCCACCACATCCGGCGGGAGAGAGAAGGAACTCAGGTTGCCCCGTTCAATCTCCAGGCATGAAGGTGCAGGCTCTGAAGGAGGAGATCGAGGAGCCGGAGTGGAGGATCTCGGCGCCGGGAATTGCCAAGCCGGAGTCGACGGCAAGAATGGCATAAAGGGTGCCTGAGGATAAAATTGAGGAACACCCAAGTTAAAGGCCAAAAGACCAACCGGGCCCGAAGGCGCACCAGATGGAGCAGAGGCCCTGGTAAACACGTTAAACATCGCATTTAAAAAATGCGAAGAGTCCGATCCTGGAGCAGGAAAAGCAGGATATGGATCCTTACCTTCCAGAGGTCGTGCTGGAGGAGCCGGGGACGGCGCCCGCACGGGAGAAGCCACCCGACCTGGAGACGACTCCCTAGGCTCCGGAGACATTGCTGGAGCCGGTGAGCCTTCATGCTGCGAAGAACCTTTCGAAGCCGGCGACACCGGATCCGGAGATGGAATAGGTGACACCTGAGGAGAAGGAGATGGAGATACAAAGTCCTTCCTTCGAGGTCGTTCAGCCGGAGTCGGCGTCCTCGACCTCGAGACTCTGGACTTCGAAGATCGGTGTCGAGAACCGTGCCTCCTCTTGGACTTCTTATGCTTCTTCGGCTTCGATGAATGAGAGGACGAAGACTTCACCCTCTTACGACCTCTTTTCTCCTTTTTGGCCATAGCCATGAACAACTTAGCTTCACGTTCCTTGATGGCCTTAGGATTCATCTTCCTGCAGCTCCGACACTCCTCGACGTCATGATCCGAAGATAGACACCAGAGGCAATCTTCATGCGGGTCCGTGATTGACATGTGCCCGCCACACTCCCTGCAGGGTTTAAATCCAGTCTTCCTCGAAGTAGCCATCAGGGACCAACAAAGATACAAAGTTTTCCTTGAAGAAAATGGAGAGCCCTAAGAAAAACCGTTAAACGTCGAGGTCTTCTTATGGCTCCGATGACGTCTTGCGGTGTCGCGAGCGGAGCCGTGCTATTGTGACGTCCTCGTCGGCGTGGGAAAGCTAGGAAAGAATTTCCCGCGGAATGCTGGCGCAGGGGGTATTCATAAGGTGAGGAATCCACAGGCAGAAGTATCCATCAGAATGTACATGTCCTATTATGGTATGATTCCTTATATAGGCATGATCTTTCACCTACATTGGTCCCAGCTAGCACACAACGAGCTCTGAGAGCTGAACGTTATCTATCCTGTGGTTTTGAATGCAGCAGGGTTCTTCCAAACACAGGCCCACACTGTACTCATTAATTATGCATGGCTTTCTAAGAATACACCACCGGCATAATATGTATGTACAAAGTTCACCACTAACGTCTTCCTCATGTCCAATACAAACCATACTGAGGACCAAGACTCTTTAGGGTATAAATACACCACATCTTGCACCGGTAAAGCAGAGGGAACCGAGACTTCCATGCTGACACACTGAACAGAGACGCTGAGGCTCCTGCATGCAGTCGCTCAAGCTGACAGTGGTCTGACACAACCCGGACGGGGTGTCCAACTCGAGACCAGGACGGGGGCCCACACTCTCTCTATTCAGGTATGGGGGTTCGACTAAATCCTAGGAGGATTCTTGGCTCTTAGCTTCTAAGACCTACACACATATGCTAGGTACACACAGGTACATCTAGGTAGGCATCGTAGGAGTACGCGCACTTGCATAATGCTTTTATATTCATGTATGTATCCATGATTATCGCAATATGGTAGAACTGTTCTATCCCTTTGCTTTTATCGTACTGCTGATAATATATCTCGGTTGGTTACCGCAGCACATATATTTTACACTAGAATAACAACTGTTCAATAAATACTTATTGAAACGCCCGACTGTTTATTCTGTGTAACTCTCTGAGACAAACCGAAGTACAAGTTACTAACTTGTGTAACGATATATCTGTAAGAGACAGTAGTTAGTGACAGATTCCTTACCTTAGAATATCCCCAGCCGTCAGGCTGGATCCGGAAAGTTTTTGCGTAGCAGTACCCTTGCGCGTCGGTAGGCGGCGTCGTACGGCTCCGCGTCCGTCGTCGGCGTCGTGATCGCCGGGATGACGTCGCGGGCAGTACTTAGACGCCGCCCCTGCGCGCTGACGTCAGTTCTGTACACGACTTTCCGCGCCAGGAACGCAGAGCCATGCAAGAAGCTGACATAGGTGTCTGAAAAATACTAGGGCCCTGAAAGGGATGTCCTTAACCCTAGAAATCAGTTCGCAGAACGGGGAGGATGGGTGGGCGGTAGGAATCTGTCACTAACTACTGTCTCTTACAGATATATCGTTACACAAGTTAGTAACTTGTGCATCTGAAAGAGACACGTTAGTGACAGATTCCTTACCTTAGAATAGATACCCCAGCAATACCAACCCCGGTGGTGGGTCTGCGAACAAAGATCAGACAAGGAAGTCCCGGAGGACAGAACGGCCAAAGAAGCCGTCCCTCCGGACCTGACTGTCAAGGCAGTAATGCTTTGTAAATGTGTGCAGCGAGGCCCACGTAGCTGCCTGACAGATATCCTGCAGCGGAACACCGCGGCCTAAAGCCGTGGTAGCAGCCGTTGCCCTGGTGGAATGGGCATGCAGCCCAACAGGAGGCTCCTTCTTAGCCAAAGAATAGCAGGCTTTGATACACAAGGTTACCCAGCGGGAGATGGTTCTCTTGTGCACCGCCCGACCTTTTTTGGCGCCCACGTAGCCAACAAAGAGCTGGTCATCCACCCAGAAGTGTTGTGTGCGGTTGATATAAAAGGAAAGCACACGTTTTGGGTCCAGACGGTGGAGCCTCTCTTCCTCTCTGGAAGGAGGCGGAAAGAAGGTGGGCAAAGTGATGGTCTGCCCAATGTGGAAGGCAATAACCACCTTGGGCAAGAAGGACGGACGCGTCCTAAGAACAACCTTGTCTGGATGGACAGTCAGAAAGGGAGGTTTGCATGATAGAGCCTGGAGCTCACTCACCCGCCGAGCGGAGGTGATGGCCACCAGAAAGGCTGTCTTCAGAGTCAGAAGACGAAGAGGACAGTTATGTAGAGGCTCAAAGGGAGCGCACATAAGAAAGGTAAGAACCAAGTTCAAGTCCCACTGAGGCATCACAAACGGAACAGGAGGGAAGAGGTGTATAATGCCTTTTAGAAACCTGTTAACAACAGGGGACTTGAAAAGGGAGGGCTGATCATGAAGCCTGAGGAAGGCCGAGATGACACAAAGATAGCCCTTGATGGTACCCAGGGCAGAACCCTGTTGGGCCAGGGAAAGAAGGAACAGAAGAACCTCAGAAAGAGGGGCAGAAAGGGGGTTCACAGCCTTTGCTGTGCACCATGCCACAAACTTGTTCCACCTGCAGGCGTATACCACCTTAGTGGAGGGCCGCCTGGCCGCCAGAATCACATCACAAACTTCGGGAGGCAAGTCGAAAGGAATCAACTGCCGCCGCTCAATCTCCACGCAAGCAGGTGGAGGCTGGACAGGTTCGGGTGGAGGACCGTCCCCTGCTGCTGCTGCGACAGAAGATCCTCCCGAAGAGGCAGACGGATCGGGGGATCGGCGCTCATACTGAGTAGCTCGGGATACCAAACTCTTCGAGCCCAGTCCGGAGCCACAAGGATGACTTGGGCCCGGTCGCGCCGAATCTTCTTCAACACTCTGGGTAGAAGTGGTATAGGCGGAAACGCGTACAACAGACCGCAACTCCACTCGCGACGAAAAGCGTCGCCGAGCGAGTGCTGCCTTGGAAATTCCAACGCGCAGAACTGATGACATTGCGCGTTCTCTTCGGTGGCGAATAGATCTTCGGTGGCGAATAGATCAAACCAAGGCTCTCCCCACTGTAGAAAGAGTCCTTGCGCCACTTCCGAGTGAAGACGCCATTCGTGATCCATCATGCACCTGCGGCTGAGTTCGTCCGCCCTGGCGTTTAGGGAACCTGCCAGGTGTTGAACCATCAGGAAAATGCCCTGATGTTCCAGCCATGTCCAGAGGCGCAGAGCCTCCTGACATAGGGTCCACGACCCCACCCCGCCTTGCTTGTTGCAGTACCACATGGCGGTGGTGTTGTCTGTGAACACCTGCACTACTTTCCCTTTGACAGAGGGAAGGAATGCCTTGAGTGCAAGTCGGATCGCCCGGAGCTCCAGAAGGTTGATATGGAGTCGGGACTCCGCCGGAGACCAGAGGCCTCTGATCTCTGCCTCTCCCATGTGACCGCCCCATCCCAGAAGGGACGCGTCTGTCACAACTGTGTGCTCTGGCTGGGGAAGGGAGAGGGATCTGCCCATGACCCATTGCCGGTTCGAGAGCCACCACTGCAACTGTCTTGCAGTCCCCTCCGAGATCTGGACGTGATCGGACAGGTTGCCCTGGTGCTGCGCCCACTGGAACTTCAGGTCCCACTGCAGAGCCCGCATATGCCATCTGGCATGATCGACCAGCAGGATGCAGGAGGCCATGAGGCCCAGCAGCCTCAGGGTCATCCGTACCGAAACCCAGGTTAAAGGCTGAAAGATCGGAATCATAGCCTGAATATCCCGGACTCGTCGTTCGGGAGGATAGGCCCGAAACTGCGTCGTGTCCAGAACTGCTCCGATGAAAAGGAGCTGTGGAGAAGGAATCAGATGCGACTTCGGCACATTGATGGAGAACCCCAGCGAGTGCAGGAGTTCGGCCGTAGTCTGGAGGTGGGAGACGACAACCTGGGACGAGCCCGCCTTCAGCAGCCAGTCGTCGAGGTAGGGGAAGACTGGAACCCCTGCCCGGCGCAGATGAGCTGCGACCACCGCCATCACTTTCGTGAACACCCGAGGGGCACTTGTAAGGCCAAAGGGGAGCACGGTGAACTGAAAATGCTCGAGGCCTACCGTGAACCGAAGGTAACGCCGGTGGGCCGGCAGGACGGGGATGTGAAAATAAGCGTCCTGCAAGTCCAACGCTACCAACCAGTCTCCAGGGTCGAGGGCAGTCAAGACCTGAGCTAGGGTGAGCATCTTGAACTTCTCCTTCCGGAGGAAGCGATTGACGTTCCGGAGGTCCAAGATAGGACGCATGTCCACCTTGTCCTTTTTGGGCACCAGAAAGTAGTGGGAGTAGCAACCACGTCCTACTTCTGGGGTCGGAACATGCTCGATGGCCCTCTTGGCCAAGAGGGCCGTGACTTCCTTCTGCAGAAGCACCAAGTGATCCCCTGACATGCGGTGGAATTGAGGTGGCATGGCTGGGGGGGGGGTCTCGAAGGGGAGGGAGTAGCCCCTTCGGACAATGTCCAAGACCCACCTGTCCGAGGTGATGGCACGCCAGTGGTGAAGGTGATGGCGGACCCTGCCCCCTACTGGCGTGCTGTGCACCTGAAAGGAGGGACTAGGAGGGCTTGGAGGCCGCGGACGGGGCGGAGGTGGTGGCCTGACCCGCACGCTGGTTGCCCGAACCGCTACGGCGGTAGCCACGTCCCCGGCCACGCGAAGACGCTTGCTGCGCGGGCCGGTGGCTGGGCTGCGAACGTGACTGGGCGCCCCTTCCGTGGCCACGAAAGGGGCGAAAAGCAGAGGTTAGCGGAGGGCGCACAACAGAAAGGCCCAGGGACTTGGCAGTAGCCCGTGAGTCCTTAAAACGCTCCAGCACATGGTCTGCTTTGGAACCAAAAAGACCGACTCCATCAAAGGGCATGTCCATGAGTGTATTCTGGACATCACCCGAGAAACCAGTTGTTCTCAGCCAGGCGTGGCGACGCAGCGCCACCGTCGTTGCAAGCGATCTGCCCAGCGAGTCGGCGGTATCAAGGCCACAACGTATGGTGTATTTAGCCGCATCTCTACCTTCCGCAATGGTGCGGGTAAGCTGTGTCTGGACCTCCTCAGAACACTGGGGCAAAACAGTCGCCACCGAATCCCACAGGGAGTGGGTATATCGGCCCAAAAGGCAAGCGGTGTTGACGGACCGCAAGCCAGCACTGGATGAAGAAAAAGCCTTCTTCCCAAATTGGTCCAGGCGTTTGGATTCCCTATCCGGAGGGGCGGTAGGGAAGGCGGTTTGGGAGGCAGAGGCTTGGACAACCAAGCTCTCGGGGGTTCGATGTTGAGAGAGAAACAAGGGGTCGCCCGGAGCAGGGCGATGGCGTCGGGCCACGTTCCTATCCACAGGAGCCCCTGTGGTGGGCTTGGACCAGGTGCCCAAAAGAACGTCAGACAGTGCATCATTAAACGGCAGCACAGTCTCCGAAGAGGAAGCTGCCGGCTGAAGCACTTCGGTCAGGAGATTAGTCCTGACAGCCACAGTAGGCAATTGGAGGTGCAAGGCTCCAGCTGCTCTACGCAACACCGTTGCGAAATTTGCTCCCTCCTCCGTAGCCATGGGAGGAGACAGCATGCCAGTGTCAGGGGAAGTGTCTAGACCACTGGCATCCCCAAGTTCCTCTGCCCAGTCCTGATAATACTCACACTGCTGTGTGAGAGGGTCTTCCGACCCCTCCCAGCTCTCTTGGTCCTCCTCTGGTTCAAAATATGGAGGAGGAGGGACTTCTGGGACCCAAGGTCTCATCGGCGACGTCGGTCCGGCTCCATGTCCGGAACCGGAGAGAACCGGGGAACGACGCCGCCCGGAGCCCCGGGCGGTGTCGGGAACGGCACCGGGGAGATCGGCGCCCGCGGAGGCGTGGTTAGGTCAACCGGCGTCGATCGGGGTTGCGGTACCACCGGAGCCGGGATCGAGGCCGGGGCCGGAGCCGGGGCCGGGATCAAGGCTAGCGGGACAGGCGAAGCCGGGACCGGAGTCGTCGGCGACGCCGGAGCAATCCCATCAGGGCCCGCGGGGCCCGAAGGCGCACCGGAGGGACCTTGAGGCCCGAAGAGGCGGGCCATGGCCGACAGGAATTCCTGTATCTCGGCCGGAGTCGCCCCCGAACCCGGGAAGGACGGGTAATGCGGGGGCGGCGCCACAGGCACATCCGGAGCCGCGCGGGTGGGGACGGTGCCGACAGGGGCCTCAGCCGAGTCGCGAGACCGGCGAGGCAAAGTCTTAGAGCGATGGTGCTTCTTAGACTTCTTGTGCTTCGACTTACCCGAGGAGCGCGAAGACTTGGACTCCGACGACCGGCGGGGGCTCCGTGACCGGCCCCTCGACCTCTCACGGGACCGGGGCTTGGTGCGGCGCGGAGCCGACTGCCGGACCTCCAGGATCTTTCGAGACCGCTCTCGCAAAGCCTTCGGGTGAAGTTTCCGGCAGTCAGGGCACGACTTCGTGTCGTGGTCTCGGCTGAGACAGTAGAGACACTCTAAGTGCGGGTCTGTGATCGACATCATTCGACCACAGGCACTGCATGGCTTGAAGCCGGGCATCCCTACCGACACCTAGGAGTCGAGAAGACTCGAAAAGAAACAGTGAAAAAATTCACCAAAAATGTAGTCAAAAATTGACTAGGGCACTGCTCTTCCCGGATCTGCGCTTACTGGCGCGGAAAAAGAAGAACTGACGTCAGCGCGCAGGGGCGGCGTCTAAGTACTGCCCGCGACATCATCCCGGCGATCACGACGCCGACGATGGACGCGGAGCCGCACAATGCCGCCTACCGACGCGCAAGGGTACTGCTACGCAAAAACTTTCCGGATCCAGCCTGACGCCTGGGGATATTCTAGGGTAAGGAATCTGTCACTAACGTGTCTCTTTCAGATTAAGTGAGCACGAGTGACTGAGCGAAAGGTAGTACATTGTTTCCACGATTCTGAGGGAATCAGGGTTGTCATGTTCTAAGGTTGCCAGAAACTAATCTCTCCCCCGATAAGAGGAGACATTAGTGGCACTGCGAGCTAGCTAATGCAAAACAATCTAACATAAGCGGTGAGGGTGCACAGAGTCAGTCTGCCACCAAGCCCACAGCTTATGTTACACAAACGCGCAGGTCCTGCAGGGGTACTATAGGAGCTACACGACATGGCGCCCAACGTTGGTTTGGTACTTATTTAACAGTAGAATCTGAGTAGTTCAGTCATGCTATTCTCAGAGAACCTACTCACAAAACCCCAGAGACGTCTGGAGTGGGTGGGCACAAAATCCGCCGCAGCTGAGTAGTACGAGAATACTATTTATTGGCTGTTGGTTACTCAAGCTTGAAGGATATATAGTTCCTACAATTGTTCATTTTCACCTTATCTTAAACATTTTTTTTTTTTAACCTCCCTTCTTCCAATTAAAAATGGTGAAAGAAACAAACGCAACAGGGAGAGTTACAGCAATCCTCTTTGGTTTAGAAGAAGACCCTGAGGATGCAATACAAATTGCACCAAATTTCAGAAGGGCAGTCACCATAAAACTTCTAGAACATGGCTTAAGAGCCATGGGAGGTACAGTAATTTTCGTGATTGAGGCACACGAATCCAATAAAACAGAGGTGTTCTATTCTTGGGTTACATTCCCAGCAACGAATCCAATTACAAATGTATTTCACTACTACCTAGAAGGTGAAACACCAAAGGATTATACTCCTTTTGAAGAAGTAGAGGTTCCGCTCACTTACCAGGAGCATAATTACTGGTTTAAAGGCGCCCTACCCCACGTACATGGAAGAGCAAGATTAGGCCCGCTCGGAGGAGCAGGAGCCACATGGCCCATATTAGCGGCATACACACCACATCCTGATATTGGCACAATGCCACAGCCAGTCTTACTCGCACAACACAGAGATTTAATTAAAATCTACAGAAACCTCACACAATTTGTGATGAGGACTTTAACAGTTCAGCCTGCACCAGCTGCAGCACAAGACAATCCAGTCCAGCGTACAGTTAATAAAATTACTCCACAAACATTACACGCGGTAATGGGCAAAATGCCAGCAAAACGCAAACAAATCCCATTCTGGACAGCTCAGAAAATAACTCAGCTTGAAGCAGTATTCCTGAATACTACAACCAGTGATAAACACAGAATTCTAACAATCTGCTTGCCCATGGGTCTTACACCACAAGTAGAGGACTGCACCTCATGGGGTTCAGTCTTTGCTGCCATATATACCAGAACACATGGTATCCCGTCCTTAGCAGTAGTACCTGACGTATTGAGACAGATACAGAATGAGTACGGAGCAGAACCTGCCCTTAACTTAGGGATGAAGTTACTAAATAACTTTGACCAGGTCTCAGCCATAATACTAGCTAACATTAAAGGGGAAGCAGCTTCTGTGGCGATCCGCCAACGCCTGAGGGAGTTCAGTCCAGACGACCAACAACACGAACTACCCAAAATAATTGAAACTGCATATGCAGAACTAGGCAGAGACAGTCTAGGTGGGAAAGCATTAAAACCACAACTGGTGGGCAGTCCTGAAAAGGACACTACAAAGCAGACACCTACTTCTTCTAAAAAGAAGTGGGAAAATAAAAAACAACAAAAGTCTAAAGACACCAGATCTCAGTCCAGAGGTAGGTCTCCTCAACAGGAGCCCTCTGAAAAGAGGTATAACCTCAGGAATAGAGATAACATTAAAAAATCTGACAGGTATCAGGATACTGATACTCGTTCCTCTCGTTCCTTTCAGGGTTCATCACGAAACTCCGAGAGGGAAGGACGGTCAAAGGAGCGTACAAAGTCCAGAGACACGCAACACGCTGCAGACTACGCACCTAAAAAAGAGGATAAACAAAAATCAAAACGTCGGTTCAAAAAGAAGAAAGTAGCAGGTCTCAAGATCAGACATGCCCAGAATTCTGAGGACACAGCTTCTGAACGGGGAATGGGCTCTGACGATGCTAGACAGCGCGGCAGAAGTAACGATAGCTCGCCAGAACCTGAAGGAATTTCTGGTGACAGCGGAGTTGAGTGAGTATATCACGGTGGAAACACCTGATACTCGGGTAAGTGTCCCACATAAGTTACATGAGATAACACTCCAGATGGAGGGGGGACAAGCCCAGAAAAGTTAAGGGTCTCTTTTGAAAAAATCTGTCATCTGGTTATGACATTCTATTAGCAGAACAAGACTGGCCGCATGCATTCGTCATGGAGTGCCCTAGGGGAGAAACGATAATTTTTCCAGCCTTTTCCGACCTCGTTCCCATTCACCTAAAACATGCATATGCGCAGGAGTGGGCGGTTGCCCTAGCTCCAGCATTGTACAAAAATCATGCTGGTTGGGATGAGGATTCAACCCACCACGTGATCCCGTTAAAAGTTTCCCCAAATGCTCAAAGGCAATACCCTATAAAGCAGGAAGCTAAAAAACAAGTCAGGGAGATTCTAGATCAACTTGAATATCAGGGGGTGATAGAAAATTGCACTTCACCTATGAACAATCCTTTGTTCCCCGTAGCCAAACCTGACAACACATATCGTCTAGTTTTAGATTACAGACATTTAAACACTTGCACAAAGACATTTGCAGTTCAAAATGCACACAGTGCCGCATTAATGAATAACATTGTGCGGAAAAAATACAAAACAACACTTGATATCTCAAATGGATTTTTCTGCCAAAATATAGCGCCTGAAAGCAGGTATCTGACCGCATTCAGTGGGTTAGGGTCGCAACGGCAATTCTGCCGACTCCCTCAAGGGTATAAGAATAGCCCGGGGTTGTTCTCAGCAAGGGTAACAGAGTTACTCCAAAATTTGGATGAAGAAGCATTGTCCTATGTGGATGATATTTATCTGACGGACGATGACTTAAAGAGGCACTTGACCAGGGTGAGCACCATTATTATGGGATTCGCCTCTGAGGGCTATAAATTTAATTTCAAAAAATCAAAAATTGCCCACCTCAATGTCCTGTTTTTAGGATACGAGCTGTCAAGTGAGGGAAAAAGCCTGGCAGCTAACTTTTTAGAAAAGTGTGCGCTGCTCCAACCTCCAAAATCATTAAAGAATTTACAATCAATTCTGGGATTCCTAAATTTTGGTCGAACATACATTTTGGATTACGCAGAAAGGGTAAAACCTTTCTACGACTTAATAAATCTGACTTTTCAGTCAAACAATGGACACAGGAACACACAAATATCCTGCGTTCCCTACAGGGAGACATGATAGCTTCTAAACATTTACAGACACGCGTAAACGCACAGACCTTAGTGATCCGAGTCATAGCGGGTCAATGCGGGTACACTTATTTAACTTTTAATGAAGGCGAAACTGTACCAATCGCATACAAATCACACCTGTACACAAACGCAGAAATGCGTTTCACTTCAACAGAAAAAATCCTGACAGCAGTGCAGACCGCTGTAGCAAGAGAAAGAGCTCTGGCTCAGAGAAAGCGCATAATTGTCGTAACCCCAGTACCAGCTTTAGAAGCTGTTACAAAAGCTAGCATTCCAAATGCTAAAGCCTTACATCCAAGATGGATACAATGGGCTAATTCTCTTACTGCAACGAATGTTGAATACAGATTTGATCCAAATTTAAAAACACAGGCATTCCTGCAATACGAACAAGAATACCCTCTACCAAATGAAATTTTGCCTCTAGATCAGTATGAATACATTGTTTACACTGACGGGTCTGATCAACTAGCCACAGGAAGTAAGCAAGCTTACAGCGCGGCGTGTGCGATTGTTAAAGGTCGCATGCACAATGGAAAGTTCCATCCGAGTTGCACTAAAACGCAATCTCTAGGAGACTGCACGGCTCAGTTGGCAGAACTCAAAGCACTTATACTGGCACTTATAAATACGAATCACGAATTCCCCACACTTATTGTGTGTGATTCCTTTTACTGTGTACAGTCGTACAATGAATATCTACATCATTGGGAACAAAACGGGTTCAAAGATGCAAAAGGTGGCACAATTAAGCATAAAATGCTATGGGAACAGGTAGTGGAGTTGAGAAACGAACTACCAAGGGCTCACGTGATACATACACTGAGTCATCAGCGTGATGGCGTTCACGTTGAAGGGAATTCATTGGCTGATGAAGCCGCAAAAGGGGTTGTTCGCACAGCCGCCGTAGCTGCAGTTACTCGTTCAAAGACGAGGGTGGACGGCGAGATTATGGTAGCTGTCAATGCTTCACGCAAAGGCAGCACAGCAGTACCTGAAAAATATTTCCACTCAAGTACTCCTACAAGTTAGATGCACAAAACATTCCATATGCTCAGATTCCTGGAGTGGGGGATAGAGTAATACCAAATATGGATCGTAGGCAAAGCTTAATAGTGGCAGCACACAAAGGGACAGGATCTGTACATTTGGGACTTGATGCAACTGCTTCTTTATTGAAGCAATGCTACTGGTGGCCTGTAATGAGAAGGCAGATAAGAGACTGTCTGGAACTGCAACATCTGTAAGCAGATGCAAGGGTCCACCACAAGACGTCCAGTACAGATACCATTATTAGACAGCATCAGGTTGTCTGTCCGTGTGCGCCCAGCGCAGACACCATTACTGAAATCAGACAAACCTCTTGCATGTGTGTATTTGGACCACTGCGGACCCTTACAATCTGATGGGTCCAAGAAATATATCATGGTTGCAGTGGATTCCTGCTCAACATTCCTATGGGTTTGGCCTCAGCGCTCGGCTGACGCTCGAACTGTTATAAAAGATTTGCGAGTCTTTATCGGCACATACGCAGTTGGCATGTTACATTCTGACCGTGGTCCGGCGTTTAGCTTTCGGGCTTACAAAGAGGCCATGGAAGGAATGGGCGTAGCATTGCGGTACTCCTCTCCGTACCATCCCGAGGGAAATTCTGTTGTGGAGAGGAAAAACCGAGACTTAAAGCAATCTTTAACAGCTAGGGTATTAGGCAAGGGCGGTAGATGGGTCGATCACCTTTATGGGGTACAGCGCGCGCTCAATAATCAGCCAAGAAGCTCTCTAGGAGGTGTCACTCCTTCTGAGGTCCTATTTGGGACAAGAATGTGGGTACCTGATCTTGATTGTGAAGGCACAGTGGCGGATGAAAAACCATTTGATATCCATGATCGTGTGGCTGTTTTACAGGATCTAAATGAATCCAGAACACAACAAAGTAACGTGCTCCAGAAACAGACCGCCACTGAGGAAGTCAAGGCAGTAACGGCAAGACCTATCTGGATCCCAAAACTCGGGGATCTAGTCAGAGAGAAGATTGCTGACAAGAAAGAATTTGGGCCATACTACAGAAAGCCTGTACCGGCACAAGAACTGTACTTCTGCCGCCTCTTGCCGGAAAAAAGGAGAAAAGATTTGTCTCAATTGACTTAATCAAACCACACTATGTGGCCGATACTAAACAGTAGGCCTCGTGGACTCCACAGTAGCAGACGCCCTCCTCTCGCTACAATCCAAGAAGTCCAAACAGAAAGACTCATCTCGTTTGAAGAGCCACCTGTACGGAATGAAGGACTGAGCAACAATGCTATGGAACTTGTTCCACTCCAACAAGAAATTCATCTTCAAAATGAAAATCAACTTAACAGCCAAGTTGCAATCAGACCTAATACAGACATCTACGTCAATGTGCCTCGCCAAGAGAACACAGCGATTTCAACAAATCCCGATGCAATTCCAACAATTGATCGAACTGCTTCTGGCTATTTCATGAACTTTGATACGTTTTCACTGGATCCAAGCGAACCGGAAACGACGCCAGCCAAAAAATCACTCCAACAGAAACTCATTGACTTTTTGAACTTTTTTAGAAAGACTTACCTGGTGTCACCTTGGATAGAACTATGGTATATCACTGGGATTTTATTTTTCATTTTCTGGCTAGGTTTAATAATAACTTTTAGTATGCTTATTAATGAACGATACCTCCAACCAAGCTCTACAGCCCAAAGAGTCAATTTGATTTTAAAACCACACCAGTCTTCACATCGTGAACCAAGAGACTTGTCTTCAGTGAATATTACAGCAGTTCTTATACCGGACGGTATAGTTTGGGATAAGGTTGATTATGATATATTAGGTCCGACTGAACCTTTAAAGCTAAAACATGCATTTAAAATTTCTTTAAGTGATTTCATTACCTCCAGTACATTTTCTGATGATTGGGACACTGAAACTGTAAATGCTATGATGTCTGATTTAGAAAAAACTGCAGCATTTCCGAACAATGAAATGTTAGAAGGTACTTCAGACTATGATGCATTGTACTGTTACCAACATTTTGGTGATCATTTCTTACACAAGTCTATAACACCTAGAAATGTATTTGAATACCACCAGTGGGAACACTGCCCAACACCTCCAAAAGGTAGTTCACAAGCATTTGCACAGAAATTCACATATTTCTCAGGGTTTAACACATCCGACCCCAAGTCATTTTATTATAAAGTGGAGAAAAATTCAGCTCAGAAAATTATGTTAACAAACACCAAACATATTTACTCTGCATCCTTTCTGAACCAGTTGTCTAAACAGGGTTTCGATCTATGGAAAGACATAATAGATTCCAAATCAATCTGGGGTTCTAGGGACTGGCAAGTCCAGGGAATAGAAGCACTTTTTAGAGCATGCATCATTCCGCAGCAGATTTTATTTCTGAACGAAACTGTGCAACAGACATCCTGTCTTGGATTAGCCAAAGGCAAGGAAATGAATACACAGGGGTTTCCAACACCATCACAGATGGGTGGGGGCAGAATTCAACTACACAAGGGGTAGGATTAAATGACATTTTTCAGTACAACAGATCAGATCCTGATTGGACAGAATGGCTGGTTTGGCCAATTGACACAAACAAATGTCAACAGAGATTTATGAATACAACCGCAGGGTTTAGTATCCATAGGCCAGACCCACGCTACATACAAAGACAACACCCAGGGGTAGTGACATCGTATAGTGTTGGGAAGTTGTGCCTTGATTGGCTAGAGACCTCAACACTGACAGAAGTAAAGCACCACTTGACCTTACTCACACCCGACATGGATTTTAGAGATTTTCTACTAGGACCCAAGAAACAACGTCAGAAACGTTTCATATATGCAGGCCTTTATGCCTACTACAATGAAAACTGGAAAATATCCCAACAAGAGGCCGCAGAAAGGATACGAGAGATAGACCGTATTAACTTAGAAAAGGCATTAGCAGTAGTGGATAACGGGTTAACTACTTTGACCTCCAGGATTTACTCCTTAGGCAACATTGTGTCCTCGGCGATCGACATATTAGAACAAGATCTGGCCTTGTTACAACACGGGCAATCTCAGCTACGTTCTATTATGATGTTAAGCTGGACGCTGCAACCTTTGCGCAGGCTATGTGCCATGGCGTTTTATAAACACCACGTCTCTGTTTTCAGAATACAATCTAACTGATAAAGAGACAGAAATGGCACAAAGGGAGCCAAATATACAATGCTGCTTATTGAGAAACTGGAAAGGTTACCATTCACTGGAGCCGAATCACCATCAACAGAATGGCTCATTCATGGCCAAATCACTCTGCCGGTCACTACTTTTCAGTTTCAATATTGCCTTGAGCAAAGGCAGGCAGGCAAATATGTAAAAATGGGTAAGGGATACATCAAGGAAACTTGGGAGTTACCATATCGATGCCGGAATGGGGATCGAGAAGTGTATCTGAGTGGTACAAACTGCAAGAACGCTTTGAGCGGTTCTCTCATGTGTCAGGATATTTCTCTACACGGAGCCTGCAGTGGTTCAGTGGCGAACTTATCTTGTCACGTCAGGGACCCCAGCGGCCATGATCACACCAGTTTTCCAGCTGCTCTCGAATGGGAGTTACTTAATGCTAAATGATCAAGGTTGTTGTGGGATGCTTCCGGGCGTCGCATATCTAGTAACTGTTAACTCCAGGGTTACTTGCTGTATGCAAGTATTGTTTCCGCCACTGAACACAGTCAGGGAGGCGCCGTTATGGCCTTCGCTGAATGTTTCTTTTATACAGTTTGATACTCTGAGTAGATTGAAAGCCATGCTTTTACAGCAACCCGTGCCCTTAACCTCCGCTCGAGAAACCTATGAACTTCTAGTTGCAAGGACCTCGACTGAGATACAGGCACTCATACGTACAAACTGCCGAAATGGTGGGACGCATCTTCAATATGTCTGATACGAGCGGAATTGTATACCTATTTAAGACCATAGGGTCCGGACTGTTAAGCACCTTTCAGACAGTCCTCGGAGTAATCCCAAATTTTATACACTCCGTGTTGGGAAGCGTATTTGGAGGATTCCCGCTCATCCTGTTCCTAATTGCAGGAATCCTGATTGTTATATTGCTGCTATGCAATGGACGGCCCACTTCCCGAGGGAATGGTGAACACGCTCCTGGAGCGGAAATACCGTGAACGCATGGTACAACTTCTGGGCATTTCCTGCCTGCGAGAACTCAATCCCTCCTGGTTTCTATCATTTAGACCAGTCTGGATAGACTGCATCTTACCTGTGCTTCGATGCCTGTTCTGCGGAGAAGAATGCACGTTGGATCTTTGTCTAACTTTTCCATCAGATGCGCCTCCGGACACAGATGCAATGCTGGACCCCATAAAGGCCCACGCTCTGTGTTGTCCTCAGCGGCTTCCGATTCTGATGAATGCATTCCTGGAGAATCCACAGGTGCCGTTCGCTCGTGCTGGGTTAGGTGACTCCTCCACAGGCACCCAGGTAACAACTGCCGCACAAGCTGCCGCAGCACCGCCTGCTGGCAGTACTACATTCCATCTATGTGCGATTGACGTTCTCTGTGAGGCGTTGGATTTGTCATCTACAGCAGCTGACACCGATAATATTGAGCTTCCCAGCCAGGACGCGTAATCTTGAATTGGCTCATCGTGTCCTGGGAAAGAATTCTGCTTCTTCACTCGTTTCAAAATAAACGATCTAAATTTGGAACATTTTCTTACATTGACACTTTCGCTTGCGAAAAGCATGGCCTTCTCCTGCTTATGGTGATACAACTTCTATAGAGAGACTTTAAGTGGCAACTAGAAAAAGCTGAATTTGAACATTTTTCTTTTTTTTAAAGCATTAAACTTTTTAAACGATTTTTTACAACCATGTTTTTACCTGCTTTTAAACAAAAAGTTTTTAAATTGTCCAGATTTTAAGTATGGTCATTTATTATCCCGTTCGGAAGAGGAGTGGGTGTTATATCCCGCATAGGTGCCCCAATGTAGACCCGTTCGTACATGCCCTAAAATGGACGTATTCATATTTACCCTAATATGGTCATATTCGTACTTGCCCAATTATGGTCATGGCCGCATATGCCCAATTATGGTCACAACTGTACATGTTCTATTATGGTATGATTCCTTATATAGGCATGATCTTTCACCTACATTGGTCCCAGCTAGCACACAACGAGCTCTGAGGGCTGAACGTTATCTATCCTGTGATTTTGAATGCAGCAGGGTTCTTCCAAACACAGGCCCACACTGTACTCATTAATTATGCATGGCTTTCTAAGAATACACCACCGGCATAATATGTATGTACAAAGTTCACACCTGACGTCTTCCTCATGTCCAATACAAACCATACTGAGGACCAAGACTCTTTAGGGTATAAATACACCACATCTTGCCCCGGTAAAGCAGAGGGAACCGAGACTTCCATGCTGACACACTGACCAGAGACGCTGAGGCTCCTGCATGCAGTCGCTCAAGCTGACAGTGGTCTGACACAACCCGGATGGGGTGTCCAACTCGAGACCAGGACGGGGTCCCACACTCTCTCTATTCAGGTATGGGGGTTCGACTGAATCCTAGGAGGATTCTTGGCTCTTAGCTTCTAAGACCTACACACATATGCTAGGTACACACAGGTACATCTAGGTAGGCATCGTAGGAGTACGCGCACTTGCATAATGCTTTTATATTCATGTATGTATCCATGATTATCGCAATATGGTAGAACTGTTCTATCCCTTTGCTTTTATTGTACTGCTGATAATATATCTCTGCTATTGTCTGCTGGTTACCGCAGCACATATATTTTACACTAGAATAACAACTGTTCAATAAATACTTATTGAAACGCCCGACTGTTTATTCTGTGTAACTCTCTGAGACAAACCGAATAAGTGAGCACGAGTGACTGAGCGAAAGGTAGTACATTGTTTCCACGATTCTGAGGGAATCAGGGTTGTCATGTTCTAAGGTTGCCAGAAACTAATCTCTCCCCCAATAAGAGGAGACACTAGTGGCACTGCGAGCTAGCTAATGCAAAACAATCTAACATAAGCGGTGAGGGTGCAGAGTCAGTCTGCCACCAAGCCCACAGCTTATGTTACACAAACGCGCAGGTCCTGCAGGGGTACTATAGGAGCTACACGACATAGCCTCCTATAAGTCCTCGTACCAATTGTCGTTTTTGTAGGGCTTAGTGAGCACATCACTCAGGCCATAATTATATCAGAGTCAGTTTCAAACAGAGAATGTTATCTAGGCTGCTGTAAGTCAAGTAGGGGAAGCAATGCCTCAGTCTGATTCAAGTGCAACTTTGGCTGAGGTTTGACCAGCATTGGAAAGGATAATCAGTGCCAATTTCTTCAGGTGGCAAAGCCTGCGTCAACATGCCATGAGCTGGTATGTGTTGTCAGGGGCGGTGCGTCCATTGGGGCGTTGGGGCGTAGCCCCCCCGCCCGCAGCTCCATCGGCGTCTTTGAACCTAAGTAAACAATCAGTTTACTTAAGTTCAAAGAGCCGAGGGAGAACTGACAATCATGTCAGTCAGCATGACGTCGGACCGCCCACCCCCTTCAGAGTCTGAAGGGGGTGGGCGGTCCTGCGTCATGTTGACTGACATGATTGTCAGAGGGACCAGGGGCAGCAGGCAGCACTGCAGCACAAGTGCGCATGAGTGGGGAAGGGCACCGAATTTTCGCGCCGTGCCCAGTCATGCGCACTTGTGTGTGCACTGGCTTGCGCATGCCCATTAGGAGAGCGAGGGTTGAGCAAAGGCTCAAACCTCGGTCTCCTAATGGGCAGGCGGGCGAGAGGTAACCGTGCCTAAGCCAATCCTGGCGCTGCCAGCAGCGCCAGGATTGGCTGAGAGGGGCTGTAGGCAGGGCCAAACGGAGTCGGACCCGAGGCGGCGCGGACGGCGGACCTCCTCAGAGTCAGGTAGGATTTTCTTTTTATTTCAAGAATCCCCCGGGCCCCCGGCACAATCCCCCCCCGCAAACCCCCGCGAGCTGCGTCTGTCTAAACTGCACAATATGTAATCCTGGATTCTAATCCCGGCGTCCCCACGTGTCCGAACGGTGTGATTCATGACCAATCTATTGTTTTACTTCACTCGGTTTCATTTTTCTTTCTCCTCCAGTTTAAGAGCACACTGAAGTAATTCAGTGCAGGGTGTGTGCTCTACAAAGCCTCGCCTATATATGGTTCATATAAAATAATAAAGCTTCACATTTAACAATTTTATAGGCTACATAGATAGAGGACATGACAGGCTGACATTTTACGTCGCTCGTGGCAACGTCATCATGGCATGGGGTAATCCTGAATGTTTAAAGTTAAAAAAAGTATTGCTGTAAATAAATGTCACTCAATTTAGTGATACGATTGTATGAACTTTATTGAAACACCAGGACAGGTTTCTTTTTTTCTTTTTTATTCTTTATCATATTTTTAATGACAATTGTTTTCCGATTTACATCTCTGGATGGTTCGGCTAGTGCTTTGTCTCTTCTCAAGGCTGTCACGCAGGCAGCATCGTGGTGTGCAGAAAGGGAGAACGAAGGCATGAGAGAGAGGTTGACAGGCCAAGTGAGAGAGGAAGGGGAGGGAAGAGAAGCCATGAATGGGATGGTGAGAAAGAGAGCGAGAGATCGGAGCAAGCAGTGAGCAATACACAGAAAGGGTTGGCAGTTAGTAAAAGGCAGGCACCGCATGACAAAAAGTGAGTGGGAGCCAACAAGAAAAGTCGGGGAAACTAGCACCAGGGTAGGGCACAGGCAGAAAGGCAGGTGTGCGGGATACGAATAAGCTAGAGCCTAGAGCGATAGAAATAAACAGATAGCGGTGGGGGAGAGAGAGGTGAGGAGAGGTAGAGGCGAGGATAAGCGGAAGCGTGTGCACCACACCAGGCTTGGCAGCTTTATCTCCCACCTTCGCGCCTAAGTGGTAAGCTAGCGTCCAGGTTATGTTACCTTTCATGTTAATTATGCTCGTGTGCAAGAGAGAGGAGTGGGAAGATCGACTGGGGGGTGTTGCGATGTGTTTCAAATAAAACCTGTTTATTTATATGGCGCATAAGGCGGATTGCAGGTTGTCTGTGCGCTTTGCAAAGCTCTAGAAATATGTCTATTTTTATCCTAAAAAACTGGCACATATTGGCTTGTCTTGGAAAGGATGAAAGGCAGAGTCACAGCACCGGACTCTAAGCCTGTGAACTGCAAGTTGCACACAGATCTTTGCAGCAGATGCCCTACCAGCTGTTGTGTTTTTTAAATTTATTTATTCAGTGAGGTTTGTTTCGTGTCAGAATGGCAGCCTTGCGGCTCGTTGCAGAGGTTGAACAGCAGCCAACAAGATCAGGGCATGGCACGGGGGTAACTCAAACGAAATCTAAGAGTGGCACGGAAAGGCAAACTGCTGCCAACTTGGCCCGCATGAACACTCTTTCTCCCGGCTACAGTGCAAGTGTTATTTATCAAGGGATGATGTGAGCCTTGCAAACAAAATGAAATAGGGGTTCCGGGCAGTCAGGTCGGCACATTTCATGCCTCGTCTTTGCACGGTACCTACATGTTGTATGTATCCCTGCTTTCTTCTTGATGCTATTGATTTAAGTCTTTTCTCGTTTTCGTTCTACTTCCCTCCATTGTTTGTTTTTTGATCCATTTTCCCAAAACGAAAGTCAGGTTTTGTGTCTAGCACTGGCCCACAAGGTTTGGTGTACAGCGTAGTTACACAAAAAAGTGTTGCCTCACTTTTCCTCGTGGACTAGCGCTGGACACCCCTGCATCTTAAATAAGTTAAATGTTATTCTCAGAGAGGCGACTCTGGTGCGAGCTGTTTTCGTTTGTGACCTAGCTGGGACTTTGTGGGCATCTGAGGGAGCCATCTCCCTGTGTTTTTGTTAACACCACTGTGACAAAACATGTTGAAAGAGCCCAGCCCCCATGGTCACAATTGTTTCAGTGCTGAAACGAATGTGGCCAGAAATGTGGGCTTGGGAGTCCTAGCATGAGCTGTCCTGCGGGCTATAAAGCCAAGATTTGATAAAGGTGCCCTTTGACAAATCGGAGTTGACCGAGATGCAGCTGGGATGAGGACGAGATAAAAGAAGTGGGCTGAGAGATGAAAAGGAAGAAGGAGATGTAGGAAAGGAATAGGGCAGCAGAGGCACAGAAGAAAAAATGTCAGTGAAAAAGTTGGCGACTGAGAAACGTAGATGAAGAAACAAAATGGAACATGATAGGGAGTGAGATGTTATAGGCAGAGTCACAGAGTGGGGAAAGGAGGAACCGCTGTTGGTGTAATATGGACAGAGAGTTAATAAAAGCGTAAGAGGAGAGAGAGAGGGAAAGGAAGAGTGGGAAGAAGTAGCCACGGATCAAGAAATGGAAAGGGCGGGAGCAAAGGGGAGTGCAAAGAGTGACAATGAAAGGAGGGGACAGGGAGTGCAGATGAGAGAGAGGTTCACAGAGAGGAGGGATGGACAGAGGGGAGTGCAAAGAGTGACAATGAGAGGAGATTGACAGGGATGGAGATGAGAGACAAGTTTACAGAGAGGAGAAAGGGACAGAGGGGAGGGGAACGAGTGTCAATGAGAGGGGGTGACAGATGCAGATGAGAGAGATTTGCAGGGAGGGACAAAGGAAAGTGGAAAGAGGTACAGCAAGGAGAGTCACAAGGATGGAGATAAAGAGCGTGTGATGAGGTTCATAAGGGCCAAATGAGAGTGGAAAGAATGGCAATGAGAGGAGAGTGACAGAGATGGAGGTCAGAGAGAGAGGTTCACAGAGAGGAGGGAAGGGCAAAAGGGAGTGGAAAGAGTGACAGCAAAGAGAGAGTGACACGGATGGAGATGAAGAGCGTGAGATGAGATTCATAAGGGCCAAATGAGAGTGGAAAGAGTGGCAATGAGAGGAGAGTGACAGAGAGAGAGGTTCACAGAGAGGAGGGGGAGGGCAAAGGGGAGTGAAAAGAGTGACAGCAAGGAGAGAGTGAAAGGATGAACATGAAAGAGGGTGCAATTCAGGCAGAGCTGTATGGGGGAAACAGGAGGTAGAAAGAGTGATGGGGGAGACCTAAAGGTGAGGGGGAAGTGCAGAGGGCAGCTGAGGAGAGGGTGGCAGAGATGGTGAAGGGTGTGAGACACAAACACACCAAAACACAGAAATGAGTGGGAGGCAGAAAAAGGAAGGTGGTCATTTTTGAACACAGAAAGAAACTCGACTTGCTGGGACAAGCACTCAGTATTTCCTCATCCAGCCCAGCGCGTCTCATGGAAGCTCCCAGAAAGGGGAAGGTGTGACCAGGGGTGCTTGTGAGGTGGCACCGGGCCCAGTATGTCTGGCTGCGGGTTTTGTGTTTGTCACTTTGTGAGTAAATCGAGTATTTCAACGTCTGCTTGCAGCTGCAGCAGTCTCTGTGTACTTTTTTGTGTACAGGTCTTTAAGCCTAAACAAATGTTTGTGACTCGTGCTTTATGTGTGTACTTGATAGTGTTTGAGTGTGTGTTTGTACTTGTGTTGGGGTGAAGTTGATGGATATAAGGATGTTGTTACAGATCCTGTCATAACACTTTCGCAAGTGCTTTATCAACCTTCCTGCTTCCTCAAATTTGCTTGAAAATGCTCCATTTATCCACTCTTTTTCAAAATTTTCTCGGGGGAGAACCCCCCAGTGCAGTACCATGATAACTTTACGCCCCACCACTTTCAAATGTCACCAGCCACCACTGTGTGTTGTGGTGCTAGCAGTGGAGTTGGAACAAGAGCCAGACGCAAGGTAAAAGTGGAGGGTCCAGTTGGTGGTTAGAGCGAACTGGCTGCCGGTATTCCAGGTGAAAGGCCTCTAAGCTCCTTGGGGCCTGAATGCACGCCAAAGAGAGCAGGCTGGGATCCAAAGAGCCGGAGCAAGGCTGCCTGGAACTCTTCAATCTGATACACAGTGCCTGAAGGGCCCAGAAACTCAGGTTGTGCCAGAACCAGCTGCGGAATCGGCTCCGAAGTCAGCTGACTTTGGGTGTGAGATCGAGATGGTTGGTGCCGCCCTCAAGCCTGTTCAGGTGAATGGAAGTGGCACAAGGGAGCAGAATCCCACATCAACGTCTTGTGTCTTTTACGCTTACCTAAGGACTTGGAGTGTGATGAAGACAGACTTCTGGAATGGCTCCAACTACTCTGGGATTGGACATAGAGCGGGACTTGGATTGGCTCCATCGCGCTTCTAATGCTTGGAGACAGAGTTTTGCCTCGGGTTTCCTGATGGCTTTGGGGCTCATCGACGTGCAGTCTCGCAAGCCTAGGAGTTGGGGCTTGACCACCGGCACACCTGATGGGGATCTGTCACAGACAATTGTTTTCGACACTCCCTACAGGGTTTAAAACCTGTCGTTTTAGAGGGTGATATTCATTACAGACTGTAGAATTTTAGTTGGGAAAATAGAGGTAAATGTCACCAAGAGACAAGAGGGAGCTTCGGATCGGCATCTGGAGGCGCAAAAGAAAGTGTGGGGAGTGGTACCTATATAGACCTGCATGTCAGTGTCAGTGCAGAGCCGCAAGGCCCCACCTTCTGGCACGTAGAGGTACTACTGAAACGTTTTCAGATCCAGTCTGACACCTGGGTAATATTCAAAAGGTGACTAATTTTGCAGCGAGAAGTCTCTATCTGAAACGTGGGCTCAGGAAAAATGATCGAGAGACATTGAAAACTTCCAGAAGAGAGAGGAAAAGAACGTCTCTATGTTTTAGGTCATCAGTGTCTAGGAACCTATGTTGACACCAGTGAAAAAGGAATCATGATAGCTCAACACCTCATGGTGTAGCTCATATTTCTGATAAATGCTCATGTCTAAAATAGGTCGCTCTCTTGAAGAGTTCTTAGATTGTCCAAGGCAGGAGAATATTGCAAGGAACAATTGTACTGACATTTACAAATGATACAAGCCGGGTTTCTTTACCTGCAATTAGCAGATACAGCTTTGAATCATTTAAAAGTAGAATTCAGATGGAGGGTTGTCAATTGATTTAAGTGGATATTTAAGTGTAACTTGTGGTATTGTAACAACCTGCAAAAGCAGTCCCTACTAGTGGGGGCACTGGTCTAATCTGGTGTTTGATATATTTTCAAGTGACCATCATGGAATGTTCATGGTGCTCTCCACATATGGTCCTTGATATCCTGCTTCGGATTGGAGAGGAGAGTACTGTATTTTGCTGCTCATTAAAACGGAACCCAAGTTCTGATTCTTTGATTGGTGATACAGCGATTTCTCATAATGGATTCATTCCAAATGAGGTAGGAAACCAATGCATGTTATTAAAAAAAAATTCTGAGATGGAGTTAAATAAAACAGATTACATTTACTGTTGTACAAAACAATGAAATCGAACAAAGTTCTATATGCCTTCTATTGCGGACATTCTCCGGTAAGTGCTTTAGTGCATGTAGTGACCCTGATGATATGCCGCAGGAAGATAATAAAGATTAGGGTATTGTGGTCCCCTCCAAGTAAGTCAATGCCAAGAATCAACTGCAGCAGGATGATGTGATTGCAGTGCCAAACACAGTCCAACATGTAAGACCGGGATCCTGAAGGTTCACTGAAAAGAGAAGCTGGTGCTAGGAAGACCTCCACACCACTGACTGATGAACTTCAGGACATCCTGGCACTCTGGGCTGTGACTTGTCTGAGGAGAAAAAGAGTTTAAGACTTCATTATCTTTTTCATTGTTTGTAAAGCTTGCTAAATTACAATATAAATCTATTAGTTCTTTCCTGCAATATTTAGCAGTCTTCCACTAATTTTCTTACGCATTTCACAAAACATTCAGGGTAGGTAGTTTGTTTCTCAGTGCATTCAATATTTAGGATTTAGGAGAAGAGCTGAAGTGCACGGAAGAGTGAGGCTGGTTACTAAGATTACCCACAATTTTGTAAGTAGGGATTCTGGGTAGAGCAGATGAGGCGGCAAACCAGGACTCAGTCAGGATTCCACAATTTGGCAATGTAAAGATCTGAACTCTTGGTTACAGATTTAGTGATCATTTAGACCATATTTCTAACAAAATAATTTTCATGTATTGTTTATAGCTGGTTGAGTCTAGTGAATGTTAAATTAATTACTGGAGAAGCATGACATGGTCAGACTCTAATAATAGAGGATGTTTTTCAGTTAAATGGTCAAAGGTTTTTTGGTTAGATTAATTGCTAACACAACCAGTGGCAGAGACAATGATTAGGAGGACTACAGCCAGAGGCCAGGCTGAGATAACAAAGCACTGTACAAAACTGGACCTGGTAGAGTCTAACCTTTACAAATGGTACCCAAAAGCATTTTTTTTTTAAAGTGAACTGAAAGGAAACGTTACTTACCTTCGATAACAATCTTTATGGTGGATACTCTATCTACCTGCAGATACCTCTCCTATTAACATCCCCAGGCGCAGACTTGTAATAATAGCTCTCCGATGCCGGCAGATGAAGGCGATTCCATTATGATGCAGAATCCTGATGATGTCACTGGGGTCATATAGCCTACTAGACTTGTGTCCTAATGGTAGTTCTGATCTAATTTTGCAGCGACTTTCAAGACATTTGAGAGAACTGAGCTTGTATATTAATGCACTGCATAATTAATTTTGTTAAATATTAAGACAATATATGTTTAATCAGTAATGGTTCCATCTTCACCAGAGGGGATGGCACTGAGGAATCTGCAGGGAGATAAAATATCCACCAGAAAGATCGTTACAGAAGGTAAGCAACTTTTAGTCTGAAGGATACTTCTACCTGCAGATGCCTCACCTTTGAAAAGATTCCCAAGCAATAACCTGTTGGAGGAGGGAGTGGAGAAAACGGTTTCTGTATCAGAATATTTTGAAGTATAGAGTGGTAAAAAATCCCATCAACAGTAGTGTTTGGCAAACGTATGCAGAGAAGACCATGTAGCGCCTCTGCATATGCCTGCTAAGGTTACCCATCTCACTAATGCCATTGCAGAATATTAGGTTCTGGTAGAATGAGCCCTTAAATCTTAAGGTGGATCTTTTCTAGTGAAGGCATAATAGATCTTGTACGCAGAATTATCCAACTAGAAATTGTGTGTTTTGTATCCTACTGTGAATCCTGCTTAATCAATAAACAGTTGATCATCTGATCTAATGTCCTCAGTACCGTTGATGTAATAATGTAAGTCCCTTTTAGGGTTTAATCTGTGTAGTCTCTCTCTTTAAAAAGATGCAGAGGAGGATAAAATGTTGGGAGTGTAATGGATTGTCCTAGATGACATGAGGACACAATCTTAGGCAGGAAAACAGCGTTAGTTTGCAGCACCAATTTACCTAGGAAGAAGCGCGTCAAAGGTGGAAGAACAAAAAGGGCTTGAAGCTCACTAACACGTCAAGCTGAAGTGGTGGATACCCAGAAAAACTGTTTTAAGAGCTAGCAGTCTCAGTTGACAATTGTGTAAGGGTTCAAAAGGAGTTCCCATAAGAAATGTTAGAACTAGATTAAGATCCCATTGTGGCATAATGAAAAGTATCGGCAGATACATGTTGATCAAACCTTTCAGAAATCTTGACACAACTGGATATTTGAACAGGGAAGGTTGGTCTGGTAGACATACAAATGCTGATAAGGCTGAAAGATAACCCTTGACACTAGCTACTGCGCAGCCTTGTTGAACTAAGGACAGCACAAACTAGAGAACATTAGAGAGGAAACCTTTCGGAGGATCTATCCCTAAACCCGCGCACCAGGAATTTTATTTTCCATTTCCCTGAATATACAGATTTCTTAGAAGGGGGATGTGCAGAAAGTATCATGTCTAACACTTCTGGCGGAAACTGAAAGGTGCTCCACTCAATCTCCACGCATTATGGTGTAGACTCTGAAGATTGGGATGCAGAATCTGTCATCCCGATTGAGACAACAGATTCTCTCTGAGCAGTAGAAAAAGAGGGCTGTTACAGTGAGGTGCTGTGAGAAAGTGCCCTCTTCCTGCATGGTGGCCCCCACTTTTTGCTGAATTGCTGATGTGCTTTGACTGAGTGTGTCCTGGGCTCCTGCTAATCAGGTACCCAGGGCCTATGTTCTTTCCCTAAAACTGCATTAAAGCCTAAACCCAATTGGCATCTCTGGCCACAGGTCAGCCCCTGGTAAATGGTACCACAGGTACCCAGGGAACTGTGACCAGAGAAGGCCTCTAAGGGCTGCAGCACTTATTGTGCCACCCTTAGAGGCCCTGTACCTTACATACACACACTGCCTTTGCAGGCTGCGTGTTTTGGTGCAGAACAAAGTGAAGAGTCGACATGGCACACATCTATGTGTGCCATGCCTACAACCCACTGCCCTGGCATAGATCAGTCACCCCTCTAGCTGGGTGCACTATACCAGTGGTGAGGGTACAGGTGCATGAGCCCTGTACCCCTATAGTATCTAAGTCCATTCTTAGACATTGTAAGGGCAGTGCTGCCATTAAGAGTATATGGTGCTGGGAGTTTGTCATTACGAACTCCACAGCACCATAATGGCTACACTGAAAACTGAGAAGTTTGGTATCAAACTTCTCAGCACATTAAACCCATACTGATGCCAGTGTGGGATTTAATGAAAAATGCACACAGAGGACATCTTAGAGATGCTCCCTGAAAAACGACCTACCACTAGTGTCCAGGCTGAGTGGCTGCTTTCAGCTGCCACCACCAGACATGTTTCTGGACCCCTGGGTCGAGAGCCTGCTGCTCTCTGGGGCCTGAAACAATGCACATCCTGGGACGAGGTGTCAAGCCTCCTCCCCCAGGATGGGCAGGGTTCACGAAGGGAAGCTTCAAAGGCTTGCTGCTTTTGTGAGCTTCCCCAGGCCACTTGCTGCTCTCAACAACTGGTCCCCACTGTTTCTGACCCCCACTTTGGGCGGGAGACCCGGCGGGAAAAACAAGTGAGGAAGAGAGGTGTGCCCACCTCTGTCAACTCCACCCCTCAGGTGGGGGAGGCGAGGTGAAGCACAACTCTCAGTCCACGCCATCTTGAAGATGGGGGGACTCAGCCAACCAGGGACAGGCTCATGCCCCCTCCCACTGGAGGGTGGCATAATAGTGGGTGTACCCACCCCGGGGAAGGGACCCATTGGTCCCTGCCTTTTACCTACCTGTAACGCCCCTAAATCTAGTATTTAGGGGCACCCCTGAACCTTGCTTCCTCAGACAAGAACCTGCAACAACAAGAAGAAGAAGGACCGAACAGCCGTGCAGCAACTAACAAGAGGAAGGCGCCCACTGACTTGGCCCCAGCCCTATCGGCCTGTCTCCCCCTCGAACCTACTCCTGCGAAATCCCAGTGTGTCCTGCAGCCAGCAACCTCGAAAACCCCGGAGGACCTGCCTGCCTTCAACTACAAAGACTCTGTCTCCTGTGAACACCGGATTTGTTCATCTGCAACCTCTGGCTCCGGCCGGACACCGCGGATCCGCCCCACTCTGCACCCGCCGTGCACGGCCCGAGCTCGAGTGGGCAAACACCACGAGGAGGTCACCCCGGCGATCCTGACCCGAGATCCGGCGGACCCTGACCTGCCTCAAGCCTCCAGCCGACGCCTGCAGCCTAAAACCAGAAGGCCCCCCAACCGCGACCAGGAGCAGGTAAGAAGATCCGACCCCAAAAGGCACCCCTGCACCAGATGCCCCATGGCCTTGTGTGCCCAAACCGACGGTGCCTAACCAACCCCTAACTTCCCAACTTACCTCTCGAAGTGGTGGTCGCACCCAGAAGACCTTCGTCCCTGAGCCTGCAGTGCCTTTGCAAACCGGAGGTTCCCCATTGAAACCAACAGGGCGCCCGACGTCGAAACAGCACCCTGCACCCGGCCGCCCTAGTGCCGCTGAGGATGCACCTTTGGTGCTACTTTGTTTCCCCATTTGCCCTGAGCTAAAGTCCAGGACCTTTGCTCCCACAACCCAGTGGCCTGCTTGCCAGCAGCCACCAACCGGAGGCCCCCTATCCCCCATTGAATAACTTTGGGCCTCAGCACTCTGCACCCGGCCGCCCTAGTGCCGCTGAGGGTGTAACAAGAGTGCATCCTTGACCCTGGGGAACCCTTGTTCTAACCCCAGAAGCTCAACTCCAAAGACCGATTACTTGCCTGGTAACCATTAACTTTATTTCTCTCCATAGGAACCTATTGACTGTTTTTCTCTGAAAAATGTTCTAAGTGTGGAGTTGATTTGTATGGAAACCTGAAAAATAACAATTGTGCAAAACTGACTTTACTTACCTTTTCTCTAGGAAATGTCCTAGTGTGATATCTAGGCATATCACACTGAGTAGAAAAAGTAATCTTAAAAGTAATCTCAAAAGTAACGTAAAAGTAACTTACCTGTAATTCTCATTGCAAAATTGATACAAAGTATATGTACAGCATTTCACAGTATTGCATTACCAGTAATTCAAACTGTAACCATTTCAAAGTACATTTACAATTGCATTTCAAACTGTATATTTACTGCAAAGTATTTATCAACTTACCTGAGCCAGGCTTGCTTGGTTCTAGAAAATAAAATAACTAAAAGAATATTTTTATACAAAAAACAATTGGTCTGAAGTTCAGTCTTTGAGTGTGTGAATTCATTTGCTGAATGAGTGTGCACAATAAATGCTTAACACTGTCCTCTGATACTGCCTTACTGCTCGACCACACTACCACAAATGGAGAGTAAGGTTCTATCTAACTTTACCTCTGCCTACCTTTGGGGATCCCCTGGACTCTGTGCACACTATACCTCGCTTTGGTATAGTATATACAGAGCCAGCTTTCTACAGGTGCCATAGGTTTGTGCACCACACGCTCCTCAGCAATCAGGAGCAATTAGAGTGACTTGAGCCTGGTCTTGCTAAATCTTCCTCAGAACTCGAGTAATCAAGAGTAAGGGAGTAAATGTGCAGTGAAGTGGAAATTTCCAAATCAACAGCAGTGCATCCCCAATGCTCCCTGCAACGGATACTGGGAGTTGCAGAATTTGGGAAATGAGAGTAGCTCTGAGTTACGAGTAGGTCCAACTGAAGTGTGCCGTGAGGTGTGAAGAGGTCTTGGACTACCTCTGGATGAAGATGCCACTTGTGGTCGGCCAAACAACGCCAACTGAAGCTGTCAGTTCTGGTGTTCACGGATCTTGCCAAATGATTGCCTCCCAGCCACAGACCACACTTATGTGCCCATTACCATAGCTCAGGGATCTCAACAGAGAGCCAGAGACCCCACTCCCCCTTGCTTGTTTAGGTACCACACAGTAGTGGTGTTGTTGGTAAAGCTCTGAATTGACTGACCTTCAAGGGAAGGGAGAAAGGCCTTGAGCACCAACTGGATAGCCCTCAATTCTAGCAGGTTAATGTGTGACCTCTGCTCTTCTGGTCCTCCAGATGCGCACACGAAGGTGGAGGAGTCCGTTACTACTGTGCTCACCACTGAAGGGTCTTCCACCAATGAGATTTTCCTCTTTTTCCCCACCAACCTGACTCCACTACAGTGTCCCTGAGGATCGTAATGGGTTCCATCAAATCTCCCTGATGTTCGAACCACCGTCTGCGGAGGCCCCACTGAAAAGCCTCATGTGCCAGCATGCATGAGTAACTAGGAGGATGCAAGAATCAAACAGACCAAGCAAATGTAGGACCTTTCAGGACTAGAACTTGAACTCCCAGCTGGAACATCCGGAGCGTATCCTAAATGTTTTGGATCCTTTGTGGAGGAGGGAAGGCTCGAAGCCTGGTGATAGTCAGAACTGCCCCAATGTACAGTAGGTGTTGTGAAGGCTCTAGATGAGATCTGGGATGACTGATAGAAAGTACCAAGTCGTACAGCAGTGAAGCTCTCGCGAGGAGATGGCACACACCAACACGGGCGAACTGGCTTCGATGAGCAAGTCACCTAGATCTGGGTATATTGCTATTCCTATCATCTGAGATGTACAGCTACCACCTCAATCACCTTTGTAAACTCGACGTGCCAAAGTCAACCCAAAAGAAGTACTATAGTTGGTAATGGATAGAATCCACTACAAAACACAAGTATTTCCTGTGGGCCTGTGGGATCTGAATACAAAAATACACGTCCTGCAGGTCTGTCAACACCATCCAGTCTTTTGCTTCGAACTCCAATAATATAGGAGCTAGGGGCAGCATCCTGAATTTATCCTTTCTTAGAAATTAGTTCAGGAACATGAGGTCAAGGATCGGATGAACACTGCTGTACTTCTTGGGGATCTGGAGAATTGCACCTCTACCCTATTTTCTGCACTAGAACTTCCTCAATTACTTTCTGCAACAGGATTTCCACTTGTTGCTGCAAGATCTGCTGGTGTTCTAAGGAAGGAGGAGGGAGACAACAGGGTAGGGGTGCTCTTGGAAGGGTGGGGTATACCCCTTTTCTATGATCTTTAGGACTGAGTGGTCCAAAGAAATGGCCTTCTAGGCCTATAGAAAAAGGAAAATCCTTCCTCCCACCTGCACAACATGCTCCTTCACAGTCAGACTACTGCTACGTCCCTAGTGGTGCTTGGGAAGATAAAGAGGAAGAAGTTAATTGCAGCTGTCTGACTCGTTTTTCCCCCCTTCCTCTGGATTGTGGAATGAAAGGATCTTGCTGCTCTTGTTGGCCTTTGGATTGTTGCCCTTGTTTAGAAAAGCCTCTTGCAAAAGATTGGGGCTTTTTGAAAGGACTAAATGATCCAGACAACTGCAGTCCTAAAGACCTACCTGTTGCTCTGCCCGCTTTAAATCTTTCCAATGCAGTCTGTGCTTTCTGTCCAAAAACGTGGATTCCTATCAAATGACATATCCATTAAAATATTCTGAACATCTGAGAAGAGCCCTGTAGAACTGAGCCAGGCTCCTCAGAGTTACAGAGAAACCCATGGCTCTAGCAAGAGGGTCAGCGGTATCCAAACCAGTATTTATTATGTGTTTAGATGCATCATGTCCGTTCTTAACTATTTCAATGAAATGGTCTTCTAGATGGTCTGGTAAATTGGGTGCCACCAAAGTTGTAAAGTTCAGAGTACATGCGTGTAATGACCCAGAAGACAGTCTACTTTAATAGACCTGAGGGCAAGACTTCCTGCTGAAAATGCCTTTTCTACCCGTTGTTTGCATTTTTTATGATTGGGTGCATCGGAAATGCACCTGGATTAAGTCTTGAGGTGGATCAACTTTGAACCATCAACCTTTGAATGAATAAATGAAGGACCAACTTATAAAGCGCAAAACAAATGCCCAAAGACGTCAAGGCGCTAAAGCGGTTCCACTGCCGGGAGGGCAGGAGCATTAACCCTCAGTAAGAAACAGTTACAAGGCAAAGAGCCAGGTCTTCAAGGACTTACGAAAAGAAAGATGTGACTCAAGACAGGAGAGTGATACGGGGAGTGTTCCAAAGCTTAGAGGCTGCTACAGCAAAGGCTCTTCCTCCCCATCTTGCCCTCCTAAACCTGGGGACAACCACCCGATTTTTATCAGCGGAGCGCAGTTGTCTAGTGGGGACATAAAGTTGGAAGAGGTGTCTGATTCCATCCGGGCCCGAATTATGAAGTGCCTTATAAACAATGCATAGGGCCTTGAACAGGATTAGTTTCTCATCTGGGAGCCAATGCAAATTCCGAATAGCAGCAGAAACTGAATGAAATTTCAGAAAGTCCAAGACAGGTCTTGCTGCCGCATTCTGAACAAGTTGCGGTTTACTAATAGAGGCCTTTCTTATGTCTAGGTAAAGTGCATTACAATAATCCATTTTGGATAAAATCAATGCCACAGCCGCTTGTTTCCGCGTGGGGAGAGAAAGAAACAGAAATATCTTCCTAAGGGTCCTTATAACCCAGAAGCAGGATGAAACAGTCCTATTAACCTGGAGATTGAAGGACAGCTTGTTGTCAACTAGGACACCAAGATTCTTTGCCGAGGCGACAGGACAAAGACATGGTCCAAGCGTTTCTGGCCACCATGAATGGGTCCAGATAGATTGTTGGCTACCAAACACCAGAACCTCCATTTTGTCTACCATCCACTATGCCAAATCCTTCATGCAGTTATTAAAGTTGGGAGCTGAGGCCTCTATATCTTATGTGATGGACACAATTAATTGTGCATTATCCACATAGGATATTGCCTCCAGCCCAAATGATCTAATCAGCATAGCCAACGGGGAAACATATACATTAAACAATGTGGGGCTCAAGGAAGAGCCCTGTGGGACTCCACAAAAAGTGAAAGTGGGGTCAGAGTAGAATTGGTCCATCTTTACTTTCTGTGACCTATCTGTCAGAATGAGGACAGGAGCTTCAAAGCAGAATCTGTCACCCCGACTTCCTGAAGGCGGTCAATCAACCTTGTTGGAGAGATGGTATCTGGTACCTTTCTGTTGATGGGTTCATCAATAACAAAACCATATCACCTGGAGCTGGTCTACATCTACAAGAAATAGCTCTGTGAACAACTAGAGCTGTTAAAGGTTTGGACCACAGCTCCTTCAATGTTTCAATCAATGCTTCATTAAATGGAAGCAGTGGTTTGCAGAAGGAAGAAGTCAATTTCAGGACTTCTCCCGTTTTCCTCAGTACTAAGTGAAATGAAGTAATCTCAGGTGAAGCAGGATCTGGCGATGGATCAACCACATCGGGAGGCGTATCTAGACCACTTGCCTCCTCCATTGTATCAGATGATGGATCGTCAACATAGTCTGCTTGCTGATCGTCTGAATCCATGTCCTGACAAGATCGTTTTTGAAGCTTCCCTCCAGGACCTGCGTCTTTTCACATTTAGAAAGGTGTCTGACACTACCTGCAAAGTTGTAGACTGTGCTGATAACAATGTTGTACACGGCGCGCCAGAGTCAGATTAGAAGAACAAGTTACTTACCTTCGGTAACGTATTACCTGGTAGAGACACAGTTTAGCCCAGACTCCTTACCTTTTGAATTCTCCCCAGGCGTCAGACTGGATCTGGAAATTCTTCAGCAGTACCTCTGTGCGCCAGAGGATGGCGTCGTATGGCTCTGTGATGACATCGACTCCGGTTGTGACGTCAGTGGAGCCATATATGTCCCCTCCCGGCGGCAGATGTCAGTTTTTCTGTGAAACCTTCTGTTCCAGAATGGGGAGCCACTACAGAAACTGGCTGTGGAAACAGTGTGCCAAAAAGATCAAAAAATCCTTGAAACAAAAATTAGAACGTAAGAATAAATGGTATGATAATACCCGACAAAGACTCTAAGGAAAAGACCTTAAATGTATTGACGAAGCACAAGCTACAAGAAACCCTGAGCACTGGTGTATAAACATCTTTGCAAAGGAAACACCTCTCACTCTACCTATCACTCACCAATGGAAATGAATGGTATGGTAATACCAAGACAAGACCAAATTGTTTGTTGAGTCATACCACTGCATGAGACAGTGATCACCAGTGTACATAATCAGTACTAAAAGGGGGTTAACCCCTACATCATAGGTGGTTCACATAGTGGGAAGGATGGGCAGGGCGTTAAGGAATCTGCGGCTGTGTCTCTACCAGATAATACGTTACCGAAGGTAACTAACTTGTTCATTTGATAGAGAAATCTAGCCGCAGATTCCTTAACTTTTGAATTAAATACCGTAGCTATTCCCACCCAAAGAGGGTCTGCGAACGGATCCTACAAAAGTTCTCAACGAGAACCAGCCAGTCGCAATCAACAGTCGACCAGATATGTGTAGGAACTAGATGAAAAAGAGCTTGGGCTCTTTATAAAAACAGTGGCAACCACCATGGAGAATGTAAATAAGAAACAGCTCCCCAGGCACGGGAAAAACCAAGCCTTAAGGGAAGTATGATAATATCCTATAAAAAGACATCTGACAACAGTCAGACATTAGCATTTAACCCCAAGGGTAAGTGAACTCCAGACCCAGAAGGGCCAAAGGCAAAACAATGCCATGTACACCACATTTTCTACCACAGTAAAGACATTCTTGAAGGAAACCTGTCCCTACAAAATCCGAAAAGGACTTCCAAGACCCATTCCATTAACATCAAGATGAATAAACCCATTCATCACAAAGTCTTGAGGATCAATTCATGAAGTAGGAAAGATGACTTACAACCCAGGTAAGGAATAACCAAGTCTTAATCCATTCCTGGAATAATGACCACCCGAAGGTTTACATAACGCATAAGTCTTGTAGAGATGGAAAGACAATCAAATAGAAATGAACCTGTAGAACAAGTTACTTACCTTCGGTAACGATATATCTGTAGGAGACATAGATTAGTTATAGATTCCTTACCTTAGAATTACCCCGAGGCGTCAGACTGGATCCGGAAAGTTTTTCGTCAGCAGTACCCCTGCGCGTCGAAAGATGGCGCCGGTCGGCTCCGCGTTCGTCGTGGTCGCCGGGATGACGTCGCGGTAGCTACTTAGACGCCGCCCTTGCGCGCTGACGTCAGTTCTGTACACAACTTTCCACGCCAGAAGCGCAGAGCCATGTAAGACACTGACCACTGGTGCACAAAACTAGGGCCCTGAAAGGGAGTCCTTAACCCTAGAAATCAGTTCGCAGAACGGGGAGGATGGGTGGGGCGGTAAGGAATCTATAACTAATCTATGTCTCTTACAGATATATCGTTACCGAAGGTAAGTAACTTGTTCATCTGAAAGAGACAATTAGTTATAGATTCCTTACCTTAGAATAGATACCCCAGCAATAACAACCCCGGAGGTGGGTCTGCGAACCAAGTTCACACCAGAAAGTCCTGGAGTACAGAACGGCCAAAGAAGCCGCGTCTCCGGACTTGGCTGTCCAGGCAGTAGTGTTTTGTGAACATGTGCAGCGATGCCCACGTAGCTGCCTGACAGATGTCATTAAGGGGGACTCCACATCCCAAAGCAGTGGTAGCTGCCGACACCCTGGTGGAATGAGCACGTAACTCCACTGGAGGCTCCTTCTTTGCCAAGGAATAGCAAGCTTTGATGCACAAAACAACTCATCTAGAAATGGTCCGTTTGTGCTCGGCCCGACCTTTTTGGCGCCCACGTAGCCAACAAAGAGCTGGTCATCCACCCGGAATTGCTTTGTGCGATCCAAATAAAATGAAAGCACACGTTTTGGATCCAGACGGTGGAGCCTCTCCTCTTCTTTGGAAGGATGCGGAGGCGGAAAGAAGGTGGGCAAAGTGATGGTCTGTCCAATGTGGAAAGAAGTAACCACTTTGGGAAGGAAGGAAGGACGAGTTCGAAGGACAACCTTGTCCGGATGAACAGCCAGAAAAGGAGGTTTAGAAGAAAGAGCTTGGAGCTCATTCACCCTGGCCGCAGAGGTGATGGCCACCAGAAAGGCAGTTTTTAAAGTCAGAAGCCGGAGAGGACAGTTATGTAGCGGCTTAAAGGGAGCACACATAAGATACGTAAGAACCAAGTTCAAGTCCCACTGAGGCATTACGAAGGGAACAGGAGGAAAAAGATGAGTAATACCCTTAAGGAAGCGATTTACAACAGGGGACTTGAAAAGAGAAGGCTGATCAGGAAGCCTAAGAAAGGCTGAAATGGCCGAGAGGTAGCCCTTTAGAGTGCCCAGAGCAGAGCCCTGCTGGGCCAAAGAAAGGAAGAACAAGAGAATCTCAGAAAGAGGGGCGGAAAGGGGATCCACAGCCTTTGCTGTGCACCATGCCACAAATTTGTTCCATCTGCAGGCGTATACCGTTTTAGTGGAGGGACGCCTTGCTGCCAAGATAACATCACAGACTTCGGGAGGAAGGTCGAAAGCTGTCAACTGTCGCCGCTCAATCTCCACGCAAGGAGGTGGAGGGTGGAGGACTGTCCCCTGCTGCTGCGACAGAAGATCCTCCCGAAGAGGCAGTCGGATCGGAGGATCGAGGGCCATGTGTAATAGCTCGGGATACCAAACTCTTCGTGCCCAATCCGGAGCCACAAGAATGACTTGGGCCCGGTCACGCCTGATCTTCTTCAGCACTCTGGACAGAAGTGGTATAGGCGGAAAGGCGTATAGAAGACTGCAACTCTACTCGCGACAAAAAGCGTCGCCTAGCGAGTGCCGCCTTGAAAATTCCAACGTGCAGAATTGCTGGTATTGCGCGTTCTCTTCGGTGGCGAATAGATCTAACCAAGGCTCTCCCCACTGCTGAAAGAGACCTTGCACCACCTCCGAGTGAAGACGCCATTCGTGATCCATCATGCACCTGCGGCTGAGTTTGTCCGTCCTGGCGTTCAGAGAACCTGCCAGGTGTTGAACCACCAGGGATATGCCCTGATGTTCCAGCCATGTCCAGAGACGGAGAGCCTCTTGACATAGGGTCCACGACCCCACCCCGCCTTGTTTGTTGCAGTACCACATGGCAGTGGTGTTGTCCGTGAACACCTGCACTACTCTTCCCCGGACAGAGGGAAGGAATGCTTTGAGTGCAAGACGAATCGCCCGAAGCTCCAGAAGGATGATGTGGAGCCCGGATTCCGCCAGAGGCCTCTGATCTCCGCCTCCCCCATGTGGCCGCCCCATCCCAGAAGTGATGCATCAGTCACCACTGTGAACTCTGGATGGGGAAGGGAGAGGGATCTGCTGTTGACCCAATCTTGGTTCGTTAGCCACCACTGCAATTGGTGTGCAGTGCCCATCCGAGATCTGGACGCAATCGGACAGGTTCCCCTGATGTTGTGCCCAATGGAACTTCAGGTCCCAATGCAGAGCCCGCATATGCCATCTGGCATGGTCCACCAGCAGGATGCTGACGCTCGAACTGTTATAAAAGATTTGCGAGTCTTTATCGGCACATACGCAGTTGGCATGTTACATTCTGACCGTGGTCCGGCGTTTAGCTTTCGGGCTTACAAAGAGGCCATGGAAGGAATGGGCGTAGCATTGCGGTACTCCTCTCCGTACCATCCCGAGGGAAATTCTGTTGTGGAGAGGAAAAACCGAGACTTAAAGCAATCTTTAACAGCTAGGGTATTAGGCAAGGGCGGTAGATGGGTCGATCACCTTTATGGGGTACAGCGCGCGCTCAATAATCAGCCAAGAAGCTCTCTAGGAGGTGTCACTCCTTCTGAGGTCCTATTTGGGACAAGAATGTGGGTACCTGATCTTGATTGTGAAGGCACAGTGGCGGATGAAAAACCATTTGATATCCATGATCGTGTGGCTGTTTTACAGGATCTAAATGAATCCAGAACACAACAAAGTAACGTGCTCCAGAAACAGACCGCCACTGAGGAAGTCAAGGCAGTAACGGCAAGACCTATCTGGATCCCAAAACTCGGGGATCTAGTCAGAGAGAAGATTGCTGACAAGAAAGAATTTGGGCCATACTACAGAAAGCCTGTACCGGCACAAGAACTGTACTTCTGCCGCCTCTTGCCGGAAAAAAGGAGAAAAGATTTGTCTCAATTGACTTAATCAAACCACACTATGTGGCCGATACTAAACAGTAGGCCTCGTGGACTCCACAGTAGCAGACGCCCTCCTCTCGCTACAATCCAAGAAGTCCAAACAGAAAGACTCATCTCGTTTGAAGAGCCACCTGTACGGAATGAAGGACTGAGCAACAATGCTATGGAACTTGTTCCACTCCAACAAGAAATTCATCTTCAAAATGAAAATCAACTTAACAGCCAAGTTGCAATCAGACCTAATACAGACATCTACGTCAATGTGCCTCGCCAAGAGAACACAGCGATTTCAACAAATCCCGATGCAATTCCAACAATTGATCGAACTGCTTCTGGCTATTTCATGAACTTTGATACGTTTTCACTGGATCCAAGCGAACCGGAAACGACGCCAGCCAAAAAATCACTCCAACAGAAACTCATTGACTTTTTGAACTTTTTTAGAAAGACTTACCTGGTGTCACCTTGGATAGAACTATGGTATATCACTGGGATTTTATTTTTCATTTTCTGGCTAGGTTTAATAATAACTTTTAGTATGCTTATTAATGAACGATACCTCCAACCAAGCTCTACAGCCCAAAGAGTCAATTTGATTTTAAAACCACACCAGTCTTCACATCGTGAACCAAGAGACTTGTCTTCAGTGAATATTACAGCAGTTCTTATACCGGACGGTATAGTTTGGGATAAGGTTGATTATGATATATTAGGTCCGACTGAACCTTTAAAGCTAAAACATGCATTTAAAATTTCTTTAAGTGATTTCATTACCTCCAGTACATTTTCTGATGATTGGGACACTGAAACTGTAAATGCTATGATGTCTGATTTAGAAAAAACTGCAGCATTTCCGAACAATGAAATGTTAGAAGGTACTTCAGACTATGATGCATTGTACTGTTACCAACATTTTGGTGATCATTTCTTACACAAGTCTATAACACCTAGAAATGTATTTGAATACCACCAGTGGGAACACTGCCCAACACCTCCAAAAGGTAGTTCACAAGCATTTGCACAGAAATTCACATATTTCTCAGGGTTTAACACATCCGACCCCAAGTCATTTTATTATAAAGTGGAGAAAAATTCAGCTCAGAAAATTATGTTAACAAACACCAAACATATTTACTCTGCATCCTTTCTGAACCAGTTGTCTAAACAGGGTTTCGATCTATGGAAAGACATAATAGATTCCAAATCAATCTGGGGTTCTAGGGACTGGCAAGTCCAGGGAATAGAAGCACTTTTAGAGCATGCATCATTCCGCAGCAGATTTTATTTCTGAACGAAACTGTGCAACAGACATCCTGTCTTGGATTAGCCAAAGGCAAGGAAATGAATACACAGGGGTTTCCAACACCATCACAGATGGGTGGGGGGCAGAATTCAACTACACAAGGGGTAGGATTAAATGACATTTTTCAGTACAACAGATCAGATCCTGATTGGACAGAATGGCTGGTTTGGCCAATTGACACAAACAAATGTCAACAGAGATTTATGAATACAACCGCAGGGTTTAGTATCCATAGGCCAGACCCACGCTACATACAAAGACAACACCCAGGGGTAGTGACATCGTATAGTGTTGGGAAGTTGTGCCTTGATTGGCTAGAGACCTCAACACTGACAGAAGTAAAGCACCACTTGACCTTACTCACACCCGACATGGATTTTAGAGATTTTCTACTAGGACCCAAGAAACAACGTCAGAAACGTTTCATATATGCAGGCCTTTATGCCTACTACAATGAAAACTGGAAAATATCCCAACAAGAGGCCGCAGAAAGGATACGAGAGATAGACCGTATTAACTTAGAAAAGGCATTAGCAGTAGTGGATAACGGGTTAACTACTTTGACCTCCAGGATTTACTCCTTAGGCAACATTGTGTCCTCGGCGATCGACATATTAGAACAAGATCTGGCCTTGTTACAACACGGGCAATCTCAGCTACGTTCTATTATGATGTTAAGCTGGACGCTGCAACCTTTGCGCAGGCTATGTGCCATGGCGTTTTATAAACACCACGTCTCTGTTTTCAGAATACAATCTAACTGATAAAGAGACAGAAATGGCACAAGGGGAGCCAAATATACAATGCTGCTTATTGAGAAACTGGAAAGGTTACCATTCACTGGAGCCGAATCACCATCAACAGAATGGCTCATTCATGGCCAAATCACTCTGCCGGTCACTACTTTTCAGTTTCAATATTGCCTTGAGCAAAGGCAGGCAGGCAAATATGTAAAAATGGGTAAGGGATACATCAAGGAAACTTGGGAGTTACCATATCGATGCCGGAATGGGGATCGAGAAGTGTATCTGAGTGGTACAAACTGCAAGAACGCTTTGAGCGGTTCTCTCATGTGTCAGGATATTTCTCTACACGGAGCCTGCAGTGGTTCAGTGGCGAACTTATCTTGTCACGTCAGGGACCCCAGCGGCCATGATCACACCAGTTTTCCAGCTGCTCTCGAATGGGAGTTACTTAATGCTAAATGATCAAGGTTGTTGTGGGATGCTTCCGGGCGTCGCATATCTAGTAACTGTTAACTCCAGGGTTACTTGCTGTATGCAAGTATTGTTTCCGCCACTGAACACAGTCAGGGAGGCGCCGTTATGGCCTTCGCTGAATGTTTCTTTTATACAGTTTGATACTCTGAGTAGATTGAAAGCCATGCTTTTACAGCAACCCGTGCCCTTAACCTCCGCTCGAGAAACCTATGAACTTCTAGTTGCAAGGACCTCGACTGAGATACAGGCACTCATACGTACAAACTGCCGAAATGGTGGGACGCATCTTCAATATGTCTGATACGAGCGGAATTGTATACCTATTTAAGACCATAGGGTCCGGACTGTTAAGCACCTTTCAGACAGTCCTCGGAGTAATCCCAAATTTTATACACTCCGTGTTGGGAAGCGTATTTGGAGGATTCCCGCTCATCCTGTTCCTAATTGCAGGAATCCTGATTGTTATATTGCTGCTATGCAATGGACGGCCCACTTCCCGAGGGAATGGTGAACACGCTCCTGGAGCGGAAATACCGTGAACGCATGGTACAACTTCTGGGCATTTCCTGCCTGCGAGAACTCAATCCCTCCTGGTTTCTATCATTTAGACCAGTCTGGATAGACTGCATCTTACCTGTGCTTCGATGCCTGTTCTGCGGAGAAGAATGCACGTTGGATCTTTGTCTAACTTTTCCATCAGATGCGCCTCCGGACACAGATGCAATGCTGGACCCCATAAAGGCCCACGCTCTGTGTTGTCCTCAGCGGCTTCCGATTCTGATGAATGCATTCCTGGAGAATCCACAGGTGCCGTTCGCTCGTGCTGGGTTAGGTGACTCCTCCACAGGCACCCAGGTAACAACTGCCGCACAAGCTGCCGCAGCACCGCCTGCTGGCAGTACTACATTCCATCTATGTGCGATCGACGTTCTCTGTGAGGCGTTGGATTTGTCATCTACAGCAGCTGACACCGATAATATTGAGCTTCCCAGCCAGGACGCGCAATCTTGAATTGGCTCATCGTGTCCTGGGAAAGAATTCTGCTTCTTCACTCGTTTCAAAATAAACGATCTAAATTTGGAACATTTTCTTACATTGACACTTTCGCTTGCGAAAAGCATAGCCTTCTCCTGCTTATGGTGATACAACTTCTATAGAGAGACTTTAAGTGGCAACTAGAAAAAGCTGAATTTGAACATTTTTCTTTTTTTTAAAGCATTAAACTTTTTAAACGATTTTTTACAACCATGTTTTTACCTGCTTTTAAACAAAAAGTTTTTAAATTGTCCAGATTTTAAGTATGGTCATTTATTATCCCGTTCGGAAGAGGAGTGGGTGTTATATCCCGCATAGGTGCCCCAATGTAGACCCGTTCGTACATGCCCTAAAATGGACGTATTCATATTTACCCTAATATGGTCATATTCGTACTTGCCCAATTATGGTCATGGCCGCATATGCCCAATTATGGTCACAACTGTACATGTTCTATTATGGTATGATTCCTTATATAGGCATGATCTTTCACCTACATTGGTCCCAGCTAGCACACAACGAGCTCTGAGGGCTGAACGTTATCTATCCTGTGATTTTGAATGCAGCAGGGTTCTTCCAAACACAGGCCCACACTGTACTCATTAATTATGCATGGCTTTCTAAGAATACACCACCGGCATAATATGTATGTACAAAGTTCACACCTGACGTCTTCCTCATGTCCAATACAAACCATACTGAGGACCAAGACTCTTTAGGGTATAAATACACCACATCTTGCCCCGGTAAAGCAGAGGGAACCGAGACTTCCATGCTGACACACTGACCAGAGACGCTGAGGCTCCTGCATGCAGTCGCTCAAGCTGACAGTGGTCTGACACAACCCGGATGGGGTGTCCAACTCGAGACCAGGACGGGGTCCCACACTCTCTCTATTCAGGTATGGGGGTTCGACTGAATCCTAGGAGGATTCTTGGCTCTTAGCTTCTAAGACCTACACACATATGCTAGGTACACACAGGTACATCTAGGTAGGCATCGTAGGAGTACGCGCACTTGCATAATGCTTTTATATTCATGTATGTATCCATGATTATCGCAATATGGTAGAACTGTTCTATCCCTTTGCTTTTATTGTACTGCTGATAATATATCTCTGCTATTGTCTGCTGGTTACCGCAGCACATATATTTTACACTAGAATAACAACTGTTCAATAAATACTTATTGAAACGCCCGACTGTTTATTCTGTGTAACTCTCTGAGACAAACCGAATAAGTGAGCACGAGTGACTGAGCGAAAGGTAGTACATTGTTTCCACGATTCTGAGGGAATCAGGGTTGTCATGTTCTAAGGTTGCCAGAAACTAATCTCTCCCCCAATAAGAGGAGACACTAGTGGCACTGCGAGCTAGCTAATGCAAAACAATCTAACATAAGCGGTGAGGGTGCAGAGTCAGTCTGCCACCAAGCCCACAGCTTATGTTACACAAACAGCGCAGGTCCTGCAGGGGTACTATAGGAGCTACACGACATAGCCTCCTATAAGTCCTCGTACCAATTGTCGTTTTTGTAGGGCTTAGTGAGCACATCACTCAGGCCATAATTATATCAGAGTCAGTTTCAAACAGAGAATGTTATCTAGGCTGCTGTAAGTCAAGTAGGGGAAGCAATGCCTCAGTCTGATTCAAGTGCAACTTTGGCTGAGGTTTGACCAGCATTGGAAAGGATAATCAGTGCCAATTTCTTCAGGTGGCAAAGCCTGCGTCAACATGCCATGAGCTGGTATGTGTTGTCAGGGGCGGTGCGTCCATTGGGGCGTTGGGGCGTAGCCCCCGCCCGCAGCTCCATCGGCGTCTTTGAACCTAAGTAAACAATCAGTTTACTTAAGTTCAAAGAGCCGAGGAGAACTGACAATCATGTCAGTCAGCATGACGTCGGACCGCCCACCCCCTTCAGAGTCTGAAGGGGGTGGGCGGTCCCTGCGTCATGTTGACTGACATGATTGTCAGAGGGACCAGGGGCAGCAGGCAGCACTGCAGCACAAGTGCGCATGAGTGGGGAAGGGCACCGAATTTTCGCGCCGTGCCCAGTCATGCGCACTTGTGTGTGCACTGGCTTGCGCATGCCCATTAGGAGAGCGAGGGTTGAGCAAAGGCTCAAACCTCGGTCTCCTAATGGGCAGGCGGGCGAGAGGTAACCGTGCCCTAAGCCAATCCTGGCGCTGCCAGCAGCGCCAGGATTGGCTGAGAGGGGCTGTAGGCAGGGCCAAACGGAGTCGGACCCGAGGCGGCGCGGACGGCGGACCTCCTCAGAGTCAGGTAGGATTTTCTTTTTTATTTCAAGAATCCCCCGGGCCCCCGGCACAATCCCCCCCCCCCGCAAACCCCCCGCGAGCTGCGTCTGTCTAAACTGCACAATATGTAATCCTGGATTCTAATCCCGGCGTCCCCACGTGTCCGAACGGTGTGATTCATGACCAATCTATTGTTTTACTTCACTCGGTTTCATTTTTCTTTCTCCTCCAGTTTAAGAGCACACTGAAGTAATTCAGTGCAGGGTGTGTGCTCTACAAAGCCTCGCCTATATATGGTTCATATAAAATAATAAAGCTTCACATTTAACAATTTTATAGGCTACATAGATAGAGGACATGACAGGCTGACATTTTACGTCGCTCGTGGCAACGTCATCATGGCATGGGGTAATCCTGAATGTTTAAAGTTAAAAAAAGTATTGCTGTAAATAAATGTCACTCAATTTAGTGATACGATTGTATGAACTTTATTGAAACACCAGGACAGGTTTCTTTTTTTCTTTTTTATTCTTTATCATATTTTTAATGACAATTGTTTTCCGATTTACATCTCTGGATGGTTCGGCTAGTGCTTTGTCTCTTCTCAAGGCTGTCACGCAGGCAGCATCGTGGTGTGCAGAAAGGGAGAACGAAGGCATGAGAGAGAGGTTGACAGGCCAAGTGAGAGAGGAAGGGGAGGGAAGAGAAGCCATGAATGGGATGGTGAGAAAGAGAGCGAGAGATCGGAGCAAGCAGTGAGCAATACACAGAAAGGGTTGGCAGTTAGTAAAAGGCAGGCACCGCATGACAAAAAGTGAGTGGGAGCCAACAAGAAAAGTCGGGGAAACTAGCACCAGGGTAGGGCACAGGCAGAAAGGCAGGTGTGCGGGATACGAATAAGCTAGAGCCTAGAGCGATAGAAATAAACAGATAGCGGTGGGGGAGAGAGAGGTGAGGAGAGGTAGAGGCGAGGATAAGCGGAAGCGTGTGCACCACACCAGGCTTGGCAGCTTTATCTCCCACCTTCGCGCCTAAGTGGTAAGCTAGCGTCCAGGTTATGTTACCTTTCATGTTAATTATGCTCGTGTGCAAGAGAGAGGAGTGGGAAGATCGACTGGGGGGTGTTGCGATGTGTTTCAAATAAAACCTGTTTATTTATATGGCGCATAAGGCGGATTGCAGGTTGTCTGTGCGCTTTGCAAAGCTCTAGAAATATGTCTATTTTTATCCTAAAAAACTGGCACATATTGGCTTGTCTTGGAAAGGATGAAAGGCAGAGTCACAGCACCGGACTCTAAGCCTGTGAACTGCAAGTTGCACACAGATCTTTGCAGCAGATGCCCTACCAGCTGTTGTGTTTTTTAAATTTATTTATTCAGTGAGGTTTGTTTCGTGTCAGAATGGCAGCCTTGCGGCTCGTTGCAGAGGTTGAACAGCAGCCAACAAGATCAGGGCATGGCACGGGGGTAACTCAAACGAAATCTAAGAGTGGCACGGAAAGGCAAACTGCTGCCAACTTGGCCCGCATGAACACTCTTTCTCCCGGCTACAGTGCAAGTGTTATTTATCAAGGGATGATGTGAGCCTTGCAAACAAAATGAAATAGGGGTTCCGGGCAGTCAGGTCGGCACATTTCATGCCTCGTCTTTGCACGGTACCTACATGTTGTATGTATCCCTGCTTTCTTCTTGATGCTATTGATTTAAGTCTTTTCTCGTTTTCGTTCTACTTCCCTCCATTGTTTGTTTTTTGATCCATTTTCCCAAAACGAAAGTCAGGTTTTGTGTCTAGCACTGGCCCACAAGGTTTGGTGTACAGCGTAGTTACACAAAAAAGTGTTGCCTCACTTTTCCTCGTGGACTAGCGCTGGACACCCCTGCATCTTAAATAAGTTAAATGTTATTCTCAGAGAGGCGACTCTGGTGCGAGCTGTTTTCGTTTGTGACCTAGCTGGGACTTTGTGGGCATCTGAGGGAGCCATCTCCCTGTGTTTTTGTTAACACCACTGTGACAAAACATGTTGAAAGAGCCCAGCCCCCATGGTCACAATTGTTTCAGTGCTGAAACGAATGTGGCCAGAAATGTGGGCTTGGGAGTCCTAGCATGAGCTGTCCTGCGGGCTATAAAGCCAAGATTTGATAAAGGTGCCCTTTGACAAATCGGAGTTGACCGAGATGCAGCTGGGATGAGGACGAGATAAAAGAAGTGGGCTGAGAGATGAAAAGGAAGAAGGAGATGTAGGAAAGGAATAGGGCAGCAGAGGCACAGAAGAAAAAATGTCAGTGAAAAAGTTGGCGACTGAGAAACGTAGATGAAGAAACAAAATGGAACATGATAGGGAGTGAGATGTTATAGGCAGAGTCACAGAGTGGGGAAAGGAGGAACCGCTGTTGGTGTAATATGGACAGAGAGTTAATAAAAGCGTAAGAGGAGAGAGAGAGGGAAAGGAAGAGTGGGAAGAAGTAGCCACGGATCAAGAAATGGAAAGGGCGGGAGCAAAGGGGAGTGCAAAGAGTGACAATGAAAGGAGGGGACAGGGAGTGCAGATGAGAGAGAGGTTCACAGAGAGGAGGGATGGACAGAGGGGAGTGCAAAGAGTGACAATGAGAGGAGATTGACAGGGATGGAGATGAGAGACAAGTTTACAGAGAGGAGAAAGGGACAGAGGGAGGGGAACGAGTGTCAATGAGAGGGGGTGACAGATGCAGATGAGAGAGATTTGCAGGGAGGGACAAAGGAAAGTGGAAAGAGGTACAGCAAGGAGAGTCACAAGGATGGAGATAAAGAGCGTGTGATGAGGTTCATAAGGGCCAAATGAGAGTGGAAAGAATGGCAATGAGAGGAGAGTGACAGAGATGGAGGTCAGAGAGAGAGGTTCACAGAGAGGAGGGAAGGGCAAAAGGGAGTGGAAAGAGTGACAGCAAAGAGAGAGTGACACGGATGGAGATGAAGAGCGTGAGATGAGATTCATAAGGGCCAAATGAGAGTGGAAAGAGTGGCAATGAGAGGAGAGTGACAGAGAGAGAGGTTCACAGAGAGGAGGGGGAGGGCAAAGGGGAGTGAAAAGAGTGACAGCAAGGAGAGAGTGAAAGGATGAACATGAAAGAGGGTGCAATTCAGGCAGAGCTGTATGGGGGAAACAGGAGGTAGAAAGAGTGATGGGGGAGACCTAAAGGTGAGGGGGAAGTGCAGAGGGCAGCTGAGGAGAGGGTGGCAGAGATGGTGAAGGGTGTGAGACACAAACACACCAAAACACAGAAATGAGTGGGAGGCAGAAAAAGGAAGGTGGTCATTTTTGAACACAGAAAGAAACTCGACTTGCTGGGACAAGCACTCAGTATTTCCTCATCCAGCCCAGCGCGTCTCATGGAAGCTCCCAGAAAGGGGAAGGTGTGACCAGGGGTGCTTGTGAGGTGGCACCGGGCCCAGTATGTCTGGCTGCGGGTTTTGTGTTTGTCACTTTGTGAGTAAATCGAGTATTTCAACGTCTGCTTGCAGCTGCAGCAGTCTCTGTGTACTTTTTTGTGTACAGGTCTTTAAGCCTAAACAAATGTTTGTGACTCGTGCTTTATGTGTGTACTTGATAGTGTTTGAGTGTGTGTTTGTACTTGTGTTGGGGTGAAGTTGATGGATATAAGGATGTTGTTACAGATCCTGTCATAACACTTTCGCAAGTGCTTTATCAACCTTCCTGCTTCCTCAAATTTGCTTGAAAATGCTCCATTTATCCACTCTTTTTCAAAATTTTCTCGGGGGAGAACCCCCCAGTGCAGTACCATGATAACTTTACGCCCCACCACTTTCAAATGTCACCAGCCACCACTGTGTGTTGTGGTGCTAGCAGTGGAGTTGGAACAAGAGCCAGACGCAAGGTAAAAGTGGAGGGTCCAGTTGGTGGTTAGAGCGAACTGGCTGCCGGTATTCCAGGTGAAAGGCCTCTAAGCTCCTTGGGGCCTGAATGCACGCCAAAGAGAGCAGGCTGGGATCCAAAGAGCCGGAGCAAGGCTGCCTGGAACTCTTCAATCTGATACACAGTGCCTGAAGGGCCCAGAAACTCAGGTTGTGCCAGAACCAGCTGCGGAATCGGCTCCGAAGTCAGCTGACTTTGGGTGTGAGATCGAGATGGTTGGTGCCGCCCTCAAGCCTGTTCAGGTGAATGGAAGTGGCACAAGGGAGCAGAATCCCACATCAACGTCTTGTGTCTTTTACGCTTACCTAAGGACTTGGAGTGTGATGAAGACAGACTTCTGGAATGGCTCCAACTACTCTGGGATTGGACATAGAGCGGGACTTGGATTGGCTCCATCGCGCTTCTAATGCTTGGAGACAGAGTTTTGCCTCGGGTTTCCTGATGGCTTTGGGGCTCATCGACGTGCAGTCTCGCAAGCCTAGGAGTTGGGGCTTGACCACCGGCACACCTGATGGGGATCTGTCACAGACAATTGTTTTCGACACTCCCTACAGGGTTTAAAACCTGTCGTTTTAGAGGGTGATATTCATTACAGACTGTAGAATTTTAGTTGGGAAAATAGAGGTAAATGTCACCAAGAGACAAGAGGGAGCTTCGGATCGGCATCTGGAGGCGCAAAAGAAAGTGTGGGGAGTGGTACCTATATAGACCTGCATGTCAGTGTCAGTGCAGAGCCGCAAGGCCCCACCTTCTGGCACGTAGAGGTACTACTGAAACGTTTTCAGATCCAGTCTGACACCTGGGTAATATTCAAAAGGTGACTAATTTTGCAGCGAGAAGTCTCTATCTGAAACGTGGGCTCAGGAAAAATGATCGAGAGACATTGAAAACTTCCAGAAGAGAGAGGAAAAGAACGTCTCTATGTTTTAGGTCATCAGTGTCTAGGAACCTATGTTGACACCAGTGAAAAAGGAATCATGATAGCTCAACACCTCATGGTGTAGCTCATATTTCTGATAAATGCTCATGTCTAAAATAGGTCGCTCTCTTGAAGAGTTCTTAGATTGTCCAAGGCAGGAGAATATTGCAAGGAACAATTGTACTGACATTTACAAATGATACAAGCCGGGTTTCTTTACCTGCAATTAGCAGATACAGCTTTGAATCATTTAAAAGTAGAATTCAGATGGAGGGTTGTCAATTGATTTAAGTGGATATTTAAGTGTAACTTGTGGTATTGTAACAACCTGCAAAAGCAGTCCCTACTAGTGGGGGCACTGGTCTAATCTGGTGTTTGATATATTTTCAAGTGACCATCATGGAATGTTCATGGTGCTCTCCACATATGGTCCTTGATATCCTGCTTCGGATTGGAGAGGAGAGTACTGTATTTTGCTGCTCATTAAAACGGAACCCAAGTTCTGATTCTTTGATTGGTGATACAGCGATTTCTCATAATGGATTCATTCCAAATGAGGTAGGAAACCAATGCATGTTATTAAAAAAAAATTCTGAGATGGAGTTAAATAAAACAGATTACATTTACTGTTGTACAAAACAATGAAATCGAACAAAGTTCTATATGCCTTCTATTGCGGACATTCTCCGGTAAGTGCTTTAGTGCATGTAGTGACCCTGATGATATGCCGCAGGAAGATAATAAAGATTAGGGTATTGTGGTCCCCTCCAAGTAAGTCAATGCCAAGAATCAACTGCAGCAGGATGATGTGATTGCAGTGCCAAACACAGTCCAACATGTAAGACCGGGATCCTGAAGGTTCACTGAAAAGAGAAGCTGGTGCTAGGAAGACCTCCACACCACTGACTGATGAACTTCAGGACATCCTGGCACTCTGGGCTGTGACTTGTCTGAGGAGAAAAAGAGTTTAAGACTTCATTATCTTTTTCATTGTTTGTAAAGCTTGCTAAATTACAATATAAATCTATTAGTTCTTTCCTGCAATATTTAGCAGTCTTCCACTAATTTTCTTACGCATTTCACAAAACATTCAGGGTAGGTAGTTTGTTTCTCAGTGCATTCAATATTTAGGATTTAGGAGAAGAGCTGAAGTGCACGGAAGAGTGAGGCTGGTTACTAAGATTACCCACAATTTTGTAAGTAGGGATTCTGGGTAGAGCAGATGAGGCGGCAAACCAGGACTCAGTCAGGATTCCACAATTTGGCAATGTAAAGATCTGAACTCTTGGTTACAGATTTAGTGATCATTTAGACCATATTTCTAACAAAATAATTTTCATGTATTGTTTATAGCTGGTTGAGTCTAGTGAATGTTAAATTAATTACTGGAGAAGCATGACATGGTCAGACTCTAATAATAGAGGATGTTTTTCAGTTAAATGGTCAAAGGTTTTTTGGTTAGATTAATTGCTAACACAACCAGTGGCAGAGACAATGATTAGGAGGACTACAGCCAGAGGCCAGGCTGAGATAACAAAGCACTGTACAAAACTGGACCTGGTAGAGTCTAACCTTTACAAATGGTACCCAAAAGCATTTTTTTTTTAAAGTGAACTGAAAGGAAACGTTACTTACCTTCGATAACAATCTTTATGGTGGATACTCTATCTACCTGCAGATACCTCTCCTATTAACATCCCCAGGCGCAGACTTGTAATAATAGCTCTCCGATGCCGGCAGATGAAGGCGATTCCATTATGATGCAGAATCCTGATGATGTCACTGGGGTCATATAGCCTACTAGACTTGTGTCCTAATGGTAGTTCTGATCTAATTTTGCAGCGACTTTCAAGACATTTGAGAGAACTGAGCTTGTATATTAATGCACTGCATAATTAATTTTGTTAAATATTAAGACAATATATGTTTAATCAGTAATGGTTCCATCTTCACCAGAGGGGATGGCACTGAGGAATCTGCAGGGAGATAAAATATCCACCAGAAAGATCGTTACAGAAGGTAAGCAACTTTTAGTCTGAAGGATACTTCTACCTGCAGATGCCTCACCTTTGAAAAGATTCCCAAGCAATAACCTGTTGGAGGAGGGAGTGGAGAAAACGGTTTCTGTATCAGAATATTTTGAAGTATAGAGTGGTAAAAATCCCATCAACAGTAGTGTTTGGCAAACGTATGCAGAGAAGACCATGTAGCGCCTCTGCATATGCCTGCTAAGGTTACCCATCTCACTAATGCCATTGCAGAATATTAGGTTCTGGTAGAATGAGCCCTTAAATCTTAAGGTGGATCTTTTCTAGTGAAGGCATAATAGATCTTGTACGCAGAATTATCCAACTAGAAATTGTGTGTTTTGTATCCTACTGTGAATCCTGCTTAATCAATAAACAGTTGATCATCTGATCTAATGTCCTCAGTACCGTTGATGTAATAATGTAAGTCCCTTTTAGGGTTTAATCTGTGTAGTCTCTCTCTTTAAAAAGATGCAGAGGAGGATAAAATGTTGGGAGTGTAATGGATTGTCCTAGATGACATGAGGACACAATCTTAGGCAGGAAAACAGCGTTAGTTTGCAGCACCAATTTACCTAGGAAGAAGCGCGTCAAAGGTGGAAGAACAAAAAGGGCTTGAAGCTCACTAACACGTCAAGCTGAAGTGGTGGATACCCAGAAAAACTGTTTTAAGAGCTAGCAGTCTCAGTTGACAATTGTGTAAGGGTTCAAAAGGAGTTCCCATAAGAAATGTTAGAACTAGATTAAGATCCCATTGTGGCATAATGAAAAGTATCGGCAGATACATGTTGATCAAACCTTTCAGAAATCTTGACACAACTGGATATTTGAACAGGGAAGGTTGGTCTGGTAGACATACAAATGCTGATAAGGCTGAAAGATAACCCTTGACACTAGCTACTGCGCAGCCTTGTTGAACTAAGGACAGCACAAACTAGAGAACATTAGAGAGGAAACCTTTCGGAGGATCTATCCCTAAACCCGCGCACCAGGAATTTTATTTTCCATTTCCCTGAATATACAGATTTCTTAGAAGGGGGATGTGCAGAAAGTATCATGTCTAACACTTCTGGCGGAAACTGAAAGGTGCTCCACTCAATCTCCACGCATTATGGTGTAGACTCTGAAGATTGGGATGCAGAATCTGTCATCCCGATTGAGACAACAGATTCTCTCTGAGCAGTAGAAAAAGAGGGCTGTTACAGTGAGGTGCTGTGAGAAAGTGCCCTCTTCCTGCATGGTGGCCCCCACTTTTGCTGAATTGCTGATGTGCTTTGACTGAGTGTGTCCTGGGCTCCTGCTAATCAGGTACCCAGGGCCTATGTTCTTTCCCTAAAACTGCATTAAAGCCTAAACCCAATTGGCATCTCTGGCCACAGGTCAGCCCCTGGTAAATGGTACCACAGGTACCCAGGGAACTGTGACCAGAGAAGGCCTCTAAGGGCTGCAGCACTTATTGTGCCACCCTTAGAGGCCCTGTACCTTACATACACACACTGCCTTTGCAGGCTGCGTGTTTTGGTGCAGAACAAAGTGAAGAGTCGACATGGCACACATCTATGTGTGCCATGCCTACAACCCACTGCCCTGGCATAGATCAGTCACCCCTCTAGCTGGGTGCACTATACCAGTGGTGAGGGTACAGGTGCATGAGCCCTGTACCCCTATAGTATCTAAGTCCATTCTTAGACATTGTAAGGGCAGTGCTGCCATTAAGAGTATATGGTGCTGGGAGTTTGTCATTACGAACTCCACAGCACCATAATGGCTACACTGAAAACTGAGAAGTTTGGTATCAAACTTCTCAGCACATTAAACCCATACTGATGCCAGTGTGGGATTTAATGAAAAATGCACACAGAGGACATCTTAGAGATGCTCCCTGAAAAACGACCTACCACTAGTGTCCAGGCTGAGTGGCTGCTTTCAGCTGCCACCACCAGACATGTTTCTGGACCCCTGGGTCGAGAGCCTGCTGCTCTCTGGGGCCTGAAACAATGCACATCCTGGGACGAGGTGTCAAGCCTCCTCCCCCAGGATGGGCAGGGTTCACGAAGGGGAAGCTTCAAAGGCTTGCTGCTTTTGTGAGCTTCCCCAGGCCACTTGCTGCTCTCAACAACTGGTCCCCACTGTTTCTGACCCCCACTTTGGGCGGGAGACCCGGCGGGAAAAACAAGTGAGGAAGAGAGGTGTGCCCACCTCTGTCAACTCCACCCCTCAGGTGGGGGAGGCGAGGTGAAGCACAACTCTCAGTCCACGCCATCTTGAAGATGGGGGGACTCAGCCAACCAGGGACAGGCTCATGCCCCCCTCCCACTGGAGGGTGGCATAATAGGGGGTGTACCCACCCCGGGGAAGGGACCCATTGGTCCCTGCCTTTTACCTACCTGTAACGCCCCTAAATCTAGTATTTAGGGGCACCCCTGAACCTTGCTTCCTCAGACAAGAACCTGCAACAACAAGAAGAAGAAGGACCGAACAGCCGTGCAGCAACTAACAAGAGGAAGGCGCCCACTGACTTGGCCCCAGCCCTATCGGCCTGTCTCCCCTCGAACCTACTCCTGCGAAATCCCAGTGTGTCCTGCAGCCAGCAACCTCGAAAACCCCGGAGGACCTGCCTGCCTTCAACTACAAAGACTCTGTCTCCTGTGAACACCGGATTTGTTCATCTGCAACCTCTGGCTCCGGCCGGACACCGCGGATCCGCCCCACTCTGCACCCGCCGTGCACGGCCCGAGCTCGAGTGGGCAAACACCACGAGGAGGTCACCCCGGCGATCCTGACCCGAGATCCGGCGGACCCTGACCTGCCTCAAGCCTCCAGCCGACGCCTGCAGCCTAAAACCAGAAGGCCCCCCAACCGCGACCAGGAGCAGGTAAGAAGATCCGACCCCAAAAGGCACCCCTGCACCAGATGCCCCATGGCCTTGTGTGCCCAAACCGACGGTGCCTAACCAACCCCTAACTTCCCAACTTACCTCTCGAAGTGGTGGTCGCACCCAGAAGACCTTCGTCCCTGAGCCTGCAGTGCCTTTGCAAACCGGAGGTTCCCCATTGAAACCAACAGGGCGCCCGACGTCGAAACAGCACCCTGCACCCGGCCGCCCTAGTGCCGCTGAGGATGCACCTTTGGTGCTACTTTGTTTCCCCATTTGCCCTGAGCTAAAGTCCAGGACCTTTGCTCCCACAACCCAGTGGCCTGCTTGCCAGCAGCCACCAACCGGAGGCCCCCTATCCCCCATTGAATAACTTTGGGCCTCAGCACTCTGCACCCGGCCGCCCTAGTGCCGCTGAGGGTGTAACAAGAGTGCATCCTTGACCCTGGGGGAACCCTTGTTCTAACCCCAGAAGCTCAACTCCAAAGACCGATTACTTGCCTGGTAACCATTAACTTTATTTCTCTCCATAGGAACCTATTGACTGTTTTTCTCTGAAAAATGTTCTAAGTGTGGAGTTGATTTGTATGGAAACCTGAAAAATAACAATTGTGCAAAACTGACTTTACTTACCTTTTCTCTAGGAAATGTCCTAGTGTGATATCTAGGCATATCACACTGAGTAGAAAAAGTAATCTTAAAAGTAATCTCAAAAGTAACGTAAAAGTAACTTACCTGTAATTCTCATTGCAAAATTGATACAAAGTATATGTACAGCATTTCACAGTATTGCATTACCAGTAATTCAAACTGTAACCATTTCAAAGTACATTTACAATTGCATTTCAAACTGTATATTTACTGCAAAGTATTTATCAACTTACCTGAGCCAGGCTTGCTTGGTTCTAGAAAATAAAATAACTAAAAGAATATTTTTATACAAAAAACAATTGGTCTGAAGTTCAGTCTTTGAGTGTGTGAATTCATTTGCTGAATGAGTGTGCACAATAAATGCTTAACACTGTCCTCTGATACTGCCTTACTGCTCGACCACACTACCACAAATGGAGAGTAAGGTTCTATCTAACTTTACCTCTGCCTACCTTTGGGGATCCCCTGGACTCTGTGCACACTATACCTCGCTTTGGTATAGTATATACAGAGCCAGCTTTCTACAGGTGCCATAGGTTTGTGCACCACACGCTCCTCAGCAATCAGGAGCAATTAGAGTGACTTGAGCCTGGTCTTGCTAAATCTTCCTCAGAACTCGAGTAATCAAGAGTAAGGGAGTAAATGTGCAGTGAAGTGGAAATTTCCAAATCAACAGCAGTGCATCCCCAATGCTCCCTGCAACGGATACTGGGAGTTGCAGAATTTGGGAAATGAGAGTAGCTCTGAGTTACGAGTAGGTCCAACTGAAGTGTGCCGTGAGGTGTGAAGAGGTCTTGGACTACCTCTGGATGAAGATGCCACTTGTGGTCGGCCAAACAACGCCAACTGAAGCTGTCAGTTCTGGTGTTCACGGATCTTGCCAAATGATTGCCTCCCAGCCACAGACCACACTTATGTGCCCATTACCATAGCTCAGGGATCTCAACAGAGAGCCAGAGACCCCACTCCCCCTTGCTTGTTTAGGTACCACACAGTAGTGGTGTTGTTGGTAAAGCTCTGAATTGACTGACCTTCAAGGGAAGGGAGAAAGGCCTTGAGCACCAACTGGATAGCCCTCAATTCTAGCAGGTTAATGTGTGACCTCTGCTCTTCTGGTCCTCCAGATGCGCACACGAAGGTGGAGGAGTCCGTTACTACTGTGCTCACCACTGAAGGGTCTTCCACCAATGAGATTTTCCTCTTTTTCCCCACCAACCTGACTCCACTACAGTGTCCCTGAGGATCGTAATGGGTTCCATCAAATCTCCCTGATGTTCGAACCACCGTCTGCGGAGGCCCCACTGAAAAGCCTCATGTGCCAGCATGCATGAGTAACTAGGAGGATGCAAGAATCAAACAGACCAAGCAAATGTAGGACCTTTCAGGACTAGAACTTGAACTCCCAGCTGGAACATCCGGAGCGTATCCTAAATGTTTTGGATCCTTTGTGGAGGAGGGAAGGCTCGAAGCCTGGTGATAGTCAGAACTGCCCCAATGTACAGTAGGTGTTGTGAAGGCTCTAGATGAGATCTGGGATGACTGATAGAAAGTACCAAGTCGTACAGCAGTGAAGCTCTCGCGAGGAGATGGCACACACCAACACGGGCGAACTGGCTTCGATGAGCAAGTCACCTAGATCTGGGTATATTGCTATTCCTATCATCTGAGATGTACAGCTACCACCTCAATCACCTTTGTAAACTCGACGTGCCAAAGTCAACCCAAAAGAAGTACTATAGTTGGTAATGGATAGAATCCACTACAAAACACAAGTATTTCCTGTGGGCCTGTGGGATCTGAATACAAAAATACACGTCCTGCAGGTCTGTCAACACCATCCAGTCTTTTGCTTCGAACTCCAATAATATAGGAGCTAGGGGCAGCATCCTGAATTTATCCTTTCTTAGAAATTAGTTCAGGAACATGAGGTCAAGGATCGGATGAACACTGCTGTACTTCTTGGGGATCTGGAGAATTGCACCTCTACCCTATTTTCTGCACTAGAACTTCCTCAATTACTTTCTGCAACAGGATTTCCACTTGTTGCTGCAAGATCTGCTGGTGTTCTAAGGAAGGAGGAGGGAGACAACAGGGTAGGGGTGCTCTTGGAAGGGTGGGGTATACCCCTTTTCTATGATCTTTAGGACTGAGTGGTCCAAAGAAATGGCCTTCTAGGCCTATAGAAAAAGGAAAATCCTTCCTCCCACCTGCACAACATGCTCCTTCACAGTCAGACTACTGCTACGTCCCTAGTGGTGCTTGGGAAGATAAAGAGGAAGAAGTTAATTGCAGCTGTCTGACTCGTTTTCCCCCTTCCTCTGGATTGTGGAATGAAAGGATCTTGCTGCTCTTGTTGGCCTTTGGATTGTTGCCCTTGTTTAGAAAAGCCTCTTGCAAAAGATTGGGGCTTTTGAAAGGACTAAATGATCCAGACAACTGCAGTCCTAAAGACCTACCTGTTGCTCTGCCCGCTTTAAATCTTTCCAATGCAGTCTGTGCTTTCTGTCCAAAAACGTGGATTCCTATCAAATGACATATCCATTAAAATATTCTGAACATCTGAGAAGAGCCCTGTAGAACTGAGCCAGGCTCCTCAGAGTTACAGAGAAACCCATGGCTCTAGCAAGAGGGTCAGCGGTATCCAAACCAGTATTTATTATGTGTTTAGATGCATCATGTCCGTTCTTAACTATTTCAATGAAATGGTCTTCTAGATGGTCTGGTAAATTGGGTGCCACCAAAGTTGTAAAGTTCAGAGTACATGCGTGTAATGACCCAGAAGACAGTCTACTTTAATAGACCTGAGGGCAAGACTTCCTGCTGAAAATGCCTTTTCTACCCGTTGTTTGCATTTTTTATGATTGGGTGCATCGGAAATGCACCTGGATTAAGTCTTGAGGTGGATCAACTTTGAACCATCAACCTTTGAATGAATAAATGAAGGACCAACTTATAAAGCGCAAAACAAATGCCCAAAGACGTCAAGGCGCTAAAGCGGTTCCACTGCCGGGAGGGCAGGAGCATTAACCCTCAGTAAGAAACAGTTACAAGGCAAAGAGCCAGGTCTTCAAGGACTTACGAAAAGAAAGATGTGACTCAAGACAGGAGAGTGATACGGGGAGTGTTCCAAAGCTTAGAGGCTGCTACAGCAAAGGCTCTTCCTCCCCATCTTGCCCTCCTAAACCTGGGGACAACCACCCGATTTTTATCAGCGGAGCGCAGTTGTCTAGTGGGGACATAAAGTTGGAAGAGGTGTCTGATTCCATCCGGGCCCGAATTATGAAGTGCCTTATAAACAATGCATAGGGCCTTGAACAGGATTAGTTTCTCATCTGGGAGCCAATGCAAATTCCGAATAGCAGCAGAAACTGAATGAAATTTCAGAAAGTCCAAGACAGGTCTTGCTGCCGCATTCTGAACAAGTTGCGGTTTTACTAATAGAGGCCTTTCTTATGTCTAGGTAAAGTGCATTACAATAATCCATTTTGGATAAAATCAATGCCACAGCCGCTTGTTTCCGCGTGGGGAGAGAAAGAAACAGAAATATCTTCCTAAGGGTCCTTATAACCCAGAAGCAGGATGAAACAGTCCTATTAACCTGGAGATTGAAGGACAGCTTGTTGTCAACTAGGACACCAAGATTCTTTGCCGAGGCGACAGGACAAAGACATGGTCCAAGCGTTTCTGGCCACCATGAATGGGTCCAGATAGATTGTTGGCTACCAAACACCAGAACCTCCATTTTGTCTACCATCCACTATGCCAAATCCTTCATGCAGTTATTAAAGTTGGGAGCTGAGGCCTCTATATCTTATGTGATGGACACAATTAATTGTGCATTATCCACATAGGATATTGCCTCCAGCCCAAATGATCTAATCAGCATAGCCAACGGGGAAACATATACATTAAACAATGTGGGGCTCAAGGAAGAGCCCTGTGGGACTCCACAAAAAGTGAAAGTGGGGTCAGAGTAGAATTGGTCCATCTTTACTTTCTGTGACCTATCTGTCAGAATGAGGACAGGAGCTTCAAAGCAGAATCTGTCACCCCGACTTCCTGAAGGCGGTCAATCAACCTTGTTGGAGAGATGGTATCTGGTACCTTTCTGTTGATGGGTTCATCAATAACAAAACCATATCACCTGGAGCTGGTCTACATCTACAAGAAATAGCTCTGTGAACAACTAGAGCTGTTAAAGGTTTGGACCACAGCTCCTTCAATGTTTCAATCAATGCTTCATTAAATGGAAGCAGTGGTTTGCAGAAGGAAGAAGTCAATTTCAGGACTTCTCCCGTTTTCCTCAGTACTAAGTGAAATGAAGTAATCTCAGGTGAAGCAGGATCTGGCGATGGATCAACCACATCGGGAGGCGTATCTAGACCACTTGCCTCCTCCATTGTATCAGATGATGGATCGTCAACATAGTCTGCTTGCTGATCGTCTGAATCCATGTCCTGACAAGATCGTTTTTGAAGCTTCCCTCCAGGACCTGCGTCTTTTCACATTTAGAAAGGTGTCTGACACTACCTGCAAAGTTGTAGACTGTGCTGATAACAATGTTGTACACGGCGCGCCAGAGTCAGATTAGAAGAACAAGTTACTTACCTTCGGTAACGTATTACCTGGTAGAGACACAGTTTAGCCCAGACTCCTTACCTTTTGAATTCTCCCCAGGCGTCAGACTGGATCTGGAAATTTTTCAGCAGTACCTCTGTGCGCCAGAGGATGGCGTCGTATGGCTCTGTGATGACATCGACTCCGGTTGTGACGTCAGTGGAGCCATATATGTCCCCTCCCGGCGGCAGATGTCAGTTTTTTCTGTGAAACCTTCTGTTCCAGAATGGGGAGCCACTACAGAAACTGGCTGTGGAAACAGTGTGCCAAAAAGATCAAAAAATCCTTGAAACAAAAATTAGAACGTAAGAATAAATGGTATGATAATACCCGACAAAGACTCTAAGGAAAAGACCTTAAATGTATTGACGAAGCACAAGCTACAAGAAACCCTGAGCACTGGTGTATAAACATCTTTGCAAAGGAAACACCTCTCACTCTACCTATCACTCACCAATGGAAATGAATGGTATGGTAATACCAAGACAAGACCAAATTGTTTGTTGAGTCATACCACTGCATGAGACAGTGATCACCAGTGTACATAATCAGTACTAAAAAGGGGGTTAACCCCTACATCATAGGTGGTTCACATAGTGGGAAGGATGGGCAGGGCGTTAAGGAATCTGCGGCTGTGTCTCTACCAGATAATACGTTACCGAAGGTAACTAACTTGTTCATTTGATAGAGAAATCTAGCCGCAGATTCCTTAACTTTTGAATTAAATACCGTAGCTATTCCCACCCAAAGAGGGTCTGCGAACGGATCCTACAAAAGTTCTCAACGAGAACCAGCCAGTCGCAATCAACAGTCGACCAGATATGTGTAGGAACTAGATGAAAAAGAGCTTGGGCTCTTTATAAAAACAGTGGCAACCACCATGGAGAATGTAAATAAGAAACAGCTCCCCAGGCACGGGAAAAACCAAGCCTTAAGGGAAGTATGATAATATCCTATAAAAAGACATCTGACAACAGTCAGACATTAGCATTTAACCCCAAGGGTAAGTGAACTCCAGACCCAGAAGGGCCAAAGGCAAAACAATGCCATGTACACCACATTTTCTACCACAGTAAAGACATTCTTGAAGGAAACCTGTCCCTACAAAATCCGAAAAGGACTTCCAAGACCCATTCCATTAACATCAAGATGAATAAACCCATTCATCACAAAGTCTTGAGGATCAATTCATGAAGTAGGAAAGATGACTTACAACCCAGGTAAGGAATAACCAAGTCTTAATCCATTCCTGGAATAATGACCACCCGAAGGTTTACATAACGCATAAGTCTTGTAGAGATGGAAAGACAATCAAATAGAAATGAACCTGTAGAACAAGTTACTTACCTTCGGTAACGATATATCTGTAGGAGACATAGATTAGTTATAGATTCCTTACCTTAGAATTACCCCGAGGCGTCAGACTGGATCCGGAAAGTTTTTCGTCAGCAGTACCCCTGCGCGTCGAAAGATGGCGCCGGTCGGCTCCGCGTTCGTCGTGGTCGCCGGGATGACGTCGCGGTAGCTACTTAGACGCCGCCCTTGCGCGCTGACGTCAGTTCTGTACACAACTTTCCACGCCAGAAGCGCAGAGCCATGTAAGACACTGACCACTGGTGCACAAAACTAGGGCCCTGAAAGGGAGTCCTTAACCCTAGAAATCAGTTCGCAGAACGGGGAGGATGGGTGGGGCGGTAAGGAATCTATAACTAATCTATGTCTCTTACAGATATATCGTTACCGAAGGTAAGTAACTTGTTCATCTGAAAGAGACAATTAGTTATAGATTCCTTACCTTAGAATAGATACCCCAGCAATAACAACCCCGGAGGTGGGTCTGCGAACCAAGTTCACACCAGAAAGTCCTGGAGTACAGAACGGCCAAAGAAGCCGCGTCTCCGGACTTGGCTGTCCAGGCAGTAGTGTTTTGTGAACATGTGCAGCGATGCCCACGTAGCTGCCTGACAGATGTCATTAAGGGGGACTCCACATCCCAAAGCAGTGGTAGCTGCCGACACCCTGGTGGAATGAGCACGTAACTCCACTGGAGGCTCCTTCTTTGCCAAGGAATAGCAAGCTTTGATGCACAAAACAACTCATCTAGAAATGGTCCGTTTGTGCTCGGCCCGACCTTTTTGGCGCCCACGTAGCCAACAAAGAGCTGGTCATCCACCCGGAATTGCTTTGTGCGATCCAAATAAAATGAAAGCACACGTTTTGGATCCAGACGGTGGAGCCTCTCCTCTTCTTTGGAAGGATGCGGAGGCGGAAAGAAGGTGGGCAAAGTGATGGTCTGTCCAATGTGGAAAGAAGTAACCACTTTGGGAAGGAAGGAAGGACGAGTTCGAAGGACAACCTTGTCCGGATGAACAGCCAGAAAAGGAGGTTTAGAAGAAAGAGCTTGGAGCTCATTCACCCTGGCCGCAGAGGTGATGGCCACCAGAAAGGCAGTTTTTAAAGTCAGAAGCCGGAGAGGACAGTTATGTAGCGGCTTAAAGGGAGCACACATAAGATACGTAAGAACCAAGTTCAAGTCCCACTGAGGCATTACGAAGGGAACAGGAGGAAAAAGATGAGTAATACCCTTAAGGAAGCGATTTACAACAGGGGACTTGAAAAGAGAAGGCTGATCAGGAAGCCTAAGAAAGGCTGAAATGGCCGAGAGGTAGCCCTTTAGAGTGCCCAGAGCAGAGCCCTGCTGGGCCAAAGAAAGGAAGAACAAGAGAATCTCAGAAAGAGGGGCGGAAAGGGGATCCACAGCCTTTGCTGTGCACCATGCCACAAATTTGTTCCATCTGCAGGCGTATACCGTTTTAGTGGAGGGACGCCTTGCTGCCAAGATAACATCACAGACTTCGGGAGGAAGGTCGAAAGCTGTCAACTGTCGCCGCTCAATCTCCACGCAAGGAGGTGGAGGGTGGAGGACTGTCCCCTGCTGCTGCGACAGAAGATCCTCCCGAAGAGGCAGTCGGATCGGAGGATCGAGGGCCATGTGTAATAGCTCGGGATACCAAACTCTTCGTGCCCAATCCGGAGCCACAAGAATGACTTGGGCCCGGTCACGCCTGATCTTCTTCAGCACTCTGGACAGAAGTGGTATAGGCGGAAAGGCGTATAGAAGACTGCAACTCTACTCGCGACAAAAAGCGTCGCCTAGCGAGTGCCGCCTTGAAAATTCCAACGTGCAGAATTGCTGGTATTGCGCGTTCTCTTCGGTGGCGAATAGATCTAACCAAGGCTCTCCCCACTGCTGAAAGAGACCTTGCACCACCTCCGAGTGAAGACGCCATTCGTGATCCATCATGCACCTGCGGCTGAGTTTGTCCGTCCTGGCGTTCAGAGAACCTGCCAGGTGTTGAACCACCAGGGATATGCCCTGATGTTCCAGCCATGTCCAGAGACGGAGAGCCTCTTGACATAGGGTCCACGACCCCACCCCGCCTTGTTTGTTGCAGTACCACATGGCAGTGGTGTTGTCCGTGAACACCTGCACTACTCTTCCCCGGACAGAGGGAAGGAATGCTTTGAGTGCAAGACGAATCGCCCGAAGCTCCAGAAGGATGATGTGGAGCCCGGATTCCGCCAGAGGCCTCTGATCTCCGCCTCCCCCATGTGGCCGCCCCATCCCAGAAGTGATGCATCAGTCACCACTGTGAACTCTGGATGGGGAAGGGAGAGGGATCTGCTGTTGACCCAATCTTGGTTCGTTAGCCACCACTGCAATTGGTGTGCAGTGCCCATCCGAGATCTGGACGCAATCGGACAGGTTCCCCTGATGTTGTGCCCAATGGAACTTCAGGTCCCAATGCAGAGCCCGCATATGCCATCTGGCATGGTCCACCAGCAGGATGCAGGAGGCCATCAGGCCCAGTAGCCGGAGGGTCATCCTGACCGAAACCCGGGATAGAGGCTGAAAGATCGGAATCATAGCCCGAATATCCCGGACTCTCTGTTCGGGAGGATAGACCCGAAACTGCATCATGTCCAGAACCGCTCCGATGAAGAGGAGCTTCTGAGAGGGAGTCAGGTGCGACTTCGGCACATTGATGGAGAACCCCAGTGAATGCAGGAGGTTGGCCGTAGTCTGGAGGTGGGAGACGACAGCCTGGGGCGAGGCCGCCTTCAACAGCCAGTCTTCGAGATAGGGGAAGACTTGAACCCCTGATCGGCGCAGATGAGCTGCGACCACCGCCATCACCTTCGTGAACACCCAATCTGCTGGTAAGGCCAAAGGGGAGCCCAGTAGACTGAAAATGCTCGTGGCCTACCGTAAACCGCAAATAGCGCCGGTGGGCCGGCAGGACGGGGATGTGAAAATAGGCGTCCTGCAAGTCCAACGCTACCATCCAGTCTCCAGGGTCGAGGGCGGACAGGACCTGAGCTAGAGTCAACATTTTGAACTTCTCCTTCTGGAGGAAGCGGTTGACGTTCCTGAGATCCAAGATAAGACGCAGGCCTTTGTCCTTCTTGGGCACCAGAAAGTAGTGAGAGTAGCAACCTTGACCTACTTCTGGGGCAGGAACTCGCTCGATGGCTCCCTTGGCCAAGAGAGCCATAACTTCCTGTTGGAGAAGATGATTCTCCGACATGCGATGGTACTGAGGTGGCATGGCTGGGGGGGAAGTCTCGATGGGGAAGGAGTAGCCCCTTCGGACTATCTGCAAAACCCACCTGTCCGACGTGATGGTGCGCCAGTGGGGGAGGTGATGGCGAATCCTGCCACCCACTGGCGATTGGTGGCCCTGGAAGGCCGGACTAGGAGGGTTTGGAGGCTGCTGCAGAGGGGTGGTGGTGGACTGGCCCGCTCACTGGCCCCCAGACCCACGACGGTGGTTCCCACGTCCCCGGCCGCGCAGGGGCTGAACAGCTTGCGCTGGCCTGTGGCCCTGGGTGGAACGTGGCGGGGCACCCCTTCCGTAGCCACGAAAGGGGTGAAAAGCAGACTGCGCAGGGCGAGTGGTGGAGAGGCCCAAGGACTTGGCCGTAGCCTGTGAGTCCTTGAAGCGCTCTAGTGCGCTGTCTGCCTTGTCGCCGAACAGGCGACGGCCATCAAAGGGCATGTCCATAAGGATAGCTTGGACATCCCCAGAAAAGCCAGTCGACCTCAGCCAGGCGTAGCGTCGAAGGGCTACCGACATTGAAATCGTCCTACCTAGCGAGTCAGCGGTGTCCAGTCCACAGCGTATGGTAAACTTCGCTGCGTCTCTCCCCTCGGCAACTGCACAGGGGAGTACGGCCCGGGTCTCCACCGGGCACTGGGGCAGCACCTGCGCCACCGTATCCCACACAGAGTGGGTATAACGGCCCAACAGACATGCAGTGTTTACCGACCGCAGTGCCAAGCTGGAGGAAGAAAACATCTTCTTCCCAAGATGGTCCAGCTTTTTGGATTCCCTATCAGGTGGTGCGTTAGGGAATGCGCCTTTGGATGTGGAGGCTTGGACCACCAAGCTCTCAGGGGTGGGGTGTTGGGAGAGGAAAGTGGGGTCGCCCGGGGCCAGGCGGTGGCGTCGGGCAATCATCCTATCCACAGGAGCCCCCGTGTTGGGCCTGGACCAGGTGCCCAAAAGGATGTCGGTTAGGGCATCATTGAACGGCAGCAGGGGCTCTGAAGAGCTCGCTGCCGGCTGAAGCAACTCTGTCAGGAGGTTATTCCTGACTGCCACCGTAGGAAGCTCGAGGTTGAGAGCCTCGGCCACCCTACGCAACACCACTGCGTAAGAAGCTCCCTCCTCCGTAGCCACACCACGCGACCTCGAACGGCGCGGAGCCGACTACCGGGCCTCGAGAAGCTTTCGGGACCGCTCCCGCAAAGACTTCGGATTCATGGTCCGGCAGTCGGAGCACGACTTGGGATCGTGGTCGCGCTCCAGGCAAAACAGGCACACGCGGTGCGGATCCGTCACCGACATCAACCGGCTGCAGGAGCCGCAAGCCTTGAAACCGGGCTACCTGACGTGCATCAGGAGTCGAAGACTCAAAAACGGTGTTGACAAAAGTCGCCAAAGTCAGTCAAAAAGTGATTGGAGGTACCGCTCTCTCCGGATCTGCGCTGGCTGGCGCGAAAAAAGAAAGAACTAACGTCAGCGCACGAGGGCGGCGTCTAAGTAGCTACTGGGACGTCATCCCCACAACCACGACGCCAACGACGAACCGACCGACGCCACCTTTTGATGTGCAGGGGTACTGCTGACGAAAAACTTTCCGGATCCAGTCTGACGCCTGGGGGTAATTCTAAGGTAAGGAATCTATAACTAATTGTCTCTTTCAGAGACAGAAATGAACCTGTATAATTATTATACTGAATACTAATGGTGAAGAGAGAAGCAAGTCATTTCTCACAAATAAAAAGCTTTTTTTTCTTTCAAAAAAGGATAAATATCCTTTCTACCATACAAATGGTTGAACTACATATAGGCATATGAAACACAAATGCAATACACATATGTATACCTTGTATACACACATAAATAGACAGAACTGAAAAACCAGCTCCAAAGTACCATACAATATAACATTGAAAAGGATATCGCACCCTCAACAAACACTGCTGGTGACTTGGCAAAAAGATAATGCTGTCTGCCAAAAGTATCTTACTATGTCAGTACTACCTAAAAGAAATCATACATGAAAATGAACCCTTGCCAGTAGCAACCCCTTACAACCACACTTGACCTAAAGGGACAAAATGAAAAAACAAACCAAACCTCTGGAAATGACCCAAAAAGGGATATTCAGTTGGAACAACTGTCCACAATACATATGAGTAAAAATAAAATCTGATTGTAAAGCCAACTAGGGTGTGTGTATATATATATATCTCCTTCCTTTCAGGTAAGCATAGATCAATGTTCACACTATGATCTCTTAACGGCAGTAAGGTCCGACACAGCGCCGTATTGACGCTGGGATCAAAAAATGGAAGGGCGTCGGTTGACGGCATTGTGGACAGAATTAGTTGAGGGGATGTCGATGCCTCAAGACTCTCTGCAGGGTCAGGCATCGACTCCAGTTCGGAGCCTTCGGCACCACCAAAACGATTTCCTGAGGAACAACCGACGTCGCTCCGGAGTCAGTCGGCGCCACAGGTGTGAGCCCCGACGGGCCGTGCACCGGGGTCCCTAAGAGCCTGACTGCAGCAGAGGACTAATCCGTTGGCGAAGCCACAGTTACCGGACCCATCACCTCCTTGGGGCCCAGAGGAGCTCCAGAGGAAGGTGAGGGTCCAAAGATGACATGGAGAGCATCATAATACTCTTTCATCTGGGCCCAAGTGTCCCCGGCTCCAGGGAATGAAGGGAGGCGCAGGAGCGACTCTTATACAGGGTCCTCAGCACAAGCGCATGAGGAGTCGCCTAAAACCACGTTGTGAGATGAAGAAGCCCCGGAAATCCGCGACTTCAATCACTTACGACGATACTTACCGTGAGACGTAGGCTTGGACCGCTGACGTCGTTCACGGGATGTAACGCGATGATCGCAGGAACGGCCTCTGGAGCGGCTCTGTTTCCAAACCGCAGACTGCAAAGTCGACTACTTAGAAGTACTGGGGGTCCTCTACTACCGCGCCGTCAGGAGCTTCATTCGTCGCTCCCGCAGCACCTTCGGTTTCAGCTGTTGCCAGGCATCGCATTCTTCGGCGTCCTGGTGCTCGCCCAAGCACCACATGCAGATAGCATGAGGATCCGTACCGGACACCTGCCTAGCACAAGACCAACAGGATTTAAATCCAGAAGGCATAGAGAGCTCTGCACACTGTATCAGATGAAAAAATCGTCACAGAGATACACTTCTCCGGATTCACGTTAAAGCGCAGAAAAGAAGAAACTAACATCCGCGCGCTGGAGGGGACTTATATGGCTCCACTGACATCTCAACCGGAGTCGACGTCATCACAGAGCCGTAGAACGCCATCCCCCGGCGCGCAGAGGTACTTTTGAAAACTTTCTGGATCCAGTCTGACGCCTGGGGAGAATTCAAAAGTTAAGGAATCTGCGGCTAGATGTCTCTATCAGATTGTTTTTGACTCAGTCTGCGACACCACAGTCAATGTCCGTGCAAGCCTCAGCATCGAGCTCATCTGAGTAGGTGTGCAATGTGGCACCCCAAACTGGGGGGGTGTGGGAAAAATCTGTATGGCACTTAAGGCAGTGGTGGTACCATGCCAAAGGTCGAGTTATTTGTCCCACGGGGCAAACAGGTTCACCAAAGAGGACACATGCTCTCCTAAATATATACATCAGAGCGTGCATAGAGCTGGACGAATTCACTCCTGCCGCCGGGGACTTTGGATAGGTGGGTACTGATGCCAGTTGAGGTGGAGTCAATGGTGTAGGCACCAGGGTAATCTCCACAATTTCCAGTTCTGAAGTAGGTGGAGCTGGAGGTAACTTAGCTGTAGTTTTTTGCCAACAAGTAGAATAATTTGATTGTATTTTCTTTAGGCAGATGCGACGAGCTTAAAGGAGATCTTGATCTCTGTCTCTATCTCAACCTCGTCCGACTCAGAAGACCTTCCTTAAAATGAGCCATAAAAAGCTTGGCTCTGTGTTCCTTGATGGCATATGGATGTATCTGATGAGAGGTTTCATGATGACATGTCATGTCTAAAGACAAGATACCGCAGTAATCATGTGGATCCGTAATGGGCATATGTTCATCAAAACACTTTCATGACTTAAAGCAGACAGGAATTAAAACCCGAGGGGACATCCATATCTGCACCACAATTCTAAATTTTTATTTGTGAGAGAAATCTAACAGTGTGTGAAGCTCTGGATTCCATCAATGGGCGCAAAAAAACAAAAAAGAACTACCATTATGCGGATCTCGAGGATATATGACTTCAGTGACATCATCATGACTCCATGTCTGACATCACAGCGGAGTCTCCTCAATTTTCCGACATCAGAGAGCTATCACAAACGTTTTCGGATCCAGTCTGCACATGGGGATATTCAATGGTGAGGAAAGTAGCCTTTAGAAAATCACATTAAGCAAAGGGTTGAACTCAGTGGCATAAAACATGGTAAATTAAAAATAAGCACACAAAACATAAAAACAACATTTGATAAGTATCAACAGCAGACAAAGGAGCGCAGTTTTTTCTCTAAGAAACAGCAAAGGGTTGGAAGGCAACAGCAGCGTGGCCAAAAAAGATCAAACATTCATTTGTTTTGGGCCAAGTAGAGTAATTCATTAGAAACAAGACTCCTCACAGAAGGGGAGAGGAATGTTCAACTTGACCAACACACATAAAAAGAATACAAAGAGAGCAAAAGTCATACAAGCTAGAAATGGGAGCAGAGAGAGGCAAGAAAGAGAGTTGCACAAAGCAACTAGAAGCATGACATGAAGATGGATAGAAGGGTTAAATAAAGACTGACTTAAGAGGAGAAAGTGAGGAGACAGTAGGACCATGAAGGCTACAGGGATGGAGCAGGAGACCTGATGTCCGGGAGTTAAGTAATGTGTGCGATGCAGATGTGACGCCTCACATGGACCAGGGAATGAAGGCAGTGAGGGGTAAAGAGATTAAGTTAGGAATGTGCACATTTTCGAGATATGTGCAAGTGGAAGGCAGACTTATTTTTACTTGTCTACTAGCAGTCACATTTGGTTCACTTACTTTAATTGCCATCAGAAACGTGTTCCAGTCCTCCTTGTTAGCAGCTTTACCTGGCTGTTTGAACTCAATCTTGTTCCTCAGCACCGGATAACCTGCATCAAATGAAATAAAGTGAAAAGAATGCTTTGTGATACTCTTTAGACAACTACTGAATCTGGTACTACGATGTGGGTTAATTTATCAAAAAACATATAGTATGCCTGCAGAAAGTGCAATAAAACTAAATGTATAGTCAAGGATCGATTTTAGGTATTAAACATATTCCCAGTACATGAAAGCGAGTGATTCTAGAAAAAGTAAATCAACTGATGAAAATTAAACCAAAGGCAGAGCTCCTTCAAAACCATTAAGGATGAGAGTTACTCCCACCATGTGCAGGTTCTTCTGTTATGATAAAATAAAATCAATCTTCAACTCTGAGTCTGCCTCTCTGCTGGCAAGGAAAATCTGTAGTAGCTACTAAGTATGGAAGACCATCTGATGATTCCTTCACTTCATTTGCATGCCGACCTGCCTCCTTCAAACTCTGATCTGTTCTTCAGTGACTGTAGGTAGAGAAGGTAAATGTCTACTTCCTCATCAGCGCATCTACTATGAAAGTGAACATTCCCTTCTGTTACTTTGTAGAAAGAGTAGAATACTTCACCTGTAATTAGACATGGTAAGGACCGTATGCCAGTGTTAACAGCTACCAGTGAGGCTTCGTAGGTGTCCCGCTCATCGCGTGGCAGCACTTGGTCTACTCTCTGATCCATTGACACGGCTAGAACCCACTCTCGCACCTCCTCGCGTTTGTCCACCTAGAACAAATGTAAAAAGAAATGTATCTGAGACATTAAACCACTTGAGATGAGGGACATAACATAGTGCTACAATCTTGTAACCAAGGCACCTACCTTTACATTACTGGAGAGAAAACAAGACACAACTGCTTAGATTTCTTCATAATAACAAAGAGATCTAGTCTATATTTTTAAGGATAGCCCCAGAAATACCTGGAACTACAGTTCTCCATTATTGCTACGTTATATTGAATCAAACCTGACGCACAGCCCTCCCTAGTACCATGGTCCTAGAAAATGTTGAAAATGGTTTTAGAAACGCAGTGGACCAATGCGGCGGGACCTACCGCCCATCAGCTGTAAGGTGTCAGAGGTTTTAATGTTGAAATGCACTCAGTATTCCGAACCCAATGGCTGGGTATCACTCAAAACATTTTACTCGATGCGAGGTCAAGTGCAGGAGATTCACTGCCTCCTCTGGTCCTCTGTAGCTTGATGCTGAACTGCAGACCTTCCAAATAGTCTATGCTTTAGCTTCAGAGTCCTAGGAGATGTTTTGGGGAAGTAAAGAGAAAGAGGCCTAAGGCGCTGCCTTTTCAATCTCATTCCCACACCTAAAACAAAATGTCATTAGGTGGCAGGGCTGCTTGGAGGCCAAGTTCTCTGCAATCCCTGGAGCTTTGGGGCATTTCAGAGCTCAGAAGACTAGAGATTATGCTGAGGAAACAAGGAGGGAGGTCTCCGCATGACCAAATTTGGAGTTCAGCCTTCATAGGAAGGTGAAAGAGAGGCCTCCCTTCCTCTCTCCCTGGGCATTTCTGCAGAGAACATGGAACCTTTGTGACACTTTGAGCTGGCGAGGTCCTACCTGCCCTCACACGTCATTCCGTCCTGTGCGGCAATGAGCTGAGTAGCACCAGAGAGAATGTGTGGCCGGGCCTGGCGCTGCCAGGTGCACTGATATCAGATCCTTACTTTTTCCCACGACCAACAGAGGCACATGGAGAGGACCTGAAAGAGCTTAACGTCAGCAGACAATAAAAGAACAGGAGCATTCAGCTTGGAACCAGTGTTTAATTTGAGACGGCGGCTGCAGGTGGGGCCCACTAGTACTCATTTTTGGGGACCAGCACATATTTTTCCTCATCAGACTTTGACCCAGAGCAAGAGAGAATACAACATACAGTGTGGAAAGGAGGAGTAAGAGGCAGACAGAAAACTGATGAAAAAGGGAGAAAGCAGGGATGCAAAGGAACCTGTAAGGGTAAGATAAAGGGTTTCAGAGTGACTGGTGGTGGATTAAATTGGAATATGGTGGAATCAAGACTATGCAGACTTGGTATTCTACATACCAGTATTCAATAGCACCAGCCGTGGACTTCTGAGTAACACTCTGGGCCCCGGGACTTACTCTCTTACAAATTAAGCACTGCTTGGAACCTTATCATGAATAGCACTTTTAGAAGGGTAAGAGGAACAGTGGTGAGGAATCTGCAGGAAGACACAATATCCACCAGAAATATTGGCACCGTAAGGATTAGTTACTTACCTGTAATCCTAGTTCTCTTCCAGGGGTATCTTCATCAAAGTCATAAGCACATAAATATTCCCGCCCATGCGCGGGACCCCGGAAACACATTACATATATGTGAAAACCATATATGTAGCTCTATATATATATCCATATATATATAAAAAACACACAATGTAGCCTCCCATAAACATGCTGAGCAATGTTGCAAGGAATTCTCTTGCACATAAACATATTCCAATAAAGCAGGGAGAAAGAAACTTTTGAAAACTGCTTTAATACATAGCAGACAACACAATCCTGCAAGGAATAATGAAGAAAACATTGCCAGCACATAGGCTGCATTGTGGAAACATTAGTGTAGAAAGCTGAAAAGCTAACCCACATAAACACTCAGATAAACTGGCACCGTGCCTTTAAGGCAGCCATGACCCCTAGCTTCCCATCATGCCTCAGGGGTGACAGTTAGGTCAGTTGTTCTTTGCGGATATCCGCAGACCTTTTTTCAAAGAGATGTATGAATCATGTTCACTTGCCCGGGGAGGCGGGTGGGTTGCTTATGACTTTGATGAGGATACCCCTGGAAGAGAACTAGGATTACAGGTAAGTAACTAATCCTTCTCTTCCAGGGGATCCTCATCAATAGTCATAAGCACATGAGTAGAATAGCAAGCCCATCCCCTCATCCTGCGGGCAAGTAAACAGAGTACCATCAAGATACATAGATGCCATAAGGCCTATACAGACTCCAATAGGTTAGCATTGGAACAGATTCCTCAAGGAGGCCTGGCCCACTTGTGTATCTGCTCTGGAGTCAGAATCCAGACAGTAATGTCTGGTAAACGTATGGACCGATTTCCAAGTTGCCGCCTTGCAAATCTCGGCCATCGGTACATTATGTAAGAATGCAATCGTAGCAGCCTTGCCCCTAGTAGAATGAGCTTTAGGGGAGACAAACAGAGGCTTATTTGCAATCTGGTATGCCAACTTTATACAAGATACTATCCATCTTGAAATGGATCTTTTAGAAGTTGGGAAGCCTTTTCTAACAGAACCATAGTTTATAAACAATTGATCTGCTTTTCTAATGGATTTCGTTGCATCCAAATAGAATTTGAGAACCCTCTTGAGGTCTAGCGAATGAAGAGACCTTTCCGCTGGTGTGGATGGATTGGGAAAGAAAGAGGGTAGAGAAATTGTCTGATTAACATGGAACTCTGACACCACCTTAGGTAGGAAGGAAGGGTGAGTTCGCATAACCACCCTATTATGGTGGAAGACCGTATAGGGTTCTTTAGAACAGAGTGCTTGTATCTCACTCACTCTGCGTGCTGATGTAATTGCTACTAGAAAAGCTACTTTCCAAGAAAGGTGTTGCAATGTAGACTTATGAATGGGTTCAAATGGAGGTCCCATCAATTTAGACAATACCAAATTCAACTCCCAAGGAGGAGAAGGAGGTCGAACAGGGGATAAACCTTTTTCAACCCCTGTAGGAAGTCCTTGACCACCTGAAGTTGAAAGAAAGAAGGCTGGTTAGGTGATTTACGATATGCTGTGATAGCCGCCAAATGCACTTTATTGGAAGAATATTTCAAACCAGATTTGGCCAAATGTAGCAAATACGGCAAGATTACCTCCTCTTGCCCGTTAATTGGACTCCAATCATTACTGATACACCACAAGTAAAACCTCTTCCACTTTAGAGAGTATGAGGATCTTGTGGAAGGTCTCCTTGACTCCTTAAAATGTCCATGCAGTCCTGAGGGAGGTTCAAATGTCCGTACTGCAGGACTTCAGGAGCCATGCTGTCAAGCTGAGCGAGGGAAGGCTGGGGTGCAGAATTTTCCCTCCCATCTTGGTGAGAAGGTCCGGCCTGCACGGAAGTCTCCGATGAGGGCGAACCGAGAGTTGCAAAAGGTCCGGATACCACCATTGGCGAGGCCAGTCCGGTGCTATGAGTATCATCCTCATTCTGGATCGCAGAAGTTTGGCCACTACCTTCGGAATTAGAGGGAGGGGTGGAAAGGCGTATGCAAACGTCCCTGACCACTCTATCAAAAGAGCATTCCCTCTCGTTCCTGGTCGGTAAAACCTGGATGCGAAGGCGTGGCATTTTCTGTTTTGATCGTCTGCAAAAAGGTCGATGGAAGGATGACCCCATTGATGAAAGATTTCTGCCACCACTTCGTCGTTGAGCACCCAGTCTTCTTGCTCTTGGAAGTGACGACTGAGGGCGTCTGATCGCACGTTCTGCTCTCCCGGCAGATGTATTGCCGTGATCGATAGGTTCCTGGCTAGCAGCCAGTGCCAGATTGCCTGGGATTCGAGAGACAGAGGGCGAGAGCGAGTTCCACCTTGTTTGTTCAGGTAATACATGGTGGTTGTATTGTCCGTTTGCACTAGGATCGATCCGATCTGAATTGACGGTTGAAAAGCTTTGAGGGCTAAATGAACTGCCCGCAGTTCCAGCATATTGATGTGATATGTCTGTTCTCTGCTGGTCCATCTGCCCTGAGTTTGCAGATGACCCAGATGCGCTCCCCAGCCCTGAAGTGAAGCATCCGTGATCAGAGATTGTTCTGGCAGAGGTTGATGAAAAGGAACTCCCACCAGTAGGTTCTGTGGTTGCAGCCACCAGAGAATGGACTTCTTTGCTGCAGGAGAGAGGACAATCCGGTCGTTCCACTGACCCGAGGATTGATTCCATTTTTCCTCGAGATCTTGTTGTAACGGTCTCATCCTCAATCTGGCGTTGGGTATGAGAAAAATGCACGAGGCCATCGACCCCAGTAGAGAAGCCACCTGTCTTACTGATGGCTGATAAGCCTGAAGGATGATGTTGCCCTTGTCTTTCATTGATGACAATCTCTCCTCCGAAGGAAACACTTTTCCGAGGTCGGAGTTGAGGTTGGCGCCCAGATAGTGGAGTGATTGAGTTGGGCGAAGGATCGACTTGTCCAGGTTGACATGCAGGCCTAAGCGCTGAAGTAGATCTAGGCAGGCACGAAGATGTTCCTGCACCATTTGAGGAGAGGATCCCTTCAGCAGCCAGTCGTCCAGGTATGGATATACGAACAGGCCTTGGCGATGTAATGCTGCCGCTACCACTGCCATGCACTTGGTGAATACCCTCGGAGCTGATTTTAGGCCGAAGGGTAAGACTTTGAACTGGTAATGTCTTGTTCCCACCGTGAATCGCAAGAACTTGCGATGTCGTGCTGTGATTGGGATGTGAAAATACGCATCTTGTAGATCCACCGAACACATCCAATCGCCTTTCCTTAGATGTGGAAATATTTGGTGGAGCGCCAACAACCGAAACTTTTCCTTTTTGATGGACTTGTTCAGAGAACGTAGGTCCAGAATTGGTCTGAACTTGTTCGGTTGATCTTTTTCTGAACAAGGAAGTATCGTGAGTACACTCCCTTTCCTCTCTGCGCTTGAGGGACCTCTTCTATTGCTTGTTTTTTGAGAAGGGTCAACACTTCCTGACGCAGGAGGTCTATATGTAGATGACGAGATTTCACAGGAGGAATGTCTCTTGGGGACGTCCAAAACGTAGTGTGTACCCATTTTTTGTATATTTAGCACCCACTGATCTTTGGTTATGTTGCGCCACTCTTGAATGTAACTTGAGATACTTCCTCCCACTGGAGTGTGCAACGGTGCTAGAGGAAGCAGAGACTCATTGCTTCCTGGAGTTTTTGATGTAGAGGAGGACTGCTGTTGATGTCCTCCTCTTCCTCTCGAGGAACGGCGGCCTTGATACTGGGATTTGCCCTGTTTGTTTTGTGACCATTGAGGGGTTTGAACCCTCTGCTGGTAACTTTTCCGATTGTAGGTCCGGTACCTCTTCCTAAACTCCTTTTTCTTTTCTAGGCCCACCGCCTTTAAGGTGTCCAACTCGGCCTTCATCCTCGCCATTTCTTCATCTGTGTGAGCACCAAACAGTGAAGTGCCAGAAAAAGGGAGATTCAGGATGCATTGTTGTGCTTCTGGTTTTAACGCTGTGAGGCGCAGCCAGGAAGATCGTCATGCACAGATGCCATGTGCATACGAGTGAGCCGCCCGGGACGCACCATCTGCTGCAGTGCTGATTACCTGATTAGCAACCAGAGCACCTTCGTGAAGGATTTCAGAAAAGTCCTGCTGATCCTCCTTTGGGAGCCTGTCCTTGAAGCGCTCCAGTGAGTCCCATAATGATCTGTCATAACGACCAAGCAGAGCCGCAGCGTTGGACACTTGCAGAGAAGACGCTGCAGAACCACAAGCCTTCCGTCCCCAAGAGTCTTGTGCTCTACTCTCTTTATCCGGAGGAGCGGAGGAGGAAGATGCAACCGCATGCGTCTTTTTCGCTGCTGCAATTATAACAGAGTCCGGAGGTGGATCTGATCTAAGGAAAAGAGGATCCGATGCAGCTGGCTTGTATTTTTTAATAATCCGAGCTGGAGCTGCTTTAGTCGATGCTGGTGTAAGGAAGAGATCCATTACCGGCTCGATGATGCCTGGGACCAAAGGAAGTAATGGTCTAGTCGCAGACCTTTGGTGGAGAGTCTCAAAAATGATGGACTTGGTTGTCTGAGGAGCTGACATAGTGATGCCCAGCTTCTGAGCCCCTCTGTTGAGAACATCATGGAAAGTGTTCACATCATCAATAGGCGACACTCTGGAGGGAGGACTATCCGTCAGGGTAGGTGAGTAATCCCTTTTGGATGAATGTGTCGAAGAGGAAGACCAAGATGGTGTACGCCGCCTCTTGCGATGTCCCTGAGACGACCTGCGTTCAGGGGATCTGCCTCGGTGTTCCCTAGCCCGAGTGGTGGGTGATTTGTCCACTTCCTGCACAAGACGCTGTAATGGTGATCTGTGCCGCGGACTGGAGTAGGTCGTAGGTCGTTGAGCGTGACCTGTGGACCCCGTCTGCCAATGATGTAGTGGTTGAAGCCATCTGGGAGAGAGATGGATGGAAGGAGAGTGCTGTCTCCTTGGAGAACCTCCTGGCGGTGCTTTTGTAGGCTCCTGTGAGTGAACAGAAGCACTGCGTGATGACGCAACCGTCTGGGGTGAGCTCCGGATGGAGTGAGAGGACTCTCTGCGGCTTCTGGAGCGTGATCGGCGTCTGGATGAGCGATGTGACTTCGATGGGGTGTGTCTCGACGTCGACCTGCTCTGTGTCACCATCACTGGTGAAATTCTCTTCGACGTCGACCTCTCAGTGTGCCTAGACCTCGCCTTCGACGTTGAGCGTGGAGACCTCAACGATGAACGGGTAGACGGAGAAAACCTTCTCGACGTCGATCTTTCTCTCGACGTTGATCTTCTCGCCGTCGACGGAGACCGCCGTCTCAACGTCGATCTTTCTCTCGACGCTGACCTTCTCGCCGTCGACGGAGACCGCCGTCTCGACGTCGAACAACGTCTGGTATATTTTACCTTTGGTCTTGACGCCGAATACCTCGCCATCGGAGAGGATCTTGCCTTCGACGTCGAACGCCTTCTAGGCGACGGCGGAGGCGACGAGTGAGAGTCAAAAAGAGAGGGCATTCTGTTGTAAAATAATGCTCAACTCTCTAAAAAAAACAGTAGAAAATACTTTAACACCAAAAAGATGTCGAAGTAAGAGCTTTTATCAAAAATTGTAGAGTTTTCTGACAGAAAATCAGAAAAAAAAAATAGAGCTGAAGTAACCAGGGTCCTGACAGAAGGAGCCGGAAAGAACAACTGACCTAACTGTCACCCCTGAGGCATGATGGGAAGCTAGGGGTCATGGCTGCCTTAAAGGCACGGTGCCAGTTTATCTGAGTGTTTATGTGGGTTAGCTTTTCAGCTTTCTACACTAATGTTTCCACAATGCAGCCTATGTGCTGGCAATGTTTTCTTCATTATTCCTCGCAGGATTGTGTTGTCTGCTATGTATTAAAGCAGTTTTCAAAAGTTTATTTCTCCCTGCGTTATTGGAATATGTTTATGTGCAAGAGAATTCCTTGCAACATTGCTCAGCATATTTATGGGAGGCTACATTGTGTGTTTTTATATATATATGGATATATATTCAATGCAACTTGATCTCCACACATGGATATATATATAGAGCTACATATATGGTTTTCACATATATGTAAAGTGTTTCCGGGGTCCCGCGCATGGGCGGGAATATTCATGTGCTTATGACTTTGATGAGGATCCCCTGGAAGAGAAGTTTTACTTGTGATGGACACATTGTTCTGCAGATTCCTCACCTTATAAATGGTTCCCAAAGCAGTCCCCATCAGCAGGCATGAAATCGCCAAGGAAATCATGTAGCAAAGTTTAGGAAATTATCCATCTTTCCGTATATGCACTGCCAGGCAATAATCCTTGGTAGAGGTATGCAGTGAAGCCCAAATGGCTGCCAGCAAATGTCAGCCAGTGGGACTTCCCAGGTTAGTGCAGTGAAAGCTGCCACAGTCCTCTCAGAGTGTGCACAAATGCAAACAGGAAGTTCTTTCTTGTCTAAGGCAAAGAGTGACCTAACTAGAAACAGTATGGTTGGCCGCAGCGAAACCCACAAAAAGCTGGTCAATCACGCGCTCCGATGTCCTCCAAGGCAGTTAACAGAAGCCAGCTCACCTAGGGGCCAGCCTTTGCAAACACTGATCATCTTTGGATGGATGAGAAGAAGGGAAGAAACATGGAAGAGAGACACTGACTCATTTGGAAGGTAATCATCACCTTTAATGAGATGGTGGGCAAGTGATTAGGACCAGACTCTCTAGGTATACAACAGTGAATGTACCAACAAGGGATGCAAATCTCTAACCCGGTGGGCTGAAGTAACGGCCACTAGAAAGACAGACCTGAGGGTTAAGAGGAGAATAGATCAATTTGTCTCTTGCCCTTGGTATTCTAGCAAGCAGACGCTGATGCATACAACTTCCTCTGCTGGGGGAAGTTGCTTTCAGGAACACTGTCAGGTTCTATATTGATACAATTACCATTATGATAATTACGTTGCCTGATCTTTGACAGTGCTGTTGAAAGCAACTGTATTGGTCCTGGGGCTTATGCATTTTCCACCTGTGGAGCAACCATGATTGTGCCCTGCAATCGAAAAAATATATAATCACCAAATCTAGCTTTCTCTGAAATACTTTGCCTACCCATACAACTGGGAGAGTCAAAGGCATGACACACTTACAGCAACAGCTAGAAAACATTTCATGGATTTGGATGGCACCATGATGGTTCTCTTAGACCCAGCAGACAAAAAGAATCTAAGAGGAGCCTTCCGTGACAACTCAAATGTTTATGACAATCATGGGGTTATTATGTTTCCAGATGTGTGTGGAAAAACCCCAGCCAGGAAGAAAGAAAAGATGTCAGTTAGGAGGTAACTGCTGGCAAAAGGCATCATGGCACCAATGGACTTTCGAGCACAGGTCAAGGAAACTTTAAATGGAAGAGATTTATTTTTTCGCCAATGAATGCAGCCAAGGCATTCAATGACGATTGGGCGAGAGGGAGGGATGATGGTATTGCAAAGGGATAGTTTCCGCTGGGTCTGAATCTTCTGCTTTAAGGAAGTTGGGGATTACATTCTGACTCTTTAGTTATTGGGATGATCCCTTTATTAGAGGGGTCATAGGTGGAGATGTTTGTAGCGTGTTCCAGGTACCCAATCTCAAAGCGTTCTCTTCCTCTTGTAGGCTTCTTCTTGTTTTTTTCAATACAGAGCTTCACAATGTGTTACTAGCAGACTGAAAAGTTAATGGGGTATTTCAAAGAGCTGGGGGTATTTACAGATATGTATTTTTTTTTCAGTCTGTTAATTGAATATTTATGATTGTGCTGTGTTGATAAATTTGTTTTTCCAATAAACAGATTAATAAGATTACTTAAGTGAGGTTATTATTTGCTTAAATACAGTATCTGGTCTGTTGTGTTACTGCTAGCACTTAAAATCACTACCACAGGCAATGGACAACTGTGAATCTATGCTCTACTCTTCCATGACTTAGATCGTCCTGATGTCTAGCTGTGTTATGTTATGCTACGTAAATTTCGAGACCGCACATACACGGAGACGGTTTCATGGGTCTAAGTCAACAGAAACATAGCACTCCAATGATCGTTACTCTTAATCGAGCCTGAAAAGCCATGCCTTTTGGAGTTTCCTAAACCTGGAGTAACAAGGGGTGGACCTGATATCAGGTGGAAGGGTGTTCCAGATGCAGGGAGCAAGTACTGAAAATCTGGATCCGCAGAGTGTCTTTTTTTAATGTCGGAGTGATAAGAAAATTTGAGTGCACAGACCTCGGGTTGCGAGTAGGGGTGTATTTTTGTATACGGGCAGAGATAAAGGCGGGACTGCCAGTCTGTAATGATTTAAAAATAAGGCAACCAGCCTTGAAGATGGAGCGCTGTTCTACAGGCAGCCGGTGCAGTTTCCTCAGAAGGGGGAGCGTAATGTGGCAGTTCCGAGGTTGTTGGTACAGTAGGCTGGCTGTCTGATTTTGGACCAGATGGAGTCTGCGATTCAGACCCTTAGGGAGGCCCAAGTAGAGAGAGTTGACATAATCTAGCCTTGAGATGACCAAAGCAATAATAGCCTGAGTGAGAGCCTCGAAGGAAAGGAGTTTGCTAATCTTTCTGATTTTCCGGAGTTGTAGAAAAGAGGAAGAGATTACAGCCCCTAATTGAGGTTTCATAGACAGGTTGGCATCGATCCTTATTTCGAGGCTCTTGACTGATTTCTTGGGCAAAGGAGGAGGGCCCATAGTGGCCGGCCAGAATGTGGACCTCCACGGGTCATATTTGTTTCTGGTAATGACAATCTCCGTTTTGTCGGAGTTCAGTTTAAGCTGATTTCATTCGTCCAGTCACAGATAAACAGCATTGTGTTCTGGAAAGAGGTTTCACATTCCCGGGAGTTGTCTATAGTGATGATCAGTTGCAGATCATCTGCATAATTGTAGACTTTGACCTTCATTTGGTTCAAGGCATGACAGTGTCAAAAGCTGCTGAGAGACTGAGAAGCACCAATGCCCGAGTGGTATCCCTGTCAGCTGCCTCGCAGAGGTCGTCTACCCATAAGAGAATGACGGTCTCAGTGGAGTGGGCTGGCCAGAAGCCCGCTTGGTGGGGATCAAGAAAATTGATTTCCCCCACGAAAGAGCAAATGCATTCGGCTATATCAGCCTCAAGTATCTTTGTCAGGTAGGGGAGCAAAGATAGAGGTCAGTAGTTTAAGATAGATGGGTCATCACCAACTTTTTTCAGTAAAGGGACCACAATCGCTTCCTTGAAAGATCTGGGAACCCAGCCACAGCTCAGAGACTTGTTGAGGAAGGGTAAGGCTGGATCAGAGAAGCGAGAGAAGATCGTTTTCAGGACCTCAGGGGGGCAGGGATCAGTTGGGGAGCCTGATTTCACTTTACTCAGTAGGTCCAAGAGATGCTCCTTGCTAATGGAGGGCAGGTCAGACATTATGACAGAGTTGCAGTCTGTTGTAGTTGTAGCTAGATGAGAAGGACTGGAATGGATACTGGGTTTAATGTTTAAAATGTTGTCGATAAAAAAATAGTTATGAGCCTCATGTAGGTTTTGAGTGGGAGTGATAGTAGGAGTCACTCTATCCGGATTGGACAATTCGGACACAATTATAAAGATTTTCTTGGACTTATTAGTTGATTTAGTAATTTTGTCTGAGAAAAAAGGCGATTTGACTTGGATGATGAGCCTTTTGTATTGTTTGAAAAGTGACAGGTAAGTTGCTTTATTAACAAGCAATAGTCTTCCCGCCGGTTACGTTCTGCGCGGCGCAGTTCAAGTTTTGCTAACTTTAGGTAATCGGAGAACCATTTAGATGCATTATGATGCCTAGGTGGTCTGGCTCTCCGGAGAGGAGCATGTATGTCTGTGTGTAAATATATATTTTACAGAGTGGCGGTAGTTATAGTTAGGGTGACCAGAGATAGGGAATTGTGTGATTTTTGTCCCATAATAACTTAGCACCTGTTAGATGAATTTCGTAAAACTTTGCAAACCTGCTGCCCCCATTTGGTTGTTGGAGTACTGAGAGTTTTGCGGGGTTTCGTGACGGGGGTGCAAAGAAAAAAAGGGGGGGAACCAAAACGGGCTTCAAATCCAATGCATTTTTTCACAGGCTTTTGTGTTTCGCGTAGCGCGAAAACTGTCAGTCAGATTTTGACAAAATTTGGAAGGATTATATATTATAGTGCACAGATGATTCTTCGGGGTACAGCAGGTAAGTAGGGTAAGTATTTCATTATGATTCTTTGGGGTACAATAGGTAAGTTTTTCATATGTTTTAAGCGTTTTTTTTAGCTATATCTGTGGTCGCAGTAGTACCGCGGTACTCCAGAGGTACATAGCGATGGCAGATCATTAGCTAAATAGTTAATGACTGCCTTTACAAAAGTTAAAGGCAGCCATGTTGTTTTCACCTCGAGTTTCCCTGTGTTCTGCATTACGCCTTATAATGTTAGGTTTGGTATTTTTACAATACCTATTGGAATTTTTTTACAGAGTACTACCACAGTACCAAAAACAAATTATTTTAAAAAAAAATTCAAATTTAGAAAAACACTTTAAGACACTATATTTTGTAAATATAGTTTGCTAAAGTGTTCTGTTTCCAATTTTAACGTATTTAAATATGCTGAAAAAAGGTACAGAGTAGCACATTAATTACTACAACTTACCGTGCTACTTAAGATAAAACGCAGTTGCGTGTACAATGCTACAAAAATATAGAGAAATTTAGGAATAACAATGGTAACCTTGGGAAATAATTTTGTGGTACCGCGGTAGTACCACCTAACTTTCTATTTATACAAACAAAAAGAAAGAAACTTATAAATATTTTGCAAAACGTATTACCACTTTAGTAAAGTGTTAATAGATAGGGCAAACATACAAAACCAATTACTTACCTATATCCAAAGGCGTAACGCAGAACCAGGGAAAAGTGTACCTAAAAAAACATGCCCGCCTTCAACTTTGTAAAGGAAGTCATTAGCCAATCAGCCATGGAGTTGGCAACACTATGTACCATGGTAGTTCATCAAAATACACCCATGTTTCGCAAACATACCACGCAAACTGCCCTCACAACCCTTAAATAAATTATATGTTATTAAACAGTTACACTACTTACCTGCACTACGCAAAGTAAGCATCTGCGCCCCATCATACCTAATACAGACAAGTTTTCACCAAATCCGAATGACTGATTTTGCAATACACACATTAAAATAAATTAAGCAATATTTATTGAATTTAACCACCTTTTGAGACCCCCACAACATTTACATATTATAGTATATATATATTGGCGAAAAAACATTTCCATCTTTGCACTTTAATGCAACATTTCTAGTAATTTACACACTACACTTTACGCCACTACACTGTTACCCGGTATTTTGTAAAGAACGAACTAATCACCCCTAAGGGTCTCAAGGCACTGGGGGCGGTCGGGAAGATTAAGCAAGCTATTGCCCAGAGTCACATGGTGCTGGGCTGAGCTGCCGCCGGGGTTCGAACCGTGAGCCCGTGCTCCGGAGTCAGCCGCTGTGCTACAACTGTGCCCTGTCTGTTTACTTTATGTCACTGCACTGTATGGAATTTACAGTATGCTACTCCACTTTACAACACTACAGTATACGGCACTACATTCTACGATAATCCACTGTACGTTACTGCTACTCGATCCAAAAGGACTGCACGCCATTGCAATGTACACCACTAAACTCTACGCTATTATACAGTATTCTATTACACTTTTGTGTATGCAACTTTAATGGACGCACTTAAACTGTAGTGCTTGCAACTCATTGCTATTCCACTGTACCCTACTCCATTTTACGCTATTCCACTACATGCTATTCCAGTATGGCCCAATAGATGGTACACTACTGGAGTGTATGCTATTCCAGTCTCCGCTACTACACTATACGCCAATGCACTGTACTGACTTATCTGTTTAAATTATCATTTACGCACCGCTTTCATATTACTGTAAGTCATACTTATTATTCACATTTATACTTGCGTGCCACCTTTCAATTAATATCACTCGTGCACTTCCGTACACAGTCTTGTCACCTCACTCGCCACACAACAATAACTATAGCTTGCCACTTTACCATGCACTGTGTTCAGGCTAGTAACATCACTTATCATGTGATAAGTGTTTTATTTACAGCAATACATTCACAGCCTATAACATAGGTAATATCCAAGGGTATAGGTAGTGCATGGAGGAGGGGCGAGTAATAGTTAATCTAGTGTGGCGCAGGAGGCAGATCAGAGGGTGGTAGAAGCAGAGAAGTCAGATCCGGATGATGCGGCGTCGATTCAGATCCGGACGGCGCCAGTGAGGGTTCGTGCAGCGTTAAAGACTCTCACCCTTCCTGTAGTGGCAATGGCGTCGGCTGTCTGACTGCCGGCGGAGGCTCAGCCCCTGGAGTCATGGGCATAAAAGGCATAAAGGTTGCCTGTTGAAAATGGGCCAGAAAACCTCAGAGAGTATAAGAAAGTGGACCCATGGGCCCCGCAGGCGCACCAGATGGAGTCGCTGCCCCTGTAAAAATGCTAAACATAGCATTCAGAAAGGAGGAGGGATCGGATCCAGGAGGTGGGAACAATGGATACTCCTGCTCCTGATTTGAAGGCACTGGCACCGGATGTGGCGGAGGGACCACCGGATCCAAATCTGGCTCCAGTAGAGGCCGTTCCATCTGAGTCATTGGCCTCGGAGTTGGGGACAAAGCCAGAGACATCCTCGGAGATGGACTTGGTGATAACTTCTCTCTTTCTTCCCGAGGCTTCGGATCTGGGAACGCCGACCTCAGCGAATCACCTTTAGAAGAACAACATCAAGACCCATGATGCCGCCGCTTCTTATGTTTTCTTTTGGACGACCTCTAAGTGTGGGGAGATGGCGACTCCAAACAAGGTCGAGACCTCCGACGACCTCTCGTCTGCCTCTTTACATTCACCATGAACAGCTTCCCTTCCCGTCAAGGCCTTCGGAGTCATCTGGTGATATGACGAGCAGGCTTCGACGTCATGGTCCAACGACAAACACCAGAGATAGTCTTCATGCGGGTCAGTGATGGACAGCTGACCGCTGCATTCCCTGCAATGTGTAAAGCCCGACTTCCTCGGTGGAGACATCTTCACCAGCAATAAAGTTGCACCTACAGAATAGAAGAAATCACAAAATGGAGAGTCTGGAAAAACCGTTATGCATCAGCGGCACAAAAAAAAAAAGGGAACTGACGTCAGCACGTCAACGAGGTCTTCTTATGGCTCTGATGACGTCACACGGATCGTGTGTGGAGCCGTGGTATTATGAAGTCCTCTTCGACGTGGGAGAGCTATGGAGAAAGATGTCTGTGGCATGCTGCGCATGGGGTATATTCAAAAGGTGAGGAATCAACAGGCAGATGTATCCATCAGAAAAAAACATATATATATATATTTATAAAATTATATATATATGCACTGACAAAAACTAAGATAAAAGACGAGAGAGAAAAGACAGGTATACATTTACCACTGTAAAGACACCTTCTCTCAGGCCCCCATGGACAGCTCTGAGTGGTTTAGTAAGATCCACTACAGCCATTCATAAGATGGGCATAACGGCATACAACCTTAGAGCCATGCTTACAACACCAGTATGAGATAAACCACCTCTAAGTGGGACAGATCTACATTCTACATTATTCAATAATTTACATGACCTCACAGTATTTTTAGTTAAGTTCTGCAAATAAACATGCACAAATTGTAGAATTTGTCTATACCACTGTATTACAACCATTTCACACGGACACGCGCCTAGATACTGACAGATGGTTAATGTAGTGTCAACAGCACTTTCGGCTTTTCTTGCAGATCATTGAGAACAGGCTTCGTTTGTAAGCCAAAGCCTACTTTCAAACATACCTCTGCAGCACACATTAGCTTCATTCAGACTTTACATTGTGTAACATGGAGTACTTCTTCCACCCCAAATTTGAATGATTTGTAAACGCTGCACTGTAATCTTTTAAAATGCACAATTCCACTTGTCTCCAGAGCTAACGCTATTTCCATGGTATTGACCCACAAATGTACTCTGTTACTTCATGCTGTTACCACTGACGTCGTCAATGGTGTCATTTGAGATGTCATCAATGATGTAACCTCTGTCATTTAACATGTCATGAGTGATGTAATTTGTAAGGTCAGAAGAAGTGCATGGCTGGGGCACAATTCATAGTTAGCTCAGTTAACTATAACTGGTGAATTTCAGAGTTGTTTTGGCTTTTAAATTTTTGTTAGTGAATTTCAACAGTTTTTTAAGATAAGCTAAGATCTTATACTTACCCATAACATCAATTTAACTTTTGTTTTTTTTCAGTGAAAATGTATGTTTGTCTCCCCAGGTGTCACTATTGTAAAATTAGGGAGCTGTTAAGCAATTGAGAAGATGTTGAAAGGGGAAGCTGTACCCGTCTCTCTATTTTTAACCCCTTTAAAAATACATTGTTCCTGAAATTACTACTTGTGTCTTAATGTAACTATTGCTTGTGCCTCCCATGCATAGCGTTATCATCAATTATGTCATTTCAGATGTTGCAGTGATGGTATGATGATGTAATAGAACATGTCATTAGCATGGTGAGAGCGCAAGTTATAGTTACTTTAGGGCATGAGTTGTAGTTACGCGAGATAACTATTACTGTTAAAATTAGTGGGTTTGTTAGTTTAAAACATTATGTTTTAACTGACGTTTTCATCAAACTATAACTTTCCTTTAACCTTTGCTTTTTTCGGTGAATTTATTTTTTGATTTTTTTAACGTAAAGTAAGATGTTCATCACCGTGCAATCCCCCGCAGGCACCCAACCCCTTTAAAAAAAAATATATATATATAAACGGCTGGCCTATGGGCTTTATCAGGAGGTGAGCACATCAACATATATAACACAGACCTACTGACTTTGTCAAAAAGTCACCAATAATTATAATCAAATGTATATTTTATAAGTACAGACATTGCAATGTTTAATAATACTTATAATCACAAAATATTTTAAATAAAGCCTTTTTAAAAACAAACAACCATGTATGAGTTTTTTTTAACCATTTCCAGGCCACAATATGCAGCCATAGAACAAACTACTAAGGGGTCCCTGCACTGGAGCTGAAGAGCATACAGCTCCGGATCGGAGTGCTTTAAAAATTATGGTAAGCTCTCCTGCAGCCCTCCACAACAAAATAAAAATGCTTGGTGATGCCCTTGACCCTCTAGGGAAGCAAAAACAAGGAGATGATGGGAACAGTCCAGCCCGAACTGCCAAGCCAGGTCTTCCCTGAACTGGAAACAAGCATCCGGGACCGGTTTCTGGGTAACACCCTTCATCAGCCAGGCTTGCTTGAATCCAGTGGCAAAGTGAGCAAGGGACCCACGTCTGGGCATACCCTGCCAACTTAGGGCGAACAAAGCAAACACAAGGAGATGATGGACGGAGCGCTGAAACTTTTCAGACACTCACCCCCAGTCACAGATCTGGGTTGAATCCATCATCATTCTTTAGCTCACTTCGCCACCTCAGTTCAGACCCAGCTATATGCAAATCAGTCTTGACCCTGTGCCTCATGGGAACAGTCCAGCCCGAACTGCCAAGCCAGGTCTTCCCTGAACCGGAAACAAGCATGCTGGGACCGGTTTCTGGGTAACACCCTTCATCAGCCACACCTGACCCTCTAGGGGCACCACCAGGATCAATAAATATAATTAATAAGCCCTCGCAGGGTATCATCGGGGGCTCCTGGCCAAGGAACAGTGAATAATAATTGAGCTCATTTACACATTTCTTTCTTAATTATTATTATTTTTTTTAGAGTGTCCTGGTTCTCACCGGGACACCAACTCTTTATGTACACTTGGCAGGAGTCCCATGGTCTTCTTGGTCCCTGCCAGCTCCCCATCAATCACCCATCCTGAGTGCAGGAGGGAGCCTGACATTTTTAATTGTATTGTGGGTGCCCTGGTGCCATCTGGAGCACCCACACCTTTTTTAAATGATGGGGGCGCAGGAGGAGCCCCAAGGACCTTGTGGCTTCTGTGGCCCCTGCCGGCTCCCCAGCCAGCACCCATCCTGGGTGCCAGCAGGAACTGGCTCTATTGCTTTGCTCCACTCAGGGCGGGAGCAGCTTTTATTTCTGCTCCTGCTAGGGGAGAGCAAAGCTATGTTCACTGCCCAGTAGAGTACAAGCAGGGAATTGGATTTATATTCTCTGCCCGCACTCTCCCGGGTAGGGAACAAGGCAGTGTTCTGGGGTTTGGGCCCCTGGAATGCTGTCTCTCTGCAGGTCCCGTGGATTAGGGTCTCAGGGAGGAGAGCCCCATGCCCTCCTCTCCATAAAATACACAAGGCCTTCTATTGGCATCGGGAAAAAGGCCATACGCCCCCTCCCCAAAAATAATCAATGCACTGACCTCTTGGGCTCTGGCCCTCCCTGAAGGGCTTTTATTTAAAAAGCAGGCCTTAAAAAAAAAAAATACAGCAGAAAATTGTGTTTTTTCCCTAGGAATGTGGGACCGGGGACCAGGGTATCCCTACTCTGTCCCCCATATGCTTTTTAAAATATTTTTACAAAACAGGCAACTCAGTCCCCAAGTCCTTAAAGGTCAGCTGCTACATCTTTGTTGATGTTGTGGCAGCTGATCACAGATCTGCTGGGTCTGCATATCCTCTGTGTTTCTATATATAGATACATTTTAATCCTTTCTCAAAAGCTACCGAACAGATTTAAACCAAATCACAAAAAGCATGCTTTCTGGGTAAAGATCTTGCTTTTGCTAAATTTGGTGTAATTCCGTTCAGCCATTCTGGCTATAGCTGTATCTAAATTTCCTCTGGAAAATTGCATGGGGAAAACATGTTTTGGGACCCCTCCTTTTTCTTGGTCCCCACTTGACTGATCACCCCCAAACTTTCAGGAAGGAGCTGAATTGGAAGAAACTTTCTTTTTTTTAAAGGTTAGTGAAGATTCGTCAAACGGCGGCAACGTTATAAGCAAACCCAATTAATCAATTTCCTTTGGAAATATGGTCCTAATGACAACTACCCAGTGGCCACCGCCACTGGGTAATACAGAATGTTAGCGCTCTTGTTGTTCATTAGAACCATGTGAAAAGCACGCCACGCCCCCTATAACTTCTACAGAGGGATTTGGATGGTTGCTGCTGCTGGTACTGCTGTCTTCCACAAAAGGAAAAGTTCCTGCCAAAACCACGGAAGCTCCTAAACGAACAAGTTACTTACCTTCGGTAACGATGTATCTGGTAGAGACATAGTCTAGCCGCAGATTCCTTAACTTAGAATATCCCCAGGCGTCAGACTGGATCCGGAAAATTTTGCGCAGCAGCAACTCCGCGCGCCTGGGGGCGGCGCCTCACGGCTACGCCCCGACGTCGTCCATGGACGTGACGTCAGCGGAGCCATATATGCCCCGCCCCGGCGCACCAACATCAGTTTTCGTCAAAGACTTTTCCGCGTCAGAACGCAAAGCCACCACCAAAAACTGTGAAAATATGGGAACAGTGTGCAGAAAAAGAAAAAACAAGGTATGGTGAAAAACATCACCATAGAAGGACAGTGCCAGGCACTGGACGCTGTAAACTGAGGGAGGGAAACGAACAGAGCACCACTCCGGGAGGGACCCCCGCAATTGTTAAGTCCAAAACCTCCCCCGGAGGCAGAAGAAGATACAGAGCATAGGCAGGATTCGAACCCTTGGCTTGCGTGAGCCTGTGCCACCAGAGGCACAAGACTTACCATTGACCAATAGCTCCTTGGGGAACTATCACAGCAGCCGGCAGAAAGGCTGCAACCATAATATATGACAGTGAAGGACAACCAGTCCCGAACCCAGGAGTAAGGACAAACTACTATAAGGCGTCACCCCAAAAGGAGACGTCAGATCCGAATAAGGGACCTACTGACTGCAGCAATGTGAGAGACTGCAACCGCTAGAGTGCAGGGGAGGCAAGAGACCTCAAGCGGTTGAAGAAGATAGAAGGGAAGGACGGGGGGGCGGGGGTAGAAGAATGAGACTCACATCGGACAACCCAGGGTAAGGGTGTAAAGACTGTAGGCTCGTGAGTCGGAGTGAGGATAAGACGTCACCCCGCAGAAGAATAAGGCCACCCAAAGGGAGGCGAAGGCAAGAAGCCCAACCTGAAAAGGTTGCCGCAGGACGGGGAGGACGGGCGGGCGTTAAGTAATCTGCGGCTAGACTATGTCTCTACAAGATACATCGTTACCGAAGGTAAGTAACTTGTTCATCTGCTAGAGACGTCTAGCCGCAGATTCCTTAACTTAGAATAGATGCACAAGTTACTAACTTGTGTAACGATATATCTGTAAGAGACAGTAGTTAGTGACAGATTCCTTACCTTAGAATATCCCCAGGCGTCAGGCTGGATCCGGAAAGTTTTTTGCGTAGCAGTACCCTTGCGCGTCGGTAGGCGGCGTCGTGCGGCTCCGCGTCCGTCGTCGGCGTCGTGATCGCCGGGATGACGTCGCGGGCAGTACTTAGGCGCCGCCCCTGCGCGCTGGCGTCAGTTCTGTACACGACTTTCCGCGCCAGGAGACGCAGAGCCATGCAAGAAGCTGACATAGGTGTCTGAAAAATACTAGGGCCCTGAAAGGGATGTCCTTAACCCTAGAAATCAGTTCGCAGAACGGGGAGGATGGGTGGGCGGTAAGGAATCTGTCACTAACTACTGTCTCTTACAGATATATCGTTACCAAGTTAGCTAACTTGTGCATCTGAAAGAGACACGTTAGTGACAGATTCCTTACCTTAGAATAGATACCCCAGCAATACCAACCCCGGTGGTGGGTCTGCGAACAAAGATCAGACAAGGAAGTCCTGGAGGACAGAACGGCCAAAGAAGCCGTCCCTCCGGACCTGACTGTCAAGGCAGTAATGCTTTGTAAACGTGTGCAGCGAGGCCCACGTAGCTGCCTGACAGATAACCGGCAGCGGAACACCGCGGTCCAAGGCCGTGGTAGCAGCCGTTGCCCTGGTGGAATGGGCACGCAGCCCAACAGGAGGCTCCTTCTTAGCCAAAGAATAGCAGGTCTTGATGCACAAGGTAACCCAGCGGGAGATGGTCCTCTTGTGCACCGCCCGACCTTTTTGGCGCCCACGTAGCCAACAAAGAGCTGGTCATCCACCCGGAAGTGTTTTGTGCGGTCAATATAGAAAGAGAGCGCACGTTTTGGGTCCAGACGGTGGAGCCTCTCTTCCTCTCTGGAAGGATGCGGAGGCGGAAAGAAAGGTGGGCAAAGTGATGGTCTGCCCAATGTGGAAAGCAGTAACCACCTTTGGCAAGAAGGACGGACGCGTCCGAAGAACAACCTTGTCTGGATGAACAGACAGAAAGGGAGGTTTGCAAGATAGAGCCTGGAGCTCACTCACCCGCCGAGCGGAGGTGATGGCCACCAGAAAGGCTGTCTTCAGAGTCAGAGAGACGAAGAGGACAGTTATGTAGAGGCTCAAAGGGAGCGCACATTAAAGGTAAGAACCAAGTTCAAGTCCCACTGAGGCATCACAAACGGAACAGGAGGGAAGAGGTGAGTAATGCCTTTTAAGAACCTGTTAACAACAGGGGACTTGAAAAGGGAGGGCTGATCAGGGAGCCTGAGGAAGGCCGAGATAGCACAAAGATAACCCTTGATGGTACCCAGGGCAGAACCCTGTTGGGCCAAAGAGAGAAGGAACAGAAGGACCTCAGAAAGAGGGGCAGAAAGGGGATTCACAGCCTTTGCTGTGCACTCATGCCACAAATTTGTTCCACCTGCAGGCGTATACCACCTTAGTGGAGGGACGCCTGGCTGCCAGAATCACATCACAAACTTCGGGAGGCAAGTCGAAAGGAATCAACTGCCGCCGCTCAATCTCCACGCAAGCAGGTGTAGACTGGACAGGTTCGGGTGGAGGACCGTCCCCTGCTGCTGCGACAGAAGATCCTCCCGAAGAGGCAGACGGATCGGGGGATCTACGCTCATATTGAGTAGCTCGGGATACCAAACTCTTCGAGCCCAGTCCGGAGCCACAAGAATGACTTGGGCCCGGTCGTGCCGAATCTTCTTCAACACTCTGGGTAGAAGTGGTATAGGCGGAAAGGCGTACAATAGACCGCAACTCCACTCGTGACGAAAAGCGTCGCCGAGCGAGTGCCGCCTTGGAAATTCCAACGCGCAGAACTGATGACATTGCGCGTTCTCTTCGGTGGCGAATAGATCTAACCAAGGCTCTCCCCACTGTAGAAAGAGTCCTTGCGCCACTTCCGAGTGAAGACGCCATTCGTGATCCATCATGCACCTGCGGCTGGAGTTCGTCCGCCCTGGCGTTCAGGGAACCTGCCAGGTGTTGAACCACCAGGAACATGCCCTGATGTTCCAGCCATGTCCAGAGGCGCAGAGCCTCCTGACAAAGGGTCCACGACCCCACCCCGCCTTGTTTGTTGCAGTACCACATGGCGGTGGTGTTGTCTGTGAACACCTGCACTACCTTCCCTTTGACAGAGGGAAGGAATGCCTTGAGTGCAAGTCGGATCGCCCGGAGCTCCAGAAGGTTGATATGGAGCCGGGACTCCGCCGGAGACCAGAGGCCTCTGATCTCCGCCTCTCCCATGTGACCGCCCCATCCCAGAAGGGACGCGTCCGTCACAACTGTGTGCTCTGGCTGGGGAAGGGAGAGGATCTGCCCATGACCCATTGCCGGTTCGAGAGCCACCACTGCAACTGTTTTGCAGTCCCCTCCGAGATCTGGACGTGATCGGACAGGTCGCCCTGGTGCTGCGCCCACTGGAACTTCAGGTCCCACTGCAGAGCCCGCATATGCCATCTGGCATGAGTGACCAGCAGGATGCAGGAGGCCATGAGGCCCAGCAGCCTCAGGGTCATCCGTGCCGAAACCCAGGATAAGGGCTGAAAGATCGGAATCATAGCCTGAATATCCCGGACTCGCCGTTCGGGAGGATGAGGCCCGAAACTGCGTCGTGTCCAGAACTGCTCCGATGAAAAGGAGCTGTGGAGAAGGAATCAGATGCGACTTTGGCACATTGATGGAGAACCCCAGCGAGTGCAGGAGTTCGGCCGTAGTCTGGAGGTGGGAGACAACTGCCTGGGACGAGCCCGCCTTCAGCAGCCAGTCGTCGAGGTAGGGGAAGACTGAAACCCCTGCCCGGCGCAGATGAGCTGCGACCACCGCCATCACTTTCGTGAACACCCGAGGGCACTGGTAAGGCCAAAGGGAGCACGGTGAACTGAAAATGCTCGAGGCCTACCGTGAACCGAAGAGTAACGCCGGTGGGCCGGCAGGACGGGGATGTGGAAATAGGCGTCCTGCAAAGTCCAACGCTACCAACCAGTCTCCGGGGTCGAGGGCAGTCAAGACCTGAGCTAGGGTGAGCATCTTGAACTTCTCCTTCCGGAGAGGAAGCGATTGACGTTCCGGAGGTCCAAGATAGGACGCATGTCCTCCTTGTCCCTTTTGGGCACCAGAAAGTAGTGGGAGTAGCAACCACGCCCTACTTCTGGGGTCGGAACATGCTCGATGGCCCTCTTGGCCAAGAGGGACGTGACTTCCTTCTGTAGAAGCACCAAGTGATCCCCTGACATGCGGTGGAATTGAGGTGGCATGGCTGGGGGGTGGTCTCGAAGGGGAGGAGTAGCCCCTTCGGACAATGTCCAAGACCCACTTGTCCGAGGTGATGGGACGCCAGTGGTGAAGGTGATGGTGGACCCTGCCCCCGACTGGCGTGCTGTGCACCTGAAAGGAGGGACTAGGAGGGCTTGGAGGCCGCGGACGGGTTGGAGGTGGTGGCCTGACCCGCACGCTGGTTGCCCGAACCGCCACGGCGGTATCCACGTCCTCGGCCACGCAAGGCGCTTGCTGCGCGGGCCGTTGGCCGGGCTGTGGACGTGACTGGGCGCCCCTTCCGTGGCCACGAAAGGGGCGAAAAGCAGACGTTTGCGGAGGGCGCACAACAGCAAGGCCCAGGGACTTAGCAGTAGCCCGTGACTCCTTGAAACGCTCCAGCGCATGGTCTGCCTTCGAACCAAAAAGACCGACTCCATCAAAGGGCATGTCCATGAGAGTATTCTGGACATCCCCTGAAAAACCAGTGGTTCTCAGCCAGGCGTGGCGGCGCAGCGCCACCGTCGTTGCAAGCGATCTGCCCAGCGAGTCGGCGGTATCAAGGCCACAGCGGATGGTATATTTAGCCGCATCACGCCCTTCCGCAATAAGCGCGGGTAAGCAGTGTCTGGACCTCCTCAGAACACTGCGGCAAAACATCAGCCACCGAATCCCACAGGGAGTGGGTGTATCGGCCCAAGAGGCAAGCGGTATTAACAGACCGCAAGCCAGCACTGGAGGAGAGAAAGCCTTCTTCCCAAAGTGATCCAGGCGCTTGGATTCCCTATCCGGAGGGCGGTAGGGAAGGCTGTTTGGGAGGCAGAGGCTTGGACAACCAAGCTCTCAGGGGTGGGGTGTTGGGAGAGAAACAGGGGGTCGCCCGGAGCCGGGCGATGGCGTCGGGCCACGTTCCTATCCACAGGAGCCCCTGTGGTGGGTTTGGACCAGGCACCCAAAAGAACGTCAGTGAGTGCATCGTTGAAGCGGCAGCACAGGCTCCGAAGAGGAGGCCGCCGGCTGAAGCACTTCAGTCAGGAGGTTAGTCCTGGACGGCCACTGTAGGCAACTGGAGATTTAAGGCTCCAGCAGCTCTACGCAACACCGTTGCAAAATTAGCCCCCTCCTCCGTTGCCACGGGAGGAGACAGCATGCCAGAGTCGGGAGGTATCCAGCCCACTGGCATCCCCAAGTTCTTCAACCCAGTCCGGGTCAAACTCGCACTGTTGTGTGAGAGGGTCGTCAGACCCCTCCCAGCTCTCCTGGTCCTCCTCAGGTTGAAAAGATGGAGGAGGAGGGACATAAGGGACCCAAGGCCTCATCGGCGCCGGAACCGGCGTCGGGCGGCGCCGGTCCGGCTCTATGTCCGGACCCGGGGAGAACCGGGGAGCGACGCCGCCCGGAGCCCCGGACGGCGTCGGAAACGGCACCGGGGACATCGGCGTCGGCGTGGTTGGGTCAACCGGCGTCGATGGGGGTTGCGGCACCACCGGAACCGGGGTCGAGGCCGGGGCCGGAGCCGAGGCCGGGACGAAGGCTGGTGGGACAGGCGGCGCCGGGACCGGAGTCGGCGGCGGCGCCGGAGCAACCCCATCAGGGCCCGCGGGGCCCGAAGGCGCACCGGAGGGACCTTGAGGCCCGAAGAGGCGGGCCATGGCCGACAGGAATTTCTGTGCTCGGCCGGAGTCGCCCCCGAACCCGGGTAGGACGGGGTAATGCGGGGGCAACTCGACAGGCACGTCCGGGCGGCGGGGACGGTGCCGACAGGGACCTCAGCCGAGTCGCGCAGCCGGCGAGGCGAAGTCTTAGAGCGATGACGCCGCTTAGACTTCTTGTGCTTCGACTTACCGGAGGAGCGCGAGGACTTGGATTCCGACGAACGGCGGGGACTCCGCGTCCGGCCCCTCGACCTCTCCCGGGACCGGGGCTTGCTGCGGCGCGGAGCCGACTGCCGGAGTTCAAGGAGCTTTCGAGACCGCTCTCGCAAAGCCTTCGGATGAAGTTTCCGGCAGTCAGGAGCACGACTTCGTGTCGTGGCCTCGGCCGAGACAGAAGAGACACTCGAGGTGGGGGTCCGTGATGGACATCATACGACCACATTCCTCGCAGGGCTTAAAGCCGGGCATCCCTACGACACCTTAGGAGTCGTGAAGACTCGTTGAAGAGAACAGTGAAAAATTTCACAAAAAAGATAGTCAAAAAGTGACTAGGGCACTGCTCTTCCCGGATCTGCGCTTACTGGCGCGGAAAGAAGAACTGACGTCAGCGCGCAGGGCGGCGCCTAAGTACTGCCCGCGACGTCATCCCGGCGATCACGACGCCGACGACGGACGCGGAGCCGCACGACGCCGCCTACCGACGCGCAAGGGTACTGCTACGCAAAAAACTTTCCGGATCCAGCCTGACGCCTGGGGATATTCTAAGGTAAGGAATCTGTCACTAACGTGTCTCTTTCAGATACCAAAGCCATACCCCTAGAGGAGGCGGGACTGCGACTGAACCCCACTAAGGTCCAGAGAGAACCTAGTTGTCAATAACATGACCAAAAGAGTGCCGCCAACCAAGGGCGAAACACAGTGGGGACAGAAATGACAGCGCAGCCAACTACCAGACCCCTATGCTCTGAAGAGAGCGGGAATCAAGGGGAGGCTAGGGCACCACAGCCCATCCAGAATAACACGAAAACCCCTATATGTAGAGGGGATGAGAGAAGGAAAACACCAAGCTAGAACGCTGGTGCCTGAGTGAAAAATGCTAGACTTCGAAAGAAGACGAGCAAAGGGGCATGAAGGATCCGCAGGATCCAAGGTGTCGACAAGAAGTCCGAGCTAGCCCCAGCTAAACACTAGAACAGCGTAAAACACTGTCGAACCTGCTCCTGTAAAGAGACGAAGGCAGCAGGATACCGACCCCTGCCCAGCAAGGGCCGATGTGGAACAAAAACACACCCAGTAAAGAAACCGGCGTGAAAAGGGAGTTCAGTACCTCGCAAGAAGTAGAACTGAACCTATGGGCCCAAAAGACTGGTAAGTGGGATGGGGAGAGAGCGCGTACCGCCCCCGCATGTACCATAGAGGAAGAGTACTGCTGAGACCCTCACCAGCCGGACATGTGCGAGAGCATTGAAAGGATGCCCATACACCACCAGAAGGACGCCCATACGCGGCCAGAGGGTGCCTGTAGTATCATAACAGAAGAGCACCAGGAAGCAAGACAGCAGGAACAGCTGAGATGCGCACAATAGCAAGAAGGCAACGGGCCACAAACACCAGAGAAGATCTGGTGATGGAAGAGGGCCGGGCCAAGAACAAGGTAGGAAAGACCACACAAGCCATTCGGAAGATGATGGCGCAGAAACAGCCTCAAGAGGATGCCGAAACTTGGCCAAACCCAGGGACTAGGGGACGCTCAAAAGTACCCGCATTTATACAGAAAGTGGAACTAGTCCAGGCTATAAGCCGCGTCTGCTTCCGGTCCGGAAGAGAGAACAGTCCCCTCGCAGGACAAGTAGAAGAAGAGACGAGCCTAACAAGGGAGTACTCAGGACCAACTCATGGGTCCTAGACGCCAGGAAGAGCGGAGTTCAAGGAGAACCGGCCCCACGAGGCCGCCACAGTAAGAATGCCAGCAAAGCGTAGAAATCCCTGCGCGGAAGCAGCGGGGATGTGGAGAAAACTGCTGGGGAATAAGCCGAAAGGCCATAACAACGTACAACAGAGAGGTCCACGGCAACTCCTTACTGGCGAGGACAACCCAGAAGGGGCTGGCGCCAAAGACGGACCATGTGACAAAAAAGCAGGATGCCAGGCCATGCGAAGTAGATACTACACAGCATAGGCCTAGACCAGGAGTGGAAGCACCACATACAACAGAGCGATGCGACCCTGCGGGACGCAGTAAAGGGGTATATGAGTCCCAGAGGGATACCCGTAATGAAAACTCCACAGGAGATTACAAATGCAAATGCAGACACCTGCCACCAGCCAATACCCCACATAGGGCGAGGGTCAACCCCTGGCAAGAAGGGGGGGTCCTCTTGGCAAAACAGACAGTCAGAGGACTGAAAACAAAAGCAAAAACAACCCAGCCATACGGCCATACAGACAATACAGAGACAACAACTGGTCTCTGATAAAAAACCGGGCCGTAAAGGAAGACCCGCAACGAGGAAGAAAGTTAGTCAGTGGCACGGCAGAATTACAGTAGCCCTGACAGAAGCCTGGAGATCGCCGAGTCCGTGTGGGACCCAAAAAGGTCTATTCCGTTAAATGGCATGTCTTGGAGGCTCTCCCGAATGTTATCAGGTAAGCGACTGTCGCGCATCCAGGCATGGCGGCGTAAAGCCACCGACCGTGCAAGAGCACGGCCCACAGAGTCTGTGGTATCCAGGGAGGAGCGTATTGAAAAATGTGCCATCTCCTTGCCGTGAAGGACAAGACGGAGAAGGTCCGGGCGCAATTCCTCCGGAAGGGAAGGAAGAAGGCTAGCCACGGAGTACCAGACTGCGGAGGACGCACGTGCAAACACGCATGTAGTGTTTAAAGTGCGGATGGCCGCGCTAGAAGAAGCAAAAAGCTGTCTTCCACATGCCTCCAGCCACCGGGATTCCCGGGTGGGAGGAAACAAAGGCAAAGTGGAGGAGTCTTGTAACCCAAAAGCCGCCTGAATCACCAGGCCCTGAGCAGTAGGGTGGAGGGACAGGCAAAGTGGATCCCCCGGGGCAGGACGGTGCCTACCCGCAATGGCCCGATCAACCGGGGCTCCGGAATAGGGCCGTGCCCATGCGCTACGCAGAACTTCTAATAAAGCACTCCCAAGGGGTAGCAGTGGCTCCACGCTAATGGGCTCGAGATGAAGCAGATCCATTAAGGGATCGGGAATGAGGGGTACCACAGGAGGCTGAAAGCCGAGGATAGCAGCTACCCTGTTGATAGTCCGGGCATAGGCGGCCCCTAGCTCAGTAGTCACCCTAGGAGGGGACAAGAGGCCGTCTGTAGGAGACGGCTGGAGACTAAACCTCCCAGTTGCCATAAAGAGCGGGGCTGGGGAACGACCCGAAGGCCAAGCCACACTAGGGACCTGCACCAGTGGCCCCCGACCAGGGGAAGCAGCAGCCTCCACAAGGGCTGCAGCGGATACCTGTGTCGCCTGACACCGCTGAGGAGTCAGAAGCGATGAATCCGGAGGGGGGTCAACCTCAGGCATGGACGCTGGTGTCGATGAACGTATGGACATCGGCGGCGATGGATGCGGTGACAGCGGCGTCGGTAGGCGCCGTGTCGGAGTAGACTGGACGTCGACGGCCTCCACTGGGGACGCTACCTCGACGTTGACAGGCGTCGGACTATGCGCTGCTCCAGACGTGGGACCAGGCTTAGAGCCGGGTGTGGGTGGTGTCGAGCCTGGCTTCGGGTCCGGCTTGGAGCCCGTGGAGCCCGGCGTCACCGACGCCGCTTTCGCTGTCCGCACAGGAAGCCGCATAGGGCTAGGCGTTGACTGGCGGTGTGTGGAGCCCGGCACCGAGCCCGGCGTCGAGCCCGGCGTCGCCGACGCCGCTTCGGCCGTCCGCGCAGGAAGCCACACAGGGCTATGCGTTGACAGGCGGTGTGTGCTAGAGCGACCAGGACGGTCTGGGCCCCGGCCCAACGTCGTCGCCTCGGCTCCGGAGTCGGTGCACACAGCCCTGGTTGGGGAAGGATCCACCGACGAGGGTCCGGCCTGAGTACCCTCCGCCTCTGTGGGGCCCGAAGGCGCTCCATGGAGAGAGGGGGACTCGAAGTAGGCCCGAAGAGCCCGGGAGTAGGCCTCCATTTGGGCGCGCGTCGCTCCAACTCCTGGGAAAGGAGGATATGGAGGAGGTGACATCCGGGCGCCCTTAGCTGGCCCCTTACGAGAGGAATGGCGCCAGCGGCACGCCTACGGGATGTGGACCTCAGTGGACGCTTGTGGCTCCGCTTACCTTTTAGGGCGCCGGTCGCGGGAGCGGCCTCGAGAGCGAGCCCCTCTGGAGAGGAGAGCGGCGACGAGAGGAAGCTGGGCCGGACAGCCGTGCGGCCAACAGCTTCATACGACGTTCCCGTAGAGACTTCGGCTTCATCTGTTGACAGTCGCCGCATTCTTTGGAATCGTGGTGCACACCAAGGCACCACATGCAAATAAGGTGCGGGTCAGTGCCAGACATCTGACGCACACAGGCCTCAAAGGCTTTGAACCCGGAGGGCATTGCACACTGTTCCGGTATGACACCAACGGTGCCGAGAAGGCCCAAAACTAGGCCAGGAACTGCTGGTTTCCAGGATCCGCGTTGTGACGCGGAAAAGAAGAAAACTGATGTTGGCGCGCTGGGGCGGGGCATATATGGCTCCGCTGACGTCACGTCCATGGACGACGTCGGGCGTAGCCGTGAGGCGCCGCCCCCCCCCGCGCGCGGAGTTGCTGCTGCGCAAAATTTTCCGGATCCAGTCTGACGCCTGGGGATATTCTAAGTTAAGGAATCTGCGGCTAGACGTCTCTATCAGATTGTCTGTAATCCTTGGGCTGAGAGTGAAAGCCCAAAGATCTTGCTGTTGCCTTGCTGTCTTTAAACCTTTCCAAGGCAGAATCTGCTTGAGTGCCAAACAGTCTCGACCCATCGGAGAGCAAATGCATGTGGGCATTTTGCACATCCGGAGAGAAACCAGATCCTCTCAGCCATGCATGCCTCCTTGTAGTGACTGAAGTTCCCATCGTTCTAGCCAATGAGTCTGCGGTATCCAACCCAGACTGTATGACTTGCCATGCTGTAGCTTGAACACCATTCAGAAGCTCGGTAAAGTGTCCCTGAACATCATCAGGCAGTTTTGGGATCACTGTCTTAGCCGAATTCATCGAACATGTATATATCGTCCCAACAAGCAGATTGTGTTAGTGGATTTCAATGCCATGCTGCCACGGGAAAACAGTTTCTTCACTGACTTCTCCTTTGTTTTAGACTCCTTATCCACCGGGGATGGAGGAAAAGACCCAGGAGTCAGTTTTGAAGAACAGGAAGCTTGTACCACCAAACTCTCAGGTGAACAGTGGGAGGACAAAAAGAGCGGGTCTCCCGGAGCCGGCGTATACTTCCTAGCAATTGGCCTAGAGGTTGCAGAGGACGACATAGGCTTCTGGCAAATCTCTACAATTGGTTCAGTCAACACCTCATTGAAAGGCAACAAAGGTTCTGATGATGATGAAGTAGAATGAAAGCAAAAGGACCAAATGATGGATGGAATGCTGAACAATGCAAAAATTCACTCCCCGTCACAAAGATCTGGGTTTAATCCATTGTTCTTTTGCTCACCACACCACCCCAGTTTGGACCCAGCCATATGCAAATCAGTCTTAACCCTGCTCCTCATGGGAGCACTCCAGCCCGAACTGCCAGGCCATGTCCTCCCTGGACCGGAAACAAGCAGCCTGGGACCGGATTCGGGGCATCACCCCTCAGCCAGGCTAGCTTGAATCCTGTGGCGCAGTGAGCACTGGACCCACGTCTGGGCATACCCTTCCCACTTACGGCGGCAAAAGGAAATGCCAACTGAAGTCAAGCTAGCCTGGCTGATGAGCGGTGAAACCCCGAAACTGGTCCCTGGATGCCTGTTTCCGGTCTAGGGAGGACCAAGCCTGGCAATTCGGGCTGGATGTTCCAGTGGGTAGCAGGGCCAAGACTGATAAACTTTGGGAAAAACTTATGAACTGGAATATACCTCCGGGGTTACAGTCGAGTCAATTACATGAGGGTTCTTGGACCCAAGTTGAACTGGGAAGCAACGGAGGTTTAACAAGGAACATTTACCCTCTGGATTGTATGGGGGGGGGTGTGTGTGTGTGTGTGTGCGTGCGTGCGTGTGTGTGTGTATATATATGTGTGTATATATATATATATATATATCTCAGATATCCTGGTGAACATATGTACATCTCCACCAAAATTAGGAGGGGAGCCAATCCCGGCAATATTTTATGTGGGCAACTCTATTTGTTGGATCATACACCATAAGGCCTTCAGAAGCAGCTTGATGCTTTTACAACATATTGCCTAGTTAATGATTTAATATTGCAAAAAAGAAAAGTAATTATAATTTCAAAAGCAAGGGTTAAGTGAGACCAGTTAAAATGGTGGATTAGAACCAGTAAACTAGAAGTCGTAAAGGCATATAAATATTTAGGTATACTTTTTAAAGACAATCTTAATTTTATGGCTCCTAAGATCAGAGGGCGAAAGCCTTTGCCCGGTCTCTAAAGAAATTGAACTCTGCCCTGGGATGCTAGTCTTTTGAGTTACTAAGAGACATGCACACAAAAAAAAGTATGAGCTTACTGCTTTATTGCTCGGAAATTATGGCGGAGTCCGATATATTACACCTCCAATCAGAAGAAATGGTAATCTGGAAAATTTGGTTGAATCTTCCGAAAGGGTCGATTAACAGTGTGCTTAGACTGGAATTGGGCCTTGTTAACATCAAGCAAAGATGTTGGAAGAGAACTTTAAACTATGCTGAGAAATTATGGTCATCATCCATGGGTTCTATTAAAATGCCAGTTGCGGTTGAGGGACGCAACCTGTTGGACCATGAATCTACATAATGTTTTCCAGGCCCTGAATTTGTCTACAGCTTTTACCCATAATGAACTGCAGCCGGGATAAAAAAGATAAAAAATCATTCTCTGCAAGTAGATATTACGGATTGGAGGAAGAGACCACATGTTGTACACTTACTACACACAGATTATAAAGGCAAGTTACAACAGTATTTAAAAAATATATCAGTCCTCCGGTATTGAGTTATGTTTAGTCCTCCGGTATAGAGTTATGCATTCCTATGTTCAGCCGTTCAGGACATATAGCTTCTAAAGTATATAAAAACGTATTACTTCTAATTCCTCCTTTTCACATTTTAATCAAAAATGGCCATCACTCATGAATCTTCACTCCTCCACATTATCCTGGAAGGATATTTGGAAATCAACACAGCTAATTACCTCCCTGCTACTCTTATACAAACAAACGTTTATCTACTTTACCAATGCTTCTGGACTCCAGATAAATTATTTAAAGCTAAACTTTTAGATACTCCAAATTGTTGGCATTGTAAGTCTGACACTGGTGACTTGCGTCACTTATTTTTCAATTGTCCTATTATTCATAAGTTTTTATTAGATATATGGAACATCATAACCAGGATCCTTAAGATTCATACAACTTTATCTTTTCATATTCTACTCCTCAAATCTTCTTTATTTAAATCTACATTATCCTCTATGGATTGCAAATTGCTTGATTTCCTTATCTCTACTGCAATTAAATCTATCACTTGTAATTGGAAAGACGCCACATTACTTTCAGTTCATGTATGGTGGGAATGGATTATTTTTCTTAGATGTGGGCAATGCTCTTTTCCATGTTCCCCTAATGAATTTTCTCCTTCTAGGTCTAATATGTGGTCCAGTTTAGATTCCTATATAAGTACATGTTCTTCAATTTAAAGTATGCATTTAAATTTTTATTAGTCAATTTTTATACAATGTAGCCCCTTCATTGTTTGTATTATGTCTGTAATATAGTTTTTATATCTCATATATAATTATTAATGCTGGTATAGGTATTCTCTTTCATTATTAATGGTTGTTTACATTTTTATATTGTAATATGTACCTATACTTTTATGTTCTGTATTATTCTTTGTATTGTGTTTCTTAATGTTTATGAAAAATGTACCTAATAAAATATTTTGAACACAAAAAAAAAAATATATATAAAAGCACAGAATTCGTGGCGTTGAATGTTGTCATTTATAAAGTGGAAATACAGCTGTGTGAGCTCCATCAGGGACCACCAAATAGAGAATCTCTGCCCACGCTGCACACAGAGCACTTTAACCATATGTCATATTTTAATCTTTTGTAGTGTTTTTGAAACCGAAAGGAAACATTTTTATTACCGGGTTGAAGAGAAGCTTCAGATACTGATACACTCAGACCTTCAGACCTATTATTTTTAATACTGGAATGCAGCAAAATAAAACTATGCTTTAGCGTGAGCAAATATTTAGAGATGGTAAATAATAGGCTGAGAAGTTGACTTTTAATTATATTATTGACTAGCGCCGCTGTTAGCGGTGATAAATAACAGTATTTGTGATGTAAATCCTGCTGTATTTTTAAAACATTTCTTTTCTATTTTTATCTAATTACACTGGTACGATGCTGCTTCCAATGTTTTTACGTTCTGGATGAAGTTAAACAGCATTTTGACTATTTATCAATTTTATCTATAAGGTATATTAGGTTATTTTGTACTAATGGACGCTATGGGTAATTTACGGAGTTGAGGGATGTGTATGTGAGTTTAATTATGTGGTAATGGTTTTATTTTGTTGCTATGTGAAAGTATATGTAATATTTGTGCGCCTTGCTAGGCTCAAATCAAACAAATAAATAAATAAAAGATAGAGACTTCTAACCGCAGATTCCTCACCTTACAATAGATACACAGGCAATACCACCCTGGAGTTAGGTCTGCAAACGGCTCAAACTGGGAAGTCCTAGAGAACCGAACGGGTAAATTGCCCATTCCGACGGACCTGACTGTCAGAGCAGTAGTGCTTCATTAATGTGTGGAGAGACGCCCACGTAGCAGCTTGGCAGATGTCCGTGACAGGTACATGGCATGCTAATGCAGTAGTACCGGCCTTAGCCCAGGTGCAATGGGCCTGCAAGTCCTCAAGATGCAGCTGATTTAAAGGCAAAGAACAATACATCAAAAGATGGTTCTCTTCTGCACTGCCTTTCCTTTTTTCGCTCTTGTTAATCCGATAAAGAGTTGATTACCCAACCGGTGGTCTCTGGTACGATCAATGAAAAAGGACAGAGTCCTTTTCGGAACCATGTGGTGCAGCCTCTCCTCTTCCTTAGAAGAATGAGGCGGAGCAAAAAATGTCAGCAACTTGATGTTTTGAATAACAAGGAAAGGGGCCACTGCCTTTGGTAGGAAGGAGGCACGAGTCAGAAGAACCAGTTTGTCTGGGTATGGAGGGTTAACTGAAAGAGTTTGAAGTCCACTGGTCCTCCTGGCCAATGTAACAGCCTTGCTGGCGGCCTGACCTTTTGCAGGACTCTGGCAGGAGCGATATCAGTGGAAAGGGGTATAGGAGTACCGGGTTCCACTCTAAACTAAATGCGTCTCTGAGCAGGAGTCACTTTGGGAACTCCAACAGGCAGAAGATCCGTCATTGTGTGTTGTCGGCGGTGGCGAATATATTGAGCCAAGGTTCTCCCCGTTCTTGGAAGAGACCTTGTGCCACTTTCAGGTGTAGACAGCATTCGTGATACACAAGGCATTGGTGGCTGAGCTCATCTGCCCTGACGTTCAGAAATCCTGCAAGGTGCTGCACAACCAGGAAGATATCGTGTCTCTCTTGCAGTTCCAGAGGCGCAGAGCCTCCTGGCACACAGCCAACAACCCCACTCCACTCTGTTTGCTGCAATACCACATGGCAATAGTGTAGTCTGCAAACAGCTGAACCAGCCTTCCTTTGATAAATGGGAGGAAGGCTTTCAATGCCAAGTGAATCGCTCTCAACTCCACAACATTCATATGTAGCTGGGACTCCGCCGGAGACCAGAGACCACTGATCTTCACCTCTCTCACGTGGCTGCCCCAACCCAGAAATGATGCGTTGCTCACCAATGTCAGTTCCGGGTGTGGAAGGTAGCGGAGTCTGCCGCTGGTCCAATTGCAGGTAGTTAGCCATCACTGCAGATCTTTTGCAGTCTTCTTCGATATCTGGACCTGGTTGGAGAGATTCCCCTGAAGGTAGCCCACTGTGACTTCAGGTCCCACTGCAGAGCACGCATGTGCCATGGGATGTGCTTCACCAGCAGTATGCAGGAGGCAATCAGACCCTGCTGCCTCAGAATCAGTCTCACAGGCATCTAGGACAGAGGTTAAAATGCTGGGATCATAGCTCGAATGTCCTGGACTCTCCGGAGATTAGGCACAGAACTGCACCATGTCGAAAATAGCCTGATGAAAGGGAACGTCTGAGAAGAAGTCAAGTGTGACTTCGGCATGTTGATAGTGAACCTCAGCGAACGCAGGTCTGCCATAGTCTGGAGGTAGGTGATGACTGCCTGGGGCGAGCCCACCTTCAGCAGCCAGTTGTCAAGGTTGGGGAAGACTGGGAACCCTGACCTCCGAAGGTGTGCTGAACTGAACTAAGAGAAACTCCCACCCAACCTGTATCGTGTCACTGTAGGCTGATATCAGCTCTATGAGCTGCCCACTGCTATACGAACAAGTCAAACATTTATTTATATTTTTTGTTCATTTTATTATATTATTTAACTCTTTTTTGCTTTTATCTATAAAGAAAAACTTTTTCTAATATTTACTTTGATTATCCAAAATGTATTTACATATTAGTGAGACAGTAAAAGGATACAGGTTGGGTGCGAGTTTCTCTTAATACTGTTCAGTTTGTTTCCCCCTCGCTCCCAGACCTACAAATGAACTACGGGGGGTACCTCCTTTTTTGTAACTCCAAAGGTGTGCTGCAATCACTGCCATCACTTTCGTGAACACCTGAGGGGCACTGATGAGGCCGAAGGGGAGCACAGTGAACTTGAAATGCTTGTGGCCTAGAAGCGAGAACAGCAGGTAATGCCTGTGGGCTTGCAGGATGAGTATGTGAAAATGAGTGTCCTGCAAGTCCAACGCTAACTTTCAGTCTCCATGGTCTTAGGCAGACAGAACATGAGCCTTGGTGAGCATCTTCAATTTCTCTTTTTTCAGGAAGGCTTTGAGGGGCGTAGATCTAGTATGAGGTGGAGGCCTCTGTCCTTTTCCAGCACCAGAAAGTAGCGGGAATAACAAAACCATCCCACATCTGGCATCCTCTTGGTGGCTCTTTTGACCAACAGAGCCTACACTTCCTGATGGAGTAAGAAGAGATGGTCCTTCCTCAGCCATCTTGGGATGGTGGCAAAGGTGGAGGGGTTTCCACAAAGGGAAAGGCATAACCCCGCTGTACAATTTTGTACCACCACATGTCGGAAGTGATTTTGGGCCATTGGGGCAGGTGGTGCCGCCAACGCGATGGTCGTGCTGGGTGGAGGGCTCACTAAAGCAGCTTGGAGGCTGTGGCAGCAGGAGGGGCAGGGGAGTGGACAGTGCGCTGGGACTGGCTCTGATGCCCTCTGTGGGATCCACAATCCCATCCACGAGAGGGCTGGGAAGCCTGCTAGGCAAGTGGGTAAGACTGATATTGCGGACACCCATGGAAGCCCTGACCGTGACCACGGAAGGGACAAAAGGACTGTACCTGTGCCAGAAAGCCAGAGAGAGGCCCAGGTATCTGGCGGCGACCCGGCTTTCACAAAACCGCTTGAGCACTGCATCAGCTTTATTGCCAAATAGGCGGAAGCCATCGAAGGGGATCTCATTCAAGGACGCTTGGACATCCCCTGAGAACCCAGTGGACTGTAACCAGGCATTGTGGCGAAGTGCTACTGTAGAGGCCATGGCAATGCCTAGGAAGTATGTGTTGTCTAGTCTGAACCTGATGGCGAACTTAGCTGCAACCCGACCATCCACCATTGCTTGGTTCAGGATGGCTCGGCCCTCTTCAGGGAGCATGAGCAGCAGCTGCACAACTGAGTCACACAGAGCATGGGAATATCAGCCCCATCACCGACAGCAAGCCCAAGCTGGTGGAAGAGAAGATTCTCTTCCTAAAAGTGTCCAGCATCTTGGATTCCCTATCCAGAGGGGTGGAAAGGAATGCATTTGGGTTGACAATGGCTGTTGAGGCCTGCACTACCACGCTCTCAGGGGAGGGATGCTGGGTCTCCCAGGGCTGGATGATGGCATCGGGCAATCATGCGGTGCACAGGAGCCCCTGTGCAAGGTTTAGCCCAAGACCCCAGAAGAACATCTGTGAGGTCCTCGTTATAGGAGTGCAGTGGCTCAGCAGAACTCACCCCCAGGTGAAGTACCTCCATCAAGATAATGGTCGTTGACCTTGACGGGTGGCAGTTGCAGGTCAAGGACCTCCACTGCCCTATGTATCAAGGTCGCAAAAGATGGGCCTTCCTCTAAAACAGGGCCTGGTGGGAAAAGCATGCCAGTCAGGGGAGGTATCCAGATCACTGGCGGCATCACCCAGCTCCTCATACAGTGTCTGCTTGGTTGGGGTCTTCTTCAAATGGCCCATACCCCTCTTCATCCTCCCCTCCTTCACTATCTAAGGGCGGCAAGTCCAGAGGTGGCCTCGGAGTCGGAAATGGCAATAGGCTCGTCATCCAGTGGAGCCAGGGGCTGTGTCAGAAGGACCGGAGATGGCGTGGGAGGAAGCACCCATGGTAGCATCGGATTGGATATGAGGGCAGATCCAGATGGCCTGGCTGGCATCAGGGGCAAACCACCAGCAGAAACCCAGCAGGGGCACCGATCAGCTCTGTGGCGCTCAAAGGCACACCAGAGGGAGTCGATGGCCCAAAGATGGCATGCATAACATCATAAAATTCTATCAACTGGGAAGGGTTCGCTCTGGCTCCTGAGAACTCAGGAAAGTGCAGAGTGGGGTCCGCAGCTGGCTCCGCAGATGGAGAGCGGGAATGGGGCCTGAAAGTACCTCATTTGGATGGGGAAGCAGAAGATTGTTTCAACTTCTTTTTCTTGTGCTTCTTGGACTTACCCGACTTTGAGGAAGACATTTTGGAGTGGTTGGACAACTGTCTGTGGAAATGACTACTAGAGCAGCCCGAGATCTCCTTCGGGAGCGGGAACGACATGGAGCCTTCTTCAGCAGCACCCCCAGGAGCTTCATCGCTCACTCGCAGATTGCCTTGGGGTGCATCGATTTGCACTTGCCACAGGCCTTGGGGTCGTGGCCCGACCACAGGCACCAGAGACAGACCAAATGGGAATCAGGCACAGACATCAGTCTATGACATTCCCCAGTATGTTTAAAACCTGTAGGTTTGTTAGGGGACATATACCTATCACAGCAAATTGCTCAAATTGAGTTTACAAAAAGTAAAAAAAGATGGTCAAAAACTGACTGAGGTAGCTCTCCAGGTCCTCGCTGTTGGTGTGGAAAGAAAGAAACTGATGTTAGTGTGCCAGCGTGGCTTCTATATAGGCACCGCAAACGTCACTTCCAATGCAGATAATGCCCAGCCTATCTGACGCCACCTACCAGCATGCAGATGTACTGATCAAGATTATCCGGATTCAGTCTGACGCCTTGTGAATATTCTAAGGTGAGGAATCTGTGGCTAGAAGTCACCATCAGAAACACACATTACCAAGAACATTACTTACCAAGGTACGTAATGTAGAACAAAGAAATATGAATAAAAACACAGGTTTATTTCATACACCTGAGCAAAACAGGATAGACAATATCCAATTGCTACGTACAGTGTCAAAACACTACACCCCTCTGAAGGTAACTCCTTCGAAAGATCTCTCCAGCCATCTTGTTAGTGGCACAGTCTGATCCTACCCAATATACAACTTTTACCGGTTATCGCTGGAAGCCGGAATACACTTTAAAAAGTGTGTCCTTAACACTCAAATATCCACACCCAACAACAACATATAAGTGTGCTCCAAAACTTTATCAGGTCATATTCAAATCTACTTGTAATATTAGATAAAAAACAATGTAAACAAACGAAGAAAGTGTTTGAGAAATTTGTTTAATTAAAAGGCATTATGAAAGGGCTCCTTTAGGCAGCGCTGTAGAGTTGGCTGTAAACACACAATGATTCATCACAGAGAAGCTTAGTTTCTTTCAATACACAGAGTGGAAAAGAGGTGCATAAAATTTAAATTCAGCGCAGTGAGAGATGATGCAGCTGCTACAGGTCTTAAGTAACAAGAATGTAGAGAAAGGCAAAATGCAGGGACATTCATTAGTGATTATGAACAAGTTACTTACCTTCGGTAACGCATTATCCGGTAGAGACTCTATCTAGCTGCAGATTCCTTACCTTTGAATTTCCCAGGCGTCAGGCTGGATCCGGAAACTTTTGCTGAGCAATACCCCTTGTGCGCGACGTCGGGTGGCTCCATTCGGCTCCGCGTGACGCCGTTGGCAGCGTTGGTTATGACGTTGCGGTGCCTATATAGGCGCCACCCAGGCGCGCGGACGTCAGTACTTTTTGTATTTTTCACGCCAGAAGCGCAGAGCCACAAAGTAACTGACGTAGTCATGTGCAAAAACTAGGACTCTGAAAGAGGAAACAACACTAGTCCTACTACATTAGTACGCAAAGCGGGGAGGCATGCTTGGGGCTGTAAGGAATCTGCAGCTAGATAGAGTCTCTACCAGATAATGCGTTACCGAAGGTAAGTAACTTGTTCATCTGATAGAAACTTCTAGCTGCAGATTCCTTACCTTTGAATCAGATACCTGAGCCATACCATCTCGGCGGTGGGTTGCGGACCCATGACCTAGACTAAGAAGTCTTGAAGGACTGAACGGGCAAAGTGCCCATCCCGGCGCACTTGACCATCAAGACAACGTTTTGCGAACGTGTGCAATGATGCCCACGTTGCCGCCTGGCAGATGTCTTGGACTGGGACACCCCGAGCCAAGGCCGTAGTCGCAGCCTTTCCCCTGGTGGAGTGAGCCCTTAATCTCTCAGGGGGCTGCTTCTTCGCCAAGGAGTAACAGATTTTAATACAGAGAACGACCCAGCAAGAGATGGTCCTTTTCTGCACTGCCCTTCCTTTCTTCGCTCCCACATACCCCACAAAGAGTTGGTCAACCACCTGGAACTCTTTTGTGCGGTCAAGGTAGAACGACAACGCTCTTTTTGGGTCCAGTCGGTGGAGACGCTCCTCTTCCTTAGAGAGATGTGGGGGAGCGAAGAAGGTGGGCAAAGTGATGGACTGACCCAAATGGAATGGGGTCACAACCTTTGGCAAAAAAGATGCTCTGGTGCAAAGTACCACCTTGTCCAGAAAGGACATAAGATAAGGAGGCGAGCTGGATAATGCCTGCAATTCACTCACCCTCCGGGCCGATGTAATCGCCACCAAGAAGGCTGTTTTGATGGTCAACAGCCGGAGGGGACAATTGTGCAAAGGCTCAAAGGGAGCACACATCAGGTAACTGAGGACCAAATTAAGGTCCCACTGTGGCATAACAAAGGGCGTGGGTGGAAACAAGTGAGCCAGCCCTTTAAGAAATCTATTTACAATAGGAAACTTGAAGAGAGAGGGCTGGTCAGGCAGCCGCAAAAAAGCAGACAGAGCAGAAAGGTAACCCTTGAGAGTTTCCAAGGCAGAGCCCTGCTGGGCAAGGGTTAGAAAGAATAAAAGGACAATAGAAAGAGAAGCAGAAAGAGGGTCAATAGACCTTTCTGTACAGTATAAAACTAATTTCTGCCAACGGCAGGCGTATACCGTCTTAGTGGAGGGCCGGCTGGCTGCCAGAATAACATTACAGACTTCGGGAGGAAGGTCAAAAGCTATCAACTGTCGCCGCTCAATCTCCACGCATGGAGGCGCAGAGTTGACAGGTCCGGGTGGAGAACCCTTCCCTGCTGCTGCGACAGAAGATCCTCCCGAAGGGGCAGCCTGATCGGAGGATCAACACTCAAGCTCAGAAGCTCTGGATACCAGACTCTCCTTGCCCAGTCCGGTGCCACAAGAATGACTTGGGCCCGGTTGCCCCATATCTTCTTCAGAACCCTGGGCAGGAGTGATATGGGCGGAAAGGCGTACAACAGGCCTGAGCTCCACTCGCGACGAAACGCGTCACCGAGCGATAGCCGCCTTGGAAACTCCAGCGTGCAGTACTGCTGACATTGCGCGTTCTCTTTTGAGGCGAACAAATCTAACCAAGGTTCTCCCCACTGCTGAAAGAGACCTTGCGCCACCTCCGACTGGAGACGCCATTCGTGATCCTGAAGGCAGCGACGGCTGAGATTGTCCGCCCTGGCGTTCAGAGAACCTGCCAGGTGTTGAACCACCAGGTATATGCCCTGCTGTTCCAGCCATGTCCAGAGACGCAGGGCCTCTCGACAAAGGGTCCACGACCCCACCCCGCCCTGCTTGTTGCAGTACCACATGGCTGTGGTGTTGTCCGTGAACACCTGCACCAGCTTCCTCTTCACAGAGGGAAGAAATGCTTTCAATGCCAACCGAATCGCTCGGAGCTCCAACAAATTTATGTGGAGTCCCGCCTCCGCCGGAGACCAGTGACCCCTGATCTCCACCTCTCCCTTGTGGCCGCCCCATCCCAGAAGTGATGCATCCGTCTTAACTGTGAAATCTGGTTGGGGAAGGGAGAGAGGTCTGCCGCAGACCCAATCGCGGTTCGTTAACCACCACTGCAGATCCTTCGCAGTTCCTTCCGAGATCTGAACCACGTCGGTGAGATTTCCCCGATGCTGTGCCCATTGGAACTTCAAGTCCCACTGCAGAGCCCGCATACGCCACCTGGCGTGTCATACCAACAGCATGCAGGAAGCCATGAGACACAACAGCCTCAGAGTCAACCTCATCGAAATCCATAGATTGATAGAGGCTGAAATATCGGAATCATAACCTGAATATCCTGGACTCGCTGCTCGGGAGGATAAGCCCGAAACTGCACTGTGTGCAGAACAGCTTCGATGAAAGGGAGCATCTGAGGAGTCAGGTGTGACTTCGGCACGTTTATAGAGAACCCCAGCGAATGCAGCAGGTTCACCGTAGTCTGAAGGTGGGAGACGACTGCCTGGGGCGAAGACGCCTTCAACAGCCAGTCGCCGAGGTAGGGGAAGACTGACACCCCTAAACTGCACAGATGAGCTGCAACCACCGCCATCACCTTGGTGAACACCCGAGGGGCACTGGTAAGACCGAAGGGGAGCACGGTAAATTGAAAGTGCTCGCGGCCTACCTTGAACCGCAGGTAACGCCTGTGGCCCGGCAGGATTGGGATATGAAAATATGCATCCTGCAGGTCCAACGCCACCATCCAGTCTCCGTGGTCTAGGGCAGACAAGACCTGAGCCAAAGTGAGCATTTTGAATTTCTCCTTTTTGAGGAAGAGATTGACGGTCCGAAGATCCAAAATGGGCCGAAGCCCCTTGTTCTTCTTCAGAATCAGAAAGTAGCGGGAATAACAGACACTGCCTACTTCTGAAGCTGGGACCCTTTCTATAGCTCCTTTGGCCAAAAGAGCAGTAACTTCCTCTTGGAGCAACTTCAAATGATCCTCCGCCAGCTGTTCCTGACTTGGCGGAATAGTAGGAGGAGAAGAAAGGAAAGGAAGAGAATAGCCCTCCTGGACGATCTGCAAGACCCACTTGTCTGTTGTTATAGATCTCCAGCGGGGGAGATGATGACGAATTCTCCCACCCACTGGAGTAGTGTGGTCCTGCAGAATCAGCCTAGGCGTGCTTGGAGGCTGCGGCTGCCGGGGGCAGTGTGGTAGACGACTTCTGGCCTCCATTCCGAGGATGGAATGTACCGCATCCACGTCCACGCACGGCTTGGGTAGTCTGAGCGGGACGGTGGCTAGGATAGGGCTGACCCGGCTGGAAACCCCTTCCACTGCCACGAAAGGGGTGAATGGAAGACTGGCCACGAGGAGAGGCCCAAGGATCTGGCCGTAGCTCGAGAGTCCTTGAACCTGACCAGGGCCGAGTCTGCCTTTTCCCCAAAAAGATGGGTTCCATCAAAGGGCATGTCCATCAAATTGGCTTGGACATCCCCGAGAAGCCAGTTGTACGAAGCCAGGCGTGGCGTCTCAAGGCCACCGTCGTTGAAATCGACCTGCCTAGCGAATCGGTCGTATCTAATCCACACCGTATGGTGAATTTTGCTGCATCTCTCCTGTCCTTGACAGCTTGGGAGAGCACAGCCCGGGCCTCCTCCGGGACTTGTGGCAGCACCTGCGCAACCGTCTCCCAAAGAGAGTGGGAGAAACGGCCCAATAAGCACGCAGTATTCACTGACCGCAATGCCAGACTGGAGGAAGAAAACATCTTCTTCCCAAATGAGTCCAGTCTCTTGGATTCCCTATCCGGAGGGGCGGAAGGGAATGAGCCTTGGGACGTAGAGGCCTGCACCACCAAACTTTCTGGGGTGGGGTGTTGGCTGAGGAACTTTGGGTCGCCCGGAGCTGGGCGATGGCGGCGTGCAATCATCCTATTCACAGGAGCCCCTGTGCTAGGCTTGGACCATGTTCCTAGAAGGACGTCCGTAAGTGCCTCATTAAAGGGCAATAGGGGTTCAGAAGTGGAAGCCCCAGGCTGAAGCACTTCGGTCAGGAGATTAGTACTGACCTGCACTGAGGGCAGCTCCAATCCTAGGACCTCAGCTGCCCTCTTAACCACCATGGCATAGGACGCCCCCTCCTCCGTAGCCACTGTAGGCGGAGAGAGCATGCCAGTGTCTGGGGAAGTATCCAGACCAATAGCTTCCCCAATTCCCCATACCAGTCCATTGTATCCTCAGAGACATCCTGGTTCTCAAGAGGGTCTCCAGACTTCTCCCATTCCTCTCCTGAGCCCAGCACGTCCACAAAGTGCTCAGGCGACAACATATAACCCCTGGGTTCCGTCGGAATCGGCGTCGCTCGACGCCGTTCCTGTTCCGTGTCGTCGGGGATTAGGATGGGGCTTTCGCCACCGACGGGCATCGGCGACGTCGTAGACACAGACTTTGGATTCGACGCCGGGAAAGGTCGCGATGGCACGACCGGCGTCGATCTGGGATCGGATCCCTGAGGCCCCACCGGCGCCGTGGCCGGAGCCTACGGCATCGAACCCGATGGGGCCCCATCCGACCCCGCGAGGCCCGAGAGCTCACCAACGGGGTCGTTCCGCTCAAATACGAGGTGCAAGGCCTCGTAAAACTCTTTAATTTGAGCGGGAAAGGGTGGGAGGCGCGAAGTTGACTCAGGCTCCGGCTCCGCAGAACCGTGCCTAGAGTGTTGGTGCTCCTTACCTCTCTCGACGACGGACGCCAGTTGAGGTGAAGTCGAAGTCCGCTTGGCCTTCTTCTTCTTGTGCCTCTTCCCCGAGTGTCCAGAAGACCTCGAATGGGAGGAAGAGGACTTAGGGCTCTGTGAGCGGTCCCGCGACCTCCTCTTCTTCGAACGGGACCGTGATCTCCTCGGAGTCTCGGTTGACGGTGTCGACTGCCAGGCCGCAAGCAACTTCATCACTCACTCCCTTAAGGTCTTCGGGGCCATCGCCCGACAGTCTGAACACAACTTCGAATCGTGGTCGCATTCAAGACACCACAGACATACGAGGTGGGGATCGGTGACCGACATGCGGGAACAAGTCCTGCATGGTTTGAAACCTGTCTTTCTCGAAGACATCCCTCGCACACGAAGTCGAATCCAAAAATATTGACAAAAGTCGAGAAAAAGCCTGCCAAAAAGAGGCAGAGGGGTAGCTCTTCCCGGATCGGTGCTTAACTGGCGCAGGAAGAAAAGACCTGAAGTCCGCGCACCTGGGTGGCCCCTATATGGGCACCGCAACGTCATAACCGATGCTGACAACGTCACGCGGAGCCGAATGGACCCACCCGATGTCGCGCGCAAGGGGTATTGCTCAGCAAAAGTTTCCGGATCCAGCCTGACGCCTGGGAAATTCAAAGGTAAGGAATCTGCAGCTAGAAGTCTCTATCAGATACATCTTACAGTCAGACATCCACCGGTCTCATTTTATGGGATCCTTGTCTTCTTGGAGCATATGTTGTCCTGCCAGAATGTAGAAAAGCTTCTCATTCTCTGTGAACTATGCAGTTGAAGACATGAGTGATCTCTCTTTCAGACAATCAATTCTCTGGGTGGAAGGTTTTATCTGGCCTCAGTTGGTGCTAACTCAGACACTGCTGGGCTGTAAAGGAGAGAATACTCACAGACACATGCTGCTTGGCTGGTAATGGCACTTCAAATGGAATATCAGTGTCTTGGAAATCTGTATGATCGAGGGCATCCAGGCTCCCTTCTTCAATCGCCTAAGAAAGGAGATACCAAACTTTTTTAAATTTTAAAGTAGATAAATAAAGGGGAAAATAAACATTCAAAAAGAGAACGTGTGACAATATTTGTATATCACAACTTAGAACTAATAACTTCCAGATGCTTCATCAGTGACGGTCATGTTGGTTATGCAATACATGTGAGATCTGGTTGCACAAACATTGCTGATGTTTTGTTGTGAGTCAGATTTGATGCACATTCAAGAATACAGGAGAGTCCCTGACAAGCATTCTCAGGAAATAGTTCTTCAAAAGTATGGTGGGTATGCAGGCGTTTTCACTTTTACATCACAAGAGAATTTAGCTTAGCCCAGTTTTTTGGACCTTGCCATCAATAAATTCATGAATAAAAGCAAAGTTATCAAGGCCATATTCACGGGTAATGTGCAGGGCTTTCATTTTTTTAAACTTTCTTTTTGTAGAGACATAAATACATCACAATTTTCCCATCAACTCGATGAATGGAACGAAGAGAAAGGAATGTAGATTACAATGTGAGAGGCCCCCTTTTTGAATGCTATTGTTTTCAGAGTAAAGTTTCATCTTTGTGTAACAAGAAGCACCTCAACATTAGATTTTCTTGAAGAGACAATCTTTTCATATGGTTCTATTCAGGCTGGGAATCTAAATGAGAAAGAATGAGCTACTTACCCCTTCGGTGACGCTCTTTTTAGTGGATACTGCCTAACCACATATTTCTCATATTTTGACTTCCCGCAGATGCCAGACTGGATCTGGAATTTATTTTTAGAAATTACTCCTGTGCACCAACAGGTGGCGCCATCTGACTCTACACTGGCCCAGAGCCATATATAGGTGCCCCCCTGCACGCTCAACTCAGTTCACAATAAAGCATTCCACATCCTTACTTGCAAACATCAGTAATAGTATTAAAACAGTGACAGTGTGCACAATCTAACATGGAACCATATTGATACCTAGAAGACCACTCCACAAACAGGAATGAGGGAGGATAGGTGAGGAGAGAAAGCTTTGCCGAAGGTAAGTAACTTGTTATTCTGATGGGTACTTCAAACTGCACAGTCTTCACCTTTTGAATAGACACAAAAGCAGTACCTCCCAAAAGAAGGGAGCAATGGACTTTGTAGGAAGCTGGCTCTCTATATACTATACCAAAAAGAGGTATATTGTGCAGAGTCCAGTTGATCCCCAGAGGCTTTACAGAGGCTAAAGTAGATAATACTAATGCTCTCTTTTGTGGTAGTGTGGGCGAGCAGTTTGGCTTATCAGAGAGCAATGTTAAGCATTGGTTGTACAAACAGTAGCAATGCACAAGTTACTAACTTGTGTAACGATATATCTGTAAGAGACAGTAGTTAGTGACAGATTCCTTACCTTAGAATATCCCCAGGCGTCAGGCTGGATCCGGGAAAGTTTTTGCGTAGCAGTACCCTTCGCGCGTCGGTGGCGGCGTCGTGCGGCTCCGCGTCCGTCGTCGGCGTCGTGATCGCCGGGATGACGTCGCGGGCAGTACTTAGGCGCCGCCCCTGCGCGCTGACGTCAGTTCTGTACACGACTTTCCGCGCCAGGAACGCAGAGCCATGCAAGAAGCTGACATAGGTGTCTGAAAAATACTAGGGCCCTGAAAGGGATGTCCTTAACCCTAGAAATCAGTTCGCAGAACGGGGAGGATGGGTGGGGCGGTAAGGAATCTGTCACTAACTACTGTCTCTTACAGATATATCGTTACACAAGTTAGTAACTTGTGCATCTGAAAGAGATACGTTAGTGACAGATTCCTTACCTTAGAATAGATACCTCAGCAATACCAACACCGGTGGTGGGTCTGCGAACAAAGATCAGACAAGGAAGTCCTGGAGGACAGAACGGCCAAAGAAGCCGTCCCTCCGGACCTGACTGTCAAGGCAGTAATGCTTTGTAAACGTGTGCAGCGAGGCCCACGTAGCTGCCTGACAGATAACCGGCAGCGGAACACCGCGGCCCAAGGCCGTGGTAGCAGCCGTTGCCCTGGTGGAATGGGCACGCAGCCCAACAGGAGGCTCCTTCTTAGCCAAAGAATAGCAGGTCTTGATGCACAAGGTAACCCAGCGGGAGATGTCCTCTTGTGCACCGCCCGACCTTTTTTGGCGCCCACGTAGCCAACAAAGAGCTGGTCATCCACCCGGAAGTGTTTTGTGCGGTCGAAATAGAAGGAGAGCGCACGTTTTGGGTCCAGACGGTGGAGCCTCTCTTCCTCTCTGGAAGGATGCGGAGGCGGAAAGAAGGTGGGCAAAGTGATGGTCTGCCCAATGTGGAAAGCAGTAACCACCTTTGGCAAGAAGGACGGACGCGTCCGAAGAACAACCTTGTCTGGATGAACAGACAGAAAGGGAGGTTTGCAAGATAGAGCCTGGAGCTCACTCACCCGCCGAGCGGAGGTGATGGCCACCAGAAAGGCTGTCTTCAGAGTCAGAAGACGAAGAGGACAGTTATGCAGAGGCTCAAAGGGAGCGCACATTAAAAAGGTAAGAACCAAGTTCAAGTCCCACTGAGGCATCACAAACGCAACAGGAGGGAAGAGGTGAGTAATGCCTTTTAAGAACCTGTTAACAACAGGGGACTTGAAAAGGGAGGGCTGATCAGGGAGCCTGAGGAAGGCCGAGATAGCACAAAGATAACCCTTGATGGTACCCAGGGCAGAACCCTGTTGGGCCAGAGAGAGAAGGAACAGAAGGACCTCAGAAAGAGGGGCAGAAAGGGGATTCACAGCCTTTCCTGTGCACCATGCCACAAATTTGTTCCACCTGCAGGCGTATACCACCTTAGTGGAGGGACGCCTGGCTGCCAGAATCACATCACAAACTTCGGGAGGCAAGTCGAAAGGAATCAACTGCCGCCGCTCAATCTCCACGCAAGCAGGTGTAGACTGGACAGGTTCGGGTGGAGGACCGTCCCCTGCTGCTGCGACAGAAGATCCTCCCAAAGAGGAAGACGGATCGGGGGATCTACGCTCATATTGAGTAGCTCGGGATACCAAACTCTTCGAGCCCAGTCCGGAGCCACAAGAATGACTTGGGCCCGGTCGTGCCGAATCTTCTTCAACACTCTGGGTAGAAGTGGTATAGGCGGAAAGGCGTACAACAGACCGCAACTCCACTCGCGACGAAAAGCGTCGCCGGCGAGTGCCGCCTTGGAAATTCCAACGCGCAGAACTGATGACATTGCGCGTTCTCTTCGGTGGCGAATAGATCTAACCAAGGCTCTCCCCACTGTAGAAAGAGTCCTTGCGCCACTTCCGAGTGAAGACGCCATTCGTGATCCATCATGCACCTGCGGCTGAGTTCGTCCGCCCTGGCGTTCAGGGAACCTGCCAGGTGTTGAACCATCAGGAACATGCCCTGATGTTCCAGCCATGTCCAGAGGCGCAGAGCCTCCTGACAAAGGGTCCAAGACCCCACCCCGCCTTGTTTGTTGCAGTACCACATGGCGGTGGTGTTGTCTGTGAACACCTGCACTACCTTCCCTTTGACAGAGGGAAGGAATGCCTTGAGTGCAAGTCGGATCGCCCGGAGCTCCAGAATGTTGATATGGAGCCGGGACTCCGCCGGAGACCAGAGGCCTCTGATCTCCGCCTCTCCCATGTGACCGCCCCATCCCAGAAGGGACGCGTCCGTCACAACTGTGTGCTCTGGCTGGGGAAGGGAGAGGGATCTGCCCATGACCCATTGCCGGTTCGAGAGCCACCACTGCAACTGTTTTGCAGTCGCCTCCGAGATCTGGACGTGATCGGACAGGTTGCCCTGGTGCTGCGCCCACTGGAACTTCAGGTCCCACTGCAGAGCCCGCATATGCCATCTGGCATGATTGACCAGCAGGATGCAGGAGGCCATGAGGCCCAGCAGCCTCAGGGTCATCCATACCGAAACCCAGGATAAAGGCTGAAAGATCGGAATCATAGCCTGAATATCCCGGACTCGCCGTTCGGGAGGATAGGCCCGAAACTGCGTCGTGTCCAGAACTGCTCCGATGAAAAGGAGCTGTGGAGAAGGAATCAGATGCGACTTCGGCACATTGATGGAGAACCCCAGCGAGTGCAGGAGTTCGGCCGTAGTCTGGAGGTGGGAGACGACTGCCTGGGACGAGCCCGCCTTCAGCAGCCAGTCGTCGAGGTAGGGGAAGACTGAAACCCCTGCCCGGCGCAGATGAGCTGCGACCACCGCCATCACTTTCGTGAACACCCGAGGGGCACTGGTAAGGCCAAAGGGGAGCACGGTGAACTGAAAATGCTCGGGGCCTACCGTGAACCGAAGGTACCGCCGGTGGGCCGGCAGGACGGGGATGTGGAAATATGCGTCCTGCAAGTCCAACGCTACCAACCAGTCTCCAGGGTTGAGGGCAGTCAAGACCTGAGCTAGGGTGAGCATCTTGAACTTCTCCTTCCGGAGGAAGCGATTGACGTTCCGGAGGTCCAAGATAGGACGCATGTCCTCCTTGTCCTTTTTGGGCACCAGAAAGTAGTGGGAGTAGCAACCACGCCCTACTTCTGGGGTCGGAACACGCTCGATGGCCCTCTTGGTCAAGAGGGCCGTGACTTCCTTCTGCAGAAGTACCAAGTGATCCCCTGACATGCGGTGGAATTGAGGTGGCATGGCTGGGGGGTGGTCTCGAAGGGGAGGGAGTAGCCCCTTCGGACAATGTCCAAGACCCACCTGTCCGAGGTGATGGTACGCCAGTGGGGAAGGTGATGGCGGACCCTGCCCCCTACTGGCGTGCCGTGCACCTGAAAGGAGGGACTAGGAGGGCTTGGAGGCCGCGGATGGGTTGGAGGTGGTGGCCTGACCCGCACGTTGGTTGCCCGATCCGCCACGGCGGAATCCACGTCCTCGGCCACGCGAAGACGCCTGCTGCGCGGGCCGGTGGCTGGGCTGCTGACGTGACGGGCGCCCCTTCCGTGGCCACGATAGGGGCGAAAAGCAGAAGTCAGCGGAGGGCGTGTAGCAGAAAGGCCCAGGGACTTGGCAGTAGCCCGTGAGTCCTTAAAGCGCTCCAACGCATGGTCTGCTTTGGACCCAAAGACCGACTCCATCAAAGGGCATGTCCATGAGAGTATTCTGGACATCCCCTGAAAAACCAGTGGTTCTCAGCCAGGCGTGGCGTCGCAGCGCCACCGTCGTTGCAATAGACCTGCCCAGCGAGTCGGCGGTATCAAGGCCACATCGTATCGTGTATTTGGGCGCATCCCTTCCTTCCGCAATGGCGCAGGAAAGCAGTGTCTGGACCTCCTCAGAACACTGGGGCAAAACAGTCGCCACCGAATCCCACAAGGAGTGGGTATATCGGCCCAAAAGACAAGCGGTGTTGATGGACCGCAAGCCAGCACTGGAGGAAGAAAAACCCTTCTTCCCAAATTGATCCAGGCGTTTGGATTCCCTATCCGGAGGGGCGGTAGGGAAGGCGGTTTGGGAAGCGGAGGCTTGGACAACCAAGCTCTCAGGAGTGGGGTGGACAGAGAGAAACAGGGGGTCGCCCGGAGCTGGGCGATGGCGTCGTGACACGTTCCTATCCACAGGAGCCCCTGTGTTGGGCTTGGACCAGGCGCCCAAAGAACGTCAGTGAGGGCATCGTTAAAAGGCAGCACAGTCTCCGTAGAGGAGGCTGCCGGCTGAAGCACCTCTGTCAAGATATTAGTCTTGACCGCCACAGTAGGGAGTTGGAGACGTAAGGCCCCAGCCGCCCTACGCAACACCGTTGCAAAATTGGCTCCCTCCTCCGTAGCCACGGGAGGAGACAGCATGCCAGTGTCAGGGGAAGTATCCAGACCACTGGCATCCCCTAGACCCTCTGTCCAGTCCTCATCGTACTGACACTGTTGTGTCAGAGGGTCATCAGACCCCTCCCAGGCCTCCTGGTCCTCCTCTGGTTCAAAATAAGGAGGAGGAGGAGGGACATTCGGCACCCAAGGTCCCATCGGCGCCGGAACCGGCGTCGAGCGACGTCGGTCCGGGTCCATGTCCGGAGCCGGAAGGAACTGGGGGACGACGCCGCCCGGAGCCCCAGGCGGCGTCGAGAACGGCACCGGAGACATCGGCGTCGGTGGAGGTGTCGTTAGGTCGACCGGCGTCGATGGGGGTTGCGGAGCCGGGATCGAGGCCGGGGCCGGAGCTGGGATCGAGGCTGGAGGCACGGGCGACGCCGGGGCCGGAGCCGTCGGCGACGCCGGAGCAACCCCATCAGGGCCCGCGGGGCCCGAAGGCGCACCGGAGGGACCTTGAGGCCCGAAGAGGCGGGCCATGGCCGACAGGAATTCCTGTATTTGGGCCGGATCCGCCCCCGAACCCGGGAAGGACGGGTATTGCGGGGGCGACTCCACAGGCATGTCCGGGGCCGCGGGGACGGTGCCGGGAGGGGCCTCAGCCGAGTCGCGAGACCGGCGAGGCGAAGTCCTAGAGCGACGATGCTTTTTGGACTTTTTGTGTTTGGACTTACCGGACGAAGAAGACTTCGATGCCGACGACCGGTGAGGACTCCTCGTCGACCCCTGGACCTCTCACGCGACCGGGGCTTGCGCGGAGCCGAATGCCGGGCCTCGAGGAGCTTTCGAGACCGCTCTCGCAAAGCTTTCGGGTTGAGGGCCCGGCAGTCGGAACACGACTCCGTGTCGTGGCCTCGGCCGAGGCAGAAGAGACACTCCCGATGCGGGACTGTGATGGACATCATCCGAGCACAGGCGCCGCAACGTTTAAAACCGGGCATCCCTACGACACCTTGAAGTCGATTCGAAGAAAAACAGTGAAAAAAATTCACCAAAAAAGTTAGTCAAAAAATGACTAGGGCACTGCTCTTCCCGGATCTGCGCTTGCTGGCGCGGAAAAAGAAGAACTGACGTCAGCGCGCAGGGCGGCGCCTAAGTACTGCCCGCGACGTCATCCCGGCGATCACGACGCCGACGACGGACGCGGGAGCCGCACGGCGCCGCCTACCGACGCGCAAGGGTACTGCTACGCAAAAACTTTCCGGATCCAGCCTGACGCCTGGGGATATTCTAAGGTAAGGAATCTGTCACTAACGTGTCTCTTTCAGATAAATAAGACACACACTCAATGAATAAATCAGAGACCAATTTATAAAAATAATACTTGGTTATATTTATTTTGTAGAACCACAGAACTGCATCTTAGGTACATACTTTTTGCAATAGAAATACTTTTCAATATCAAAAGTGGACACTTAGTGCAATTTTCAGACTTTGCAAGTGTAGGAAGCTGGCTATGTATATACTATACCAAAGTAAGGTATAGTGTGCACAGAGTCCAGTGGATCCCCAAAGGCTTACAGAGGTAAAAGTAGATAGTACCTTACTCTCTATTTGTGGTAGTGTGGGCGAGCAGTAAGGCTTTATCAGAGGGTAGTGTTAAGCATTTATTGTACACACTCAGGCAAGAAATCACACACTCAAAGACTGAACTCTGACCAATTGTTTTGTATAAAAATATTTCCTGGTTGTATTTTACTTTAGAACCAAGCAGGACTTGGTGCAAGTAAGTAAAATAGTACTTTTCAAGAATAATACAGTTGAATGCAATTGAATGCAGTTGACTTTGTTACAAGTAGGTCAAATATTCAGAAACAGTTGAAATTACTTTGTAGTTACTTTGTAATTACTTTATGATTACTTGTTAGATTACTTTTCAGGATACTTTTCTTACTCAATGTGGTATGCCTAGATACCACATTGGGACATTTCCTAGACAAAGGTAAGCAATTCAATTTGTCATCAAAACACACTTATTTACATTTTCCTACAATTTTCAACTCCGCACTTCAAACTTTTTTCACAGGAAAACAGTCAATGCAGTCCTATGGAAGAAAATCGGGTTATCGTTTTATAGGTGTGTAATTGGTCTTAGGAGTTGAGTTTCTGGAGTTAGACCAAGGGTTCCCCCAGGGTCCAGGACACACTCAAAGAGCACCCTCAGCAGCACTAGGGCGGCCAGGTGCAGAGTGCTGAGACCCAATGTTATCCAATGGGGGATGGGGGCCTCCGGTTGGTGGCTGCTCATGGGCACGCCACTTGGATGTGGGAGCAAAGCTCCTAGTTTTAGCACATGGCAAAGGGGGATCCGAGTTAGCACACAAGGTGCACCCATAGCTGCACAGGGGCGGCCGGGTGCATGGTGCTAGATTGGCGTCGGGTGCCCTGTTGGTTTCAATGGGATTCTCTGGTCATAACAAGGACTGCAGGCTCGGGCAGGGAGACTTCCTGGAGGCGACCACAGGTTGGAGAGATAAGTTGGGATGCTGGGGGTTGCCTGGACACCGTTGGTTGGGCCACCCAAGGCCGTGAGGCGTTGGGTGCAGGAGTGTCTTTTGGCGTCGGGTTTCCTTATCAGCTCCGGTCGCAGTCGGGGGGGGGGGGGGAGACCCTCCAGATAGAGGCTGCAGGCGTAGGCTTGAGGTAGGTTGGGGATTACCGGATCCCATGTCAGGATCGCCGGGGAGACCTCCTCGTGGTGTTGGGCCACTCAAACTTGGGCCGTGGGCGTCAGGTCCAGACTCGCGGATTCGGCCTGACCCAGAGACTGTTGGTGAACAAATCCAGTGCTCACGGGAGACAGAGTCTTTGTAGGTAAGGCAGGGCAGGTCCTCCGGGTTCTGGGAGGGCTGCTGGACATGCTGGGATTTTGCTGAAGCAGGTCGAGGTCAGGACAGGCCGGCAGGGCTGGGGCCAAGTCAGTTGTTGTCCTCCTCCTTCTTCTTTCATCATGGCTCTTTGGTCCTTCTTCTCTTCTTCTTGCTTGTCTGAGGAGGCAAAGTTCGGGGGTGCCCATAAATACTAAATTTAGGGGCGTTTTAGGTAGGTACAGGTTGGGACCAATGGGTCCCTTCCTTGTGGTGGGTACACCCCCTATTATGCCACCCTCCAGTGGGAGGTGGGCATAAGCCTCACTCTGGTTGGCTGGGTCCCCCCATCTTCAAGATGGCGGGACTGAGAGTTGTGCTTCACTTCGCCTTCCCCACCTGAGGGGTGGGGTTGGCAAAGGTGGGCACACCTCTCCTCCTATCTTAATTTTCCCGCCGATTCTCCCTCCCAAAATGCGGGTTAGTACCGGTGGTGGCCATTTGATGGGAGAAACAAATGGCTGGGTCAGCTCAGAAAGGCTTGAAGCTTCCCCTTTGTGGACCCTACCCATCCTGGGGGATAAGGCTTGGCACCTCTGCCCAGGTTGTGCTTTGTTTCAGGACCCAGAGAACGGGAGGCTCTTGACCCAGGGGTCCAGAAACATGTCTGGGTGTGGCAGCTGGCAAGCAGCCACTCAGCCAGGACACTAGAGTTAGGTTGTTTTTCAGGGGTTATCTCTAAGATTCCCTCTGAGTGCATTTGGCATTAAATCCCACACTGGAAGCAGTGTGGGTTTAACGTGCTGAGATGTTTGGTACCAAACTTCCCAGGATTCAGTAAAGCCATTATGGTGCTGTGGAGTTCATAATGACAAACTCCCAGACCTTATACTCTTTATGGCTTTGCTGCACTTACAATGTCTAAGAATGGACTTAGACACCAAAGGGGTACAGTGCTCATGCAACTGTACCCTCACCAGTGGTATAGTGCACCCATCTAGAGGGGTGTCTCACCTATACCATGACAGTGGTTTGTAGGCATGGCACACAGGGATGTGTGCCATGTCGATTCTTCACTTTTCTCTGCACTAAAACATGGAGCCTGCAATGGCAGTGTATGTGTGTTAAGGTACAGGGCCTCTAAGGGTGGCACAATATGTGCTGCAGCCCTTAGAGGCCTTCCCTGGTCACAGGGCCCTTGGTACCTATGGTACCTTTTACAAGGGACTTACATGTGGCCAGAGAGGTGCCAATTTGGGGATACAAAAGTACAGTTTTAAGGAAAGAACATAGGCCCTGGGTACCTGGTTAGCAGGAACCCAGGGCACACTTAGTCAAAGAGCAAAAAGTGGGGGGAAACCATGCAAAAAGGGGCACTTTCCCACAGCAAGGTTAACCTATGGGAGGAAGAAAACATTCAGCATATAGACAGGTAACATCAACTTACACCAGACTTCGGGAGTTAAGGTCAGTATTGGGCAAGGTTCAGTACAGCAGTAACAGTACACCACCAGAGGCACAGAGGCAGCCTGGTGCAGGGTGCAAATACGGTGTCGGGCGCCCAATACAACTCAATGAAGAATGGGGCAATCAGACAGAGGCTGCTTACCGGTAAGTAGCAGCGGCTTGGGGGGCCAGTCTCCGGGGCTGCAGCAAGCACTGTGCAGGGTGCAAAGCAGCACCAACACTACACCACCAGCGGCACTGGGGCAGACGGGTGCAGAATGCCAACACAGCGTTGGGTGCCCAATGTAAAGCAATGGAGAAAGACAAAATCGGAAATGGGCTGCAGGTTCAGGCCAGTCGAAGGGAACCAACAGCTGGAGAGGTAAGTTGTGATGCTTGGGGACGTTGGGACACCTTTGGTCTGCTTCACCAAGGCCCAGGGCCTGCGGGTGCAGGAGTGTCTTTTGGTATCGGAAACGGCTAACCGGAGCAGGTCGAGGGTTGAGGGGGTCTCCGTGCAGACAGGCTGCAGGCGACATCGAGGAGCCCAGGAGGGGTCATCCTACGATGGACTCAGGCTCCGGAGGAACCTCACTGGGACCAGTGGGCCACTTGGACTCGGGCCAGAGGTGTCGGGTGCAGAGGTGGAACCGGGAGCAGGGTTTCATGGTTCTTCAGGTCACAGAGGCCTTTACTTGAAGTTTGTTTCTGGTGAAAAGGTCAGCTGTTATTGGGAGATCTTGATCTTTGTCGAAGACAGGCAGTCCTTCCAAGGATTTGGAGGGCGCTGGGCTGCAGGTAGAGTCGTCTTTTGGTGCAGGATTATTGAGGGCTGCAGACAGGCCGGTAGGGCTGGGGCCAAGTCAGTAGTTCTCTGCTCGTGTGACTGTGTGGTGTCCGGCTCTTAGGTCATCAGGAACTGAAGTTCAGGGTCTGGGGATGCCACCTAAATACTAGATTTAGGGGTGTTACAATGGAGTGACAGGTAGTGGCCAATGGGCCTCTTACCTGAGGTGTCTACACCCTTTATTATGCCCACCTCCTGTGGGAGGGGGACATCGACCTAGCCCCGATTGGCTAAGACCCTGAAAAGGCACTGAAAAGTGTACTTCACCTTGCCTCCAGCACCTGAGGGGAGGAGTTGGCAAAGGGGGGCACACCTCCTACGCTAGCTGAGTTTTCCCACCTGTAGTCCCACCAAAAGGGGGTGAAGGTAGGAAGGGGGGCCTGCCCCTTCTAACAGGAGAGGCTGGGGTCGCGTTACAAAGGCGGCAAGGCCTTTGAAGCTCCCTGCCACAGATGGCTCTTCCTGACCGGGGTGGGGAGTGTGAACACCTCCACCCAGGTAAGGCTTTGTTCTCGACCTCTGAGCACGTAGGCACTCACCCCATGAGGTCAGAACACTGTCTGGTGGTAGCAGGCTGGCCTAGGCCAGTCGGTGACCACACTAAGTGTTGGTAGGTTTCAGGGGACCACTCTAAGGGGTCCTCTGTGTGCAATTTGTAATAAAACTGACAATGGAATTAGTCCAGGTTTATTAAGACGAGATGTTGGGTACCAAACATCCCATATTTCAGTGAAGCCCTCATGGAGCTGGGGAACTCGTAATGACGAGTGCCCAGCCCATGTACTTACTATGGCTTCCCTGGTCACTTACAATATCCAGGAATCGACATGGATATTACAGGGACATATCTGCTTATGCAGATATGGCCTCACAGGAGATAAGTGCACCCTGCCTTAGGGATAAGGCCTGCTAGAGGGGTGTATTACCTATATCCCATGCAGTGTCTGTGGGCATGGCACACACAGATGTGTAATCTCAAACATAGTTGGTGCGCCGTCGCGCACCAAACCCAAGGTGCACAGCCGTGTAGGAAATTACCAGACGATCAAAAAACAAGAATCCAATGTAATCCATTGTAATCAACTTTATTCCAATTTCTTTATTAATTTCGGAGTCTAAACAGAAGCAATGTGGTTCCAATCTTTCAAAGTAAAAGAAATGGCCATCCAGGCTTTTTTCTAAAACATAGCGGAATTCACTTTGCATCCTAGTAAATCATATTGATGTTCACCCAGTGCATTTCAGGCAAAGAAGCCCTTCGTCAGGGGTAACTATAATATAAAGAAAGGCCCATCAATAACCATCAAAATCTCTTAGCCAGAAAACATAAATGTGTAAAACATGCGTTTCATGCCGTCAATGTGCAAAAACCAACACCAAAACGCGCTACCTAAATAAAATAAACCAATGACCTCAGAAACAAATGTGCCAAACCAAACTTAAAATGTGACTGATACATTTCCATTTCGAAGATGGGATGAAGGCTGGATGACAGTCAGATAGTCCATAAGGACCCCATCAAGGCCCAGGAGGGAACCGCTGGTGTAGCGAGTCCAGGCACAGAGGAAGAGGCAATCCCACATCACCCCTCTGGGGGGGAGCTAACCAGCTTGAGCCAATACAGGCCGGGCCCGGAACAACCAAAAGTCAGGGCAGGCCAAACAAACGCTGTACCGCGGGAGAGGAAGGGGCCCTTGAGCCGCTGGGCCCCAGGTAGTCGCTCCTTCATTACTCAGGCCCTCAGCATCTACCCAATGGCGCGACTGGCACACATCCGATGCGCGCCACCACCAATCCCGCAAACAGCCCAGTGGGTGCTGCACAGCCCCCAACCTTGGCCCCGGGTACCGTGGGCAGAGGTCAGAGCAACGGGGTTCTGCTGCGGCACAAGCCCCACATTGAGTCTCCACTGGCTGCAAGACCCAGCATCCGGTTACAAGGCCACGGGGGCAACGAGGACCGGAAAGCAGCCGCCAGGACCCCAGCCGCAACAGAGGGCAAGCGGGAATGGGCTCACCGGCATTCAACGATGTCCGCCAGTCACTGCGGGCCCCTTTGTAGGAGCACTGCTCATGGCAGGCCAGATCTCTTCGGATAGTCGGGATGGCCGGGAGTGCACCTAGAGTGTGACTCCAATCTTGCACGGTCAAGCCACGCACTCAGTGGGGTACTGTTTTCATTGGGACAAGTGGGGGGAACGATGAGTGGTAGGAATTTTGTGCATCCCTGGCAATTTCGGGCTGGAATATTTCTATTGTAGCAGGATCAAGACAAATTTGAATATTGCTGGGTCTAAACTAAGGTGGCATGGTGTGCAAAATAACGATGGATTGGGATGCGGCCCGAATGATTACCAGTGGCTGATATTAATTTAAGCATTTCATCCATTACTGTTTTGTACACTTATTTTGTCACCCTAAGTGTGATGGGTATGCCCAGACGTGGGTCTTGTGCACATTGTGTCATTGGAACCAAGCTGTACGTGGCTGATGAGCCCATAACTAGAGCAAAACCGGTCCTGGGTTGCTTGTGTTTCGATTCAGGGAGGACCTGGCTTGACAGTTCGAGCTGGACTGTTCCTATTGGAGCAGCATCAAGACTGATTTGCATGTGGCTGGGTATACACTAAGGTGGCACGGTGTGCAAAATAACAATAGATTGGGATGCAGCCCGAGAGATTACCAGTGGCTGAGATTAATTCAAGCATTCCATCCAACACCGTTTTGCATACTTATTTGGAACATTACGTCACAGAAATGCAAGGAAAATGTGTAATTTCAGGCAACCTTTGTGGTTTGCAGGTCATTGTAGGTAAGAAAACGTTGTAGGATCCATGTGAGGCACACCACCCTGCACTCCCACAGATGTCTAATTTTCAGAAATGTTTGGGTTTGGTATGTTTCCCTGGATGCCAGCTGAGCTAGGGCCCAAAATTCACAGCTACCCACATTGCAACAAAAAACAAAAGGGGTTGGCATTCAGTGGAAAAAATTGAAATGTCCATGTTGCGTTTTGGGCCCTTTCCTGTTGTAGGCACTAGGCCTGGCCAAACAAGTGAGGTACCTTTTTTTCTGGAGACATGTGGGAACGCTGGGTGGTAGGAAATTTGTGTCTCTCTGCATATTCCAGAAGTTATCCTCAGAAATGTGAGGAAAATGTGTGTTTTAAGCCAAAGTTGGAGTTTTGCAAGGCCTTCTGAGTAAGACAGTGACACAAGTTAAGCCACCCTGGACTCCCCCGGGTGTCTAGTTTTCAGAATTGTATGGGTTTGGTAGGTTTCCCAGCGTGGCGGCTGAGTTAGTGCCCGAAATCCACAGCTACCCAAATTGCCCAAAAAGACTGGTTCTCAGTGGAAATATTTAAAGTGTCCATTTTACGCTTTGGGCTCTTTTCTGTCGCATGCACTAGGCCCAGCCACACAATTGAGGCACTATTTTTTATCAGGAGTCATGTGGAAACACAAAATAATAGAACACATTGCTGCTGGTAATGCATTGTGCTATGCCACATCATACCTCCTCTGCTGCTGCTGGAACATGCAGCATGATGCAGTGTTGCAGCTCTTCCTGCAGTGCGATGGACAAGCATCTGCCCAATTGCTGCTGGTACATGCAATGTGGTATGGCACATCATACCTCCTCTGCTGCTGATGAAACATGCAGCATCATGCACCGTTGCAGCTCTTCCTGCAGTGCGATGGACGCAGCTCTTCCTGCAGTGCGTTGGACGAGCACCAGCCCGCTTGCTGCTGGGAATGCATTGTGTTATGCCACATCATACCTCCTCTGCTGGAACATGCAGCATGATGCAGTGTTGCAGCTCTTCCTGCAGTGCGATGGACAAGCATCAGCCCACTTGCTGCTGGTACATGCAATGTGCTATGCCACATCATACCTCCTCTGCTGCTGCTGGAACATGCAGCATGATGCAGTGTTGCAGCTCTTCCTGCAGTGCGATGGACAAGCATCTGCCCAATTGCTGCTGGTACATGCAATGTGGTATGGCACATCATACCTCCTCTGCTGCTGATGGAACATGCAGCATCATGCACCGTTGCAGCTCTGCCTGCAGTGCGATGGACGCAGCTCTTCCTGCAGTGCGTTGGACGAGCACCAGCCCGCTTGCTCCTGGGAATGCATTGTGCTATGCCACATCATACCTCCTCTGCTGCTGCTGGAACATGCAGCATGATGCAGTGTTGCAGCTCTTCCTGCAGTGCGATGGACAAGCATCAGCCCACTTGCTGCTGGTACATGCAATGTGGTATGCCACATCATACCTCCTCTGCTGCTGCTGGAACATGCAGCATGATGCACCGTTGAAGCTCTTCCTGAAGTGCGATGGACACGCATCAGCCCGATTGCTGCTGGTACATGCAATGTGTTATGCCACATCATACCTCCTCTGCTGGTGCTGCAACATGCAGCATGATGCACTGTTGCAGCTCTTCCTGCAGTGCGGTGGACAAGCATCAGCCCGCTTGCTGCTGGGAATGCAGTGTGCTATGCCACATCATACCTCCTCTGCTGCTGCTGGAACATGCAGCATGATGCAGTGTTGCAGCTCTTCCTGCAGTGTGATGGACAGGCATCAGCCCAGTTGTTGCTGGTACATGCAATGTGGTATGCCACATCATACCACCTCTGCTGCTACTGGAACATGTAGCATGTTGCAACGTTGCAGCTCTTCCTGCAGTGCGATGGACAAGCATCAGCGCTCTTGCTGCTGGTACATGCAATGTGTAATGGCACATCACACCACCACTGCTGGTGCTGGAACATGCAGCATCATGCACCGTTGCAGCTCTTCCTGCAGTACAAAGGACGAGCACCAGCCCACTTGCTGCTGGTACATGCAATGTGGTATGCCACATCATACCACCTCTGCTGCTGCTGGAACATGCAGCATGATGCACCGTTGCAGCTCTTCCTGCAGTGTGATGGACGAGCACCAGCCCACTTGATGCTGGCACCTGCATTGTGTTATGCCACATCATACCTCCTCTGCTGCTGGAACATGCAGCTTGATGCACAGTTGCAGCTCTTCCTGCAGTGTGATGGACAAGCATCAGCCCGCTTGCTGCTGGGAATGCATTGTGCTATGCCACATCATACCTCCTCCTCTGCTGCTGGAACATGCAGCATCATGCACCATTGCATCTCTTCCTGCAGTGCGATGGACGCAGCTCTTCCTGCAGAGCGATGGACGAGCACCAGCCCACTTGCTGCTGGTACATGCAATGTGGTATGCCACATCATACCTCCTCTGCTGCTGCTGGAAAATGCAGCATGATGCACCGTTGCAACTCTTCCTACAGTGCGATGGACGCAGCTCTTCCTGCAGTGCGATGGACACGCATCAGCCCACTTGCTGCTGGTACATGCAGCATCATGCACCGTTGCATCTCTTCCTGCAGTGCGATGGATGCAGCTCTTCCTGCAGTGCGATGGACACGCATCAGCCCGCTTGCTGCTGGTACATGCAATGTGTTATGCCACATCATACCTCCTCTGCTGGTGCTTGAACATGCAGCATGATGCACCGTTGCAGCTCTTCCTGCAGTGCGATGGACAAGCATCAGCCCGCTTGATTCTGGGAATGCATTGTGCTGTGCCACATCATATCTACTCTGCTGCTGGAAGATGCAGCATGATGCAGTGTTGCAGCTCTTCCTGCAGTGCGATGGACAAGCATCAGCCCACTTGCTGCTGGTACATGCAATGTGGTATGGCAAATCATACCTCCTCTGCTGCTGCTGGAACATGCAGCATCATGTACCGTTGCAGCTCTTCCTGCAGTGCGATGGACGCAGCTCTTCCTGCAGTGCGATGAACGAGCACCAGCCCACTTGCTGCTGGTACATGCAATGTGGTATGCCACATCATACCGCCTCTGATGCTGCTAAAGCATGCAGCATGATGCACCATTGCAGCTCTTCCTGCAGTGCGATGGACAAGCATCAGCCCGCTTGCTGCTGGTGCATGCAATGTGTTATGCCACATCATACTACCTCTGATGCTGCTAGAGCATGCAGCATGATGCACCGTTGCAGCTCTTCCTGCAGTGTGATGGACTAGCATCAGTCCACCTGCTGCTAGTACGTGCAATGTGTTTTGCCACATCATACCACCTCTGCTGCGGCTGGAACATGCAGCATGATGCACCGTTGCAACTCTTCCTGCCTGCAGTGCGATGGACGAGCACCAGTCCATTTGCTGCTGGGAATGCACTGTGTTATGCCTCATCATACCTCCTCTGCTGCTGCTGGAACATGCAGCATGATGCACTGTTGCAGCTCTTCCTGCAGTGCAATGGACGAGCACCAGCCCACTTGCTGCTGGTACATGCAATGTGTTATGCCACATCATACCTCCACTGCTGCTGCTGAAACATGCAGCATGATGCACCATTGCAGATCTTCCTGCAGTGCTATGGACAAGCACCAGCCCACTTGCTGCTGGTACATGCAAGGTGGTATGCCACATCATACCTCCTCTGCTGCTGCTGGAACATGCAGCATGATGCACCGTTGCAGCTCTTCCTACAGTGCGAGGGACAAGCATCAGCCCGCTTGCTGCTGGTACATGCAATGTGTTATGCCACATCATACCTCCACTGCTGCTGCTGGAACATGCAGCATGATGCACCGTTGCACCTCTTCCTGCAGTGTGATGGACGAGCACCAGCCCACTTGCTGCTGGCACATGCATTGTGTTATGCCACATCATACCTCCTCTGCTGCTGGAACATGCAGCATGATGCACCGTTGCCGATCTTCCTGCAGTGCTATGACGAGCACCAGCCCACTTGCTGCTGGTATATGCAAGGTGGTATGCCACATCATACCTCCTCTGCTGCTGCTGATGGAACAGGCAGCATGATGCACTGTCGCAGTTCTTCCTGCAGTGCGATGGACATGCATCAGCCCGCTTGCTGCTGGTACATGCAATGTGTTATGCCACATCATACCTCCTCTGCTGGTGATGGAACATGCAGCATGATGCACCGTTGCAGCTCTTCCTGCAGTGCGATGGACTAGCATCAGCCCACCTGCTGCTGGTACATGCAATGTGTTATACCACATCATACCTCCTCTGCTTGTGCTGGAACATGCAGCATGATGCAGCATTGCAGCTCTTACAGCAGTGCGATGGACGAGCACCAGCCCACTTGCTGCTGGTAGATACAATGTGGTATGCCACATCATACCAACTCTGCTGCTACTGGAACATGCAGCATGATGCAAAATTGCAGCTCTTCCTGCAGTGCGATGGACGCAGCTCTTCCTGCAGTGCGATGGACGAGCACTAGCCCGCTTGCTGCTGGGAATGCATTGTGCTATGCCACATCATACCTCCTCTGCTGCTGCTGGAACATGCAGCATGATGCAGTGTTGCAGCTCTTCCTGCAGTGCGATGGACGAGCACCAGCCCACTAGCTGCTGGTAGATACAATGTGGTATGCCACATCATACCAACTCTGCTGCTACTGGAACATGCAGCATGATGCAAAATTGCAGCTCTTCCTGCAGTGCGATGGATGCAGCTCTTCCTGCAGTGCGATGGACGAGCACCAGCCCGCTTGCTGCTGGGAATGCATTGTGCTATGCCACATCATACCTCCTCTGCTGCTGCTGGAACATGCAGCATGATGCACCGTTGCAGCTCTTCCTGCAGTGTGATGGACTAGCATCAGTCCACCTGCTGCTGGTACGTGCAATGTGTTTTGCCACATCATACCACCTCTGCTGCGGCTGAAACATGCAGCATGATGCACCGTTGCAACTCTTCCTGCCTGCAGTGCGATGGACGAGCACCAGTCCAGTTGCTGCTGGTACATGCAATGTGTTATGCCACATCATATCTCCACTGCTGCTGCTGAAACGTACAGCATGATGCACCATTGCAGATCTTCCTGCAGTGCTATGGACAAGCACCAGCCCACTTGCTGCTGGTACATGCAAGGTGGTATGCCACATCATACCTCCTCTGCTGCTGCTGGAACATGCAGCATGATGCACCGTTGCAGCTCTTCCTACAGTGCGAGGGACAAGCATCAGCCCGCTTGCTGCTGGTACATGCAATGTGTTATGCCACATCATACCTCCACTGCTGCTGCTGCTGGAACATGCAGCATGATGCACTGTCGCAGCTCTTCCTGCAGTGCGATGGACATGCATCAGCCCGCTTGCTGATGGTACATGCAATGTGTTATGCCACATCATACCTCCTCTGCTGGTGATGGAACATGCAGCATGATGCACCGTTGAAGCTCTTCCTGCAGTGCGATGGACTAGCATCAGCCCACCTGCTGCTGGTACATGCAATGTGTTATGCCACATCATTCCACCTCTGCTACTGCTGGAATATGCAGCATGATGCACCGTTGCAGATATTCCTGCAGTGCGATGGACTAGCATCAGCCCACTTGCTGCTGGTACATGCAATGTTTTATACCACATCATACCTCCTCTGCTGGTGCTGGAACATGCAGCATGATGCACCGTTGCAGCTCTTCCTGCAGTGTGATGGACTAGCATCAGTCCACCTGCTGCTGGTACGTGCAATGTGTTTTGCCACATCATACCACCTCTGCTGCGGCTGGAACATGCAGCATGATGCACCGTTGCAATTCTTCCTGCCTGCAGTGCGATGGACGAGCACCAGTCCAGTTGCTGCTGGGAATGCACTGTGTTATGCCTCATCATACCTCCTCTGCTGCTGCTGGAACATGCAGCATGATGCACTGTTGCAGCTCTTCCTGCAGTGCAATGGACGAGCACCAGCCCACTTGCTGCTGGTACATGCAATGTGTTATGCCACATCATACCTCCACTGCTGCTGCTGAAACATGCAGCATGATGCACCATTGCAGATCTTCCTGCAGTGCTATGGACAAGCACCAGCCCACTTGCTGCTGGTGCATGCAAGGTGGTATGCCACATCATACCTCCTCTGCTGCTGCTGGAACATGCAGCATGATGCACCGTTGCAGCTCTTCCTACAGTGCGAGGGACAAGCCTCAGCCCGCTTGCTGCTGGTACATGCAATGTGTTATGCCACATCATACCTCCACTGCTGCTGCTGGAACATGCAGCACCGTTGCACCTCTTCCTGCAGTGTGATGGACGAGCACCAGCCCACTTGCTGCTGGGAATGCACTGTGTTATGCCTCATCATACCTCCACTGCTGCTGCTGGAACATGCAGCACCGTTGCACCTCTTCCTGCAGTGTGATGGACGAGCACCAGCCCACTTGCTGCTGGCACATGCATTGTGTTATGCCACATCATACCTCCTCTGCTGCTGGAACATGCAGCATGATGCACCGTTGCCGATCTTCCTGCAGTGCAATGACGAGCACCAGCCCACTTGCTGCTGGTATATGCAAGGTGGTACGCCACATCATACCTCCTCTGCTGCTGCTGATGGAACAGGCAGCATGATGCACTGTCGCAGTTCTTCCTGCAGTGCGATGGACATGCATCAGCCCGCTTGCTGCTGGTACATGCAATGTGTTATGCCACATCATACCTCCTCTGCTGGTGATGGAATATGCAGCATGATGCACCGTTGCAGATATTCCTGCAGTGCGATGGACTAGCATCAGCCCACTTGCTGATGGTACATGCAATGTGTTATACCACATCATACCTCCTCTGCTGGAACATGCAGCATGATGCAGCATTGCAGCTCTTACAGCAGTGCGATGGACGAGCACCAGCCCACTTGCTGCTGGTAGATACAATGTGGTATGCCACATCATACCAACTCTGCTGCTACTGGAACATGCAGCATGATGCAAAATTGCAGCTCTTCCTGCAGTGCGATGAACGCAACTCTTCCTGCAGTGCGATGGACGAGCACCAGCCCGCTTGCTGCTGGGAATGCATTGTGCTATGCCACATCATACCTCCTCTGCTGCTGCTGGAACATGCAGCATGATGCAGTGTTGCAGCTCTTCCTGCAGTGCGATGGACGAGCACCAGCCCACTATCTGCTGGTAGATACAATGTGGTATGCCACATCATACCAACTCTGCTGCTACTGGAACATGCAGCATGATGCAAAATTGCAGCTCTTCCTGCAGTGCGATGGATGCAGCTCTTCCTGCAGTGCGATGGACGAGCACCAGCCCGCTTGCTGCTGGGAATGCATTGTGCTATGCCACATCATACCTCCTCTGCTGCTGCTGGAACATGCAGCATGATGCACCGTTGCAGCTCTTCCTGCAGTGCGATGGACAAGCATCAGCCCGCTTGCTGCTGGTACATGCAATGTGTTATGCCACATCATACTACCTCTGATGCTGCTAAAGCATGCAGCATGATGCACCGTTGCAGCTCTTCCTGCAGTGTGATGGACTAGCATCAGTCCACCTGCTGCTGGTACGTGCAATGTGTTTTGCCACATCATACCACCTCTGCTGCGGCTGAAACATGCAGCATGATGCACCGTTGCAACTCTTCCTGCCTGCAGTGCGATGGACGAGCACCAGTCCAGTTGCTGCTGGGAATGCACTGTGTTATGCCTCATCATACCTCCTCTGCTGCTGCTGGAACATGCAGCATGATGCACTGTTGCAGCTCTTCCTGCAGTGCAATGGACGAGCACCAGCCCACTTGCTGCTGGTACATGCAATGTGTTATGCCACATCATATCTCCACTGCTGCTGCTGAAACGTACAGCATGATGCACCATTGCAGATCTTCCTGCAGTGCTATGGACAAGCACCAGCCCACTTGCTGCTGGTACATGCAAGGTGGTATGCCACATCATACCTCCTCTGCTGCTGCTGGAACATGCAGCATGATGCACCGTTGCAGCTCTTCCTACAGTGCGAGGGACAAGCATCAGCCCGCTTGCTGCTGGTACATGCAATGTGTTATGCCACATCATACCTCCACTGCTGCTGCTGGAACATGCAGCATGATGCACTGTCGCAGCTCTTCCTGCAGTGCGATGGACATGCATCAGCCCGCTTGCTGCTGGTACATGCAATGTGTTATGCCACATCATACCTCCTCTGCTGGTGATGGAACATGCAGCATGATGCACCGTTGCAGCTCTTCCTGCAGTGCGATGGACTAGCATCAGCCCACCTACTGCTGGTACATGCAATGTGTTATGCCACATCATTCCACCTCTGCTACTGCTGGAATATGCAGCATGATGCACCGTTGCAGATATTCCTGCAGTGCGATGGACTAGCATCAGCCCACTTGCTGCTGGTACATGCAATGTGTTATACCACATCATACCTCCTCTGCTGGTGCTGGAACATGCAGCATGATGCAGCATTGCAGCTCTTACAGCAGTGCGATGGACGAGCACCAGCCCACTTGCTGCTGGTAGATACAATGTGGTATGCCACATCATACCAATTCTGCTGCTACTGGAACATGCAGCATGATGCAAAATTGCAGCTCTTCCTGCAGTGCGATGGACGCAGCTCTTCCTGCAGTGCGATGGACGAGCACCAGCCCGCTTGCTGCTGGGAATGCATTGTGCTATGCCACAACATAGCACCTCTGTTGCTTCTGGAACATGCAGCATGATGTAGTGTTGCAAATCTTTCTGCCTGCAGTGCGAAGGACGAGCACCAGCCCACTTGCTGCTGGTACATGCAATGTGTGATGCCACATCATACCACCTCTGCTGCTGCTGGAACATGCAGCATGATGCACCGTTGCACCTCTTCCTGCAGTGCGATGGACGAGCACCAGCCCACTTGCTGCTGGCACATGCATTGTGTTATGCCACATCATACCTCCTCTGCTGCTGGAACATGCAGCTTGATGCACCGTTGCAGCTCTTCCTGCAGTGCGATGGACAAGCATCAGCCCACTTGCTGCTGGGAATGCATTGTGCTATGCCACATCATACCTCCTCTGCTGCTGCTGGAACATGCAGCATCATGCACCGTTGCAGCTCTTCCTGCAGTGCGATGGAAGCAGCTGTTCCTGCAGTGCAATGGATGAGCACCAGCCCACTTGCTGCTGGTACATGCAATGTGGTATGCCACATCATACCTCCTCTGCTGCTGCTGGAACATGCAGCATGATGCATCATTGCAGCTCTTCCAGCAGTGCAATGGACAAGCATCAGCCCGCTTGCTGCTGGTACATGCAATGTGTTATGCCACATCATACCTCCACTGCTGCTGCTGGAACATGCAGCATGATGCTCCGTTGCAGCTCTTCCTGCAGTGCGATGGACGAGCACCAGATCATTTGCTGCTGGTACATGCAATGTGTTATGCCACATCATACTACCTATGATGCTGGTAAAGCATGCAGCATGATGCACCGTTGCAGCTCTTCCTGCAGTGTGATGGACTAGCATCAGTTCACCTGCTGCTGGTACGTGCAATGTGTTTTGCCACATCATACCACCTCTGCTGCTGCTGGAACATGCAGCATGATGCACCGTTGCAACTCTTCCTGCCTGCAGTGCGATGGACGAGCACCAGCCCAGTTGCTGCTGGGAATGCACTGTGTTATGCCTCATCATACCTCCTCTGCTGCTGCTGGAACATGCAGCATGATGCACCGTTGCAGCTCTTCCTACAGTGCAATGGACGAGCACCAGCCCACTTGCTGCTGGTACATGCATTGTGTTATGCCACATCAAACCTCCTCTGCTGCTTCTGGAACATGCAGCATGATGGACCATTACAACTCTTCGTGCCTGCAATGCGATGGAAGAGCACCAGCCCACTAGTTGCTGGTACGTGCAATGTGGTATGCCACATCATACCTCCTCTGCTGCTGCTGGAACATGCAGCATGATGCACCATTGCAGCTCTTGCTGCAGTGCGATGGATGAGCACCAGCCTACATGCTGCAGGTACATGCAATGTTATGCCACATCATTTCACCTCTGTAGTTGGAACATGCAGCATGATGCAGTGTTGCTGCTCTTCTTGCGATGTGACAGAACGCAGCACTTGGACTAACCTGGCAGCAGCATGGGTGGTTTCTACTGGGGTGATGGGACGGAAATGTATTTTCTAACAATCCACCTCTGGTGCAGTGTATGGGCACTTTCTTGTCATGCACTAAAGTACGAGTTACTTACCTTCGGTAACGATGTATCTGGTAGAGACGATTCTAGCCGCAGATTCCTTAACGTAGAATATCCCCAGGCGTGAGACTGGACCCGGAAAACTTTCTTTGTCCCAGCAACTCTGCGCGCCGGGGGGCGGCACCACGTGACTCCGCCCTGACCTACTCCGCGGGCGTGACGTCAGCGAGGTCACATAAGCTCCACCCCGGCGCGCTGACATCAGTTTTCTTCTGAGAACTTTTCCGCGCCACAACGCGGAGCCATCACAAACAAAACCATAGCAGTGAAGCCATAGCAGGGAGAGAGCAGAACACCGCGCTGAGGAACAACCGTGCAAGCCAAGACCACATCCACCCTGGAGGCAGAAAGCATGTGGACAACGCCATAGCAAAAGAGAGAGCCTGCAAGCACAAGCCATAACAAAGAAGGGCACAAGCCCGGAGCAGAGGAGTAACAGCAATCCACCCCCAGACTACACCATGAAGGAGGGCTGGAACCCCTGAAAGGAGTGAAAGGCGGAGGGACAGGCAAAAGAACCCCCAACTTAGAGGACTGCAAAGGGAGCAGAAACCCCTAGCAAGTAAAAGGAGAAGAACGAAAGTAGCCCCCTACGCTGGAGAGAAACCAGGCGGAGGGAGGCAGAGGCACACAGATACCAACCGACCCTGCATGAGAAAGAAAGGGGGGTGGAATAATCAAGCAAAACGAGGCCTTCTGTCCGGGAGGAAGCGAGAGGACACCACAGAAAACAAGCCACCCGAAGGGAGGCGAGTGCAGAAAACCAAGCTGAAGGTCCTCGCAGAACGGGGAGGAAGGGCGGGTCGTGAAGGAATCTGCGGCTAGAATCGTCTCTACCAGATACATCGTTACCGAAGGTAAGTAACTCGTACATCTGATAGAGACTACTAGCCGCAGATTCCTTAACGTAGAATAGATACCCTAGCCATACCCAGAGGGGAGGAGGGCCTGCGAGAGAACGTCCCCAGTAGAAAGAAATACAGAGCCCCAGCAGGGGATGCATCACGGGGACAAGAAGGGCCGCCCAGCCCCCACCAAGCAGAAGGAAGTAAGGACAAGACGAAGGGAAGACCAGGAGACCCCAAGCCCATCCAAGGAACAACTGCTTAGAAAACCTCCGAGGGACGGACAGCCGCAGAGGAGCACCCAGGATGAAAAGAGCCATCCTAACGCCAGGGAGAAGAGGTAGAACCAGAGGCAGAGCCCGCCGGAGGAAAACCCAGCGACGGGGGACAGCCATCAGCCTCAAGGCAGCGGAGAAGGCAGAAATGGCTCCGCAGCCAAGAACCGCAGACGTACGGGGAAAGGCACAGGTGCGCAAAGCCCCAGCAGAACAAGAGACAGGGGCACAAGGAAACACACCAAGGGCCACATCGGCGGACCAGAACAAGCAGGCATGCGCAGCCAGCAGGAGACCGCACCAAGGAGCCGGGCACCCAGAACAAGCCAGGCGCCAACCGAAGGCAGAGGCCAGAGAAGGCCAGGAGCCGGGCCAGAGACACACACCGACCCACCAAGAAGTGGGACGAGGCAGAAGAGAAAGAGAGAGAGAGAGAGAGACCCGGAGGACGGTCCAAGCCGGCAACCAGAACACAGAAAGCCAAGAAAAGCTAGTCCCCCCCTGGAACACCAGACAGAGGACCAGGCCAAAATGCCGGACAGAAGGGCGGAAGCGCCACTACACAACGCCGATGACAGCACGCCAGGCTGGTGTAGCGATGAAGCGAACCCGGAGAAGGGCAAGCAGGGCGCCGCGCAAACCGTGCCAAAAGAATAGGTAAAGAGACCGCACGTGCGGTATACCTTGACGCTGTGGAGGGCAGGGAACCCGAAACCGAACCGTCCCAGCCCATGACAGAGCTATACAATAGCTACAAGTGCCCCACATAGGGCATGTTACTTCCCAAAAGACATGGGAACACCTCTTAGGAAAAATTTTTCGCAGCAGAGGGCAAACAGAAAGACCTGTGGACAAAACCGCAGACAGTGTAGCAGCAGTCAACAAAGAATACAAAGAAGGCCCAATCTGAGGACCAACACGGCTTTACCAACAGCCAAAAGCACAAGTCAAAACAGAGGGCCGGACCAGCAGCCAACAGTATCGAAGGGCCAAACGAAGGACCCTGAAGGGGCACCAATCACATAGAGCACACAACCCGGTTACTGAGCACTAAGCTCCAGAAAAAACAACGGGAGAACACCTCCCCGAACACACCAGAGGACCGACGTCCAGGTTCACTGAGGGGGAGGAGGAGGAGGAGGAGGACGAAGCCCTGCAAGGAACCGCCGAATGGCAGAATCCGCAGGGCGTGAAACAAAAGAGTGCCATCAAAAGGAAGGTCAACCAGACACTCCCTAACATTCTCAGGGAAAACACTATCCCTTAACCATGCATGGCGACGGAGGGCCACGGAACTAGCCATAGCACGACCAAGAGCCTCAGAGACATCAAGAGCCGAGCGAAGAATAAACGCGGCCAGCTCCCGGCCATCCAACACATGGTGCCGCAGATCAACCGAGGCACCCTCCTGAGAGGCACAAGACAGAAGGGACTCCACGGAATCCCACAAACTGGAAGTTGCTCTAGCTAACACACAAAGCGTGTTGAGCGCCCGCAAGGCAGCACTGGAGGAAGTGAAGATGCTACGCCCCCAGGAATCCAGCCACCTAGCCTCCCGTGATGGAGGGGCCAAAAGGGAAGGCAAGGAAGGAAAGGCCGCCTGCAGAAGAGGGCCCTGAGTAGAAGGATGGAAGGAAAGCCAGACAGGATCATGCAGGGCAGGACGGTGGCGGTGCAGGAGCGACTGGGGCACCGGGTCCCCCGTGGCAGGACGCCCCCAGGCCCCCAAGAGAGAATTGTGGAGCGAAGCTTCGAAGGGAAGAAGCAGCTCCCGTCCACCTGAACCCTGGTGGAGAACCTCAAGCAAGTGGTCTGCGGGGAAATGTGCAGCCGGGTCGCCCATGCGCAAATTCCCAGCGGCCGTGGAAACCGCCCGGGTGAAAGCAGCACTCGCCTCCGTAGGGAAACGCAGTGGGGAGAGCAACTCCTCCGTGGGTGACGGCTGCACACTAAGCCGGCCGTCCCCCAGCCCAAGCGGAGGAAGAAACGGACAAGCCCGGAAAGGGGGAGGGCTGACAGAGGAGTGGGGAACCTGAGGCGCCTCAGGGGAAGACTGTGGGCACGGGGATGGCGAAGAGCCCTCCTTGGAAGTCGCCGGGGAGAAAGCCACTACGCGGCGTCCCGTCTCCGGGGAAGAAGAGACAAACAGTTGCCTGACCTCCGGAGAAGAGGGGGCCTCCGAAGAGGAGTCGACGACCCGACGTCGGCATGGCGCCGTGGAATCCACCACTGGCGCCGGCTCGACGTCGACCGGCGCCGAAGGGGACGCGGTGCTGACCTCCACCACCACCCGCGCCGCGGGAGAACGGGGCGGGGACGGAGCCGGGGCGGCCAAAGAACGGCGCCGAAAAGGCACAGACTCGACCTCCAACGAGGCAGCCGCCTTCGTGGAGAGACGAGGAGGGCCCGGGGACACGCCCCGGCCCTTAGCCAGCCCCTGCGGCGCCACCAGCCGCCGGCGCCTGAGCGGCGTCAGCTCGGCCTCGGACAAGGCCGCAGCCTGCCCAGAGGACAGAGTAGGACTCGGGGACAAGCCCCGAGGCCCGGCAACCTCCCGCGACACCACAGTGACCCCCACGGGGGTTTGCGGCCAGGCAGAGGCGCCGTGGGCCGAAGGAGGGAACCCCGTAGGGCCGCACCCAGACGACACCACACCTCCAAGACCTGAAGCCGAACTTGTCGGCGCCGGAGCCACCGGCGACTCCGCAGAAGGCCCCGCACGAGGCAGGGGGTCAGCGGACGTCCCAGGAAGAGGAGGAGGAGCCAAGGAGGCCTGCAGGGCCGCAGCATAGGCCTCCATTTGGACTCTGGACGCCCCCGCGCCGGGAAACGGCAGGTAAGGCGACGACATACGAGGCCGCACGACCGGTGGAGAACCCGCGCCCCCCCACAGGGCGGGGACCGGGCCTCGGGGACAAGCTGTGACACTTACCAACGGGCGAGCGACGCCCCTGCGGCCTCGGGGAAGGACGATGTCGGAGGCGAAAGCGGCGGTTCTTGGCCCCTTCTGCGGGGGACGGACGCGATGAGGACGCTGACCTGGACATGCGGGCCGAAAGGAGTTTCATCCGGCACTCCCGCCGGGACTTCGGTTTCATCTGCTGACGAACAAGTTACTTACCTTCGGTAACGCTTTTTCTGGTGGATACAGTATCTGCCTGTGGATTCCTCACCTTTTGAATATCCCCCCTGCGCCAGCATTCCGCGGAAATTTTTCCTAGCTCTCCACGCCAACGAGGTCGTCACGAAGCCATGCCTCCGCACGCGGCCCCGCATGACTTCACCGGAACCATAAGAGGACCACGTCGGCGTGATGACGTCAGTTCCACCCAATTTTTCCGTGCCACCGAGGCAAACGGGCGGACCGACCACAAGACAATGCATACATAGTACACAGTATTCACACAAATCACACAGTTCAAAGTGAACAAAGGAAAGCAAAAGAAAATAAGCATTTCCTACAAGCCTACACAAAGGCAAATAGAGGCAATACCCAAAGTCAATATGAGATAACATATTAACGAAAACCTCTTTTAAAAGAATAAAAGGATGGACAACGGGGAGGCGGGTGGGTCAGTGAGGAATCCACAGGCAGATACTGTATCCACCAGAAAAAGCGTTACCGAAGGTAAGTAACTTGTTCTTCTGATGGATACATCTGCCTGTGGATTCCTCACCTTTTGAATAGAATCCCACAGCAGTCCCGCTCCCGGAGGAGGGTGTCCATCCCTTTATACCAAAAAGTCCTGCAAAACAGAGCGCGCAAAATGGCCATCCCTCCTCACTTCAGAGTCCAAGCAGTAATGCTTTGCGAAAGTGTAAGGGAGGCCCAAGTTGCCGCCTTACAGATGTCCAACACAGGAACACCCCTGGACAAAGCAGACGTAGACGATTTAGCCCTGGTAGAATGAGCTGTAATGCCTACAGGAGGCTCCTTACCAGCCAGAGCGTAGCAGATCTTGATGCACAAGATGATCCACCTGGATAAAGTGCGCTTGTGCACCGCCTTGCCCTTCATACGTCCAACATAGCCCACAAAGAGCTGATCATCCTGACGGAAGTCCTTTGTTCTATCAAGATAGAAACTAATCGCCCTCTTAGGGTCCAAACGGTGCAGCCTTTCCTCCTCCTTGGAAGGGTGAGGGGAGGATAGAAAGTAGGAAGGGTAATGGACTGCCCTAGATGGAAGGGAGCTACAACCTTAGGCAGAAAAGCAGCCCTGGTCCTGAGTACCATCCGTTCAGCATGTATGGTCAAAAACGGGGGCTTTGAACTCAAAGCTTGAAGCTCACTCACCCTCCTAGCCGAAGTGATAGCCACAAGAAAGACCGTTTTAAAAGTCAGCAGTCTTAAAGGACAGCTATGCATAGGTTCAAACGTGGAACCCATTAAAAAAGTTAACACTAAATTCAAATCCCACTGGGGCATAATAAAAGGAGTGGGCGGGAACATGTTAGTAAGCCCCTTAATGAACCTTAAAACTATTGGAGACTTGATCAGGCAGACAGAGAAAAGCCGATAAAGCCGACAAGTATCCTTTAACAGTGGCCACAGCAGAACCCTGCTGGGCCAAATGAAGCAAAAACAAAGATCAGAAAGATGAGCTTTCAAGGGATCAATAGACTTCTCTCTGCACCACTTAGCAAATTTTGACCACCTGTAGGAGTAGATGGACTTGGTGGAGTGTCGCCTGGCCGATAATATAACATCCACCACATCAGGAGGGAGAGAAAATGAATTCAGGTTGCCCGGTTCAATCTCCAGGCATGAAGTTGCAGGCTCTGGAGGTGGGGGTGAAGAACCTGCCCCTCCGACTGCGAGAGGAGGTCTACCCTGAGAGGGAGACGGAGCGGAGGGTGCGACGAGAGTTGAAGAAGAACTGTGTACCACACCCTTCTTGGCCAATCCGGGGCGATCAATATGACTTGGGCCCGGTCTTGAAGAATCTTCCTCAGAACCCGAGGAATCAAGGGTATGGGAGGAAACGCATAAAGGAGTTGCGAGCTCCAACTCAACTGAAATGCGTCCCCCAACGCCCCCTGCAACGGAAACTGGAGACTGCAGAATAACGGGCAGTGCGCGTTCGAGAGTAGCAAAGAGGTCCACCCGAGGAGTCCCCCACGTCTGAAAGATGTGCTGAACTACCTCCGGATGAAGCCTCCACTCGTGGTCGGCGGAGAACTGCCGACTGAGACTGTCCGCACGCACGTTCAGTACCCCGGCCAGATGATTTGCCACCACGCAAATCCGATGGTCCTGAGCCCAGGACCAAAGTCGCAAAGCCTCTCTGCAGAGACGGTACGACCCCACTCCTCCCTGCTTGTTGACATACCACATCGCGGCAGTGTTGTCCGTCAGGACTTGAAGCACAAGTTACTAACTTGTGTAACGATATATCTGTAAGAGACAGTAGTTAGTGACAGATTCCTTACCTTAGAATATCCCAGGCGTCAGGCTGGATCCGGAAAGTTTTTTGCTTAGCAGTACCCTTGCGCGTCGGTAGGCGGCGTCGTGCGGCTCCGCGTCCGTCGTCGGCGTCGTGATCGCCGGGATGACGTCGTGGGCAGTACTTAGACACCGCCCTTGCGCGCTGACGTCAGTTCTGTACACGACTTTCCGCGCCAGGAACGCAGAGCCATGCAAGAAGCTGACACAGGTGTCTGAAAAATACTAGGGCCCTGAAAGGGATGTCCTTAACCCTAGAAATCAGTTCGCAGAACGGGGAGGATGGGTGGGGCGGTAGGAATCTGTCACTAACTACTGTCTCTTACAGATATATCGTTACACAAGTTAGTAACTTGTGCATCTGAAAGAGACACGTTAGTGACAGATTCCTTACCTTAGAATAGATACCCCAGCAATACCAACCCCGGTGGTGGGTCTGCGAACAAAGATCAGACAAGGAAGTCCCGGAGGACAGAACGGCCAAAGAAGCCGTCCCTCCGGACCTGACTGTCAAGGCAGTAATGCTTTGTAAACGTGTGCAGCGAGGCCCACGTAGCTGCCTGACAGATATCCTGCAGCGGAACACCGCGGCCTAAAGCCGTGGTAGCAGCCGTTGCCCTGGTGGAATGGGCACGCAGCCCAACAGGAGGCTCCTTCTTAGCCAAAGAATAGCAGGCTTTGATACACAAGGTTACCCAGCGGGAGATGGTTCTCTTGTGCACCGCCCGACCTTTTTTGGCGCCCACGTAGCCAACAAAGAGCTGGTCATCCACCCGGAAGTGTTGTGTGCGGTTAATATAAAAGGAAAGCGCACGTTTTGGGTCCAGACGGCGGAGCCTCTCTTCCTCTCTGGAAGGATGCGGAGGCGGAAAGAAGGTGGGCAAAGTGATGGTCTGCCCAATGTGGAAGGCAGTAACCACCTTTGGCAAGAAGGACGGACGCGTCCTAAGAACAACCTTGTCTGGATGGACAGACAGAAAGGGAGGTTTGCATGATAGAGCCTGGAGTTCACTCACCCGCCGAGCGGAGGTAATGGCCACCAGAAAGGCTGTCTTCAGAGTTAGAAGACGAAGAGGATAGTTATGTAGAGGCTCAAAGGGAGCGCACATGAGAAAGGTAAGAACCAAGTTCAAGTCCCACTGAGGCATCACAAACGGAACAGGAAGGAAGAGGTGTGTAATGCCTTTTAGAAACCTGTTAACAACAGGGGACTTGAAAAGGGAGGGCTGATCAGGAAGCCTGAGGAAGGCCGAAATGGCACAAAGATAGCCCTTGATGGTACCCAGGGCAGAACCCTGTTGGGCCAGTGAAAGAAGGAACAGAAGAACCTCAGAAAGAGGGGCAGAGAGGGGATTCACAGCCTTTGCTGTGCACCATGCCACAAACTTGTACCACCTGCAGGCGTATACCACCTTAGTGGAGGGACGCCTGGCTGCCAGAATCACATCACAAACTTCGGGAGGCAAGTCGAAGGAATCAACTGCCGCCGCTCAATCTCCACGCAAGCAGGTGGAGGCTGGACAGGTTCGGGTGGAGGACCGTCCCCTGCTGCTGCGACAGAAGATCCTCCCGAAGAGGCAGACGGATCGGGGATCGACGCTCATACTGAGTAGCTCGGGATACCAAACTCTTCGAGCCCAGTCCGGAGCCACAAGGATGACTTGGGCCCGGTCGCGCCGAATCTTCTTCAACACTCTGGGTAGAAGTGGTATAGGCGGAAAGGCGTCCAACAGACCGCAACTCCACTCGCGACGAAAAGCGTCGCCGAGCGAGTGCCGCCTTGGAAATTCCAACGCGCAGAACTGATGACATTGCGCGTTCTCTTCGGTGGCGAATAGATCTAACCAAGGCTCTCCCCACTGCAGAAAGAGACCTTGCGCCACTTCCGAGTGAAGACGCCATTCGTGATCCATCATGCACCTGCGGCTGAGTTCGTCCGCCCTGGCGTTCAGGGAACCTGCCAGGTGTTGAACCATCAGGAACATGCCCTGATGTTCCAGCCATGTCCAGAGGCACAGAGCCTCCTGACAGAGGGTCCACGACCCCACCCCGCCTTGTTTGTTGCAGTACCACATGGCGGTGGTGTTGTCTGTGAACACCTGCACTACCTTCCCTTTGACAGAGGGGAAGGAATGCCTTGAGTGCAAGTCGGATCGCCCGGAGCTCCAGAAGGTTGATATGGAGCCGGGACTCCGCCGGAGACCAGAGGCCTCTGATCTCCGCCTCTCCCATGTGACCGCCCCATCCCAGAAGGGACGCGTCCGTCACAACTGTGTGCTCTGGCTGGGGAAGGGAGAGGGATCTGCCCATGACCCATTGCCGGTTCGAGAGCCACCACTGCAACTGTTTTGCAGCCCCTCCGAGATCTGGACGTGATCGGACAGGTTGCCCTGGTGCTGCGCCCACTGGAACTTCAGGTCCCACTGCAGAGCCTGCATATGCCATCTGGCATGATCGACCAGCAGGATGCAGGAGGCCATGAGGCCCAGCAGCCTCAGGGTCATCCGTACCGAAACCCAGGATAAAGGCTGAAAGATTGGAATCATAGCCTGAATATCCCGGACTCGCCGTTCGGGAGGATAGGCCCGAAACTGCGTTGTGTCCAGAACTGCTCAGATGAAAAGGAGCTGTGGAGAAGGAACCAGATGCGACTTCGGCACATTGATGGAGAACCCCAGCGAGTGCAGGAGTTCTGCCGTAGTCTGGAGGTGGGAGACGACTGCCTGGGACGAGGCCGCCTTCAGCAGCCAGTCGTCGAGGTAGGGGAAGACTGGAACCCCTGCCCGGCGCAGATGAGCTGCGACCACCGCCATCACTTTCGTGAACACGCGAGGGGCACTTGTAAGGCCAAAGGGGAGCACGGTGAACTGAAAATGCTCGAGGCCTACCGTGAACCGTAGGTAACGCCGGTGGGCCGGCAGGACGGGGATGTGAAAATAAGCGTCCTGCAAGTCCAACGCTACCAACCAGTCTCCAGGGTCGAGGGCAGTCAAGACCTGAGCTAGGGTGAGCATCTTGAACTTCTCCTTCCGGAGGAAGCGATTGACGTTCCGGAGGTCCAAGATAGGACGCATGTCCTCCTTGTCCTTTTTGGGCACCAGAAAGTAGTGGGAGTAGCAACCACGTCCTACTTCTGGGGTCGGAACATGCTCGATGGCCCTCTTGGCCAAGAGGGCCGTGACTTCCTTCTGCAGAAGCACCAAGTGATCCCCTGACATGCAGTGGAATTGAGGTGGCATGGCTGGGGGTTGGTCTCGAAGGGGAGGGAGTAGCCCCTTCGGACAATGTCCAAGACCCACCTGTCAGAGGTGATGGGACGCCAGTGGTGAAGGTGATGGCAGACCCTGCCCCCTACTGGCGTGCTGTGCACCTGAAAGGAGGGACTAGGAGGGCTTGGAGGCCGCGGACGGGTTGGAGGTGGTGGCCTGACCCGCACGCTGGTTGCCCGAACCGCCACGGCGGTATCCACGTCCTCGGCCACGCGAAGACGCTTGCTGCGCGGGCCGGTGGCTGGGCAGCTGACGTGACTGGGCGCCCCTTCCGAGGGCCACGAAAGGGGCGAAAAGCAGAGGTTAGCGGAGGGCGTACAACAGAAAGGCCCAGGGAATTGGCAGTAGCCCGTGAGTCCTTAAAACGCTCCAGCGCATGGTCTGCCTTTGAACCAAAAAGACCGACTCCATCAAAGGGCATGTCCATGAGTGTATTCTGGACATCACCCGAGAAACCAGTTGTTCTCAGCCAGGCGTGGCGACGTAGCGCCACCGTCGTTGCAAGCGATCTGCCCAGCGAGTCGGCGGTATCAAGGCCACAACGTATGGTGTATTTAGCCGCATCTCGCCCTTCCGCAATGGCGCGGGTAAGCAGTGTCTGGACCTCCTCAGAACACTGCGGCAAAACAGCCGCCACCGAATCCCACAGGGAGTGGGTATATCGGCCCAAAAGGCAAGCGGTGTTGACGGACCGCAAGCCAGCACTGGAGGAAGAAAAGCCTTCTTCCCAAATTGGTCCAGGCGTTTGGATTCCCTATCCGGAGGGGCGGTAGGGAAGGCGGTTTGGGAGGCAGAGGCTTGGACAACCAAGCTCTCGGGGTGGGATGTTGGGAGAGAACAAGGGGTCGCCCGGAGCAGGGCGATGGCGTCGGGCCACGTTCCTATCCACAGGAGCCCCTGTGGTGGGCTTGGACCAGGCACCCAAAAGAACGTCAGTGAGTGCATCATTAAACGGTAGCACGGTCTCCGAGGAGGAAGCCGCCGGCTGAAGCACTTCCGTCAGGAGATTAGTCCCGACAGCCACAGTAGGCAATTGGAGATGTAAGGCTCCAGCTGCTCTACGCAACACCGTTGCAAAATTAGCTCCCTCCTCCGTAGCCACGGGAGGAGACAGCATGCCAGTGTCAGGGGAGGTGTCTAGACCACTGGCATCCCCAAGTTCCTCAGCCCAGTCCGGATCATACTCACACTGTTGTGTGAGAGGGTCCTCAGACCCCTCCCAGCTCTCCTGGTCCTCCTCTTGTTCAAAATATGGAGGAGGAGGGACATTTGGGACCCAAGGTCTCATCGGCGCCGGAGCCGGCGTCGAGCGACGTCGGTCTGGCTCCATGTCCGGAGCCGGAGAGAGCCGGGGACCGATGCCGTCCGGAGCCCCGGACGGCGTCAGGAACGGCACCGGGGACATCGGCGTCGGCGTGGTTAGGTCAACCGGCGTCGATGGGGGTTGCTGTACCACCGGAGCCGGGATCGAGGCCGGGATGAAGGCTGGTGGGACAGGCGGCGCCGGGACCGGAGTCGACGGCGACGCCGGAGCAACCCCATCAGGGCCCGCGGGGCCCGAGGCGCACCGGAGGGACCTGTAGGCCCGAAGAGGCGGGCCATGGCCGACAGGAATTCCTGTATTTCGGCCGGAGTCGCCCGAACCCGGAAAGGACGGGTAATGCGGGGCGGCTCCATAGGCATGTCCGGGGCCGCGGGGGACGGTGCCGACTGGGGCCTCAGCCGAGTCGCCGAGACCGGCGAGGCGAAGTCTTAGAGCGATGACGCTTCTTAGACTTTTGTGCTTCAACTTACCCGAGGACGCGAAGACTTGGACTCCGATGACCGGCGGGGACTCCGCGACCGGCCCCTCGACCTCTCCCGGGACCGGGGCTTGGTGCGGCGCGGAGCCGACTGCCGGACCTCGAGTAGCTTTTGAGACCGCTCTCGCAAAGCCTTCGGGTGAAGTTTCCGGCAGTCAGGGCACGACTTCGTGTCGTGGTCTCGGCCGAGACAGAAGAGACACTCCAGATGCGGGTCTGTGATCGACATCATGCGACCACAGGCTCCGCATGGCTTGAAGCCGGGCATCCCTATGACACCTAGGAGTCGTGAAGACTCAATGAAGAAACAGTGAAAAAATTCACAAAAAAAGTTAGTCAAAAATTGACTAGGGCACTGCTCTTCCCGGATCTGCGCTTACTGGCGCGGAAAAAGAATTACTGACGTCAACGCGCAGGGGCGGCGTCTAAGTACTGCCCGCGACGTCATCCCAGCGATCACGACGCCGATGACGGACCCGCACGACGCCGCCTACCGACACGCAAGGGTACTGCTACGCAAAAAACTTTCCGGATCCAGCCTGACGCCTGGGGATATTCTAAGGTAAGGAATCTGTCACTAACGTGTCTCTTTCAGATCTGACTGACCGCGAAGGGAAGGGAGAAAGGCCTTGAGCGCCAAACGTATTGCCCGCAATTCCAGAAGATTGATATGAGACAACCTTTCCTCTGGAGACCAAAGACCCTTGATCTCCAGATCCCCCAGATGTGCACCCCACCCTAGGGTAGAGGCATCCGTTATCACTGTGGCCACCGATGGAGGAAGATGAAAGGGCTTTCCCTGAGACAGATTGCCCTCCACGCTCCACCAAGACAGATCCGCCGCAGTTTCTCTGGAGATCCTGACAGACTCCCTGAGATCTCCGTTGTGCTGATACCACTGCCTGCGGAGACACCACTGGAGCGCCCTCATGTGCCAGCGTGCATGGTTGACCAACAGAATGCAGGAGGCGAACAGACCGAGCAGGCGTAGGACCTTCAGAACTGGAACAACCGCTCCATTGTGGAATAGAGGGATCATCTCCGGAATGTCGAGAATTCTTTGTGGAGGAGGAAATGCTCGACACACAGTAGTGTCCAGTACCGCTCCTATGAACAGGTTGCGCTGAGAGGGCACCAGGTGAGATTTGGGCACATTGATTGAAAAACCCAAGTCGAACAAAAGTTGAGATGTTACCCGCAGATGATGAAGCACCATCCCGGCGACTCTGCTTTGAGCAGCCAGTCGTCCAGGTAGGGAAAATAGGAATCCCCGACCTCCTGAGATGAGCTGCCACCACCGCCATCACCTTTGTGAAGACTCGAGGTGCAGTAGTAAGACCAAACGGGAGGACCGCAAACTGGTAGTGCTGCGACCCAACCGTGAAACGGAGATACTTCCTGTGCGACTTCAGGATGGGAATGTGAAAATACGCATCCTGCAAGTCGATCGACACCATCCAGTCCTCTTGCTGCAGCGCCAGAAGAACCTGAGCAAGGGTTAGCATCTTGAATTTCTCCTGCCTCAGGTAAAAAGTCAAGATTCTGAGGTCCAGGATCGGACGTAACCTGCCGTCCTTTTGGGGATCAAGAAATACCGGAGTAGCATCCCTGACCCCTTTCCTGCTCTGGAACCACCTCTATCGCACCTTTCTGCAACAGGGCAATAACTTCCTTTTGAAGGAGAAGAAAATGATCCTCCGTGCAAAACCCCTGGCAAGGAGGGTAAGGAGGAGGAATTCCCTGAAGGGAAGGGCGTACCCATTCTCTACGAGATCTAGAACCCAAAGGTCCGAAGTGATTAATTTCCAATCACGTAGAAAATGAGTAGCTCGGCCTCCCACAGGACCTACATGATCCGGGATGGCGGATCTAGGGCTGCTTCCCCGCATTCCCAGAGGGGCTGGGGAGGTAGAGGAGGAGGAGGAGGAGGAGAAATGGCGACGGCTCCACGTTGGCGACCTCTGCCCTTACCCCTATAGGACCTATACAAAGGGTTTTGTTGTTGCTGCTGCTGCTGCTGAGGCTGTCTGTAGTTCCGAAAGGAAGACCTCCCGAAGCCTCTGTATCTCTTAAAACCATAACCTCTCGATTGCGCTTGCAGACCCAAAGATTTGGCCGTGGCCTTACTGTCCTTAAATTTTTGCAAGGCGGAATCAGCCTTTTCTCCGAAAAGCCTAGACCCATCAAAAGGCAAATCGAGAAGGGCAGCCTGCACATCGGGAGAGAACCCAGAAGACCTCAACCAAGCATGTCTCCTTGTTGCAATGGACGACCCCATCACTCTGGCCACAGAGTCCGCCGTGTCCAAGCCAGACTGGATGACCTGGCGAGCTGCAGCTTGAGAGTCCGCTAACACCTCACCCAGATTTCCCCTATCTTCCTCCGACAACTTTGGAAGTAGCTGTTTAGCAGAGTCCATTAAGGCATGAACATATCTACCCAAGAGACAAGTTGCATTGGTAGATTTCAGTGCCATGCTAGCTGAAGAAAAATCTTCTTCGCAGACTGTTCCATTTTCTTGGAATCCCTGTCGGCGGGAGCTTGCGGAAAAGCCCCTGTAGACTGCTTCGAGCACGAAGCCTGTACCACCAAGCTCTCAGGAGAGGGGTGAGAGGAAAGAAAAACTGGATCTCCAGGAGCAGGCCTGACCTTCTGGACACTGGCCTAGAAACCGCAGGTGCAGAAAGAGGGTTACGCCAAACCTCAAGTATCGGCTCAGTTAGAGCATCATTAAAGGGTAAGAGTGGTTCAACCACCGAGGATGGAGAGTGGAGTACCTCTGTTAGAAGATTAGGCTTATACTCCGCCGTAGGAAGTTGCAAATCTAAAAGTTCCGCAGCCTTCCTGATCACAGAATGGTACGGAACAACCTCTTTCGAGGGGAAGCCTTCTGAGAAACAAAGTCCCACTCAGGAGAAACATCAAGTCCACTTGCCTCACACAAGTCCTCAAACACATCCTCTGTATCATACAGTTCTCCTTCCTCCCTCTCTTCCAACTGGTACTGCTCCTCTTCCAACAACCTCTGCGCCTCTCTCCTCGAGCGCATCTTCGGCTGCGGCTCGACGGCGCCGCGCGCGGCGCGTCGATGACTCCGGGAGCGGCGTCGAAGGAGGATCTATGGCCGTAACCGGCGTTGCTCGAATCCGTGAATCTACCCGAGATGGAGCCGGGGATTCCCCCATCGGCGTCGACATCCTCGGAGCCGGAAAATGCCAGGACGGCGTCACAGGCATGAAGGGCACAAAGGGGGTCTGTGGGTACTGTTGAGGCACACCCAAATTAAATGCCATAGGACCCATGGGACCCGAAGGTGCACCAGAGGGGTATGAGGCCCTGGAGAAAACGCCATACATAGCGTTCAGAAAGCGTGACGGGTCTGAACCCGGGGCCGGGAACTGAGGAAGTTGGTCCGGCTCGAAATCCATACGAGGCACCTCTGAAAACGGAGCCGCTGGAGCCACAGGCGGAGCCGCAGGAGCCGAAGGCATCTCTGTATCAGCCGGATTCGACACCTCCTCTGAAGCCGGAGAGATTCTCGGCGCCGGAGAACGCTCCGGAGTCCCTTGGTATGACGGGGAATGAACCGGAGTCGCCTGAGGAGACGCCGAAGGAGAGATAAAGTCCTTAACTCGACGTCGAGGCGCCGGAGAAGGCGATCTCGAAACCACAGCCTTTGTTGAACGGCGTCGAGAAGTATGTCTCTTCTTCTTCTTATGCCTTCTCTTGGAGTCATGCGAAGTCGAAGACTTGGACTTTGACCTTTTCCGACCCCTTTTTTCTTCTCTTGCCTTGGCCATATACAGCTTGGCCTCCCGCTCCTTCAGAGCCTTCGGGTTCATCTTCCTGCAGGAAGAACAGCCCTCAACATCGTGGTCAGACGACAAACACCACAGACACTCTTCATGCGGGTCCGTAATAGACATATGTCCCCCGCATTCCTTACAGGGCTTAAAGCCAGACTTCCTCGGGGCAGACATGCCAAAAGTAAGAAAGATACAATTAAAAAAACAAAGTATCCAGTCGAAAGTATGGAGAGTCCCAGAAAAAAACGTTTGCGTCGACAGCGCGGAAAAAAGGGAACTGACGTCATCACGCCGACGTGGTCCTCTTATGGTTCCGGTGACGTCATGCGGGGCCGCGTGCGGAGCCATGGCTTCGTGACGACCTCGTCGGCGTGGAGAGCTAGGAAAAATTTCCGCGGAATGCTGGCGCAGGGGGGATATTCAAAAGGTGAGGAATCCACAGGCAGATGTATCCATCAGAAAAGCCTCGCAGTCTGTGGAGTCATGGTGCTCCCCCAAACACCACATACAAATGGGGTGGGGGTCCGTCGCCGACATCTGTCGCGCGCAAGACGAGCACGTCTTGAAGCCCGAAGGCATTCGTACACTGTTCTCAAGGAAAGCGCAAAGCGTTGAAGAAAGAGGGAGGCCTGAAAACAGGCCAGGGACACGATCCGGATCCGCGTGGCACGCGGAAAGAAGGAAACTGATGTCAGCGCGCCGGGGTGGGGCTTATGTGACCTCGCTGACGTCACGCCCGCGGAGTACGTCAGGGCGGAGTCGCGTGGTGCCGCCCCCCGGCGCGCAGAGTTGCTGGGACAAAGAAAGTTTTCCGGGTCCAGTCTCACGCCTGGGGATATTCTACGTTAAGGAATCTGCGGCTAGTAGTCTCTATCAGATGAACAAGTTACTACCCTTCGGTAACGCATTATCTGGTAGAGGCAATATCTAGCTGCAGATTCCTTACCTCACCGTCCGGATCCAGCCGGACGCCTGACAAACTCTAAGGTAAGGAACCTGCAGCTAGAAGTGTCTATCAGATATACAAGCACTCCTTAGGCGCACTACCACAACTGCTGGCCAATCAAATGCTGACCTGAGGTAAAAAGGCTTGTCACGTAAGAGACAGACTCAAAGCCTATCTCCTTGTAATCTATTTTGTGATTACATGAGCCATTGTTTACATCAAAGCATATTCTAGCACAACCTACAAAATATTAAGTTAGGTTTATGGTACTCAGTGTCAGGAGAGGGCTATGATGTGGGGAGGGGGCGATATTGTTGTAGCACTTTTGTGCCAATACAACATAGGAAGAAAAGTTCAACTGACTGTAGCCTATAGTGGATTCCTTTAAAGTTTCTCTATTACAGATTCGAGAGGTCACTCTGTCTATTTTGGCACAAGAGTTATTTAAAGAAACAGAAATCTGTTAAACAGAAACGTTGTAATGCTTCCAGTATTCTACCAGAAACATCTAGATTCAGCAGAAATTATGAAATAACCATCATCTAAATCTAATAAAACAATACAAAAACCAACATCTTTGTAGGTATAGCTCTGACCCTAGAAGACAAGGTACTAGTTCAAGAAACACTTAAATCCCAACTGAGGGCCTGAATTACATCTTGGCGGATGGGTTACTCCCATTATATCCTATGAGATTTATATTTCGGCGGACTGGATATCCGTCACCGCTGTGACGAATAACCCATCAGCCAAGATCTAAATCAGGCCCTTAATTTGTAGACCATGCAGTCCTTGCAAACAATAATTGACAACTCAGAATAAAGCATGTTTACCATGAATATATCTTTTATAACTTGGTAAAAACCTGAATACCCCAGCAGATATTTTTGCAACCCAGGAAGTGAATATTTGACCAAATACTCACATCAACAAGATCCAGGAATCGATTGAGGAAGATGAAGGCCATGTTCTCCCATCCCACCACCTTATTACAAAAAGAAAAAAACATTTGTAAGTTTTGTTAAATTGAATTCGCCAGTGAAAAACTTCTTGATAGAAATCCTATTAGCTGTACAATTGTAACGTTTTAATCTGCACCATCTACTGTATTTAACTTTAGATTTTTTTTTTTACTGTTTATGCTTAATGTGCATGTTATACATTTTATTTTTGTAGGTATGCTCCTCAACATTATCATTTCAATGAAATCTGCTACATTATCAAGCAAATAAAAAGCAACGTAGAAAATGTTTCTTACTTTTAATCCTAGTTTTCCATCATAGGAATTTTTATCAAAGTCGAACACTAAATTGCTCCGCATTTGGGAAGGACCGCAGATGATTTTTAAAAACAAAAACCTTTCTTATAAAAAAATATTTTTTTAGTAGGTGGCCATTTGCAGGTTACATTAAATAAATGTAAATACTTTAAAGTCAACCAAATTAAAGTTGCTAAGTACACTTAAGCTGATATAGTTTGCTTATTAAAACAAAATGTCACTCAAAGGAATGGAGTCAGACAGGCAGAAGACAGCTGACAGGAACATTTTAGAGAACCAGCAGCTCTGTTTACTAGATGCAAAGACTCGGTAGTTGAAAACCTGATCATATTACAGCATATACATTTCCTAAAGCAATTACAGCACGACTGATTGACTGCAGTGGGCAGAATGGCAGGCTGTCAATGATGACTCCCTTGATGGAGAATTGAAATCACAAGCATGTGAGAGTGGTATCCGGCCCACAAAGAAACTTTGTCTGTTCTTAGGTTTTCTGGAACACAGCAGTTTTAATACTGAATTAACGAGATAAAGATAAATTCATATTTTCCTCTTGCTCATAATGAAGGAATGAATGAAAAATGTTTTATAAAGGGCAAACAGCTGCCACAAAGGGCGTCCCAGGTGCTAACCGACAATCATAGGTAGTTTGTCCATAAAGTGGAATTATGATGAGGAAAATAACCAAGTCTTCAAAAGCTTCCTAAAATGATTCTCATAATAATGGATCGGAGAGCGAAAGGAAGCTTATTCCATGGCTTTGCTGCTAGGAAGGGGAAGAATCTTCCACCTTTTCTTATCAACTTGATTTTTTGAATTTTAAAGAGCACAGCATTGCTGGATGTCAGGTGTCTAATTGGATTGTTCAGTTGGAATATTTTCCAAAGATTTGAGGCAGGTGTCATGATATGCTCTATAGACCAGGATGAGCATCTTAAACTAACATAACATGTGTATTTGTAAAGCGAACATTCATCCAAGGGCTGCTGAATTTTGTTACCCTACTCAATGGTACTCATTTTATCAACCTCAGAAGGATGAAACGCTGAGTGGACCAGCTGGGATTTGAACCTGTGACCATGAGGTCTAACATAGACCCCTACAGTGGATGTATTAGTCCACTAGGCCACCAGACCCAGCCTGGAGCTGTTTGAAATTTTGAATTTTGGGAGATAGATGAACTGTGAGGTATTATTAAGACCAATCTTGCTGCTGCTTTTGAACCACCTGCAGCAATTGTTTAGGAATGTGGTGAAGCCAAAATAAAGGTTATTGGTGTAGTCAAGTCTGGAAATAATGAATTCACAAACTACAAATTTCCTATCTTCAAAAGGTAGTAAATCCAAGAATTTCTTTAGTGTTCGGAGTAATGCAAACCAAGTACCCATAACAGTATGAACTTGGTTACTATCAAATTTAACTAGAAGATTTCTTTTTGCCAGTACTGGAGGAGGAGGAATTGGGAGCCATACCAACCACCAATCATTGATCCGGAATTTCTTGATGGCTTCAAAAAGAACAGTTTTGTCTGAGTTACATTTTAAGTTACTCTGCTGCACCTATTCACTAACCTTGGATAGGCAAATTTTAAAGAAAGCTTATGGGACGGCAGCAGTTTTGCCTATGGATAAGATTAACTGAGTGCCATCAGCATAAGAAACTACTTTAATTCCAAAAGACATTATTAATGTTGCCAGGGGAGCTATAAAAACACAGAGTAGGGCTCAAGGAGGATCCTCGAGGGACCCCTTGTTTGAGCCTTTTGCATCCTGAAGAGAGATTGGAGATAGTTACTGTTTGAAGTCTACCAAAAAGCAAAGACTGGAGCCATCTTAATGCCTGGCCACAAATGCTCATCACGGACAGACGTTCCAGTCCAACAATTAGGACCTTGAATTGGATGTGGGATATGGTGCAAGCAAATTAGATGGGCCCCATGGGTAGGCTGCTCAAACACCTAAAGGCCTCTGCATGGCACAGTGGTGTTTTAGTCCATGTAGACTTTTGTAGCCTACCCATGGGGCCCATCTAATTTGCTTGCACCCGACCTTTTGCAGCTAAATTGGTTATCTATTGAAGCTAGAATCCGACTCAAGATAGCTTGTCTGACTCATAAAGCCATACACCACAATACCCCATACTACCTAGCAAATAAACTTGAACTATCGGGCTCCAGCCGGAACCTTAGAAGTACATCCACCCTTCTCTTGAAACCTCCAAGATTCAAAAAGAAAAGATCGTACAACCGTGCGTTCACCGGTCTTGCTACGAGAATCTGGAACTCCTTGCCATCCGAGATCAGATCCAATCCTTCCACTACTTCCTTTAAAAAACTAGTCAAAAGGCATCTAATGAACGAACGTTAACGCATTGATCATGCTTGTGTGTTTTGTCAATAACCAAAATCTTGAATCACTTTCACTGATGTTCTATTTTATGTTTCTTTTACCTTCATTTTGTTCTAGTTACTGCTGATTTTTGCACGTTTCCTTTTTGTTAAAATTCACGATGCACTTTGCACATCTTGGTTCTTTCTATTGTATGATGTTTTAATCTGAGCGCTCTACGGCACCTCTGATACACCCTACGTGTTTATTCTTAAATGTTTTCCCACAGGTTGTAACTTCACTTACCTTCTTTATGTTTTGTATACTTACTGGCGCCAACTCTGTACAGCGCTCTGATGCCCATTTGAGTCATGTTCGCGCTATATAAAACTTTTCAAATAAATAAATAAATAAAATAAATAGACACCTCAATGTGCAGTATTCCTGTGGGATTAAACAGGCCAGGCTTCTCTTGCACGCACCAATATATTAACACCACTTTTGTATCTCAGAACTGTCTTTGATGTAAGGAAACAGGATCACCTTGTTACGTAGGCGGTAATGTTATGTCTGTAGAGCACACCCTACATGCTTTGGTCTTAGGCATGTACTACAACTCAGAACATCTCCAATGAGGAGCTGTTGTCTGATGGTCAGGGCATAACGACTGGACACAAAAAATGTCCTGATCGAGGAGCTGGGGACAGCAAGAATCCACTCACCAGAGGCCTTCCGCTTCCCCACAACATACTCCTGCATAGCATGTTGGTCGTTTAAACCAAAAGAACCAATGAAGCCAAGGCATCAATGACATGCAGGAGTAAAAGGGACAGAGCAGGCTGTCAGGCAAGAGGTTCTTGTCCCCTGGCCCTGAAAGCACAAAACAAACGGGTCCACTTCAAGGAAAGGCCATGACTTGAAAAGCCATATTTGAAACTACGTAAGTTGAGCCAGATGCAGGAGGCTGGGAGCGGGCGAACAGAGAAAACAAAATGTGCCAACTGCACATCTGTAGCTGTAAAGAAAAGTATGATCACACTGAGTGAAACAAAAAGACTGAGGTATGTCTTTTATTATCAAAATGTTTATATCTTCATCTGCAACTTGAACATCCTAGGAGTCTGATGGACAGGAGGACTGGATGAACCATTGAGACATGAACATTTCAAAACACAATTAATTCTTAAATACTTTCTGATGAGTAAGTTTACAAATATAATATTTCGTCAACAAATACTTAAGACCACTTGTCTTCTGGGCAGTCATGCACATTGGTTGGCACTATGTCTGAACTATAACTCTCTCATACTGGCTCACTTACCTTGGCAGCTATTCCGGCCTCATAGAAACACTTGTCTGAGGGAATGAACTCAGTGTGCCGCAGTAATGAGACAGATAGTTTAGCAGCTAGGGTCTCCTAAAGGGCAAATTAAACTGCATTAGTCCATCACCTGTAGATTGGCAGAGAGCCCCAAACTGTGTTAACATATTTTGAAACTGTATAACCATACAAACGTATCCTTCAAAAATTTGAGAAAGGTAATTAGATACGCTTACTTATAAACGGTGCTTTGATTCCACGACCTTAGGTCTACAATGCCGACTGCGTGTCCGGCTACCCATGTTTACCATCCTGACTACCTTCCTGCTGACTGCAGTCACTTGTATTCATTTGACTAGTATAGAAATAAATCATTCACCAAGATAAAAATGACAAATAAAAGCCTTAGCTTTGTGGCCACCTGAAATCCAAAAAGCTTCATAGACCTGTTGCTGAAAATATAATGATAAAATACATTGGTATTGAAGCCACCTATCTATTCTTGCAGGCATGCAGAAAAACAAGTTAGTTTACTGTTGATAACATTTGTGTCTACTACACACTGCTTTCTTGACATGAATGAGCATGAAATATCTACCAGGGAAAGAATCCTCTGGAAGATTTTTGAGCACGCCTTAATGGAGACCCATCACTGCCACTAAAACACTGGGGCAGGGTCATACAGATGTCATTTGCAGTCATAGTGGTGAGTGTGGTTCATACAAGTCCTGTCCACAAACATGACATTAGTCCCTTTTTGTGCACCACTAATGCATCTGTTCAGCGCTTGCCGAATTTTCCAAGTGACTTTCAAAATATTTTGAGACTTTCTGGTATCTTCCCATGACATGCCTCCTCCCAAAACATCACTTTCAACCCTGTCCGTTTTTCTGGTGGTATGTGGAGTTTTAACTCTCTCAGTGCTGAATGTGGAGCCTGTGGCCCAATCACAATTCCAGCATTTGCAAATCCTGCCTCCAAAACCACAACAACGTCATTTGGGAAAGTGTCGCATAGGTGTTCCTGGTTCTTCACTGTCACAAGGGAGGGTCTATTCTTGATCTACATTGCAAAGGCATACAAAGTTGTTTCCCAGGCATCATTCACTCCAAGGTGCCGCTGTGGAAGAATAAAGGGGATTTCTAGAGTCCTCCTTTCCTCTATGCAGTGGCTATGTTTCAAGCTGTCCTCTTCCTCTAAATACCACTCCAGTTTCAGCTGGAACAGCACTGGACATAGGGCCACATGCATCAAAGGAAAAACCGGTTGCAAACGGGCAGATTCTCAGAATCTGCCCCTTTGAGACCGGTATTTTTGCATTTGGGATGCATCATCCCAAATGCAAAAATCGCAATTTAAGTAATCGCAAAATTTGCGATTACCTAAATTGCGATTGACATTTAGAGAATCGCAAATTGCGATTCCTGAAATGCAATGCATTAAACAAAATAATTTAGCGATTTCGCTAATAAGAATCGCAAATTACCATCAATCTAAAGTTGATGGTAATTTTCGATTTCTCTGAAAAATGCACTAAAGTGCATTTTTCAAAGTCACATGTTACACACATGCCCTTGGGGCATGTGTGTGCGCAACATGTGGTTAAATTGTAAATTCAGGGGTGCAACAGGGTATCCTTTTGGGACCCTTGCACCCTGAATTGCATGCGCAATTTGCGAGTACCTATTGGGTACTCGCAAATTCGCATGCACTTCCATTGATTCCTATGGGCCTCTAGGCCCATAGGAATGTATGGGTTGCAATTCCTTAATTGCGACTCGCAATTTGCGAGTCACAATTAAGGAATTTTAGGGAATCGCTATTTTTGTAACAATTCCTACATGCATAGGCATTTGTGATTCCTTATTAGCGAATCCTGAATATTCGCTAATAAGGAATCGCAAATGACATTTTTGATGCATGTGCCCCTAAGGACCGCAACCAGAATCCTGCAGAAGAGCTGCATTCTTTGTCTGACAGCTGGAAAAGATGACAGAGCTGACAATTAGATGTAGCCATGGATAGCAGCAGCTACTCTGGCATGCTCTCTGCTACCCTTGCTGTAGCACTTTGTGCGCTTGTTGTTGGGCCATCAAATTCAGGGGCAGGAAGAGAACGTAGCCAGGGAGCGAGAGATCATTATTACTTGCCGGTTTCATTTTACTTAGAAAATCATTTGCCTGTCTGAATACCACGGTCAAAGTTATAAACCCAGTAATACATACTGGGTTCAGTAGTATGTACTAGTGAACAGTTCTATGGCCAGCCTACAGGTAATGTTTACTTTACACAGACTGTACATTATTATGTTCAGTGGGTATTGTGACAACCCTCCCTAATGATGCTGCCATCATTTAAATGCCTCATTGATGGCAAGTAACTCTGATTACTACTGTCTCATTTCATTTTGCATGTAAAATACAACCTTTGCCGCACGTCTTACTGTGCTGTAAATTACACTCCTTTGGTCAGGAGATTAACATTCCCCCGGCCTCGAAGCAGATTCCTTTCTTCTTGAGGAAGGTGCCTTCATGGCAGCTATGACTTTCTACTTTTAACAAAGAATTCCTTCTTCCAGAAAATCCATCTTCATACGGTACACAGTAAGCCTCCAGTCATGTAATTTGGATTTCATTCTCTACCTTACCCATCTTTGCTGCTATTTCTTGTTCTGTGTAGGATTACTTGCTGGATTCATGGTGCACGTTTCATACCAGCTCCACTTTCCATCAGCCTCTTAAGTTAGAGCTCCACCATCTTTGGTTTTGCTTCCAGTTCTGGGCAAGTACTCTCAGGACATGTGTGTGCTGTCCTTCTCAGGACTGTAGAAAGTACTTTTCATTTTCTTCTCTGCAGCAGAATTGCTATTCAGCCAGTATTCAGGACGGTATGGATTCTCCCTAGATCCTGCTTTTATACACTTGATGGTCAGGCAGGCAAGAGTATCTCGGTGGAGATCGGCTTTAGTCTATGGGATGTATCACCCACTTGTATTTTGGCATTCTCCTAGCATTCTCTTTGACCCTGGATCATTCATATGAAATACCTTTGATATAATACAATTATGCAAATTGCATGGTTTTAAATAAAAATATTGAGAAAAAAAAAAATCACTCTACATCAATGTGTTTTCCTTACATTCTCTGATCTCAAAGCTTTTGGGACAGAAAGGGAAGAATGTGCTTTTCAACACCCTACTGATTTTGCAGAAAAGGAAGGAACCCATATAAAGCTTCCTCTCTTACAGCCTTACCTTCCATTTATTTTAGTTAGACGTTTTCCTTTCTGTTTCATTTTCAGGCCAAAACCACCCTCCTCACCTATCATGACAGTTTTTCAAGGGAAATCATATTTTACACTTTTTGGGTCCAAGGAAATCTATTCTAGCATGGAATAAAGCACTTGATGGCAACCTCTCAATGGTTTAGCTTATGTTACATTACCAATTTGATTTTTGCTGCTTCGAAAGGAAACTGAATAAGTAAAGTCTGGATATTTATGCAGCTAACACCACAACTTGATGAATGTCAATTAGCTATGCAGTTTTAAAAAGATGAGGTGTCAGACTTCTGCAACATGGACAACAGCTTTCTAATCAAAATAAAGGGTTAGACAATTATATTAAAGTGACATAAAACAGACTCTGCAGGAAATCTAAATTTCTTAAATTTTTTTAAATTTAGGAATCTTGCTAATCAGGGATTGACAACAAAAGAGACATCTGGATTTGCTTTATTATCCTTGCACACAACACAAGGACATCTCTAAAATGACCCGCACATGTGCTGGGACCCAGGAACCTTGTCAAGAACTGACGCGACATCAGAGGGTGCTGATTATGTTCCATGGGGTAAGACCTGCGGGATAAGTTACTTACCATCCGTAACGATCTTTCATGTGGAATACTCTATCTACAGATTTCTCACCTTTAAATATATCCCCAGGTGCCAGGCTGGTCCAGAACCTTCTAGAATAGCTCTCTGGAAGAGGGCTCAGGTTGTCTTACAGCATCGCGCACAGAGACATGATGACATCACTAGGGCCATATAGCACAAGGACCTGCGCCCTGGGATTAGTTCAACTTTATTTTTGCAACAACTTCCAATCTTTTATCGAGAAGACTGAAAATCAAGCAGTGGTGCAATACAATACTAACTTGGAATCTTATTTCGAAAGGCAATAAGGTTTTGACAAAATTGGTTTGGAAACTCCTGGGGCTGTATTATGCAATGCAGCGCATTTTCCTGGTTAGCGCCGGGCGTACCTTTCCAAAGGTGTGCTCAGCACTAACGAGGAGAGTGCACTGTATTACACTGAATGCGCTGCACCCAATGAGAAAGAGATCTTTTTCAAAGTGGCCAAGCCTACAAACACAGGCAGGCCGTAGTTGATAAAAATCTGGCCAGATTTTCTAAATGTTTTGGTCTTATCCAGACAGAAAGGTAAAACCCTCCTTACATCCTGCAAATGTAAGGAACGTTCAGCTGGTGTCGCTGAATTGCTACGGACTGGAAGTGTGATGCTCTGTTTAATGTGAAATTCTGAAAGCACTTTAGGCAGATAAGAAGGATGGGTTCTCATCATAACCCTATTTGTGTAGACAACCGTATAAAGTTCAATAGTCTAAAGGGCCTGCAACTCACTAACTACATGCTGAGGTGATCACAACTAAAAAGGCTGTATTCCATGTCAGTTGCTGCAATGAAGTCTCGGAACAGTTTCAAATGGAGGATTCATCGAGTTTGAAAATATGGAATTGAGCCCCCAAGGAGGTGAAGGAAACCTTACAGAAGGAAAGTCTATCCTTAAGCTTTCCAGGAAGCTTTTATTCAAATAAACCTTATCGAAGGAATGTTGGTTAGGACCTATTCTGTAAGCTGCAATTGCAGCCAGATGGACATAAACTGTAGCTTAGCCTTGGCAAGATGTATCACACATGGAAGAATCACTTCCTTTTGATGACATATAGGATTCGGACATTGCTGTTGGCACTACAAGCAAAACATTTTCAATTTAAAGGCATAACCAGTCTTGCGGGGCTCTTTTTCCCTCCTTCGCAAAGTAAATGCATGATTGCAGCAGGTTTAGGTCATCACACTGTCTTATTTCAGGATCCATGCTGCCAAATTGAAGGGCATCAGGTTTGGGGTGAAACAGCTAGCCTTGCAGCCTCTTGCATGGTTTTATCAAGATTTTCAGAATGTACTGGAATCACTACTGCATGGGTCATTCGGTAGCAATGAGAATCATTGCTGCTAGGCAATCCGGAAGTTTCAAAATGACTCCTGTAATCATTGGAATTGATGGAAAAGAGTACAGTAATACCTGTGAGAAATTTATCAAAAGGGCATTGCCCAGAGAGCCGGTTTCCCATTGCTTGGACGCAAAGATTTGGCATTTGGAGATGTTGTAAAAAGATTTATAGTAGGATATTCACATTTTGCGAAAATGACTTGTAGAATTTCATCGTATAAAACCGATTTGTAGTTTCCTTTGTAAAACCTGCTCAGTATATATATTCTTGTTGATTTTCTTTTTCTGGCAGGTGAACTGCATTTATTGTTAGACCTCTGTTGGGCCAGAGAGCATCACAATCTTCTGAGCCTCTATAGCCATGGATCTTCATTTGGTACCTACCTGTTTAGTGAGATAATGTATTGTTGTGGTGCTGTTCAAGACTCTCTTTGTTGTTACCAAGAGACAAATGTATGTACTACCTGAGGGCCAAGAAATTGGTGCAACAGTGACTCCTTTTATGGCCACAGACCTTGTGCTGGGTGTAGGAAGCTGGCTCTGTATATACTATACCAAAGTGAGGTATGGTGTGCACAGAGTCCAGTGGATCGCCAAAGGTAAGCAGAGGTAAAGTTAGGCAGCACCTCACTCTCTATTTGTGGTGGGGTGGTCGAGCAGTAAGGCAGTATCAGAGGAGAGTGTTAAGCATTTGTTGTACCCACTCAATCAGCAAATGATTTCACACACTCAAAGACTGAACTTCAGACCAATTGGTTTTGTATAAAAATATTCTTTTAGTTATTTTATTTTCTAGAACCAAGCAAGCCTGGCACAGGTAAGTTGATAAATACTTTGCAGTAAATATACAGTTTGAAATGCAGTTCTAAATGTACTTTGAAATGGTTACAGTTTGAATTACTGGCAATGCAATACTGTGAAATGCTGTACATATACTTTGTGTCGATTTTGCAATAAGAATTACAGGTAAGTTACTTTTACGTTACTTTTGAGATTACTTTTTACATTACTTTTTCTACTCAGTGCGATATGCCTAGATATCACGCTGGGACATTTCCTAGAGAAAAGGTAAGTAAAATCAGTTTTGCACAATTGTTATTTTTCAGGTTTCAATACAAATCAACTCCACACTTAGAACATTTTTCAGAGAAAAACAGTCAATAGGTTCCTATGGAGAGAAATGAAGTTAACGGTTACCAGGTAAGTAATCAGTCTTTGGAGTTGAGCTTCTGGGGTTAGAACAAGGGTTCCCCCAGGGTCAAGGATGCACTCTTGTTACACCCTCAGCGGCACTAGGGCGGCCGGGTGCTGAGGCCCAATGTCATCCAACGGGGGATAGGGGGCCTCTGGTTGGTGGCTGCTGGCGAGCAGTCCGCAAGGTTGTGGGAGCCAAGCTCCTGGTGTTAGGCTCAGGGCAAAAGGGGATCCTGTTTAGCACAAAAAGTGCACCCGCAGCGGCAGCTGGGTGCAGGGTGCTGGTTTGGCGTTGGGTGCCCTGTTGTTTTCAATGGGGATTTTCGGTTTTGGTTTTCAGCTGCAGGCTCGGTCCAGGAAGACTTCCAGGAGGAACCAACAGCTGGGCAGGTAAGTTGGAGGGCTCGGGGACGTAGCTGCACCTCAGGTTCTGTTCTCCAGGGTGCAGGGCGGCTGGATGCAGGGGTGTCTTTTGAGGTCGGATTTCACCTTACCGGGCCACTCGCGGTTGGGGGGGAGAGGGGGGGGGGTCTTCGTGCAGAGGCTGCAGGCGACGTCTGGGAGTCCTGGAGGGGTCAACCCACGGTGGACTCGGACTCTGGAGCGCTGGGGGACCTCGCTGGGACAGGTGGGCCACTCGAACTCAGGCCGTAGGCGACGGGTGCAGTGGTGGTTCCAGGCGTAGGGTTTCTTTTTCCTCAGCAGGCTCGGAGTCTTTCTTTGGGGTTTCTTCTGAACAGAACTGCTCTTCACAGGAGGTCAGGTCTTTGTTGAAGGCAGTCAGTCCTCCCAGGGGTTCTGGAGGTCGCTGGCTGCACTAGAAGACGATTTTTGGTGCAGGATCTCTGGAAACTGCAGACAGGCCGGTAGGGCTGGGGCCAAGTAAGTTGTTCTCTGCAGTCTCCTCTGCTGGGCGTCTTCGTTCGTCCTTTTTCTTCTTAGGTTGCGGGAATCTGCCTTCTTGGTTCAGGCTGCCCCCTAAATACTGTATTTAGGGGCGTTTTAGGGGTCTCGAGGTCAGTAGCCAATGGGCTACTGACCTTAGGGTGACTACACCCTTGGTGTGCTCACCCCATGTGGGGGAGTGAGCACAATCCCTAATCCTGATTGGGGAGTGCCTGCCATCTGCAAAATGGTGGGCACTGAAAAGTGGGCTTCACCTCGCCTCCCCCACCTGAGGGGTGGAGTTGGCAGAGGTGGGCACACCTTCTGGCTGGCTAGTTTTTCCCGTCTGTCTTCCCGCCGAAAAGGAGGGGAGACAGGAAGGGGGCCTGCTCCTGATAGCAGGAGAGGCTGGGGGTCGCATTACAAAGGCTGCCAGGCCTTGAAGCTCCCCTGCCACAGATGGCTCTTCCTGGCCTGGGGGAGGTGTGAACACCTCCGCCCAGGAAAGGCTTTGTTTCTGGGCTCAGGGAGCGAAGGCTCCCACCCTAGGGGTCCAGAAACATGTCTTGTGGCGGCAGGCTGGTGTGTACCAGTGTGGGAACCCACCAGAGGCTGGTTGTTTTTCAGGGGGCATCTCTAAGATGCCCTTTGTGTTCATTTTTCATTAAATCCCACACTGGCATCAGTGTGGGATTAATGTGCTGCAAAATTTGATACCAAACTTCTCAGTTTTCAGTGTAGCCATTATGGTGCTGTGGAGTTCGAAATGACAAGCTCCCAGCACCATATACTCTTAATGGCAGCACTGCACTTACAATGTCGAAGAATGGACTTAGACACTGTAGGGGTACAGGGCTCATGCACCTGTACCCTCACCACTGGCATAGGGCACCCAGCTAGAGGGGTGACTGATCTATGCCAGGGCAGTGGGTTGTAGGCATGGCACACAGGGATGTGTGCCATGTCGACTCTTCACTTTGTTCTGCACCAAAACACGCAGCCTGCAAAGGCAGTGTGTGTGTGTAAAGGTACAGGGCCTCTAAGGGTGGCACAATAAGTGCTGCAGCCCTTAGAGGTCTTCCCTGGTCACAGTGCCCTGGGTACCTGTGGTACCATTTACCAGGGGCTGACCTGTGGCCAGAGATGCCAATTGGGTTAGGTTTGGGGAAAGAACACAGGCCCTGGGAACCCGATTGGCAGGGACCCAGGGCACATCAAGTCAAAGTGCATCAGTAGTCTGGCAAAAAGTGGGGGGTTACTGCAACAGAAACCCACTTTCCTACACTGGGACATTGTAATATGAGCTCTTCAGTCAGAGAAAGATGGATCAGTGAGTCCTGTCAAAATTCAAGGATTCTGAAAGAATGAAACACCATGAAAAAGGTTCTTCCTCTTACACCACCATGATATAGATTGTTTCTTACCCAGTGCTAGCCGCAGTTGTCCTCCCTTTAGGTCAATCACTTGTGTAGACACTGTTGTAAAGGTCTTGTGTGTAGTCTTGCATTTGGAACAAGGGAAATGCAAGAGGCAAGAAGGTCATGGAGCCCAGCAAAGAAGAAATCAGTCAAGCTGTAGGATTCAGAGATCTGACGAGGAGTTGACAGTTCTGCCAAATAGGTGATACTCTTTCCTCCGAAGGAATCACTTTTCCTCCTGTTACGCCTAGGGTTGCTCCAAGTAACAACAAAACGGGTACCAGTGTTGTAACTGTTTTCTGAAGGTTTATCTGTAGACCTAACTGGTGTAAGAAAAAAATGTTGTATGTACATCAAGAGTTACTTCCTTTGCACTGTGGGTTTATATAAAGCAATTGCCCAAGTACAGGTGTTTTCTGGTGATGAAGGTGGGCTGTGACTACTGTTGTGCACTTGCAGAATGTCCAAAGAGTGTATTTCAGGCCAAAGGGATGCATTCCATACTAGTAGTGTGAATAACCTATTACGAACTGTACAAAGTTTCTCAGCTTCTTCATTACTGAAATATGAAAATACTGAAATATGAAAATAATTGTCCTGCAGATCTACAGCACACATCCAGTCTCCCTGCCTGAGGTGAGGAAAGATTTGGTGAAGTGCTAACATGCAAATCCTGATCCACTTGTTGGCAATAGATGGATCTGAATTCTTTCTTCTGTCTTTTCTTTTGAACCATGAATTACCTTGAGTAAACACGATTCCCCTTGTGGGAACAGAGTCCTGGTTTTATTTTACAGTTTTGAAGTAACATAGTTGTCTACTTGTGTAGCTCAGCTAGATGTAATTTCGAAGTTGGCTGCGGTCGGACAGATAGAGGAGGTGCCACGATGCATAGCGAGTAACCACTTCTCCATTTGTCATTTCTAGATTTTGTCACTCTTCTAAATGCCAAGTTATAGCACTGCCCAATGGAGTGGATAACGGAGAAGAAGGAGAAATCGTTGCTTATTTATATTTATTTTAGTCCACATTTGTATATAGCACAGCTCTATCTAAAACAGGCGTCCGTGCTTTACATAACAAGCAATGTGTAGGGATCTGCATCTCCAATACTGCGGTGATAAACATTTCTGTACAACAACATGGAAGACGAAGAGCAATACATTACAACTTAAATTAAATTCAGCATCAAAGTAAGAGCAGAAACATCTAGGTGGAGTGGGTGCTATATTGAAGAGAAGAGATTGGAGCAAAAGCAGTTAGGGAGGGGACGAGGAAGGAAAAAAGTAGAATCTGTTTTTTGGGACAAGTTATGTATATATAATATATATAACTATATAGTTATATAACTAACTATATATAGTGCCCAGGATCACCCAAGGAAACAAACTGGAACACCGGGGCGAGGGCCTTGGCGGCACTCTGCAGATTCACTGATAGACTCGAGTGCTGATCGCACTGGTAGAATCCTCCTTTGCCTTGATGGCACATTGGCGGACACGCACGAGCCCATCCCGCCCCGCCGTAATGCCAAGGGCCGTGAGAGTGGGCCTCTGACAGTGGTTAAGGGAGGTGTTGAACTGTATTTGGTATTACGACATTCTTCTTCTCCATTTATGCTTTGTTGTTGTCCAAGACCACTTCCCACTGCTGTTGTTACAGATGACTGGTGCAGGGTACAAATTGAATGTCACGATATCCCGGGGCAATGGGGCTTGTTGTAGGGACAACTGAAACGTCCACACCTTAAATGTATGACTGGTTGGTACGTTGGAAAATGGTTGGCAGAGAGCTCACTCTGTGCCACAAGCGCTTCTGCCTCGCTGGTTCGGTAGGATGTCGGGCCTCTTGCTAAACGCGCATGTTTGGGAGGAGACTGGTGCTTTCTTGGGGGGTACGGGGAAATGGAACGGCAGGCCCTGCGAGAGGGGCCATGTTGGGGGAGGCCTTCCAGTTTAGACTCACTGCCCATGGGAGGGGGGGGGGGTTACCCACGGTTTGGGGTTGGAATTTGTTTCATGGGGAAAGTTCTGGCTCAGACAGAAAGATTGGTGAAATTCTGAGGCTTACGAGAGGGGGTAAGGGGGCATAGAAGGGGGAGGCAGGGAAGTTTCTCTGCGGTCACGGTGCTGCATGCCAATGCTATAGATGGCCTCTGATTGGAAATTTATGACCTGGAACGTTAGAGGACTGGGTCACTTTTGTAAGACGAGGACAGTACATTCTTACCTGTGCCGATATGGCGTATCTGTGGCCTTTTTGCAGGAGACCCATACCTGGGGTGCATGCTTGCCCGCCCTGTGGCGCAGATGGCGAGGACAGGTCTATGTGACCACCTACTCTAGTTATGCCAGAGGGCTATGATGTGGGTGGCCCCCAGGGTTCCCTTCGTAGCGAAGGAGGTGAAAACTGATCCGTAGGGTCGCTATGTAATTGTTGCTGGGACATTGGATGCTGGAGAAGTATGTTTGGTGAACGTATATGCTCCAACGATAGACGACCCATCATTCTTTGGTAACATTCTGCGAGCTATGCTGGAGCATGCGCGGGCGGCTGTGATTATGCTTGGTGATTTAAACTGTGTCTTGAATGGAGCGATTGATCACCAAGGCTGCCACCAAACCTGCAATGACTGGTGCACTGCAGGAATTGATAAGCGATCTGGGGTTACACGATGTTTGGAGACTGCGCCACCCTCAGAGTAGACTTTACTCGTGCTATGTGCCAGCCACAGGCACATACGCACAAGTTACTACTTGTGTAACGATATATCTGTAAGAGACATTAGTTAGTGATAGATTCCTTACCTTAGAATATCCCCAGGCGTCAGACTGGATCCGGAAAGTTTTTTCGTCAGCAGTACCCCTGCGCGTCGGTAGGTGGCGTCGTGCGGCTCCGCGTTCGTCGCTGGCGTCGTAGGCGCCGAGATGACGTCACGGAGACTACTTAGGCGCCACCCATGCGCGCTGACGTCAGTTCTGTACACGACTTTCCGCGCCAGGAACGCAGAGCCATGCAAGAAACTGACCACTGGTGCCATGAAACTAGGGCCCTGAAAGGGATGACCTTAACCCTAGAATCAGTTCGCAGAACGGGGAGGATGGGTGGGGCGGTAAGGAATCTATCACTAACTAATGTCTCTTACAGATATATCGTTACACAAGTATTAACTTGTGCATCTGAAAGAGACACGTTAGTGATAGATTCCCTACCTTAGAATAGATACCCCAGCAATACCAACCCCGGTGGTGGGTCTGCGAATAGATTACACCAGAAAGTCACGGAGAACAGAACGGCCAAAGAAGCCGTCTCTCCGGACTTGACTGTCAAGGCAGTAATGCTTGGTAAATGTGTGCAGCGAGGCCCACATGGCTGCCTGACAAATATCCTGCAAGGGAATGCCGCGTCCCAAGGCAGTAGTGGCTGCTGTTGCCCTGGTAGAATGGGCACGCAGCCCCACAGGAGGCTCCTTCTTAGCCAAGGAGTAACATGCTTTGATGCACAAAACGACCCACCGAGAGATGGTGCGTTTGTGCACGGCCCGACCTTTTTTGGCGCCCACGTAGCCAACAAAGAGCTGGTCATCCACCCGGAACTGTTGTGTGCGCTTTAGATAGAACGAGAGCGCACGTTTTGGGTCCAGACGATGGAGCCTCTCTTCCTCTTTTGAAGGATGCGGAGGCGGAAAGAAAGTGGGCAAAGTGATGGTCTGCCCGATGTGGAAGGGCGTGACAACTTTTGGCAAGAAGGAAGGACGGGTCCTTAAAACCACCTTGTCCGGATGAAAAGAAAGGAAAGGAGGTTTAGAAGAAAGAGCCTGGAGCTCACTCACTCTTCCGGCAGAGGTGATAGCTACCAGGAAAGCCGTCTTCAGAGTAAGAAGACGTAAAGGACAGTTATGAAGGGGCTCGAAGGGGAGCGCACATGAGATAGGTCAAGACAAGATTTAAGTCCCATTGAGGCATTATGAAAGGCACGGGAGGAAAGGTGTGTGTAATGCCTTTGAGGAAACGGTTAACAACCGGGGACTTAAGAGAGAAGGCTGATCTGGAAGCCTGAGAAAGGCGGAGATGGCCGAAAGATAACCTTTGACAGTGCCCAGAGCAGAGCCCTGCTGGACCAAGGATAGTAGGAACAGAAGGACCTCAGAAAGAGGGGCAGAAAGGGGATCCACAGACTTTGCTGTGCACCATGCCACAAACTTGTTCCACCTGCAGACGTATACAGTTTTAGTGGAGGGACGCCTGGCTGCCAGAATGACATCACAAACTTCGGGAGGAAGATCGAAAGCTGTCAACTGTCGCCGCTCTATCTCCACGCATGGAGGTGGAGGCTGGACAGGTTCGGGTGGAGGACCGTCCCCTGCTGCTGCGACAGAAGATCCTCCCGAAGAGGCAGTCGGATCGGGGGATCGATCGCCATGTTGAGTAGCTCGGGATACCAGTATCTTCGTGCCCAATCCGGAGCCACAAGGATGACTTGGGCCCGGTCGCGCCGAATCTTCTTCAGCACTCTGGGCAGAAGTGGTATAGGCGGAAAGGCGTACAACAGACCGCAGCTCCACTCGCGACGAAAAGCGTCGCCGAGCGAGTGCCGCCTTGGAAATTCCAACGCGCAGAACTGATGACATTGCGCGTTCTCTTCGGTGGCGAATAGATCTAACCAAGGCTCTCCCCACTGCAGAAAGAGACCTTGTGCCACGTCTAAGTTCAGACGCCATTCGTGATCCATCAAGCACCGGCGGCTGAGTTCGTCGGCCCTGGCGTTCAGAGAACCTGCCAGGTGTTGAACCACCAAGGTAATGCCTTGATGTTCGAGCCATGTCCAGAGGCGCAGAGCCTCCTGACATAGGGTCCACGACCCCACCCCGCCCTGTTTGTTGCAGCACCACATGGCGGTGGTGTTGTCCGTGAACACCTGCACTACACTTCCCCGGACAGAGGGAAGGAATGCCATTAGTGCAAGTCGGATCACCCGCAGCTCCAAAAGATTGATATGGAGCCGGGACTCCGCCGGAGACCAGAGGCCTCTGATCTCCGCCTCTCCCAGGTGGCCGCCCCATCCCAGGAGGGACGCATCCGTCACCACTGTGTGCTCCGGTTGGGGAAGGGAGAGGGATCTGCCATTGACCCAGTCGCGATTCGTGAGCCACCACTGCAATTGTCTGCAGTGCCCTCTGAGATCTGGACAAGATCGGACAGGTTGCCCTGATGCTGCGCCCACTGGAACTTCAGGTCCCACTGCAGAGCCTGCATATGCCACCTGGCATGTTGCACTAGCAGAATGCAGGAGGCCATCAGGCCCAGGAGCCGGAGGGTCATCCTGAATGAAACCCAGGATAGAGGCTGAAAGATGGGAATCATAGCCTGAATATCCCGGACTCGCTGCTCGGGAGGATAAACCCGAAACTGCGTCGAATCCAGAACCGCTCCGATGAAGGGGAGCTTCTGAGAAGGACTCAGGTGCGACTTTGGCACGTTGATGGAGAACCCCAGCAACTGCAGGAGGTCGGCCGTAGTCTGAAGGTGGGTGACGACTGCCTGGGGCCCGCCTTCAACAACCAGTCGTCGAGGTAGGGGAAGACTGACACCCCTGACCTGCGCAGATGAGCTGCGACCACCGCCATCAAAACATCCGTCAAGGCCTCATTGAACGGAAGGATAAGTTACTTACCTGTAATCCTAGTTCTCTTCCAGGGGTATACTCATCAAAGTCATAAGCACTGAATAATCTCCGCCCACGTGCGGGAACCCGGAGCATATATAAAAATACATATATATGTGTATGTAGTAGAAAAGGAGTACATAGTACGAAATAACACACACATATACATGTATTACATAAAAAATATGCAGCCTCAAACATATCCAATAGGCTAAGAAGCCAGAATTACATGTATTTCTCTAGTATGAAAATGCCATATAAACATATAATGTAAGAGAAGGACATGTACAGTAAGAGCATTCCGCAAAAAAACCTTTTATTTTCATCAAGAAAACAGTAATGCCAGGCAATTAGCCCAAATAAGGCTGCATAAATAAATAACATCCCTGTACAGAAAAGGAAAAACTGGCACCTCGCCTTTAAGGCCTCAGAGACTCTGAGCACTATGCCTTTAAGACCTCCAGGAGCCCCTGCTCCCATCATGCACCACAGGTGACAGTTAGGTCAGTTCTTTTGTACGGTATAAGAAACCTGTAGGAACCTGCATCAAAGATGCAAGAATATCGAGTAAACTGTCAATGCTCGTCCGGGGAGGAGGGCGGGTTGCTTATGACTTTGATGAGTATACCCCTGGAAGAGAACTAGGATTACAGGTAAGTAACTTATCCTTCTCTTCCAGGGGATACTCATCAATAGTCATAAGCACTGAATAGAGTAGCAAGCCCATACCCACTTCCGTGCGGACGAGCAAAACACAGAGAACTCAATTAAGATACACATTTTAAACAGTATTTGCAAACAAGTTTCTCAGCGAGGCCTGCCCAACCTGAGCATCTGCCTGCGTGTCAGCATCTAAACAGTAGTGGCGAGTAAAGGTATGAACTGATCGCCATGTAGCTGCTTTACAAATCTCTGCCATGGGGACATTCCTCAGGAGAGCCGTGGTAGAAGCTTTCCCCCTAGTGGAATGTGCCTTAGGCTTCCCCGGAAGGGATTTGTTGGCCAATTGGTATGACAGTAGAATACAAGAAACTATCCATCTAGAAATGGATCTCTTGGAAGCTGCAGAACCTGTATTAACAGGACCATAGTTAATAAACAAACGTTCCGAATTCCTCAGTGTCTTTGTTTTGTCCAAATAAAACTTCAGAACCCTCTTGAGATCTAGTGAGTGAAGAGATCTTTCCGGAGGATTCGAAGGATTCGGAAAAAAGGTAGGTAAAGTGATAGTCTGGTTAATATGGAAGTCCGAGACCACTTTAGGCAAAAAGCTAGGATGAGTTCTGAGAACTACTCTGTTAGCGTGAAACACAGTATAAGGTTCCTTACAGCAAAGAGCCTGGATCTCACTGACCCTGCGAGCAGAAGTAATGGCCACCAGGAACGCGGCTTTCCATGTTAAATGCTGTAAGGAAGCTTTATGAATAGGCTCGAAAGGAGACCCCATCAACTTTGTTAACACAATGTTAAGCTCCCAAGGAGGAGAGGGAGACCTGACTGGTGGATAAACCTTTTTTAAGCCCTCAAGGAAATCCTTTACCACCGGAATTCTAAACAAAGAAGCCTGGTGGGGGGACTTCCTGTAGGCTGTGATTGCTGCAAGGTGGACTTTGATAGAAGAGAACTGAAGACCAGATCTAGCCAAATGCAGCAAATAGGGTAAAATCACCTGTTCCTGACCCCGGATGGGATCATGTCCATTGTCCACACACCATAGGAAGAACCGCTTCCACTTAAAGGCATATGATTTCCTCGTGGAAGGTCTTTTCGCTTCTTTGAGAATAGCCATACAGTCTGGATTCAATTGTAGGTGTCCATATTGTATGACTTCAGGAGCCATGCTGTCAACCGGAGGGAGGACAGGTTGGGATGGAATACTCTCCCTGCCTGTTTGGATAGGAGATCCGGGCGGCATGGCAACCTCTTGTGTGGTACTTCCGATAGTTGAAGGAGGTCCGGAAACCACCACTGGCGAGGCCACTCCGGGGCTATTAGGATCATCCTGGAGGTGGTCCTGTACAGCTTGTTGATTACAACTGGTATCAACGGAATCGGTGGAAAGGCGTACAGTAAGCTCTGAGACCATTCGATCAAAAGGGCATTCCCTCGAGATCCTTGTTGGGGACACCTGGATGCGAAGGCGGGGCATTTTGCGTTTACCGCGTCTGCAAACAGGTCGATGTCTGGCGTTCCCCATTCTCGAAAGATGCTTTGAGCGACTTCGTTGTTGAGAACCCAATCGTGGGCTTCGACGAAGTCTCTGCTGAGGAAGTCCGCCTGGGAGTTGAGAGAGCCCGGTAGATGAATGGCTACTATTGATAGGTCTCTCGCTAGAAGCCAGTTCCATATGGTTTGAGACTCTATGGAGAGTGTCCTTGATCGGGTACCTCCCTGTTTGTTCAAATAATACATTGTCGTTGTATTGTCCGTTTGGATCAGAATGGAGCGAGACTTGAACGACGGAACCAGGGACTTGAGTGCTAGATGTACTGCTCTCAGTTCTAGCAGGTTGATGTGGTAGCTCTTTTCGGAGTCGGACCATAGACCTTGTACTTGCAGAGGGCCCATATGAGCACCCCAACCCTGGAGAGAGGCGTCCGTGACTAAAGTCTGGGTTGGAGGGTCCTGATGGAAAGGGACTCCCTTCATCAGGTGCGATCGCTTCATCCACCACCGGATGGAGTCTTTGGCTGATTGATGGAGAATTACCTGATCCTCCCAGCGCCCTGATACTTGCATCCACTGGTCCTCCAAACATTGTTGTAGTGGACGCATGTGTAATCGTGCGTTTGGTACTATAAAGATGCACGATGCCATCGATCCCAGTAGTGATGACACCTGTCGAACTGTTGGGAGATGCGTGTGAAGAAGAGTCTGACATTTTCCTTGGATTGATGACAATCTCTCCTCCGAAGGACACACGCTTGCTTTTTTGGTGTCCAGGAAGGAGCCTAGGTAATGGATCTTTTGCGTTGGATTTAGTATGGATTTCTTGAAATTGACGTGAAGGCCCAAGTTGTGGAGAAGCTGAAGGCAGCACGTGAGATGATCCTGCAGCAGAGTTGGAGATGAGCTCTTCAGGAGCCAGTCGTCTAGGTAAGGATATATGAATATTTTCTGCTTGCGGAGAAAAGCGGCCACCACAGCCATACATTTGGAGAATGTTCGGGGAGCTGATTTGAGTCCGAACGGGAGAACTGAGTACTGGTAATGTTGAAAAGACACTCGAAAGCGTAGAAATTTGCGATGTTTCTTTGAGATTGGTACGTGGAAGTATGCATCCTGCAAGTCGATGGAGCACATCCAATCCTCTTGATGAAGCTGTGGAAAAATTTGATGGAGTGCCAACATTCGAAATTTTTCTCTGCGAATGTGTTTGTTCAACAGTCTCAAGTCCAGAATAGGTCTGTATTCTGTGGCGGGGCCTCTTTTTCTTACAAGGAAGTAACGAGAGTAGACTCCTTGATTTCTTTGAGGAGCGGGGACTTTTTCTATAGCTCCTTTCTTCACTAAGGTGTTTATCTCCTTTTGTAATAATCGTTTGTTGTGGTGAGAAATGCCTCTTGGAGGTATTGATGGAGGAGGAGTTATGAATCTGAGAAGATAGCCATTCTGAACAATGTTGATGACCCATTTGTCTTTTGTTATACGTCTCCACTCCTCCAGATGTAATGAAACACTTCCTCCCACCGGAGTGGACAACAGCTTTGGAGGAAGACACATCTCATTGCTTTTGTGGCTGCTTTGGTGCTGTTGACTGTTGTTTGTTTCCACCTCTGCCACGTCCAGGTCTGCGTTGCTGGAACTGCGATCTTTGTTGCGTCTGACCTTGGTTCTGCGATGACCAGTTAGATGATTGACCTCGCTGTTGAAAAGAGCGTTTATCATAGGGGCGAAAACGACGACGAAATTCTTTCTTCTTTTCGAGGCCTACAGCCTTGAGAGTATCCAACTCAGTTTTCATTTTTGCCATTTCGTCGTCAGCATGTGAACCAAACAACGATGATCCATTAAAGGGCAGATTGGCTATCTTTCTTTGAGCATCGGGCTTGAGACCTGTGAGTCGAAGCCAGGCTGATCTTCGGGAACAAACGCCATGTGCGTACCCATGAGCTGCCAAATCTGCAGAGTCGGCCGCTGTACTAATGATCTGATTAGCAACCAGGCCCCCTTCCTGTACAATCTCTAGAAAGTCTTTTGATCCTCTTTGGGTAATCTGTCTGTGAATCTCGTCAGAGAGTCCCATAAAGACCGGTCATATCGTCCCAGTAGAGCGGCTGCACTAGCCACTCTCATAACGGATCCTGATGTATTGCACATTCGCCGTCCCAAAGAATCCATGTTTTTGCTATCCTTCTCTGGAGGAGCAGATGACATAGAGGTATTTGCATGTGCTTTTCTGGCGGCGGCGACTATAAGAGAATCCGGTGGCGGGTCAGACCGCAGAAATAAAGGATCTTGGTCTGGGGCCTTATACTTTTTTGAAATCCTTGCGGGACCCGAGCCCACTGTGGCAGGTGTCAAAAAGTCTTCATCGCAGGCTCTAATAATCCTGGTACCAAAGGTAGAAGAGGCTTTGCAGAAGCTCGATGGTGCAAAGTTTCGAATATAACAGATGTAGAAACCTGAGGCACAGTCATGGTTATATTCAACTTGCTGGCACCTCTACAGAGAACCTCGTTGAATGTCCCCATATCGTCAACAGGAGAAACTCTGGATGGTGGGGTTGATGATATAGTAGGGGAATAGTCTCTATACGATGACCTTGTTGATGAGGTCGTTGTAGGAGACCTCTGTCTTCTCCTTGGCGTATGTGATCGGCGGGGTTCTGAGCGTTCTTTTGAACGTGAATGCCGTCTTAATGGAGATCTGGAACGTCTCGGGGACCTACCAGCGGAAGATCTTGCGGATTCCGTGGGAGGAAGTCTTTCAGTAGATCTGGGTTTGTTCTTCCAGTGCCTAATGTCCTCCAACCATCTGGGTGACATATTGATGGGAGGAGATTTGTCTCTCGCCGGAGAGCCCTCCGGTGTAACCTGAATAATAGTTATACCAGGCGAGGAAGAAGCTTCCCTCGACGTCGACCGTGATTTTGAAGATGATTTTTCTAAACCTTCAGCTGGAATAACTTGCTTGTCCCTCGACGTCGAACGCCTCGACGTCGAACCAGAATGAGCCACCATCGACGACGACCGTGGAGGTGAAACTCTTGACGGTGGAGATCTATGGGACGAAGCCCTCGACGTCGGTCTCTTCGACGACGACCGCTGGTGTTCATGCGGTGTCTTCGACGTCGACCCTGCCCTCGACGTAGACCGCTGACGGGTCCGAGAGGGTGAATTGTAGAGACTCGACGCCGACCTTCGAGAAGGTGGCGGAGATCTCGACGTCGACCTCTGAAATAATGTCGACGGACGTTTCGACGTCGACCGAGGTCTATCATGCTTCGAGCCCGAAACATGTCTCGACGTCGACTTACTTTTCGACGGCGTACTCCTCGACGGCGATTTTGCCTTCGACGTCGATCTCGATGTCGGTCTCACTCTCGACGGCGATCTTGCCTTCGACGTCGATCTCGATCTCACTTGGGTCATAGCTCTTGACGTCGACTTACTTCTCGACGGCGATCTTGTCTTCGACGCCGACCTGACTTGTTTGGTTGGTCTCGACGTCGACATGCTATGATGTTTTTTCTTACTTCCAGCTTTTGGTGAAGTAGATTTTCGCCGTTTCCTTGGAGAAGAGGGCCCTCCAGATGGATGATGACTTTCTGGGCCACTTTTCTTTCCTTTCACCATCAAGGCTAGAAGTCTGATCTTCTCTCTGTCTTTCAATGTTCGACTTGAAAGTTGACGACAGTGGTAGCATGTCTCTGTGTTGTGAGAAGAAGGAAGACACACGACACAGACCGAATGAGGATCGGATTTGGCCATCTTCTTCCCACAGGAAGGACATTTATCGAATAAAGGTGGCATATCTGACTAAAAAGAATGTCAATTAGTCAGAAAAAGACTGATATTAAAACCAGTAAAAAGAAATATTGTTAGAATATTGTTAGAAATATAAATTCTGACTGGAAAAGTCAAAATCAGTTAAGCTCAAGCTCCAGGTTCCTCACAGAAGGAGCCGGAAAAAAGAACTGACCTAACTGTCACCTGTGGTGCATGATGGGAGCAGGGGCTCCTGGAGGTCTTAAAGGCATAGTGCTCAGAGTCTCTGAGGCCTTAAAGGCGAGGTGCCAGTTTTTCCTTTTCTGTACAGGGATGTTATTTATTTATGCAGCCTTATTTGGGCTAATTGCCTGGCATTACTGTTTTCTTGATGAAAATAATGGGTTTTTTTGCGGAATGCTCTTACTGTACATGTCCTTCTCTTACATTATATGTTTATATGGCATTTTCATACTAGAGAAATACATGTAATTCTGGCTTCTTAGCCTATTGGATATGTTTGAGGCTGCATATTTTTTATGTAATACATGTATATGTGTGTGTTATTTCGTACTATGTACTCCTTTTCTACTACATACACATATATATGTATTTTTATATATGCTCCGGGTTCCCGCACGCGGGCGGAGATTATTCAGTGCTTATGACTTTGATGAGTATCCCCTGGAAGAGAAGCAGAGGTTCCACAGAACTTGCTGTAGGCTGAAGCACCTCAGTAAGGAGGTTAGTTTGGAGGGCAACAGTAGGCAATTCAAGGCCAAGAGCCTCAGCTGCTCTACGGAGTACCACAGTGTAGGTTGCGCCTTCCTCCATGAGAGTGGGAGGAGACACAAACCCAGGCTCAGAGGAGAGGTCAAGGCCACTGGCATCCTCGGAGTCTTCTGCCCACTCCTGTTCGGACTCACACTGCCGTGCAAGAGGGTCCTCCGACCCCTCCCAGTCCTCCACTTCCCCAACAGCCCGAGGCACAGGCTGCAACGGCGAGGGAGGCACAGGGGAAAAGAAATGCTCCACTGGCGCCGGGAACGGCGCCGCTCCGGCTCCAAGGCCCAATCCGGGTTCCAAGCTGGAAACGCGGGCAAGGGCGGAGGTGGGCCGAACAGCACCCAGGGCGGCGCCGGGAAGGGAGCCGCAGGGGGCGCCGGGGCAGGAGCCGCCGGCGGAGGACCCTGCGGCGCCGGGGCCGGAGCCGCCGGCTGAGGACCTTGCGGCGCCGGAGCCGCCGGCGGAAGACCTTGGGGCGCCGGGGCCGGAGCCGCCGGCAACCAAGGGCCCCCAAAAGGGACCGCGGGGCCCGAAGGCGCACCGGCGGGAGCCCTAGGCGCAAAAAGGCGGTCCATGGCAGCAAGAAACTCTTGCACCTGGGCCGGAGTCGCCGACGGACCCGGGTATGGCGGGTAGGCCGCGGGACTGACAGGCTCCAACGGAGCCGCGGGGGAAAGACCCCGGGCCCCCTCGTCTGCGTCGGAAGACCGACGAGGGGAGGTCAGAGAGCGTACGCGCTTCTTCGACTTCTTTTTATGACGTCGCTTACCCGAATCCGAGGGCGAAGACTTGGACCCCGAGGAGCGATGATGGCGACTCCGCGGTCGGTCCCTCGAGCGACCCCTGGACCTGGAACGGAGCGGAGACAACTGTCGGGCCTCCAGCAGCTTTCGGGACCGCTCCTGCAAAGCCTTCGGAGCCATGGCCAGACAGTCGGAACATGACCGGGAGTCATGGTCGCGCTCTAGACAGTAGAGACAGACGCCATGGGGGTCGGCCACCGACATCGTACGGCGGCAGGCCCCGCAGGTTTTAAAACCAGGCATCCCTATGTGGCACCAGGAGTCAAAATATAGAAATTAGAGACAAAAGTCCCAAAGAACAACTAGTCAAAAAGTGACTAAGGTACGTGCTCTAACCGGATCTGCGCTTGCTGGCGCGGAAAAAGCAAGAACTGACGTCAGCGCGCATGGGTGGCGCCTAAGTAGTCTCCGTGACGTCATCTCGGCGCCTACGACGCCAGCGACGAACGCGGAGCCGCACGACGCCACCTACCGACGCGCAGGGGTACTGCTGACGAAAAAACTTTCCGGATCCAGTCTGACGCCTGGGGATAATCTAAGGTAAGGAATCTATCACTAACGTGTCTCTTTCAGATAGTTGGATTGACTACTGCCTGATATCAGATGTGGTCCTACAGTGGGTGGTAAATATTACATTAGTAGTGCGATATATGTCAGATCATTCCCCCTGCTTGTCACGTTATGTATGCGTGTGCAGATTCCGGCAGTGCCGCTGTGGAGAATGAGTGTTGAGGCATTAACAGATCAGGTGTTCCCGCATGAGGCGCCCAAAGTGCTAGATGGTTACTTTAGTGAAAACTGGGGCAGTGCCTCCACCACGGCTGTGGATTGGGACGCAATGAAGGTCGTATTGAGAGGGGAGTGTTTGAAAATAACATGGGGTCAAGCAGCAGCTCACCAGAAGGTTGGATAGCCTTGAGAAGCGATTAGGTTTCCTGGAAAAGGAATTAATTGAGCAACCCCCTCAGTCTACAAGCCTGGCAAGATAGTAAGAAGGAACTGTTAGACACATGGGACAGGCTAGATAAGTTTGCACGCTCCAACTATAGGAAGAGACTCCATAGGGAGTGATACAGCAGGCCGAATGCTTGCAATGCTGAGGCGAGAGCAGAAGTGCACCGATAGTGGGGCTTTGCGATCGGCAAGGTAGAATAGTATCCTCAGAACAAGCTATAGTGTAGGTGTTCGCAGAACACCTTTAGGAAGTGTACACAGCTCCAGAACTCACAAGCTCCCATGCAGTACAGTCATACCTAGACACGATACAGATGCGAGTGCTGTCTAGAGAGGAAAGAGATAACCTGGATGCCCCCATAACTAAGGATGAGATAATGGCGGCGATGAAAGCACTGAAGACGGCAAAATCCCCCAGCGGGGATGGATTACCAGCCGAGTTTTATCACACTAGACAGGGAGACCTGGCTGAGCGACTGTTGGAGGTCTATGAAAAGGCTTATGTGAGGGGGTTGCTTCCAGAGTCTATGAGAGTAGCGATAATAGTAATGTTGCCAAAGCCCGATAGAGACAGCTTGGCGGTGTCCTCCTATCGCCCTCTATCAATGCTAAAAGTTGACCTGAAAATTCTGAGCAAAGTCCTGGCTACGAGACTATTAACATATCTGCCTCAATTAATAGTAGATGACCAATGTGGGTTTATCCCAAACAGGAATACAATCTGAGACAGCGGTCATTGGTGCTTCATTCCCCCACTTTTTTTTTTTTTTTTTTTTTTATTGAGAAAAAGAAAAAAGGGCATGTTACATAGTCACAGCAGTAGTAGTCAATTAGTCATACACGATATACACTGAAAAGCTCCTCTCGGTATACACACTACAATTCCTGGAAGGCAGTCTTCATTACGTGACATCAAGGCCCCCCACAATATCTTCTCGAGCTCTTGGCGGCTCACAGATCTCGCCCCTGTAAGTGTTCCAATGTCCCCAGACTTGCGTCCATTTCTTCGAGCACCCCCTAGCTTCGTAGATGGATCTTTCTGTCACCATGCACCAATCCATATCGTTGGACCAGTCCGCAATTCTCGGCGGGTGAGAAGCCCTCCAAAGCCGCGCGATGTTTCGGTTGGCGATCATGAGCCCAAGCGTGACCCACAGTCGTTCCCTGGAGTTTAGATCTGTAGGATACCAAATATTCAACAGTGCTAACTTTATATTGCAGTGGATCTGTTGCCCTAGTGCATTCTCCATTCGGCCCGCCACCCGTTCCCAGTACCCCTGGATAACAACACATTCCCACAGAGTGTGAATAAACGTGCCCTCCTGCCCGCATCGTCGTACACAGCCTCCCTCCGGGACATAACCCATACAAACCAGTAAAGGCCCTGACATATTGGATCTGTGAAGTAACTTTAATTGGACCAGCCGGAGCAGGAGGAAATGGCCACCTCCCGAGGAGAGGCCACCGCTGCCCGCCACTCTTCGTCCTCTAGACCAGCGACATCGTGATCCCATCGGGCACGCAGATGGGTCAGAGGATCTGCCATATTGTTGATGAGCTTCTTGTATATGAGGGATATGGCTTTTCCCGGCAGGTCTCCGTCGAGAACCCCATCTTCAAGTGGAGAGGAAACAGGGAGATCGCTACCACTCGGAATAACTGCGAGCAGGGCGTGCCTGATTTGAAGATATCTAAAGGATTCAGACTGGGCGAGGTCGTACTCCTGCTACAGTCGGGAAAAGGGCACCACATCCCCAGATTTCCATAAGTCACCAACTCTAGAGATACCTATGAGGTCCCATTTGTCGAAACCCTTCGAACGAATCAGCCTACCCAGTTGTTCACAATACCAGAGGGGCGTGGCCTGAGTGATTCTACCCTCCCAGCCCAGACTCCTATTGGCCGCCTTCCATATGGTAACTGCATGCCCAGTCGGGCCAGACAGGGCAGGCCGCAAAGGCCGCGCGTACAACGCACTGCCAAAGCAACCCCCCGGGAGGAGCCATCTATCGATTTGAAAGGCCGGATCATCATGGAATCTGTAGGTGCAGTGGTTAATGGCTGCGAGCTGCGCAGCCCAGTAATACTTCCTAATATCTGGGAGCCCTATACCCCCGTCGAACCAACCCAGTGTGAGTTTATTTGTGGCGATACGTGGTGGCTTGCCCTCCCACAGGAGATCCCGAACAACGCCGTCGAGATCCCTAAAATATGCGGCGGAAACAGGAAGCGGAGCGTTCTGTAACGCGTATAACAGTCTGGGAAGTGACATCATCTTGAACAGGGCTGCGCGCCCCAAGAGAGTCAACGGGAGCGATTTCCAGTGTTGGACATCGGATTTAAGACGCACCAAAGGTGACAGGAGATTAGTTTCATAGAATCTGGAAAGATCTTTAGAGATCCAAATACCCAAGTATTTGAAGCCGTCAGTCGCTTCCGCTAGCCAACAGCTCCGGGGAAGTGAGGGCCGGTTGCCACAAAGGATATAAAATACTGACTTAGACCAGTTGATCGTGTAGCCCGCAAACCTGCCAAACACACAAAATATGTACATGACTACATTAAGGGATGCCGCCGGGGAGGCCAAATAAAGCAGGATGTCATCTGCGTACAATGAAATGCGGTCTTCCCAACCGTGCGTCCATCGAAGGCCCCCGATAGCGGGGCTCTGACGGATCCACGCCGCCAAGGGCTCCAGGGCCAGAGCAAAAAGGAGCGGTGACAGAGGACAGCCTTGTCGGGTGCCTCTTCCGAGAGTAGACACAGGGGATTTCCTGTTGTTAACAACCACCTGCGCGAGCGGTTGGCAGTATAGAAGCCGCACCCAGTCAATAAATACAGGTCCGAACCCCAATTTGCGGAGAACGGCAAATAAATAAGGCCACTCGATCATGTCAAAAGCTGATGCAGCATCCAGGGACACCACAACTGCGTCTTCCCTGATCGTATCCACACGGCCCAGAACTCCATGAAGCCGTCGCAGGTTGAGAGAGGTGTTTCTCGCAGGCATAAATCCCGATTGATCCGGGTGGACCAGGCGGGTAAGGACCCCGAGCAACCGAGAGGCGAGAACCTTCGCCAAGATTTTCACTTCACAGTTGAGCAGTGAAATGGGCCTATATGACGAACATTTGTCGGCAGGCTGACCCGCTTTAGGAATGACGACGATGTTTGCCAGTCTCTGGTCCTCAGGTAAGATACCCCTTTCCTTACATTCACGGTACATGGCGGCAAGAAAGGGCGCGCTCCTGCTCGCCGTGATTTTAAACAACTCTATGGGGATACCATTAGGGCCTGACGCTTTCCCTCCCCGCAGGTCATGGATGGCCTTTTCGACCTCTGCCACCGTAATCTCAAGGTCTAGATCGGAGCGTTCCTCCTCGGTAAGGAGCGGCAACGAGATGTCGCGGAGGAGAGAGGCGGAATCCTCCTCAGTATGCGTTGTACGGGATGTGTAGAGCGAGCGGTAATAGTGGCCAAACCCGTCTGCTATGTCCTGTGGCGCAGTAAGAGGAGGAGGTGAATCAGTCACAAGCTCTACCACCACGCGCTGGGCCCTGTCCCTGCGATCTAGCCAGGCCAGTAGTTTGCCCGCCTTGTCTCCCAAGTCATAAATTTTACTAAGTGTGGCCCGGTGGTGTGTCTTAGCAGCGTCCGTAGCTAAGTCGGAGAATTCCTTAACCTTAATACGGAGTGTCTGGCGAGTTTCCGCCGAGTCTTGGGTGCGAACTGCGTTCTCCAAGTCAAGGATCTCCGCTTCTAGTCGCGCCATAGCAGCCCCCCTTTCCTTACAATGTCCAGCTATCTGTGCCAAGACCACCCCCTATATGACCACTTTGTAGGCCTCCCAGAGTATTACCGACGAGTCAACTGAACCCACATTTTCTTGAAAATAGAGATCAGTCTCGCTCAGGACCTTACCCCTGACGGAGGGATCCGTGAGATACCAGGAGTTGATCGGGGCCACTCGGCCAACCGTGGGCTCCCCCACCTCCACATGACAAAGAATAGGCGAGTGGTCAGAGATCCCCCTAGCCAGATGCTGTATGTCTTTAACGATGTGGAAATGATGAGCCAACGTCAGCACATAGTCAATCCGGGACACACTACGAAGAGGCCCAGAGAAATAAGTGTATTCGAGATCAGTCGGGTGCAAGCCCCTCCAGATATCGACAAGGCCCATGGCGCCAAGAAAGCTATGGATCCGCTTGCGGGAGGACGGCAACGTCTTCTGGGGCCAGCGATCAAGTGAATCAGAGACAATGGAATTAAAGTCGCCCCCAATCAGCAATCTGCCATCCGGCAAGCTGACGAGGAGGTCCCCGAGATCAACAAAAGCTTGGGTAGGCAAGCCCGGAGGTATATAAACCGAGATAAGATTAAGTGTACTTCCCTCCCATGTCCCAGTGACGGCTACAAATCTGCCCAAAGCGTCCGTGCGAACCGAGGCAACGGTCAGGGGGAACGATCTACGGACCAGGACGCCCACCCCCCGGGAGCCAGAACCGAAAGCCGAGTGGGCCGCCAAGTGGAACCCCCAGCGGGACAGGGCCTTGCACGCATTACCTAACAGGTGAGTTTCTTGCAGTAACACAACGTCAGGAGAATGGCGCTTTAAAAATTGGAGGACCACACCCCTCTTGATTTTATAGCCCAGCCCGTTGACATTCCATGACAGTAACTTAAGCCTCTGTCTAGTCGCCATGGCCATTACACCAACTTAGAGGAACAAATTTTCCCGGAGGAAACCACCCAGAACGGATCCCGGAGGGAGCCCATCCTGAACATTCCCCCCCTTTCAAAGACGATCAGTACGCCATTGTGTTACTGGACATCGAACAAGCTTTCGATTCTTTATTGTGGCAATTGCTATATAGAGGCCATTCGGCCAGAGTGCGAGTAGGTAAGACAGTATCGCGGAGCTTTGTGATGAGTCAGGGGACCCGTCAAGGATGCCCCCTGTCGCCATTGCTTTTCACTGTGGCCATGGAGCCACTAGCCTGCTGCCTCAGAACGATGCTACAGGGGTGGGGCATACGGATAGGGGATGCCACTCACGTGGTGTCCCTCTATGCAGACGACACCTTGATACCCACCTTGAGCCCCAGCTACTCTGTTCCCCATCATGTTGGCGATTTTGGCAGAATTTGGTGAACACACAGGGCTGCGTGTCAGCCGCACCAAGTCCAAGCTGTTTCCCTTAGGTGCACTAGTGGGAAGGTCTGAAATAGATCTACCGCCCCTTGCTCTACCCTGGGAGCCCAAAGTGGTCAGATATTTGGGTATTTGAGGCATGCTCGGAGCACAGGACTTTGAGGAGGCAAACATGGGCAGGATAGTAGATGGCTTGAAACGCAACATAAAATTCTGGAACACTCTTCGACTGTCATTGATGGATAAAATCGCCCTAGTCTAGATGGTAATCCTTCCCAGGTGTTTGTACCTCTTCCAGGGAACCCTGTTCGCCATAAATAGGCGGGTCTTCACAGATCTGGATAAATGGATTGTAGAATTACTTTGGGATACTGGGAGGAAAAGAGTCAGCCTGGTAACGTTAAATCGCACATGGTGGAGGGGTGGACTGGAAGTACCAGGCTTAGAATATTATTACCTAGCTAAGCAACTCCAACATGCGATACATTGGTTGGACTATCATGACAATTGGGAACGTAGACTGCTGGCTGGTGTATGCAATGAGTACTCCCTACCTGAGGTCCTGATGATGGGGTCGGGGGCACCGGCGTCTTTACCATACTTAGTGCGAATGGTCTGCAGGGCTTGGGAGCGGACGGTCAAAACGGTACTAAAGAGGGCTCCATTTGCACTGGATATGAATATTTGGGCACTGTGCCCTTTCAAAAATATCGAAAGATCCATGTCTCTACGTAAATGGTGCGAGGGCGGCTGCGAGACACTGGGGGACCTATACCCCAACAACCAATTTATAACTCTGCCAGATACCTCAGAGGCGTTCCAGCTTGGGACCAGCTGTGAGAAAGTGCCCTCTTTCTGCATGGTTGCCCCCACTTTTTGCTGAACTGCTGATGTGCTTTGACTGAGTGTGCCCTGGGCTCCTGCCAATCAGGTACCCAGGGGGCCTATGTTCTTTCCCTAAAACTGCATTGAAAACAAAACCCAATTGGCATCTCTGGCCACAGGTCAGCCCCTGGTAAATGGTACCACAGGTACACAGGGCACTGTGACCAGGGAAGGCCTCAAAGGGCTGCAGCACTTATTGTGCCACCCTTAGAGGTCCTGTACATTTACACTCACACACTGCCTTTGCAGGCTGCGTGTCTTGGTGCAGAACAAAGTGAAGAGTCGACAAGGCACACATCCCTGTGTGCCATGCCTACAACCCACTGCCCTGGCATAGATCAGTCACCCCTCTAGCTAGGTGCCCTATACTAGTGATGAGGGTACAGGTGCATGAGCCCTGTACCCCTACAGTGTCTAAGTCCATTCTTAGACATTGTAAGTGCAGTGCTGCCATTAAGAATATATGGTGCTGGGAGCTTGTCATTACGAACTCCACAGCACCATAATGGCTACACTGAAAACTGAGAAGTTTGGTATCAAACTTCTCAGCACATAAAACCCACACTGATGCCAGTGTGGGATTTAATGAAAAATGCACACAGAGGGCATCTTAGAGATGCCCCCTGAAAAACGACCTACCACTAGTGTCCAGGCTGAGTGGCTGCTTTCAGCTGCCACCACCAGACATGTTTCTGGACCCCTGGGTCGAGAGCCTGCTGCTCTCGGGGCCTGAAACAATGCACATCCTGGGACGAGGTGCCAAGCCTCCTCCCCCAGGATGGGCAGGGCCCACGAAGGGGAAGCTTCAAAGGCTTGCTGCCTTTGTGAGCTTCCCCAGGCCACTTGCTGCTTTCAGCAACTGGTCCTCACTGGTTCTGACCCCCACTTTGGGCGGGAGAACCGGTGGGAAAAACAAGTGAGGAAGAGAGGTGTGCCCACCTCTGCCAACTCCACCCCTCAGGTGGGGGAGGCAAGGTGAAGCACAACTCTCAGTCCCCGCCATCTTGCAGATGGGGGGACCCAGCCAACCAGGGAAAGGCTTATGCCCCCCTCCCACTGGAGGGTGGCATAATAGGGGGTGTACCCACCCCAGGAAAGGGACCCATTGGTCCCAACCTTTTTACCTGCCTGTAACGCCCCCTAATCTAGTATTTAGGGGCAACCCTGAACCTTGCTGCCTCAGACAAGAAACCAGAAGAAGAAAAGAAGAAGAAGGACCGAACAGCCATGCCGAAGCTAACAAGAGGAGGGCGCCCACTGACTTGGCCCCAGCCCTACCGGCCTGTCCCCACCTCGAACCTGCTCCAGCGAAATCCCGGTGTGTCCTGCAGCCAGCAACCTCGAGAAACCCGGAGGACCTGCCTGCCTTCAAAAGAAAAGACTCTGTCTCCCGTGAACACGGGATTTGTTCATCAACAGACTCCAGCTCTGCAAGGATCCGCGGGTCTGCACCACTCTGCACCCGGCGCCCACGCCCTGAGTTCAAGTGGCCCAAAACCAAGAGGAGGTCTTCCCGGCGATCCTGACCCGAGATCCAGTGATCCCTGACCTGCCTCAATCCTCCAGCCGACGCCTGCAGCCTCAAACCGGAAGGTCCCCCCAACCGCGACCAGGAGCTGGTAAGAAGATCTGACCCTAAAAGGCACCCCTGCACCCGATGCCCCACAGCCTTGGGTGGCCCAACCGACGGTGCCTAACCAACCCCCAGCATCCCAACTTACCTCTCCAAGTGGTGGTCGCACCCAGAAGACTTTCGTCCCCGAGCCTGCAGTGTGTTTGCAAACCGGAGACTCCCCATTGAAAGCTACAGGGCTTCCGACGCCAAAATAGCACTCTGCACCCGGCCGCCCCAGTGCCGCTAAGGGTGCACCTTTTGTGCTGGCCTAAACCCCCATTTGCCCTGAGCTTTAGTCCAGGAGCTTTGCTCCCACAACCCAGTGGCCTGCTCATCAGCAGCCACCAACCGGAGGCGCCGTATCCCCCATTGGATAACATTGGGCCTCAGCACTCTGCACCCGGCCCCCCTAGTGCCGCTGAGGGTGTAACAAGAGTGCATCCTTGACCCTGGGGGACCCCTGAGTCTAACCCCAGAATACCAACCCCCACAACAAAGTACTTACCTTTGAACCGATAACACTATTTTCCTCAATGGGATAACACTGACTGTTTTTCTATGAAAAGTATCTAAGCGTGGAGTTGGAAAATCTAAGAAATCTTTTTACAACTGTACTAAATAACAAAAACGCTTTTACTTACCTGTTTACAGGAAATGTCCCAGTGTAGTATCCAGGTATACTACACTGTGTAAGAAAAGTAATCTGAAAGTAATGTACTAGTCACTTTACTAAAAAGCCCATTCAAAGTATATGTACTGTATTTCTAAAGCATTGCATTTTTCAGTAACAGTACTGTAAACCAAAACAAAGTGCATATACAATTACAATCCAAACTGTGTTACAACTGTATATTTACTTCAAAGTATTTATCACTTACCTGTGCCAGGCTTGCTTATTTCTAGGAAATAAAATGACTAAAAGAATATTTTTGTACAAAAACAATTGGTCTGAAGTTCATTCTTTGAGTGTGTGAATTCATTTGCTGACTGAGGATGTACAACAAATGCTTAACACTGTCCTCTGATAAAGCCTTGCTGCTTGACCGCACTACCACAAATAGAGAGTGAGGCGCTATCTAACATTACCTCTACCTACCTTTGGGGTTCCACTGGACTCTGTGCACACTATATCTCACTTTGGTATAGTATATACAGAGCCAGCTTCCTACATGGGTGGATCAGCGGTGGGATATACAACTTTGCATTTGTTCGGCTACTTGGTTACCACCTGATCACACGACAGAACTCTTACATTGTCTTTAGAATTCAGATTTTTTCAAATTGGCATTTTTTGCAAAATTACTAAAAGTCTTGTTAGGGCCTTGATTAAGTCCCTTTAGAATTTTAGAGAAATAAAAAGTCACTTTAGCTAGGATTAGAGGGGTTAGCAATCTTTTTTAACAATGTCTCTAAACAAGAACCCAGCTATTAGTGAAGATAACCACAATGGCATAGAGGACCAGGTTGAGGAGCTCAACCTCACCCCTTACCTTCACTTGTCTTTCAAGGAGGTAAGGTCCCTATGCAAAATTAAAAATATAACCATGGGGTCCCATGCCACCAAACAAAAGCTCCAGGAGCTGTTGGCTGGGTATGCTAAGGACCACCCATCTGAAAATGGTGAAGACCAATCAGATGAGGAAGAAGAGGGAGGGGATAAGGATGCTATCCAACCCCCCCACTTCATAGGGAGAAAAGGGCTTATGTGCCCCTGACTCCAAGAGTAAACCTCTCAGTACCTAGAAACCACACAGGTGGATCAGGTACTACTGAGAACATTGAGGACAGCCTAAATGAAGACAACCTGCTAGCAAGGTTGACCAAAAGATTAGACCTAGAGACCAGATCCCTGGCTCTAGAGAGAGAGAGAGAGAGAGAGAGAGCGCAGAGATGGGCCTAGCACCCATCAATGGTGGCAGCAATTTACTTAATAAGGATAAAGAGCAATCTTATGATCCTAAAATCCCCAAAGGGATTGTCCCTAAATATGAAGAGAGTGATGATATCACAAAAGGGTTCACAGCCTTTGAGAGGGCTTGTGAAATGAGAAAAGTGAAGAAGTCACACTGGGGGGCACTCCTTTGGGAACTGTTCTCTGGTAACTGCAGAGACAGACTCCTGACCCTTTCTGGGGCAGATGCTGGGCCTTATGACCTCATGAAGAGAACTCTGGTTGAGGGATTTGGACTCACAACTGAGGAGTACAGAATTAGATTCAGGGGGGCTCACAAAACCCAAAACCAATCCTGGATTGACTTTGTAGACTACTCAGTTAAAACACTAGATGGTTGGTTAACTGGACACAATGTACATGATTTCAATGGACTTTACAATTTGTTTATGAAAGAACATATTTTAAGTAGTTGCACTAATGAAAAGTTACATCAGTATTTGGTAGACCTAGGCCTAATTTCTCCCCAAGAATTGAGAAAGAAGGCAGACCACTGGGTCAAGACAAGGGTGACAAAAAACAACCACTGGGGGTGACCAAAAGAAAGGGGTTACAAAACCTCCCCAGGGGAAAGGTGGTGAGAATCCCCAAGATAAAAAGCCTGAGTCTTCAAAAGGGCCCCAAAAACCTGCACAGGGGGGTGGGTCCCAAACCTCTTCCCAATCTACTAATAAGTACAGGGGAAAGAACTTTGATCCTGCAAATGGCTGTTGTAACAACAGTAGAAAGTTGGGACAATTAACTGGAGATGCTACTTGTCCTAACAAGAAGCCCCCTAGTCCTAGTACAGCTACTCCTGGGGTAGCCAGTCTCCAGGGGGGATCAACAGTGTGCCAAGAGCAAATCGGGTTGCACACTGAAGCAGTTCTAGTTTCAGAAGGGGAAGTTGAGTTTGCCACTTTAGCTGTGTGGCCACCCAACTTAAAGAAATATTTGCGATACCCTTGGATTAATGGAACTAGGATAGAAGCTCTGAGGGATACAGGTGCCAGTGTCACTATGGTGAGAGATACACTGGTTTCCCCTGAGCGATACTTGATTGGGAGAACTTACCCAGTCACCAATGCTGACAGTGTTACCACTAAGCATGCAATGGCTATGGTGACATTAGACTAGGGGGGGGGCTGAAGCAGGTAGTGGTCTCTCCAAAGCTTCCAGATGCATGTCTGCTTGGCAATGACCTGGAAACCTCAGCATGGGCTTAGGTTGAATTGAAAACCCATGCAGCAATGCTGGATATCCCAGATATGGTGTGTGTAAAAACAAGAGCACAGAGCAGAAAACAGGGTGAAAAAGAAGTGTTGGAGCCTGAAAGTATGGCCCAACCTTCCAAGAGAAAAGGTAAGAAGACTGGGAAACTAGCTTCTGAACAGCAAAAGGATCAGGACCCCTCTCCTCAGGGAGAGGACTTGGACACCCCAGAGGGAACTGAGCCCATGGAGCTTGACCCTTACCAGGTTGAACTCTTAGGCCCAGGGGGACCCTCTAGGGAAGAGCTGTGCCTTGGACAGCAGGACTGTCCCACTCTTGAAAGCCTGAGGCAGCAAGCTGCTACCCAGGAAAAGGGAGATGTCAGTGGTACCCACAGAGTTTATTGGAAGGAGGGACTACTGTACACTGAGGCCAGAGACCCCAACCCTGGAGCCACTAGGAGAGTGGTAGTGCCTCAGAAGTACAGGGAGTTCTTACTAACTTTAGCTCATGACATCCCCCTAGCTGGACATCTGGGCCAAACCAAAACCTGGGAAAGGCTAGCTAGACACTTTTACTGGCTCCAGATGTCTCAGAAAGTAAAGGAGTTTGTCAGCTCCTGTGTCACCTGTCAAGCCAGTGGCAAAACAGGTGGACACCCAAAGGCCCCCTTAATACCACTACCAGTGGTTGGGGTTCCCTTTGAAAGGGTAGGTGTGGACATAGTGGGTCCACTTGAACCTCCCACAGCATCAGGAAACAAATTCATTCTGGTGGTAGTGGATCATGCCACTAGGTATTCTGAGGCAATTCCCCTTAGGACTACTACAGCTCCTGCAGTAGCCAAGGCCCTCATTGGTGTCTTCACCAGGGTAAGGTTTCCTAAGGAGGTGGTTTCAGACAGAGGTTCCAACTTCATGTCTGCTTACCTAAAACACATGTGGAAAGAGTGTGGAGTGCAGTACAAGTTTACTACACCCTATCACCCACAAACCAATGGTCTTGTTGAGAGGTTCAACAAGACATTGAAAGGCATGATTATGGGGCTCCCTGAAAAACTCAAAAGGAGATGGGATGTCCTCTCACCATGTTTGTTTTTCGCCTACAGAGAGGTGCCTCAGAAGGGAGTAGGGTTTTCCCCTTTGAACTTCTGTTTGGCCATCCTGTCAGAGGACCACTCTGTCTTGTAAAAGAGGGTTGGGAGAAGCCTCTCCAAGAACCAAAACAAGACATTGTGGACTATGTGCTTGGCCTAAGGTCCAGAATGGCTGAGTTCATGGAAAAGGCATCCAAGAATCTTGAGGCCAGCCAGGAGCTGCTTCAGAAGCACTGGTATGATCAAAAAGCTGCACTGGTAGAATTTCAACCAGGGCAAAAGGTGTGGGTTTCGGAGCCAGTGGCACCAAGGGCTCTCCAGGACAGATGGAGTGGCCCTTACCCATCTTAGAAAAGAAAAGTGAGGTCACCTACTTGGTTGACCTGGGCACAAGCAGGACACCCAAAAGGGTGATCCATGTGAACTGCCTTAAGCTTTTCCATGATAGGGCTGACATCACCATGCTGATGGTGACTGATGAGGATCAGGAGACAGCGAGTGAACCTCGCCCTGACCTCCTCTCATACAGCCCCAAAGATGGGTCAGTGAATGGGGTTGTCTTTTCAGACACCCTCACTGCCCAACAGCAGACTGATTGCAAGCAAGTCTTGCAGCAGTATGCAAAGCTCTTTTCCTTGACCCCTGGTCAGACAAACTGGTGTACCCATGATGTGGACACTGGTGACAGTTCACCTGCCAAAAACAAAATCTATCGCCAGTCTGATCAAGTCAAGGAAAGCATCAGAGCTGAAGTCAGCAAGATGCTGGAGTTAGGGGTTATTGAACCCTCTGAGAGCCCCTGGGCCAGCCCAGTGGTTCTAGTCCCCAAACCTCATCCACAGGGTGGAAAGTGAGAAATGAGGTTCTGTGTGGACTATAGAGGGCTCAACTCTGTCACCAAGACAGATGCTCACCCTATCCCAAGAGCAGATGAATTGATAGACAAACTAGGTGCAGCCAAATTTCTATGTACCTTTGTCTTAACTGCAGGGTACTGGCAGATTGGCATGGCACCAGGAGCAAAAGAAAAGTCAGCATTCTCCACACCTGATGGGCATTATCAGTTTACCGTTATGCCCTTTGGTTTAAAGAATGCCCCTGCCACCTTCCAGAGGTTGGTGAATCAAGTCCTTGCTGGATTGGAATCCTTTAGTGCAGCTTATCTAGATGATATTGCTGTCTTTAGTTCCACCTGGCAGGATCACCTGATCCACCTTGGGAAAGTTTTAAATGCCCTGCAAACTGCAGGCCTAACTATCAAGGAATTCAAATGCCAGATAGGGCAGGGAACTGTGGTATACTTGGGCCACCTTGTTGGTGGAGGCCAAGTGCAACCATTACAGCCCAAGATCCAGGCCATCCTGGGCTGGGCAGCTCCAACAACCTAGACCCAAGTCAGGGCATTCCTTGGCTTGACTGGGTACTACAGGAGGTTTGTGAAGGGATATGGGTCCATTGTGGCTCCCTTCACAGAACTTACCTCCAAGAAGATGCCCAAAAAGGTAAACTGGACAGTTAGCTGTCAAAAGGCTTTTGACACCCTGAAAGAGGTAATGTGCTCAGCACCAATTCTCAAAGCTCTAGACTATGCCAAGCAGTTCATTGTGCAGACTGATGCCTCTGAGCTAGGGATAGGAGCGGTCCTATCCCAGACCAATGATGAAGGCCAAGACCAACCTGTTGCTTTTATAAGCAGAAGGCTTCTCCCCAGGGAGCAGAGTTGGAGTGCCACTGAGAGGGAGGCCTTTGCTGTGGTTTGGTCCCTGAAGAAGCTGGGACCATACTTGTTTGGTACTCACTTCCTAGTTCAAACTGATCACAGACCTCTCCGATGGTTAATGCAGATGAAAGGTGAAAATCCTAAACTGTTGAGGTGGTCCATCTCCCTACAGGGAATGGACATTGTAGTGGAACACAGACCTGGGACTGCCCATGTAATGCATATGGACTTTCCAGGTTCTTCCACTTAGAAAATGAAGACTCTCTAGGGAAAGGTTAGTCTCATCCTCTTTCGTTGGGGGGGGGGGGGGGCAGGGGTTGTGTGAGAAAGTGCCCTCTTTCTGCATGGTAGCCCCCACTTTTTGCTGAACTGCTGATGTGCTTTGACTGAGTGTGCCCAGGGCTCCTGCTAATCAGGCACCCAGGGCCTATGTTCTTTCCCTAAAACTGCATTGAAAACAAAACCCAATTGGCATCTCTGGCCAGAGGTCAGCCCCTGGTAAATGGTACCACAGGTACCCAGGGCACTGTGACCACAGAAGACCTCTAAGGGCTGCAGCACTTATTGACTGTACTATTACACTCACACACTGCCTTTGCAGGCTGCGTGTCTTGGTGCAGAACAAAGTGAAGAGTCAACATGGCACACATCCCTGTGTGCCATGCCTACAACCCACTACCCTGGCATAGATCAGTCACCCCTCTAGCTGGGTGCCCTATACCAGTGGTGAGGGTACAGGTGTACCCACCCCAGGGAAGGGACCCATTGGTCCCAACCTTTTTACCTACCTGTAACGCCCCTAAATCTAGTGTTTAGGGGCACCCCTGAACCTTGCTTCCTCAGAAAAGAAACCAGAAGAAGAAAAGAAGAAGAAGGACCGAACAGCCGTTCCGAATCTAACAAAAGGAGGACGCCCACTGACTTGGCCCCAGCCCTACCGGCCTGTCCCCACCTCGAACCTGCTCCAGCGAAATCCCGGTGTGTCCTGCAGCCAGCAACCTCGAGAAACCCGGAGGACCTGCCTGCCTTCAAAAGAAAAGATTCTGTCTCCTGTGAACACCGGATTTGTTCATCAACAGACTCCAGCTCCGCAAGGATCCGCGGGTCTGCACCACTCTGCACCCGATGCCCACGGCCCGAGTGGCCCAACACCAAGAGGAGGTCTCCCCGGCGATCCTGATTCGAGATCCGGTGATCCCTGACCTGCCTCAAGTTTCCAGCCGACGCCTGCAGCCTCAAACCAGAAGGTCCCCCCAACCGCGACCAGGAGCTGGTAAGAAGATCTGACCCTGAAAGGCACCCCGGCACCCGACGCCCACGGCCGTGGGTGGCCCAACCAACGGTGCCTAACCAACCCCCAGCATCCCAACTTACCTCTCCAAGTGGTGGTCGCACCCAGAAGACCTTCGTCCCCAAGCCTGCAGTGTGTTTGCAAACCAGAGACTCCCCATTGAAAGCTACAGGGCACCAACGCTAAAACAGCAAGGAGGAGGCAGAGGAAAGGCAAGAGGAAGTAAAGACTCTTGAAACAGATCTTCAGCTGGCATAATGAACTTATGAGGTCTTAAGCCAGAGATGGGTAAAGCTTTAGTCTTTTAATGGCAGTAAGATCAAGACAATGAACTTTTGTCTTTTTCTGGCAGTAAGATCAAGACAATGGATTGATCCCTCAACCTTGACGTCGATCTGTGTGACATAGAATGGTGCTTTTATATCGAATGGCATGCCATCCAGAATTCCGGCAGACAGTGAGAGAAAAGAAGGTGTATGTGACATCAACATTGGTCGAGAATTCTTCAAAGTCAAGGATTTGTAGGGGGGGGAGAGTGGCAATGAGGTCTTGCTGTTGACAGAGTTGCTGTTCTTTATGTCAAGCATGTCAGTGCAATTCAATTCGCAGATGTCGAGGCCTTTGACATCAAATAAGAATGTCCTTGATGATCACAATGTTTGTTACCTTTGTTCCTCGATTTTCTCTCCCTAGAGCTCCCTGTATTGGAGTCCTTTGTGGAGGAAGCAGGCACTTACTTTAAGGCCTTGTCAATTTTCTTTGGTCCACAGATCTCCCAATTTCCCCTGCAACCAGATGACTTCTCCATCCGCACCTTGTGCAGGTTTATAGCTTTTGTTATTCCTCAATAAGGGCACTTCGCAAAAAGTGAAGAGTCTGCCAAGGCCTGACCTCCAGCATCAGTGACATAGGGATCTGTGTCGATGAAGAAGGGACCAGTGCAGTTCTTGGAGCTGGAGAAAAAGACAGCACAGAAGTTGGTGGAGAACCTGAGGCAGGTTGGGGGGGGGTGCGGCACAGATGGCACAGAAGACGGATCTGTTGGCAGTTACCTGACTGGAGGCCACTGCAAATCCTTAGGGCTCAAAGGTGCACCAAAGGAAGCTGGAAAAGTGCTAAAAATACGCAGTATTACCTCCTTAAAGGCCTCGACCTGCTGTGGCATCGCCGATTGACCATGGAACTTGGGGTGCATTGGGATCAATTGTGGAATCGGCACCTTCAATCGCAGATCGGAAGCAAGACGTAGAGGCACCTTGATGCCCTCACAACTTCTCTTTACACAGAATTTGGTGGTATGGCATTGAGTCCCACTTCAACTTCTTATGCTTCTTTGCCATGAACTTGAACTTACTGGATTACTTTGACCATGCAGGAGACCTGTTACGGAAACAGCCTCGAGAGCGGGAACAGGTCAGTGCCCTCGACTGAGAGTGGAAGCAGGATTTACGCGAGGTCTGTGACTTCTAACGGTGACATACAGTTTCACTTGATGGTTCCTGATAACATTCAGGTGCATGAGGGCACATTCTTCGCACATCCTGATGTCATGTCTCAAGCCCAAACACCAGAGGCAGACATTGTGTGGGTATGCAACCAACATCTATTTTCGAAAGTCATGGCATGGTTTGAACACTCTAGTCTTTGGTGGCAGCCTTTTTTTCTTCCACACTGGAAAATGAGAATTTGAAAGGATTTGCCAACTGAGGAAAAGGGAGCGGCGCTTGGGATCCACTTCAAAACGCACGGAAAGAAAAGAACTGACGTCGGGTACAGGGGAGGCTCTTATGCAGCTCTGCTCCATCACTTCTGGGTAGAACAAGGTCAATGTGGTGCTGAGGTGTGCAGGAGTACTGCTGTGGAAACGTCCGGATCCAGTCTGGTGCATGGGGAATATTCTAAAGGTGAGGAATCTGCAATAAGAAGTAGCCATCAGAAAGTTATTTACCTGTAACTACAGTTGTCCAGATTTGGCAACTAGAATGGAAAAGCAAAAATGCTTAGCAAAAGAGTGCACAGTCCTGCATCTTGCTGCTTTACAAATGTCTCTGAGAGATGTGCCCGCAAAAAGAGATGTTGTAGCCCCCATGCCACTGGTTAAGTGAGCTTTTAGATCAGCCAGTAAACATCGTCATTGCAAGATTCAGCAAATACATGACAAAATCGAATGATAAATTACTTGTTGACAAATCATTTTTATTTACTGATTTGCCCAAAAGCAAATAAAGTCTTAGGATTTGATTTAGAACTTGGCGACAGAGTACTCCAGCGCAACTGTAACAGAGAACCGCCAAACCCTAGGTCTGCCCACCACTTTTAGAGACAGACAGACCTTAAGATTTCTGTTGATGGAGTCCCCCATGTGCTCCTTTGACGTGAAATGTCCTTCGATGGCCTAGCTGTCAGAGGAAAGACATTATACCACCCACCCAATATAGAGTGGGAAGGGTAATGTTTTTCTTCTGTCCATGATGCCAAGAAACACCTGGTGGTGAGGAACTGAAAATAAAATAATGACCCCCACACTCTGGGAGATAACTCTCGCAGTGTGGGGGGTCATTAGGTTTTTGTTTTTTGAACCAAACTCCTACTTTGGGAGTTTGTTTATGAAAAACAAAACAAATTGTAAAAGTTTGGTGAACGGCCGTAAAAACCAATGGCGGGCTTCCACCAAACTTTTTGTATATCAAAAGGAACCACTGTGACGGCGGTTCCTTTCAATGTACACAGATAACCTCTGAGCCAGCGGCCATCTCTAAATCTGACAGACTGTAGCCTGTCAGGAGGCCGGAGGTAATGTATTCTGCCACCCAGAGAGACGGAGTGCCTTCCATCAAATGCTAAATCAGGCACAAAAGATAAACGTTTATACATCTTTTGACATCCAGCTAATGTAACAAATTTTCTGTTAGTAAATTTGGATTAGGTAAAAAGGTTGGTAGATAAACCTATTGATATAAATGAAATGAAGATGGCACTTTAGGTATTATTTTTGGATTAGTTCTTAGACTAAGATTATTGGGAACGAAACATAACTATGGCTTTTTAGTGGATAAATCTCAAAGTCTCACTCTCCTTCAATCAAAGTTCTTGCTAGCAAAAATGCTGTTTTCCAAACCAAGGCGTTTTATTCATGTTTTATCAGTGTGCTCAAATGGGGATTTTATAAGGCCTGTCAGAACTATGTCAAGCAGGTGGTGATGTTGCCAGTGGGGGAAAAGTGTGAAATAGCCAGCTCATGAATTCCATAATTCATCTTGTCACAAAGAGTGAAATCTGGCCAGACTTTCAGAAGCAAGGAGATATTTCTGAAAGATTAATTCTAAGTGAAGAATATTTAAGGCCTGGTCTGGCCAACTGTAATGAAGACAGAAGACACTTGTGTGGAACTATGTTTATGCATCAAGTTGACTGTCACAAGCCCACACCGAAAATCAATTCCATCTCAATTTATATATGTGCTGTGCCCTGAGTGCTATCAATATTTGGCTGCAATCTAATTGGATTTTTAAGGTTGCCAAACTGTGAGGCCTGAGCAGCCAGTTTGTAAGGTGTAAGGACTGTGGGTCACCGTGGTCATTTGACCTTTGCCACATGATATCAAACAATGGTTCACTTTGAATAGGATAGGTATACTGACACCTGCCATAGCTGCGACTTCCAGTATTGCCTGGGCCATGGTGAAGCTGTAAGGCTTACCTGGCAGTATTCTATTTTCAACTTGCAAGGCACTCTTGTGGTCAAAGGTATTGGAGGAAATGCATACAGGAACTTTCCTTCTCACTCCACTGAAAAGGCCTTTCCTTTTGATCTTGGACATGGCCACCTACTTTGGAATAGATGGTATTTGTTGTTGAGATTTGTGGCCATTAAATTCTGCTGTGGTATACCCGATCTCTGAAATACCAGACACAGTTGTTTGTAGTCCACAGTTTTTTTTATTCTTCCTGAATTGGTTGCATTCTTAACCAACATTGTGGTAACAGGTGAATGCAAGAGGACATGCAGCCCAAGAGCTCTTTCAGCTTCCTCAAAGTAACAGCATGTCAAGCTTGGATGCATAAGGCCAAAGTCATTCATTTTTGCCCTCTCTCGATTGACAGGTAAACTCACTTGAAAGTGTCCTGGCTTGAAACATAGGGGGCTATAGACAAAGGTAAATATGCACATGTATATTTACTCATTTGCATATTCACTTCAACCGTTAGGTGTTACTCTACACTTTTTGCTAAATGCCATTTCTGAGTATAGATTTACACCTAGGTGTAGACTTACAAACCTCCACCCCCTCAGATCAGGGGGTTGAGCCTCCAAAAATGGGATCTATGAGTGTAAAGTTACTACTAGTAATTTTGCATATGTAGGTGGACAACTCTGCCACCGTGGCAGTATAGCAAAAACGATTAAAGTTTATTATTCTTTCAAAAACAAAATACAGATATTTTAATCTAAAATGTAAATGCAAATTAAGTTTGAGTATTTACTTTAAACCGAAAACAAATAAGATAAAAGTGTTACAGCACATAAACTCAACAAATATATGTTAAATAATTAATTTAAATATATTCATTCAATTTATAAATATTTTTAAACAATAATTAAAAATTCCACCTTCATTACCATTTTTATTTAATATGTAGTATATTTTGTGTTTAATTAAAATTATATTTAATATTTGAATACAAGTTTCTCTCCAAGCTCCTCTTTAAGTTACTCTAAATCGCTCCCATTTAGTAGTATTTCCCATTTTTCTGCCACTCCCCCTCAATATCCCATGTTTACTACTGAAACGTTTATCTACATGTGCAGAGATCACCAACACTGTGGCAGAGATTTTCATACAGAAAAAATATGAGAGGAAGAGGCAGAGATCTCCGTCCATAGGTATGTGAATAGCATTTATTAGTACATGAGTAGTTCTACTTTACGCACTAAAAAGTTCAGTCTTTTAATAGGCCCCACTTTGTGTACAGTAAGGATGAAAATTCACTTTTTTGTGATTAGTGGCTAAACCTAGCTTGGATGGGAGTTTCACCGTTCTTTGAAGTGTTTACTTGCTCTTGTTGTAGGATGATGCTTAGAGCTCAGTGATCTAGCTGTAACTGCATCAGTTTTATTGTTTGCAAATGGAATAGCCATATTTATTTTTAATGTACTTCCAACCTAAACTAAGCAGTTGTTTTAGACATCTGTATTTTTTCATGGTAGCAGAATTTCCATTTGTCTAAAGTTTGCAGTTGCTAAATCCACAACTCCATTAAACAAGCGAAGACAGCATTTCACGCTCCTTCAGCATTGATAAGGCCCGTTTTTTGTCCTCTTTAGATAATTTTTGCAGAAATGGCGTAATGTGATAGCACAGCTGTCACTCCTGTCTTCTATTGCAGATGTATTGTCAATACTGATAGAGGAAGAAGCTAGGGAATTCACCCTTTTACCCACAGTGTCCTAGTGCCTACTTTCCCAGTCTAGAGTAAGCATACATGGTGTGGATGGATTCCTAGACCCTCTCTGCACTGCCACAGTACCCACAGATTCAGTCTTTGTTTGATTCAGAAGGCGTGCACTAATCAAATCTGGTGCTTTGTACTTTTTCTCCATGTTCACCAAGGAGGATGTAGGATTTTTAATGCTGGCGAGCCCTTACTCCCATGAATGATCGAGAATTGGAATTGTTCCAATAGATCGCACGGATTTCTCTTTAAAGTCACAAAGGAAACAGGATTTTTCCATAATCAATACAGGCATGTGAATTTATGAAAAATCCAATGCTGGAGAATCAACTCTCTTATGCTTGTTAACATAATGCATGTCAGTGGAATTTCTGTCAACATAAAAGGCTGCGTGCTTTGCAATCGAGAAAGAAAAGCTGTTAATCAGCAACTTCATTGCTGTGAGCTGCAACAAACCGATGTGGAGTCATTTTCATTGTGGGACCAAAAACACATTGATAATCTCCAACTCACCCTGGAAATCCTGCCCTCTCAACAGCTTCAAAACCTGGGTCCACATCACCAGATCCTGGCAAACACTCTATCAGGAAAGCCTTATCTTGGCCTACGTCTGACAACTACAAAGTCCTCAGTGGCCTCTATACTGATTTCAATTCTCAGTCTTGCTTGAGGCACCTACTGTACAATGTGGAAAAAAATCCTATGAACTGCTTCAATGGTTTGTCCAGTAAGAATAAAGGAACAATCTCTCATGTGTTAGGCTCCCTTTGTGGCACACATGGTATATCAGAAAGGGATCATCACTGCTGCAAAAAGCCAAAGACTTCTGACATCCAAGATTTTTGGATTCAGAAGATTCAGGGAAAATATATATATAGTATATATATAGTTCTTCCTCAGAACAAGACAACTTTGAGAATAAAGCTGTTTTTCCTTCCTAACGCTGAGACAAAAAAAACTCTTAACCAGTCTATAGAGATGCCATTTTTCTTTCCACCTTAATTTAAGGAGAGGCTCCATAGGTTGAGAATGCTCTCAGAACTATATTCTGAGATCTAATGAGAATGTGATGGCCAGACACATTTTTGACACCTATTAAAATTCCACTGATGATAAAAATGCCTCCCAGTACTAGGTCAGGTTGTTTTACTCAAATAAAACAATCATAAATCTGCCTCCTTTGGTCTAACATACTGTAACTGGGTATTACAGCAGTTTGCCTTGGGTCTCCGATATACTGCAGCCGAACCTCAAGCTGCTTTCCTTTGCTTTATTTATCCATGCCACTGGAAGCTTACAAAACGTTGACTGTCTCACAATATAATGACCTCTGTCAAATGGTGTCAGAGAAATTCATCTGTACTTCGGTGTGGCACAGATGCCTTACTCTTAGCACATAACATAAAAAATCTTGTTGTCTATCGAGACATCTGAAATGTCTGTGATGTATGGTCAATCTAATTCCCAGACAATTTATCAGAGATATGGACAAAGGTTAAGATTGGACATCCAGGAAAATCTTGACATCCTTAGCCTGGAATAACACCTTATAACAGAGAAGAACAAGTTACTTACCTTCGGTAACGCTTTTTCTGGTGGATACAGTATCTACCTGTGGATTCCTCACCTTTTGAATTACCCCTTGCGCCAACATTCCAAGGAAACTTTTTCCTAGCTCTCCCACGTCGACGAGGATGTCACAATGGCATGGCTCCGCTCGCGACTCCGTATGACGTCATCGGAGCCGTAAGAAGATCTCGTCGGCGTCCTGACGTCAGTTCCACCCATTTTTTCCGTACCTTCGAGGCGAACGGGCGGACAGACAACATAATGAGAGTATACACAGTATACAATATATACACGAATACACACAGTATATAGGTAAGGAGGAAAAGCTAAAACCAAAGCATTTCCCAACAACAAACAGAATAGCATGCAAATGACATAGGAAAACACAATGTCATACAATGAAAACCTTTTCGGTATATGTAGGTGGACAACGGGGAGGAGGGAGGGTCAGTGAGGAATCCACAGGCAGACACTGTATCCACCAGAAAAAGCGTTACCGAGGTAAGTAACTTGTTCTTCTGATGGATACATCTGCCTGTGGATTCCTCACCTTTTGAATTGAATCCCACAGCAGTCCTGCTCCTGGAGGAGGGTGGCCACCCACTCATACCAAAAAGTCCTACAGCACAGATCGTGCAAAATGGCCATCCCTCCTCACCTCAGAATCCAAGCAATAATGCTTCGCGAAAGTGTGGAGGGAGGCCCATGTTGCAGCCTTACAAATGTCCACTACAGGGACACCCCTAGCCAAAGCAGATGTAGAAGACTTTGCTCTAGTAGAATGAGCTCTGATAACTTCAGGCGGTTCCTTCTTGGCCAGGTCGTAGCATATCTTGATAAACAAGATGATCCACCTGGACAGCGTTCTCTTGTGGACGGCTTTGCCTTTCATCTTCCCCACATAGCCAACGAAGAGCTGGTCGTCCAACCTTGAGTCCCTGGTCCTGTCCAGGTAGAAGCTGACCACCCTCCGAGGGTCTAGTCGGTTTAGTCACTCCTCCTCCTTGGAAGGGGGAGGATAGAAAGTGGGTAAAGTGGTAGATTGCCCTAGGTGGAAGGGAGTGACCATCTTAGGCAGGAATGCAGCTCTGGTCCTAAGAACCATCTTATCTGCATGAAATGAGGTAAATGGAGGCTTGTAGCTACGAGCCTGCAGCTCACTTAGCCTCCTGGCCGAGGTGATAGCCACCAGAAAAATAGTCTTAAATGAAAGCAGCCTCAAAGGGCAACTATGAAGAGGCTCAAAAGAAGACCCCATCAAAAATGTAAGTACTAAATTCAAATCCCACTGAGGCATTATGAAGGGAGTGGGAGGAAACCTATTGGTGAGGCCCTTAATGAACCTCATGACAATGGGGGACTTAAATAAAGATGGGAAACAAAGGAAGGCCGACAAGTAGCCCTTAGCCGTCGCCACAGCACAACCTTGCTGGGCCAAGGAAAGTGAAAAACCAAGTACATCCGATAAATGAGCCTTCAAAGGATCAATGGATCTCTCTCCACACCACTTCACAAACCTAGCCCATCTAGAGGAATAAATAGATTTGGTGGAGTATCTCCTGGACAATAAAATAACAACCACCACATCCGGTGGGAGCGAGAAAGAGCTCAGGTTGCCCCGTTCAATCTCCAGGCATGAAGGTGCAGGCTCTGGAGGTGGGGTGTAGAACCTGCCCCTGCGAGAGGAGGTCTGCCCTGAGAGGGAGACGGAGCGGAGGGTGCGATGAGAGGTGAAAAAGATCCGTGTACCACACCCTTCTTGGCCAATCCGGGGCAATCAATATAACTTGGGCCCGGTCTTGGCGAATCTTCCTCAGAACCCGAGGAATCAAGGGTATGGGAGGAAACGCGTAAAGAAGCCGAAAGCCCCAATCAAGTTGAAACGCATTGGATACTGGAGATTGCAGAACGACGGGCAGTGCGCGTTCTCGTGAGTGGCAAACAGGTCCACCTGAGGAGACCCCCACAACCTGAAGATGCGGCGAATCACCTCTGGGTGAAGCCTCCACTCGTGGTCGGCTGAGAACTGCTGGCTGAGACTGTCCACACGCACGTTCAACACCCCGGCGAGATGATTTGCAATTACGCAAATCTGGTGGCCCCGAACCCAGGACCAGAGCCGCAGACTCTCTCTGCAGAGATGATATGACCCTACTCCTCCCTACTTGTTGATGTACCACATCGCGGTAGTGTTGTCGGTCAGGACTTGAACTGACTGACCGCGAAGGGAGGGAAGGAAGGCCTTGAGAGCCAAATGCATTGCCCGCAATTCCAGAAGGTTGATGTGAAGCAACCTTTCCTCTGGAGACCAAAGACCTTTGACCTTCAGATCCCCCAGATGTGCTCCCCACCCTAGAGTGGAAGCATCCGTGATCACTGTGGCCACTGGTGGAGGAGGTTGAAAAGGCCTCCCTTGGGACAGGTTGTCCGAAACACTCCACTAAGAGAGCTCCGCTGCAGTGTCCCTGGAGATTCTGACCTTCTCCCGAGATCTCCATTGTGCTGATACCACTGCCTGCGGAGGCACCACTGGAGTGCCAGCGTGCATGGTTGACCAACAGTGTGCAGGAAACGAACAGACCGAGTAGGCGTTGCACCTTCAGGAATGGAACAACCGCTCCATCGTGAAACAAAGGAATCAATTCCTGAATGTCGAGAATCCTCTGCGGAGGCGGGAAAGCTCGACACAGTAGTGTCCAGTACTGCCCCTATGAACAGGTTGAGCTGAGAGGGCACCAGGTGAGATTTGGGTACATTTATTGAGAAACCCAAGTCGAACAACAGCCGCGTTGTTACTTGCAAATGATGCAGCACCATCTCGGACGACCTCGCTTTCAGCAGCCAGTCGTCCAGATAGGGGAAAACAGGGACCCCGACCTTCTGAGATGAGCTGCTACCACCGCTATCACCTTCGTGAAGACCCATGGTGCGGCCGTAAGTCCGAACGGAAGGACCCCAAATGGTAGTGTTGAGATCCCACCGTAAAACGGAGATACTTCCGATGTGATTTCAGGATGGGAAGATGAAAATACGCATCCTGCAAATCGATCGACACCATCCAGTCTTCCTGCTGCAGCGCCAGAAGAGCCTGAGCCAGGGTCAACATCTTGAACTTTTCCTGCTTGAGGTAAAAGTTCAAGATCCTGAGGTCTAGGATCGGCCTCAACCGACCGTCCTTCTTGGGGATCTAGAAATACCGGGAGTAGCACCCCTGAACCCGTTCCTGCTCTGGAACCACCTCTATCGCACCTTTCTGTAGTAAGGCAAGAACCTCCTGCTGCAAGAGCAGCAGATGGTCCGCCGAACACCGGCCCTGGCGAGGAGGATAAGGAGGTGGACACTCTTGGAAAGGCAGGGCGGACCCATTTTCTACAAGATTTAAAACCGAAAGATCTGATGTAACAGATTTCCAATTTTGTAGAAAATGGGACACCCGGCCCCCTACGGGACCAACATGCTCCAAGACGGGGGATCTAGAGCTGCTTCCCTGTGGTACTGGTGGTGGGGACAGGGGAGGAAGAGGAGGAGGAGGAGGACTGTTGCCGGGAGGCCCCCCGCAGACAGCCTCTACCCTTTCCTCTGTACGTCCTGTACAGAGGGTTCTGCTGCTGCGGCTGCTGAAGGCCTTGAAAGGAAGCCGCCTTCCCAAGACCTCGAAACCTCCTGAATCCATAGCCCTTATGCTGGGACTGCAGGCCCAAGGATCTTGCAGTAGCTCTACTGTCCTTGAAGCGTTGCAGAGCAGAATCCGCCTTCGTACCAAAAAGCCTGGACCCATCAAAAGGCAGATCAAGCAGAGTAGCCTGCACATCCGGAGAGAACCCAGAAGAGCTCAGCCAGGCATGCCTCCTGGTAGCCACAGAGGAACCCATCACCCTGGCCAAAGTCCGCCGTATCCAGCCCTGACTGAATCACCTAACGGGCTGCCGCCTGCGTATCTGCTAACACTTCCAAGAAGTGACCACGGTCATCCTCAGGCAGCTTAGGAGCCACCTCTTTAGCAGAGTCCATCAAGGCATGGATATACCTCCCCAACAAGCACGTGGCATTAGTCGACTAAGGCCATGCTGGCCGAGGAGAAAACCTTCTTGGCAGACTGCTCCAGTTTCTTTGAGCCCCTATCCTCAGGAGTGGTGGGGAAGGATCCAGCCGACTGCTTAGTAGAACAAGAAGCCTGAACCACCAAGCTCTCTGGCAAAGGGTGGGCAGTAAGGAAAGCCGGATCACCCGGAGCAAGCTTATATCTTCTCGCCACTGTCTTTGATATAGCAGGGGCAGATAAGGGCTTCTGCCACACCTCCATAATTGGCTCTGTCAAAGCCTCATTGAAAGGCAGCAAAGGCTCAACCACAGAAGAAGGAGAATGTAACACCTCAGTCAGGATATTTGACTTGACCTCAGCCGTGGGCAATTGTAGATCCAATAGATCAGCAGCCTTCCTGATAATGGAAAGGTATGGAGAAACGTCCTGTGAAGGCAAGGCATTCGGGGAAGAAAGCTCCCACTCTGGGGAAGTGTCCAAGCCACTGGCCTCCTGAAGGCCCTCAAAGTTATCCACAGAGTCGAGGATCTCCCCCTCTTCAGCCTGATCCTGCCGGTACTCCTCCACCTCCAGAAGCCTCTGGGCCTCCCTCCTGGAGCGCAACTTCGGGATCGGCGTCGGCGGTGCCAGCCACGGCGCCGGAGACATCGGCGAAGGAGGACCCTCAGAAGCGGGCAGCGGCGCCGCTCGGAGCCAGGAAGGCCTCGGCCCAACACCGGACAGCGCCAGACACTGTGGTATCCGCGTCGAAAATCTCGGTGCCAGGAACTGCCATGACGGAGCCGTTGGCATGAAGGGCGCGAAAGGTGCCTGGACATATTGCTGGGGCATGCCCAAACTATAAGCAAGCGGGCCCACGGGGCCAGACGGTGCACCGGTAGGGTGAGTTGCCTTGGCAAACATGCCAAACATCGCATTCAGGAAATGCGACATATCCGCTCCTGGACCCGGAAAGGGTGGATAAGGATCCGGAACAACCGGGTCTGGATCCGACCGAGGCCGTGCGGCAGGCTGTGGCTGCGGCGCCGGGGACACTGGGGCCCATACAGGTGAAGCCACAGGAGCAGGAGAAGACTCCCTGGGCGCCTGCGAATCCCTCGGTGTCGGAGAGTGGGCTGGAGTCGCCTGCGGAGAAGGTGAGGGCAACGGCAAGATGACATCCTTAGCATGGCGCCGCTGAACAGGAGAAGCCGACCGAAGCCTTGCTGTTCGAAGACCGATGTCGAGACCCATGTCGGCGCTTCTTCTTATGCTTTCTCGACTTCGAGGTATGTGAAGTTGACGACTTCGACTTGGACCTCTTGCGGCCCCTCTTCTCCTTTTTAGCCCAGGCCATGAAAAGCTATACCTCACGCTCCTTCAGCGCCTTCGGATTCATCCTCCGACAGGACGAACATCCTTTGACGTCGTGATCCAACGACAGGCACCAGAGACAATCATCGTGGGGGTCCGTGAGAGACATATGGCCCCCACACTCCCTGCAAGGCTTGAAACCTGACTTCTTCAATGTAGCCATCACACTGCTACACCAAGGAAGAAAGCAGAAACAAAGTAATACGAAGAAAATGGAGAGTCCCAGAAAACAAACGTTACGCGTCAACGGCGCGGAAAAAAGGGAACTTACGTTAGCACGCCGACGAGATCTTCTTATGGCTCCGATGACGTCATACGGAGTCGCGAGCGGAGCTGTGCCACTGTGACATCCTTGTCGACGTGGGAGAGCTAGGAAAAAGTTTCAGTGGAATGCTGGCACAAGGGGTAATTCAAAAGGTGAGGAATCCACAGGCAGATGTAACCATCAGAAAGTAACCATTCCCCTCACAATGAAGTTAACCACAGCAAGATCAGACTTAAGATATGCTTGCATAAATCAATGTCATCAACCACCTGTCTCACAATCTTTGCAGGGTCATCAGATAAATGCTCAAACTCTTTCTCCCAATCTGCTACACTGGTCAGAATACTGGTAGCATTCAGTGGTAGTAAACCTTCTTTGCATATCTTCTCTCTGACTATTAAGAGGAAAAAAGCCCCTTGCTCTTTAACTACCAGACCCACTGAAGAATCCACCACGGGTAATGAGTAGGTTAAATGGATTTCCCACCACCACAGGTCTATATTTTCTCAGCACCACCCTTGCAGTTGTTGGGATGGAATTGTTGAAAGCCTCTACAAAAGGAAGTAAAGTCAACACTTCCCTTGGCCCTTTTTGCAAAGTATGTCACTTTATCCAGAGCATTGATATCATAGGTAGCTTCAATCTCAGACTTGATGCAGACCATATCACAAGGACTACTCCGTCTTTAGAAGTACCCAAACTATTTACAATGCACCCTTCAAAACCTCCTACACCATCCACTTCAAGGTCACAGAAGGATAAGTTACTTACCTGTAATCCTAGTTCTCTTCCAGGGGTATCCTCATCAAAGTCATAAGCACATGAATACTCCCGCCCATGCGCGGGACCCCGGAAACACATTACATATATGTGAAAAACCATATATGTAGCTCTATATATATGTATCCATATATATATAAAAAACACACAATGTAGCCTCCCATAAACATGCTGAGCAATGTTGCAAGGAATTCTCTTGCACATAAACATATTCCAATAAAGCAGGGAGAAAGAAACTTTTGAAAACTGCTTTAATACATAGCAGACAATACAATCCTGCAAGGAATAATGAAGAAAACATTGCCAGCACATAGGCTGCATTGTGGAAACATTAGTGTAAAAAGCTGAAAAGCTAACCCACATAAACACTCAGATAAACTGGCACCGTGCCTTTAAGGCAGCCATGACCCCAAGCTTCCCATCATGCCTCAGGGGTGACAGTTAGGTCAGTTGTTCTTTGCGGATATCCGCAGACCTTTTTACAAAGAGATGTATGAATCATGTTCACTTGCCCGGGGAGGCGGGTGGGTTGCTTATGACTTTGATGAGGATACCCCTGGAAGAGAACTAGGATTACAGGTAAGTAACTTATCCTTCTCTTCCAGGGGATCCTCATCAATAGTCATAAGCACATGAATAGAATAGCAAGCCCATCCCCTCATCCTGCGGGCAAGTAAACAGAGTACCATCAAGATACATAAACGCCATAAGGCCTATACAGACTCCAATAGGTTAGCATTGGAACAGATTCCTCAAGGAGGCCTGGCCCACTTGGGTATCTGCTCTGAGTCAGAATCCAGACAGTAATGTCTGGTAAACGTATGGACCGATTTCCAAGTTGCCGCCTTGCAAATCTCGGCCATCGGTACATTATGTAAGAATGCAATCGTAGCAGCCTTGCCCCTAGTAGAATGAGCTTTAGGGGAGACAAACAGAGGCTTATTTGCAATCTGGTATGCCAACTTTATACAAGATACTATCCATCTTGAAATGGATCTTTTAGAAGCTGGGAAACCTTTTCTAACAGAGCCATAGTTTACAAACAATTGATCCGTTTTTCTAATGGATTTTGTTGCATCCAAATAGAATTTGAGAACCCTCTTGAGGTCTAGCGAATGAAGAGACCTTTCCGCTGGTGTGGATGGACTGGGAAAGAAAGAGGGTAGAGAAATTGTCTGATTAACATGGAACTCTGACACAACCTTAGGTAGGAAGGAAGGGTGAGTTCGCATAACCACCCTATTATGGTGGAAAACCGTATAGGGTTCTTTAGAACAGAGTGCTTGTATCTCACTCACTCTGCGTGCTGATGTAATTGCTACTAGAAAAGCTACTTCCCAAGAAAGGTGTTGCAATGTAGACTTATGAATGGGTTCAAATGGAGGTCCCATCAATTTAGACAATACCAAATTCAACTCCCAAGGAGGAGAAGGAGGTCGAACAGGGGGATAAACCTTTTTCAACCCCTGCAGGAAGTCCTTAACCACCTGAAGCTGAAAGAAAGAAGGCTGGTTAGGTGATTTACGATATGCTGTGATAGCCGCCAAATGCACTTTAATGGAAGAATATTTCAAACCAGATTTGGCCAAATAGAGCAAATACGGCAAGATTACCTCCTCTTGCCCGTTAATTGGACTCCAATCATTACGGATACACCACAAGTAAAACCTTTTCCACTTTAGAGAGTATGAGGATCTTGTGGAAGGCCTCCTTGACACCCTTAAAGCACAAGTTACTAACTTGTGTAACGATATATCTGTAAGAGACAGTAGTTAGTGACAGATTCCTTACCTTAGAATATCCCCAGGCGTCAGGCTGGATCCGGAAAGTTTTTTGCGTAGCAGTACCCTTGCGCGTCGGTAGGCGGCGTCGTGCGGCTCCGCGTCCGTCGTCGGCGTCGTGATCGCCGGGATGACGTCGCGGGCAGTACTTAGACGCCGCCCCTGCGCGCTGACGTCAGTTCTGTACACGACTTTCCGCGCCAGGAACGCAGAGCCATGCAAGAAGCTGACATAGGTGTCTGAAAAATACTAGGGCCCTGAAAGGGATGTCCTTAACCCTAGAAATCAGTTCGCAGAACGGGGAGGATGGGTGGGGCGGTAAGGAATCTGTCACTAACTACTGTCTCTTACAGATATATCGTTACACAAGTTAGTAACTTGTGCATCTGAAAGAGACACGTTAGTGACAGATTCCTTACCTTAGAATAGATACCCCAGCAATACCAACCCCGGTGGTGGGTCTGCGAACAAAGATCAGACAAGGAAGTCCTGGAGGACAGAACGGCCAAAGAAGCCGTCCCTCCGGACCTGACTGTCAAGGCAGTAATGTTTTGTAAACGTGTGCAGCGAGGCCCACGTAGCTGCCTGACAGATAACCGGCAGCGGAACACCGCGGCCCAAGGCCGTGGTAGCAGCCGTTGCCCTGGTGGAATGGGCACGCAGCCCAACAGGAGGCTCCTTCTTAGCCAAAGAATAGCAGGTCTTGATGCACAAGGTAACCCAGCGGGAGATGGTTCGTTTGTGCACCGCCCGACCTTTTTGGCGCCCACGTAGCCAACAAAGAGCTGGTCATCCACCCGGAAGTGTTTTGTGCGGTCGATATAGAAGGAGAGCGCACGTTTTGGGTCCAGACGGTGGAGCCTCTCTTCCTCTCTGGAAGGATGCGGAGGCGGAAAGAAGGTAGGCAAAGTGATGGTCTGCCCAATGTGGAAGGCAGTAACCACCTTTGGCAAGAAGGACGGACGCGTCCGAAGAACAACCTTGTCTGGATGAACAGACAGAAAGGGAGGTTTGCAAGATAGAGCCTGGAGCTCACTCACCCGCCGAGCGGAGGTGATGGCCACCAGAAAGGCTGTCTTCAGAGTGAGAAGACGAAGAGGACAGTTATGTAGAGGCTCAAAGGGAGCGCACATTAAAAAGGTAAGAACCAAGTTCAAGTCCCACTGAGGCATTACAAACGGAACAGGAGGGAAGAGGTGTGTAATGCCTTTTAAGAACCTGTTAACAACAGGGGACTTGAAAAGGGAGGGCTGATCAGGGAGCCTGAGGAAGGCCGAGATAGCACAAAGATAACCCTTGATGGTACCCAGGGCAGAACCCTGTTGGGCCAGAGAAAGAAGGAACAGAAGGACCTCAGAGAGAGGGGCAGAAAGGGGATTCACAGCCTTTGCTGTGCACCATGCCACAAATTTGTTCCACCTGCAGGCGTATACCACTTTAGTGGAGGGACGCCTGGCTGGCAGAATCACATCACAAACTTCGGGAGGCAAGTCGAAAGGAATCAACTGCCGCCGCTCAATCTCCACGCAAGCAGGTGTAGACTGGACAGGTTCGGGTGGAGGACCGTCCCCTGCTGCTGCGACAGAAGATCCTCCCGAAGAGGCAGACGGATCCGGGGATCTACGCTCATACTGAGTAGCTCGGGATACCAAACTCTTCGAGCCCAGTCCGGAGCCACAAGAATGACTTGGGCCCGGTCGTGCCGAATCTTCTTCAACACTCTGGGTAGAAGTGGTATAGGCGGAAAGGCGTACAACAGACCGCAACTCCACTCGCGACGAAAAGCGTCGCCGAGCGAGTGCCGCCTTGGAAATTCCAACGCGCAGAACTGATGACATTGCGCGTTCTCTTCGGTGGCGAATAGATCTAACCAAGGCTCTCCCCATTGTAGAAAGAGTCCTTGCGCCACTTCCGAGTGAAGACGCCATTCGTGATCCATCATGCACCTGCGGCTGAGTTCGTCCGCCCTGGCGTTCAGGGAACCTGCCAGGTGTTGAACCATCAGGAACATGCCCTGATGTTCCAGCCATGTCCAGAGGCGCAGAGCCTCCTGACAGAGGGTCCACGACCCCACCCCGCCCTGTTTGTTGCAGTACCACATGGCGGTGGTGTTGTCTGTGAACACCTGCACTACCTTCCCTTTGACAGAGGGAAGGAATGCCTTGAGTGCAAGTCGGATCGCCCGGAGCTCCAGAAGGTTGATATGGAGCCGGGACTCCGCCGGAGACGAGAGGCCTCTGATCTCCGCCTCTCCCATGTGACCGCCCCATCCCAGAAGGGACGCGTCCGTCACAACTGTGTGCTCTGGCTGGGGAAGGGAGAGGGATCTGCCCATGACCCATTGCCGGTTCGAGAGCCACCACTGCAACTGTTTTGCAGTCCCCTCCGAGATCTGGACGTGATCGGACAGGTTGCCCTGGTGCTGCGCCCACTGGAACTTCAGGTCCCACTGCAGAGCCAGCATATGCCATCTGGCATGATTGACCAGCAGGATGCAGGAGGCCATGAGGCCCAGCAGCCTCAGGGTCATCCGTACCGAAACCCAGGATAAAGGCTGAAAGATCGGAATCATAGCCTGAATATCCCGGACTCGCCGTTCGGGAGGATAGGCCCGAAAGCACAAGTTACTAACTTGTGTAACGATATATCTGTAAGAGACAGTAGTTAGTGACAGATTCCTTACCTTAGAATATCCCCAGGCGTCAGGCTGGATCCGGAAAGTTTTTTGCGTAGCAGTACCCTTGCGCGTCGGTAGGCGGCGTCGTGCGGCTCCGCGTCCGTCGTCGGCGTCGTGATCGCCGGGATGACGTCGCGGGCAGTACTCAGGCGCCGCCCCTGCGCGCTGAGCGTCAGTTCTGTACACGACTTTCCGCGCCAGGAACGCAGAGCCATGCAAGAAGCTGACATAGGTGTCTGAAAAATACTAGGGCCCTGAAAGGGATGTCCTTAACCCTAGAAATCAGTTCGCAGAACGGGGAGGATGGGTGGGCGGTAAGGAATCTGTCACTAACTACTGTCTCTTACAGATATATCGTTACACAAGTTAGTAACTTGTGCATCTGAAAGAGACACGTTAGAGACAGATTCCTTACCTTAGAATAGATACCCCAGCAATACCAACCCCGGTGGTGGGTCTGCGAACAAAGATCAGACAAGGAAGTCCTGGAGGACAGAACGGCCAAAGAAGCCGTCCCTCCGGACCCGACTGTCAAGGCAGTAATGCTTTGTAAACGTGTGCAGCGAGGCCCACGTAGCTGCCTGACATATAACCGGCAGCGGAACACCGCGACCCAAGGCCGTGGTAGCAGCCGTTGCCCTGGTGGAATGGGCACGCAGCCCAACAGGAGGCTCCTTCTTAGCCAAAGAATAGCAGGTCTTGATGCACAAGGTAACCCAGCGGGAGATGGTCCTCTTGTGCACCGCCCGACCTTTTTGGCGCCCACGTAGCCAACAAAGAGCTGGTCATCCACCCGGAAGTGTTTTGTGCGGTCAATATAGAAGGAGAGCGCACGTTTTGGGTCCAGACGGTGGAGCCTCTCTTCCTCTCTGGAAGGATGCGGAGGCGGAAAGAAGGTGGGCAAAGTGATGGTCTGCCCAATGTGGAAAGCAGTAACCACCTTTGGCAAGAAGGACGGACGCGTCCTAAGAACAACCTTGTCTGGATGGACAGACAGAAAGGGAGGTTTGCAAGATAGAGCCTGGAGCTCACTCACCCGCCGAGCGGAGGTGACGGCCACCAGAAAGGCTGTCTTCAGAGTCAGAAGACGAAGAGGACAGTTATGTAGAGGCTCAAAGGGAGCGCACATAAGAAAGGTAAGAACCAAGTTCAAGTCCCACTGAGGCATCACAAACGGAACAGGAGGGAAGAGGTGTGTAATGCCTTTTAAGAACCTGTTAACAACAGGGGACTTGAAAAGGGAGGGCTGATCACGGAGCCTGAGGAAGGCCGAGATAGCACAAAGATAACCCTTGATGGTACCCAGGGCAGAACCCTGTTGGGCCAGAGAGAGAAGGAACAGAAGGACCTCAGAAAGAGGGGCAGAAAGGGGATTCACAGCCTTTGCTGTGCACCATGCCACAAATTTGTTCCACCTGCAGGCGTATACCACCTTAGTGGAGGGACGCCTGGCTGCCAGAATCACATCACAAACTTCGGGAGGCAAGTCGAAAGGAATCAACTGCCGCCGCTCAATCTCCACGCAAGCAGGTGTAGACTGGACAGGTTCGGGTGGAGGACCGTCCCCTGCTGCTGCGACAGAAGATCCTCCCGAAGAGGCAGACGGATCCGGGGATCTACGCTCATATTGAGTAGCTCGGGATACCAAACTCTTCGAGCCCAGTCCGGAGCCACAAGAATGACTTGGGCCCGGTCGTGCCGAATCTTCTTCAACACTCTGGGTAGAAGTGGTATAGGCGGAAAGACGTACAACAGACCGCAACTCCACTCGTGACGAAAAGCGTCGCCGAGCGAGTGCCGCCTTGGAAATTCCAACGCGCAGAACTGATGACATTGCGCGTTCTCTTCGGTGGCGAATAGATCTAACCAAGGCTCTCCCCACTGTAGAAAGAGGCCTTGCGCCACTTCCGAGTGAAGACGCCATTCGTGATCCATCATGCACCTGCGGCTGAGTTCGTCCGCCCTGGCGTTCAGGGAACCTGCCAGGTGTTGAACCATCAGGAACATGCCCTGATGTTCCAGCCATGTCCAGAGGCGCAGAGCCTCCTGACAAAGGGTCCACGACCCCACCCCGCCTTGTTTGTTGCAGTACCACATGGCGGTGGTGTTGTCTGTGAACACCTGCACTACCTTCCCTTTGACAGAGGGAAGGAATGCCTTGAGTGCAAGTCGGATCGCCCGGAGCTCCAGAAGGTTGATATGGAGCCGGGACTCCGCCGGAGACCAGAGGCCTCTGATCTCCGCCTCTCCCATGTGACCGCCCCATCCCAGAAGGGACGCGTCCGTCACAACTGTGTGCTCTGGCTGGAGAAGGGAGAGGGATCTGCCCATGACCCATTGCCGGTTCGAGAGCCACCACTGCAACTGTTTTGCAGTCGCCTCCGAGATCTGGACGTGATCGGACAGGTTGCCCTGGTGCTGCGCCCACTGGAACTTCAGGTCCCACTGCAGAGCCCGCATATGCCATCTGGCATGATTGACCAGCAGGATGCAGGAGGCCATGAGGCCCAGCAGCCTCAGGGTCATCCGTACCGAAACCCAGGATAAAGGCTGAAAGATCGGAATCATAGCCTGAATATCCCGGACTCGCCGTTCGGGAGGATAGGCCCGAAACTGCATCGTGTCCAGAACTGCTCCGATGAAAAGGAGCTGTGGAGAAGGAATCAGATGCGACTTCGGCACATTGATGGAGAACCCCAGCGAGTGCAGGAGTTCGGCCGTAGTCTGGAGGTGGGAGACGACTGCCTGGGACGAGCCCGCCTTCAGCAGCCAGTCGTCGAGGTAGGGGAAGACTGAAACCCCTGCCCGGCGCAGATGAGCTGCGACCACCGCCAACACTTTCGTGAACACCAGAGGGGCACTGGTAAGGCCAAAGGGGAGCACGGTGACTGAAAATGCTCGGGGCCTACCGTGAACCGAAGGTAACGCCGGTGGGCCGGCAGGACGGGGATGTGGAAATATGCGTCCTGCAAGTCCAACGCTACCAACCAGTCTCCAGGGTCGAGGGCAGTCAAGACCTGAGCTAGGGTGAGCATCTTGAACTTCTCCTTCCGGAGGAAGCGATTGACGTTCCGGAGGTCCAAGATAGGACGCATGTCCTCCTTGTCCTTTTTGGGCACCAGGAAGTAGTGGGAATAGCAACCACGCCCTACTTCTGGGGTCGGAACATACTCGATGGCCCTCTTGGCCAAGAGGGCCGTGACTTCCTTCTGCAGAAGTACCAAGTGATCCCCTGACATGCGGTGGAATTGAGGCGGCATGGCTGGGGGGGTGGACTCGAAGGGGAGGGAGTAGCCCCTTCGGACAATGTCCAAGACCCACCTGTCCGAGGTGATGGTACGCCAATGGGGAAGGTGATGGCGGACCCTGCCCCCTACCGGCGTGCTGTGCACCTGAAAGGAGGGACTAGGAGGGCTTGGAGGCCGCGGACGGGTTGGAGGTGGTGGCCTGACCCGCACGCTGGTTGCCCGATCCGCCACGGCGGAATCCACGTCCTCGGCCACGCGAAGACGCCTGCTGCGCGGGCCGGTGGCTGGGCTGCTGACGTGAAGGGGCGCCCCTACCGTGGCCACGATAGGGGCGAAAAGCAGAAGTCAGCGGAGGGCGTGTAGCAGAAAGGCCCAGGGACTTGGCAGTAGCCCGTGAGTCCTTAAAGCGCTCCAACGCATGGTCTGCTTTGGACCCAAAAAGACCGACTCCATCAAAGGGCATGTCCATGAGAGTATTCTGGACATCCCCTGAAAAACCAGTGGTTCTCAGCCAGGCGTGGCGTCTGAGCGCCACCGTCGTTGCAATAGACCTGCCCAGCGAGTCGGCGGTATCAAGGCCACATCTTATTGTGTATTTGGCCGCATCCCTTCCTTCCGCAATGGCGCGGGAAAGCAGTGTCTGGACCTCCTCAGAACACTGGGGCAAAACATTCGCCACCGAATCCCACAAGGAGTGGGTATATCGGCCCAAAAGGCAAGCGGTGTTGATGGACCGCAAGCCAGCACTGGAGGAAGAAAAACCCTTCTTCCCAAATTGATCCAGGCGTTTGGATTCCCTATCCGGAGGGGCGGTAGGGAAGGCGGTTTGGGAAGCGGAGGCTTGGACAACCAAGCTCTCAGGGGTGGGGTGGACAGAGAGAAACAGGGGGTCGCCCGGAGCTGGGCGATGGCGTCGGGACACGTTCCTATCCACAGGAGCCCCTGTGTTGGGCTTGGACCAGGCGCCCAAAAGAACGTCAGTGAGGGCGTCGTTAAACGGCAGCACAGTCTCCGTAGAGGAGGCTGCCGGCTGAAGCACCTCTGTCAAGAGATTAGTCTTGACCGCCACAGTAGGGAGTTGGAGATGTAAGGCTCCAGCCGCCCCTACGCAACACCGTTGCAAAATTGGCTCCCTCCTCCGTAGCCACGGGAGGAGACAGCATGCCAGTGTCAGGGGAAGTATCTAGACCACTGGCATCCCCTAGACCCTCTGTCCAGTCCTCATCGTACTGACACTGTTGTGCCAGAGGGTCATCAGACCCTCCCAGTCCTCCTGGTCCTCCTCAGGTTCAAAATAAGGGGGAGGAGGGACATTTGGGACCCAAGGTCTCATCGGCGCCGGAACCGGCGTCGAGCGACGTCGGTCCGGGTCCATGTCCGGAGCCGGAAGGAACTGGGGGATGACGCCGCCCAGAGCCCCAGGCGGCGTCGAGAACGGCACCGGAGACATCGGCGCCGGCGGAGGGTGTCGTTAGGTCGACCAGCGTCGATGGGGTTGTGGAGCCGGGATCGAGGCCGGGGCCGGAGCCGGAGCCGGGATCGAGGCTGGAGGCACGGGCGACGCCGGGGCCGGGAGCCGCCGGCGACGCCGGAGCAACCCCATCAGGGCCCGCGGGGCCCAAAGGCGCACCGGAGGGACCTTGAGGCCCGAAGAGGCGGGCCATGGCCGACAGGAATTCCTGCACTTGGGCCGGATCCGCCCCCGAACCCGGGAAGGACGGGTATTGCGGGGGCGACTCCACAGGCATGTCCGGGGCCGCGGGGACGGTGCCGGGAGGGGCCTCAGCCGAGTCGCGAGACCGGCGAGGCGAAGTCCTAGAGCGACGATGCTTTTGGACTTTTTGTGTTTTGACTTACCGGACGAAGAAGACTTCGATGCCGACGACCGGTGTGGACTCCGCGATCGACCCCTGGACCTCTCACGCGACCGGGGCTTCCGCAGAGCCGAATGCCGGGCCTCGAGGAGCTTTCGAGACCGCTCTCGCAAAGCTTTCGGGTGGAGGGCCTGGCAGTCGGAACAAGACTCCGTGTCGTGGCCTCGGCCGAGGCAGAAGAGACACTCCCAATGCGGGTCTGTGACGGACATCATCCGAGCACAGGCGCAGCAACGTTTAAACCCGGGCATCCCTACGACACCTTGAAGTCGAGAAAAACAGTGAAAAAAAATCACCAAAAAGTTTGGTCAAAAAATGACCAGGGCACTGCTCTTCCCGGATCTGCGCTTGCTGGCGCGGAAAAAGAAGAACTGACGTCAGCGCGCAGGGGCGGCGCCTAAGTACTGCCCGCGACGTCATCCCGGCGATCACGACGCCGACGACGGACGCGGAGCCGCACGACGCCGCCTACCGACGCGCAAGGGTACTGCTACGCAAAAAACTTTCCGGATCCAGCCTGACGCCTGGGGATATTCTAAGGTAAGGAATCTGTCACTAACGTGTCTCTTTCAGATGTCCAAGATAGGACGCATGTCCTCCTTGTCCTTTTTGGGCACCAGGAAGTAGTGGGAGTAGCAACCACGTCCTACTTCTGGGGTCGGAACATGCTCGATGGCCCTCTTGTCCAAGAGGGCCGTGACTTCCTTCTGCAGAAGTACCAAGTGATCCCCTGACATGCGGTGGAATTGAGGTGGCATGGCTGGGGGGGTGGTCTCGAAGGGGAGGGAGTAGCCCCTTCGGACAATGTCCAAGACCCACCTGTCCGAGGTGATGGGACGCCAGTGGTGAAGGTAGTGGCGGACCCTGCCCCCTACTGGCGTGCTGTGCACCTGAAAGGAGGGACTAGGAGGGCTTGGAGGCCGCGGACGGGTTGGAGGTGGTGGCCTGACCCGCACGCTGGTTGCCCGAACCGCCACGGCGGTATCCACGTCCTCGGCCACGCGAAGACGCCTGCTGCGCGGGCCGGTGGCTGGGCTGCTGACGTGACTGGGCGCCCCTTCCGTGGCCACGATAGGGGCGAAAAGCAGAAGGTAGCGGAGGCCGTGTAGCAGAAAGGCCCAGGGACTTGGCAGTAGCCCGTGAGTCCTTAAAACGCTCCAACGCATGGTCTGCTTTGGAACCAAAAAGACCGACTCCATCAAAGGGCATGTCCATGAGAGTATTCTGGACATCCCCTGAAAAACCAGTGGTTCTCAGCCAGGCGTGGCGACGCAGCGCCACCGTCGTTGCAATAGATCTGCCCAGCGAGTCGGCGGTATCAAGGCCACAACGTATGGTGTATTTGGCCGCATCCCTTCCTTCCGCAATGGCGCGGGTAAGCAGTGTCTGGACCTCCTCAGAACACTGGGGCAAAACAGTCGCCACCGAATCCCACAAGGAGTGGGTATATCGGCCTAAAAGACAAGCGGTGTTGATGGACCGCAAGCCAGCACTGGAGGAAGAAAAACCCTTCTTCCCAAATTGATCCAGGCGTTTGGATTCCCTATCCGGAGGGGCGGTAGGGAAGGCGGTTTGGGAAGCAGAGGCTTGGACAACCAAGCTCTCAGGAGTGGGGTGGACAGAGAGAAACAAGGGGTCGCCCGGAGCTGGGCGATGGCGTCGGGACACATTCCTATCCACAGGAGCCCCTGTGTTGGGCTTGGACCAGGCGCCCAAAAGAACGTCAGTTAGTGCATCGTTGAACGGCAGCACAGTCTCCAAGGAGGAGGCTGCCGGCTGAAGCACTTCTGTCAAGAGATTAGTCTTGACCGTCACCGTAGGGAGTCGGAGATGTAAGGCTCCAGCTGCCCTACGCAACACCGTTGCAAAATTGGCTCCCTCCTCCATAGCCACGGGAGGAGACAGCATGCCAGTGTCAGGGGAAGTATCTAGACCACTGGCATCCCCTAGTTCTTCTGCCCAGTCCTCATTATACTGACACTGCTGTGCCAGAGGGTCCTCAGACCCCTCCCAGTCCTCCTGGTCCTCCTCCGGTTCAAAATAAGGAGGAGGAGGGACATTTGGGACCCAAGGTCCCATCGGCGCCGGAACGGGCGTCGAGCGACGTCGGTCCGGCTCCATGTCCGGAGCCGGAGAGTACATGGGGACGACGCCGCCCGGAGCCCCGGGCGGCGTCAGGAACGGCACCGGAGACATCGACGCCGGCGGAGGCGTGGTCAGGTCGACCGGCGTCGATGGGGGTTGCGGTACCACCGGAGCCGGGATCGAGGCCGGGGCCGAAGCCGGAGCCGGGACCGAGGCTGGAGGCACGAGCGACGCCGGGACCGGAGTCGTCGGCGACGCCGGGGCAACCCCATCAGGGCCCGCGGGGCCCGAAGGCGCACCGGAGGGACCTTGAGGCCCGAAGAGGCGGGCCATGGCAGACAGGAATTCCTGTACTTGGGCCGGATCCGCCCCGAACCCGGGAAGGACGGGTATTGCGGGGCGACTCCACAGGCATGTCCGGGGCCGCGGGGGCGGGGACGGTGCCGGGAGGGGCCTCAGCCGAGTCGCGAGACCGGCGAGGCGAAGTCCTAGAGCGATGATGCTTTTTGGACTTCTTGTGCTTAGACTTACCAGACGACGAAGACTTGGATCCCGACGACCAACGAGGACTCCGCGACCGACCCCTCGACCTCTCACGCGACCGGGGCTTGGTGTGGCGCGGAGCCGACTGCCGGGCCTCGAGGAGCTTTCGAGACCGCTCTCGCAAAGCTTTTGGGTTGAGGGCTCGGCAGTCGGAACATGACTTCGTGTCGTGGCCTCGGCCGAGGCAGAAGAGACACTCCAGATGCGGGTCTGTGATGGACATCATCCGAGCACAGGCGTCGCAACGTTTAAAGCCGGGCATCCCTACGACACCTTGGAGTCGATTTGAAAGAAACAGTGAAAAAATTCACCAAAAAAGTTAGTCAAAAAATGACTAGGGCACTGCTCTTCCCGGATCTGCGCTTGCTGGCGCGGAAAAAGAAGAACTGACGTCAGCGCGCAGGGGCGGCGTCTAAGTACTGCCCGCGACGTCATCCCGGCGATCACGACGCCGACGACGGACGCGGAGCCGCACGACGCCGCATACCGACGTGCAAGGGTACTGCTACGCAAAAAACTTTCCGGATCCAGCCTGACGCCTGGGGATATTCTAAGGTAAGGAATCTGTCACTAACGTGTCTCTTTCAGATATGTCCATGCAGTCCTGAGGGAGGTTCAAATGTCCGTACTGCAGGACTTCAGGAGCCATGCTGTCAAGCTGAGCGAGGGAAGGCTGGGGTGCAGAATTTTCCCTCCCATCTTGGTGAGAAGGTCCGGCCTGCACGGAAGTCTCCGATGAGGGCGAACCGAGAGTTGCAAAAGGTCCGGATACCACCATTGGCGAGGCCAGTCCGGTGCTATGAGTATCATCCTCATTCTGGATCGCAGAAGTTTGGCCACCACCTTCGGAATTAGAGGGAGGGGTGGAAAGGCGTATGCAAACGTCCCTGACCAATCTATCAAAAGAGCATACCCTCTCGTTCCTGGTCGGTAAAACCTGGTTGCGAAGGTGTGGCATTTTCTGTTTTGATCGTCTGCAAAAAGGTCGATGGAAGGATGACCCCATTGATGAAAGATTTCTGTCACCACTTCGTCGTTGAGCACCCAGTCTTCTTGCTCTTGGAAGTGACGACTGAGAGCGTCTGCTCGCACGTTCTGCTCTCCCGGCAGATGGATTGCCGTGATCGATAGGTTCCTGGCTAGCAGCCAGTGCCAGATTGCCTGGGATTCGAGAGACAGAGGGCGAGAGCGAGTTCCACCTTGTTTGTTCAAGTAATACATGGTGGTTGTATTGTCCGTTTGCACTAGGATCGATCCGAGCTGAATTGACGGTTGAAAAGCTTTGAGGGCTAAATGAACCGCCCGCAGTTCCAGCATATTGATGTGATATGTCTGTTCTCTGCTGGTCCATCTGCCCTGAGTTTGCAGATGACCCAGATGCGCTCCCCAGCCCTGAAGTGAAGCATCCGTGATCAGAGATTGTTCTGGCAGAGGTTGATGAAAAGGGACTCCCACCAGTAGGTTCTGTGGTTGCAGCCACCAGAGAATGGACTTCTTTGCTGCAGGAGAGAGGACAATCCGGTCATTCCACTGACCCGAGGATTGATTCCATTTGTCCTCGAGATCTTGCTGTAACGGTCTCATCCTCAATCTGGCGTTGGGTATGAGAAAAATGCACGAGGCCATCGAACCCAGTAGAGAAGCCACCTGTCTTACTGATGGTTGATGAGCCTGAAGGATGATGTTGCCTTTGTCTTTCATTGATGACAATCTCTCCTCCGAAGGAAACACTTTTCCGAGGTCGGAGTTGAGGTTGGCGCCCAGATAGTGGAGTGATTGAGTTGGGTGAAGGATCGACTTGTCCTGGTTGACATGCAGGCCTAAGCGCTGAAGGAGATCTAGGCAGGTGCGAAGGTGTTCCTGCACCATTTGAGGAGAGGATCCCTTCAGCAGCCAGTCGTCCAGGTATGGATATACGAACAGGCCTTGGCGATGTAATGCTGCCGCTACCACTGCCATGCATTTGGTGAATACCCTCGGAGCTGATTTTAGGCCGAAGGGTAAGACTTTGAACTGGTAATGTCTTGTTCCCACCGTGAATCGCAAGAACTTGCGATGTCGTGCTGTGATTGGGATGTGAAAATACGCATCTTGTAGATCCACCGAACACATCCAATCGCCTTTCCTTAGATGTGGAAATATTTGGTGGAGCGCCAACATCCGAAACTTTTCCTTTTTGATGGACTTGTTCAGAGAACGTAGATCCAGAATTGGTCTGAACTTGTTCGGTTGATCTTTTTCTGAACAAGGAAGTATCGTGAGTACACTCCTTTCCTCTCTGCGCTTGAGGGACCTCTTCTATTGCTTGTTTTTTGAGAAGGGTCGACACTTCCTGACGCAGGAGGTCTATATGTAGATGACGAGATTTCACAGGAGGAATGTCTCTTGGGGACGTCCAAAAACGTAGTGTGTACCCATTTTTTAGTATATTTAGCACCCACTGATCTTTGGTTATGTTGCGCCACTCTTGAATGTAACTTGAGATACATCCTCCCACTGGAGTGTGCAATGGTGCTAGAGGAAGCAGAAACTCATTACTTCCCTGGAGTTTTTGATGCAGAGGAGGACTGCTGTTGATGTCCTCCTCTTCCTCTCGAGGAACGGCGGCCTTGATACTGGGATTTGCCCTGTTTGTTTTGTGACCATTGAGGGGTTTGAACCCTCTGCTGGTAGCTTTTCCGATTGTAGGGCCGGTATCTCTTCCTAAATTCCTTTTTCTTTTCTAGGCCCACCGCCTTTAAGGTGTCTAACTCAGCCTTCATCCTCGCCATTTCTTCGTCTGTGTGAGCACCAAACAGTGAAGTGCCAGGAAAAGGGAGATTCAGGATGCGTTGTTGTGCTTCTGGTTTTAACGCTGTGAGGCGCAGCCAGGAAGATTGTCGTGCACAGATGCCATGTGCATACGAGTGAGTCGCCAGGGACGCACTATCTGCTGCAGTGCTGATTACCTGGTTAGCCACCAGAGCACCTTCGTGAAGGATTTCAGAAAAGTCCTGCTGATCCTCCTTTGGGAGCTTGTCCTTGAAGCGCTCCAGTGAGTCCCATAGTGATCTGTCATAACGACCCAGCAGAGCCGCAGCGTTGGACACTTGCAGAGAAGACGCTGCAGAACCACAAGCCTTCCGTCCCCAAGAGTCTTGTGCTCTACTCTCTTTATCCGGAGGAGCGGAGGAGGAAGATGCAACCGCATGCGTCTTTTTCGCTGCTGCAATTATAACAGAGTCCGGAGGTGGATCCGATCTAAGGAAAAGAGGATCCGATGCAGCTGGCTTATATTTTTTAAGAATCCGAGCTGGAGCTGCTTTAGCCGATGCTGGTGTAAGGAAGAGATCCATTACCGGCTCGATGATGCCAGGGACCAAAGGAAGCAATGGTCTAGTCGCAGACCTTTGGTGGAGAGTCTCAAAAATGATGGACTTGGTTGTCTGAGGAGCTGACATGGTGATGCCCAGCTTCTGAGCCCCTCTGGTGAGAACATCATGAAAAGTGTTCACATCATCAATAGGCGACACTCTGGAGGGAGGACTATCCGTCAGGGTAGGCGAGTAATCCCTTTTGGATGAATGTGTCGAAGAGGAAGACCAAGATGGTGTACGCCGCCTCTTGCGATGTCCCTGAGACGACCTGCGTTCAGGGGATCTGCCTCGGTGTTCCCTGCCTGAGTGGTGGGTGATTTGTCCACTTCCTGCACAAGACGCTGTAATGGTGATCTGTGCTGCGGACCGGAGTAGGTCGTAGGTCGTTGAGCGTGACCTGTGGACCCCGTCTGCCAATGATGGAGTGGTTGAAGCCATCTGGGAGAGAGATGGATGGAAGGAGATCGCTGTCTCCTTGGAGAACCTCCTGGCGGTGCTTTTGTAGGCTCCTGCGAGTGAACAGAAGCACTGCGTGATGACGCAACCGTCTGGGGTGAGCTCCGGATGGAGTGAGAGGACTCTCTGCAGCTTCTGGAGCGTGATCGGCGTCTGGATGAGCGATGTGACGTCGATGGGGTGTGTCTCGACGTCGACCTGCTCTGTGTCACCATCACTGGTGAATTTCTCTTCGACGTCGACCTCTCAGTGTGCCTGGAGCCCATAGACCTCGCCTTCGACGTTGAGCGTGGAGACCTCAACGATGAGCGGGTAGACGGAGAAAACCTTCTCGACGTCGATCTTTCTCTCGACGCTGATCTTCTCGCCGTCGACGGAGACCGCCGTCTCGACGTCGATCCTTCTCTCGACGCGGACCTACTCGCCGTCGACGGAGACCTCCATCTCGACGTCGAACGACGTCTGGTATATTTTACCCTTGGTCTTGACGTCGAATACCTCGCCGTCGGAGAGGATCTTGCCTTCGACGTCGAACGCCGCCTGGGCGACGGCGGAGGCGATGAGTGTCTATCCTCAGGTGACGAGGTGTGTCTCGACGTCGACTGTCGTCTGGGTGACGTCGACTGAGATGCTTGCTTCGACGCCGAACGCTGGAGACCCTGCGACGGCAGAGCCTGTCTCGACGTCGAACGCCGCATCGACGGCGACGACGGAGATCTGTGTCTCGACGTTGGGCGAGCCCGCACCAACGGAGAGCGACTCCTCGACGCCGATCGTCGCCTGGTTGACGACGGCGGAGGATTTGACGTACCTGCGTTCTTCGACGACGACCGGTGTTCTCTCGACGGCGAGCCCGCCGTCGATGGTCTTCTCGTCGACGTTTTTGTTGCTGATGAAGGGATTTGAGGCGCCGAGCCCGACGCCGATGGAGAGCATACTGGAATCTTACTTGTAGATAAGCTCTCTTTCCTCTTCTTCATCGGAGGCTTGTCTTTAGGTGATTTTCTCTTCTCAGCCAATCCATGGAGACGAATCCTTTCTCTGTCCTTTAAAGTTCTGTTGGACAGCAGCTTGCAATGCTGGCAGGATTTAGGATTATGCTCAGAAGGAAGGCATAGAATACAGACAGGATGGAAGTCTGATTTGGCCTTCTTGCCACAGGAAGGGCAAGAGTCAAAAAGAGAGGGCATTCTGTTGTAAAACAATGCTCAACTCTCTAAAAAAAAACAGTAGAGAAATACTTTAACACCAAAAAGATGTCGAAGTAAGAGGTTTGTTATCAAAAATTGAAGAATTTTCTGACAGAAATTCAGAAAAAAGAGGTAGAACTGAAGTAACCAGGGTCCTGACAGAAGGAGCCGGAAAGAACAACTGACCTAACTGTCACCCCTGAGGCATGATGGGAAGCTAGGGGTCATGGCTGCCTTAAAGGCACGGTGCCAGTTTATCTGAGTGTTTATGTGGGTTAGCTTTTCAGCTTTCTACACTAATGTTTCCACAATGCAGCCTATGTGCTGGCAATGTTTTCTTCATTATTCCTTGCAGGATTGTGTTGTCTGCCATGTATTAAAGCAGTTTTCAAAAGTTTCTTTCTCCCTGCTTTATTGGAATATGTTTATGTGCAAGAGAATTCCTTGCAACATTGCTCAGCATGTTTATGGGAGGCTACATTATGTGTTTTTTATATATATATGGATATATATATATAGAGCTACATATATGTAATGTGTTTCCGGGGTCCCGCGCATGGGCGGGAATATTCATGTGCTTATGACTTTGATGAGGATCCCCTGGAAGAGAAAGGGAAGTTCCACGTGAGCTTATCAATTGTGAACCTACGAAGCGTTGCAGAGCTATCAGATGCCAGCAGTCCAGATACGCAATACAGAATACGTGGATGGCGTGCCTTGGCAGCGAGGATGACGGCAGAGCCTGAGTGAAGTTCTGTGAAGCCAATTGATTTTGAGCTTAATTCTTGTCACCGCTGGGATCCTGAGATCACCTAACTGGCTCAAGCCTGGCAGAACCTGCAGAGTGTCTGAAGTGCCACCCCAGATTGCCCCAAATGACAGAGAGCAAACAAAGATCATTAGAGTAAATGGCTCCTCCTGCCTCTACCCCACGACCTTCAGAGCTGCGCAGCGATGTACCTGATGAAATCGAGCTCGTGAGGGCTATGCTGCTCGACACACCACAGCTAGGACCTCTGTCAATGGACGATGCCATGGGAGTGTTGGAACAGTAAACACAGATCAAGATGCCGATGGCTGAAACGTCCGCTTCCCTAGAACTCAGCCACCATCTTGCAGGACCCTGGTGGTCAGAGAATGGTTCATCACAGCCTTGGGGAAATCCATCATACCAATAACCAAAGACTGCGCTCCTGCTCCTGAACTCTATAGGTAGGTAGGTAGGTGATCAAGCCCAGGCTGCCATACTGCCGCTGAGGTACCACCATCTACAAAGTAGAAGGCGTGCCTCACTAATTCATGGAAATCTCGATCACAGACATGAGATCCTTTACCCCATCTGGGAATGTGAAGCTTCTCTAAATATATCACTTAGGAATGAGTGCTGCTTTCTGCTTGACTTGAGTACGCTCCTAACTTTGGGAGACGATTGTGCCCATCTGCCAAACAATACATCTGATAGGGCCCTGAATAAGGTGTATCAACAGAACTTTCACCTGAAATCCCACTCGGATGCCTTTTCTGAATGATAGTGATGAGCAGACACCACTTTCTATTGTACCTCAATAAAGAATCAATGTGCAAACGCTAGTACTGTACAGTTTGACTCCTAGTTCAGACGAATGATGGAATGATATTTTACAGCCTCAAACTCACTTTTCCAACCACCACCTGAGCATTCTGAGCACTGGAGTCTTTGGGCTCACTGAAACACTACGGCAGTGGTTGATACCAGAGAACCCAATATCCTCACTTATCGTCATCCCCCCTGCCGTCCATGCATCCTACCTGACTGAACCCCTAGTACACGAGAAACTGCAAACTATCCAACACCCTGTGTCCACCACTGATCAGCCTCTCAAACATTCAGCGCTAAGATAGCCTTGGGCGAAAGTACACTTTACAAATACACATAACATAACACCTCCTCACTTCATCACAGCAGAAAAGATATAGCAGGGAACGTAATACAACTCTGTAAATGTCTCAAGTCCAAATGAACATAGACAACACAAACAGATCCATCCCCTCAGCGTAGATTTCATGGGCAGTCTGGAAGGCCTTGTTGAGAGGCATAAAGATGACAAATCCTGACATCCATCTCAAATAATGCACCAATCCTACTAAACGCCACAGACGCAAATATATTGTGCTGGCTACCAACTGATCTCACTGATCAACATGGACATTATGATACTAGCAAAGGCCCTTGTTAACAGGCTACTATGAGTGATACGCAGCCTCATACGATTCCCAGGTGGGTTTTGTGCTGGGGAAATCTCAGCGAAATTACCTATGGACAATCTCACACCATTATTGTGGCTCACTTAAGACTACTTTTTAGGCACTGTTTTAACTATTAAAAAGTTATTGCATTGTCTATTAAGGAGAAAAAGAAAGGAAAATAATAAAACAAGAGAGAAACCATCGGGTGAGGAACACAACAAACATTTCCATGTGTTGCAAAGTATGTGTCACCGGAGGAATAACCTGATAGTAAATAGCATCCCTCCTCCCCCGTGTCACTTCTCACAGGTGGGATATTTTAAAGATAACAATGATGCAAAGAAAACAGTCTCAATTAGAGCTTCCATTTGTAATATACACTTGCCCTCTAAGTGGTGATACATTTTCTTAAATGGAATGAAAATTAAATGCACAGATGGCACAATACAGAAGCTTTAGGATCACACTATTTCTTTCTGATTCATGCAGAGGCATGCAGCCATTTTCATTTGCTCCAATAAAATCTATAACTACGCGAAAAAGGTTGAATTGTCAGCCTGGACCAAGAGAGTGTTTAACACTTCCGAGCACCGAAGAGAAATGTGCACACTTAAAAGTCCACATAAGGTAAATAGTGCTCCATGAGTTGTTTTACCATTATGCAATGCCTATGACTGAACCAAATACACACTGGAGCACGTGATATGTTGCTTTAGCACACTTACCAGCTGCTTCACTCCCTGCGATGCAGAGCGGGTGGCATAATAGTGTGCAATGAGCAGCATCTGTTCAAACTCCTCATGAGCAGGTGAATTTGCTTCACTGGATTTTACCAGGTTCTCACACTGTTCAAAAAGAACAAAAAAGAAAGGACACAGGATTTTAAAACTCCAAAATATAAGGGTCTGGATGGAAGTTCTTCCACCTCTAAATACACCAGTAATACAATGATGATCAATGAAAGACTGTGCTCTTTTTAACAATCCATAGGATCCACCAGTCTGAGGTCAGCTTGGTGTCAACCTCGGCAGTCAACACAAGGTCGCTGCAACTTCTTCTTTCTGCAAACAGCACAAACCCTTCAACCCTCTCAATACATCTCAAGGGCTTTCATCACTGAGCTTTCAACACATCTCCGAGGCCTTCATTGGAAAGTCTCTGAACAGAACACAAGGGCTTTCATCAGTCAGCATCTGCACATTATGTTAGGAACGTTTTGTAAAGTGATCTTTTAATGTGACTGGCATCTTGGTGGCAGGACACTTCAGATGACTGTGACAAAATGTGTAATGCAAAGGAAAAGTGAAGTGGACAAGGAAACACAAGTTTTTGATACTTTTCTAAAGTTACGTAGCAATGCATCCTTGTACTTTGCTCCTAAATACGACAAGGAACGTCATGCTCTACGAGGCCACCTGTGTTTGGCAACCCACCAGGTGAAGCTCCAAAGAGGAAAGGTAGAATGTGGGTACATACTCTCTGCTGAATAGGGAGCCACAGTTGTCTCAGGTGAGGTCCAATAAGAACTGTACTTATATCCAATTAAGAGATTTCAAGATCATGTGAACTATTATTTTTTGCATATTGTGGGAGGCACAATTACATGCCATTTGCATAGTTCAGTCTGGGTATGGCCATTCCAGGAACATTATGAGATGTCCAAGTACATCAAAAGAGAATTTCAGGTCTTTGGTAGTTTAATTGCTAATTTTCTTTTGCTGTGGCAGCAGAAAGAGGGCAGGGGCCCTGGGATTCAGCAACAAATCCCAAAATCACATATGGTCTGTCGGTCTGAAGATGCTGGGAGTGATCAGTGTCTAAGGGTGCTTCTGCTGTGCCAGTTAGTTAATATCTAGAGCTGTGCTGAAGTTGGTTAAGTGGGTCTTGCCCACAACCTGACGTTGATAAACAGCAACCTTTACACTGTTCAGTATAACAGTACTTACAAATTGAACCTGACGACAACAGTAAAACAAGGACCTCAATTTTAAGTCAGTGTCTGACCAAGAAATCACACTTCACCAGTACCTACTCAACTAGCAGCCCCTGAGAAATGGAGTTAAAAAGGAGAAAATGCAGCCTCCAACTCTCAAGGCTTTGCCATAGGGTTTACAGAGTGTGGGGAAGCATAAAGCCATAGTGAAAAAGCAAGAGGCTAATCATGTGTTAGACCCTACCTCAGGAACACACACTAAAGAGTACATATCACAGGTCTGGATTACGATACTATGAACCGGCAAAGGAGCACCAGCACTTAAAGAGGTGTGAAGAGTGACTCCACTAGATGAACAGTCTCCTTGACGTGATGAACGCTACTCTGGAGTGAAAGCAATGCCAGTCCCCAAGTCCAGAATTGCTACAATGAACATCTAAGGTACCATGGGATTAAAGATTATCTTCAAGTGGTCAAGGAAAACCTAAGGTGGTGGAAAAGAGAAACAACTGCAGGGACGGACTGAGTATTCTGCACAAAATACCTTTGATTTAACAGTTGTGCATGGAGTAACACCAGTGGTGTGGCTTCCTTTTAAGGAGAGCCCTTGTAACGGGTATTATCTTTGTAAGCGATCTTGTTATAGTAATAATAGCAAAAGGATACTGGGGTTTTCTGCTTTTGTAAGCACATATGTATATTATCCAGATTTTGTGAAACAGGATAATTTCCACCACCCATATGAACCACTAAAAGCACAAAATATGTGCATCTGTCCTGTATTTCGAAATATAATTTAAGATATTCAGAAACAGAGTAAGCCTTACACAAAGGGGTGACTGATGTACTCCAGGAGCCCACCTGGTTTCTCGTGCTCAGGAATCCTCAGGAACCATGAAGAAAGAAGAAATGCCAACTCATTAAAAAACCCTCAAAGGCTTTTCCTTCATTTCATCCACTGCTGAATTCTGTAGTGATGCATGGACAAGACCGGTAGCAGTGTTCAGGCAGCACCGGACAAGCCCATTATGGAGCAGACAGCAGCATGAGCGATCAACTGTTTTGGACACTTTCTGTTGTCCTAGCCATAAACTTTTGGTATGGATACATGTATGCTTTAATTTAAGATATGTGTAATCTACATATAAATATTTTAGCCAGGTGAAATTATAGGCATTTGCCTTATTATGTTTGTACACATTCAAGTAAGAATTAATAAACCTTTCGAAAAGTTGGCAGCATTACTTTGCCACACATGTGCCACCATCACCACTTATATCTGTTCTATGGGACACGGGAGAGAACAGAAGCCCAACCCTTCTGCCGGTCCTCATCATTTTGTATGATGCAGAAACTGTGCCCAGTTGCCACCTACTCACCAGATTGAAGAGGACATCACGAAGGTCAGACCAGTTATGGTACGCCTCTGCACAGTTCATGCCGCTAGCATTGACCAGGTCCACAAATATCCGCTTGTAGATGTTGAAATTCTAAAAGAAGAACAAGTAGCACATCATTAGAAAATTCATGTGAGGGACAAGGTCAAGCCAGCATCAACTGTAGCTTCCTCGCACCCTGCCTTTTAACATGAGCAGCTGTCCAACTGAAACTGTGCACCTGCATTCACACTCATGAGCATTGCTTTACATGCCACACATGGGGAAATACTGCTTGACAGTCACTGTACGACAACCATCAGTGCTAGCCGTTTTCACATTTGTCTGATACACTCAATTGTAATGCACAAGCAAGATTGCCTGTAGTGTTAGTTTTATCCCAATTTGTCACACAGTAACACTGCTCATCTTCAATGGGTGTGTGCTTTGGACTCATACTGTATGGATGAAATGTTCGTCCTTTTTTCATTTAGACAGGATGGGGGTGGGGGCGGGAGACATCCCGAAAGACCCTCTCTTCTGCTTTATGTGGTCAATTCTACAGTGTTATTATCAATCAGATTTGACAGGATGTGACGATACACTACGTGGAGCTGCAAATAATGTTTGCTACCTTTGGAAGACACAGTAAATGCATATATAAGAAGTATGCAAAGACTAGAAGAGATCAAATGCAATCACTTAAATAAAATCACTAAATATTTTAAAAAGACGATGGAACCATCTGCTTCAAGATCTAAGACTGAATCCTATCATGGTTTCCTCTAGGAAAGATTTGAAAACACATATTTTCAAATCTGATCTTAAAGCACAAGTTACTAACTTGTGTAACGATATATCTGTAAGAGACAGTAGTTAGTGACAGATTCCTTACCTTAGAATATCCCCAGGCGTCAGGCTGGATCCGGCAAGTTTTTTGCGTAGCAGTACCCCTGCGCGTCGGTAGGCGGCGTCGTGCGGCTCCGCGTCCGTCGTCGGCGTCGTGATCGCCGGGATGACGTCGCGGGCAGTACTTAGGCGCCGCCCTGCGCGCTGACGTCCAGTTCTGTACACGACTTTCCGCGCCAGGAACGCAGAGCCATGCAAGAAGCTGACATAGGTGTCTGAAAAATACTAGGGCCCTGAAAGGGATGTCCTTAACCCTAGAAATCAGTTCGCAGAACGGGGAGGATGGGTGGGCGGTAGGAATCTGTCACTAACTACTGTCTCTTACAGATATATCGTTACACAAGTTAGTAACTTGTGCATCTGAAAGAGACACGTTAGTGACAGATTCCTTACCTTAGAATAGATACCCCAGCAATACCAACCCCGGTGGTGGGTCTGCGAACAAAGATCAGACAAGGAAGTCCTGGAGGACAGAACGGCCAAAGAAGCCGTCCCTCCGGACCTGACTGTCAAGGCAGTAATGCTTTGTAAACGTGTGCAGCGAGGCCCACGTAGCTGCCTGACAGATAACCGGCAGCGGAACACCGCGGCCCAAGGCCGTGGTAGCAGCCGTTGCCCTGGTGGAATGGGCACGCAGCCCAACAGGAGGCTCCTTCTTAGCCAAAGAATAGCAGGTCTTGATGCACAAGGTAACCCAGCGGGAGATGGTCCTCTTGTGCACCGCCCGACCTTTTTGGCGCCCACGTAGCCAACAAAGAGCTGGTCATCCACCCGGAAGTGTTTTGTGCGGTCAATATAGAAAGAGAGCGCACGTTTTGGGTCCAGACGGTGGAGCCTCTCTTCCTCTCTGGAAGGATGCGGAGGCGGAAAGAAGGTGGGCAAAGTGATGGTCTGCCCAATGTGGAAAGCAGTAACCACCTTTGGCAAGAAGGACGGACGCGTCCGAAGAACAACCTTGTCTGGATGAACAGACAGAAAGGGAGGTTTGCAAGATAGAGCCTGGAGCTCACTCACCCGCCGAGCGGAGGTGATGGCCACCAGAAAGGCTGTCTTCAGAGTCAGAAGACGAAGAGGACAGTTATGCAGAGGCTCAAAGGGAGCGCACATTAAAAAGGTAAGAACCAAGTTCAAGTCCCACTGAGGCATCACAAACGGAACAGGAGGGAAGAGGTGAGTAATGCCTTTTAAGAACCTGTTAACAACAGGGGACTTGAAAAGGGAGGGCTGATCAGGGAGCCTGAGGAAGGCCGAGATAGCACAAAGATAACCCTTGATGGTACCCAGGGCAGAACCCTGTTGGGCCAGAGAGAGAAGGAACAGAAGGACCTCAGAAAGAGGGGCAGAAAGGGGATTCACAGCCTTTGCTGTGCACCATGCCACAAATTTGTTCCACCTGCAGGCGTATACCACCTTAGTGGAGGGACGCCTGGCTGCCAGAATTACATCACAAACTTCGGGAGGCAAGTCGAAAGGAATCAACTGCCGCCGCTCAATCTCCACGCAAGCAGGTGTAGACTGGACAGGTTCGGGTGGAGGACCGTCCCCTGCTGCTGCGACAGAAGATCCTCCCGAAGAGGCAGACGGATCGGGGGATCTACGCTCATATTGAGTAGCTCGGGATACCAAACTCTTCGAGCCCAGTCCGGAGCCACAAGAATGACTTGGGCCCGGTTGTGCCGAATCTTCTTCAACACTCTGGGTAGAAGTGGTATAGGCGGAAAGGCGTACAATAGACCGCAACTCCACCCGTGACGAAAAGCGTCGCCGAGCGAGTGCCGCCTTGGAAATTCCAACGCGCAGAACTGATGACATTGCGCGTTCTCTTCGGTGGCGAATAGATCTAACCAAGGCTCTCCCCACTGTAGAAAGAGTCCTTGCGCCACTTCCGAGTGAAGACGCCATTCGTGATCCATCATGCACCTGCGGCTGAGTTCGTCCGCCCTGGCGTTCAGGGAACCTGCCAGGTGTTGAACCACCAGGAACATGCCCTGATGTTCCAGCCATGTCCAGAGGCGCAGAGCCTCCTGACAAAGGGTCCACGACCCCACCCCGCCTTGTTTGTTGCAGTACCACATGGCGGTGGTGTTGTCTGTGAACACCTGCACTACCTTTCCTTTGACAGAGGGAAGGAATGCCTTGAGTGCAAGTCGGATCGCCCGGAGCTCCAGAAGGTTGATATGGAGCCGGGACTCCGCCGGAGACCAGAGGCCTCTGATCTCCGCCTCTCCCATGTGACCGCCCATCCCAGAAGGGACGCGTCCGTCACAACTGTGTGTTCTGGCTGGGGAAGGGAGAGGGATCTGCCCATGACCCATTGCCGGTTCGAGAGCCACCACTGCAACTGTCTTGCAGTCCCCTCCGAGATCTGGACGTGATCGGACAGGTCGCCCTGGTGCTGCGCCCACTGGAACTTCAGGTCCCACTGCAGAGCCCGCATATGCCATCTGGCATGAGTGACCAGCAGGATGCAGGAGGCCATGAGGCCCAGCAGCCTCAGGGTCATCCGTACCGAAACCCAGGATAAAGGCTGAAAGATCGGAATCATAGCCTGAATATCCCGGACTCGCCGTTCGGGAGGATAGGCCCGAAACTGCGTCGTGTCCAGAACTGCTCCGATGAAAAGGAGCTGTGGAGAAGGAATCAGATGCGACTTTGGCACATTGATGGAGAACCCCAGCGAGTGCAGGAGTTCGGCCGTAGTCTGGAGGTGGGAGACGACTGCCTGGGACGAGCCCGCCTTCAGCAGCCAGTCGTCGAGGTAGGGGAAGACTGAAACCCCTGCCCGGCGCAGATGAGCTGCGACCACCGCCATCACTTTCGTGAACACCCGAGGGGCACTGGTAAGGCCAAAGGGGAGCACGGTGAACTGAAAATGCTCGAGGCCTACCGTGAACCGAAGGTAACGCCGGTGGGCCGGCAGGACGGGGATGTGGAAATAGGCGTCCTGCAAGTCCAACGCTACCAACCAGTCTCCGGGGTCGAGGGCAGTCAAGACCTGAGCTAGGGTGAGCATCTTGAACTTCTCCTTCCGGAGGAAGCGATTGACGTTCCGGAGGTCCAAAGATAGGACGCATGTCCTCCTTGTCCTTTTGGGCACCAGAAAGTAGTGGGAGTAGCAACCACGCCCTACTTCTGGGGTCGGAACATGCTCGATGGCCCTCTTGGCCAAGAGGGCCGTGACTTACTTCTGTAGAAGCGCCAAGTGATCCCCTGACATGCGGTGGAATTGAGGTGGCATGGCTGGGGGGTGGTCTCGAAGGGGAGGAGTAGCCCCTTCGGACAATGTCCAAGACCCACCTGTCCGAGGTGATGGGACGCCAGAGGTGAAGGTGATGGCGGACCCTGCCCTCGACTGGCGTACTGTGTACCTGAAAGGAGGGACTAGGAGGGCTTGGAGGCCGCGGATGGGTTGGAGGTGGTGGCCTGACCCGCACGCTGGTTGCCCGAACCGCCACGGCGGTATCCACGTCCTCGGCCACGCGAAGGCGCTTGCTGCGCGGGCCGTTGGCCGGGCTGTGGACGTGACTGGGCGCCCCTTCCGTGGCCACGAAAGGGGCGAAAAGCAGACGTGAGCGGAGGGCGCACAACAGCAAGGCCCAGGGACTTAGCAGTAGCCCGAGAGTCCTTGAAACGCTCCAGCGCATGGTCTGCCTTCGAACCAAAAAGACCGACACCATCAAAGGGCATGTCCATGAGTGTATTCTGGACATCTCCCGAAAAACCAGTGGTTCTCAGCCAGGCGTGGCGACGCAGCGCCACCGTCGTTGCAAGCGATCTGCCCAGCGAGTCGGCGGTATCAAGGCCACAGCGGATGGTATATTTAGCCGCATCACGCCCTTCCGCAATGGCGCGGGTAAGCAGTGTCTGGACCTCCTCAGAACACTGCGGCAAAACAGTTGCCACCGAATCCCACAGGGAGTGGGTGTATCGGCCCAAGAGGCAAGCGGTATTAACAGACCGCAAGCCAGCACTGGAGGAAGAGAAAGCCTTCTTCCCAAAGTGATCCAGGCGCTTGGATTCCCTATCCGGAGGGGCGGTAGGGAAGGCGGTTTGGGAGGCAGAGGCTTGGACAACCAAGCTCTCAGGGGTGGGGTGTTGGGAGAGAAACAGGGAGTCGCCCGGAGCAGGGCGATGGCGTCGGGCCACGTTCCTATCCACAGGAGCCCCTGTGGTGGGTTTGGACCAGGCACCCAAAAGAACGTCAGTCAGTGCCTCGTTGAACGGCAGCACAGTCTCCGAAGAGGAGGCCGCCGGCTGAAGCACTTCAGTCAGGATGTTAGACCTGACGACCACTGTAGGCAACTGGAGATTCAAGGCTCCAGCAGCTCTACGCAACACCGTTGCAAAATTAGCCCCCTCCTCCGTTGCCACGGGAGGAGACAGCATGCCAGAGTCAGGGGAGGTATCCAGACCACTGGCATCCCCAAGTTCCTCAACCCAGTCCGGGTCAAACTCGCACTGTTGTGTGAGAGGGTCGTCAGACCCCTCCCAGCTCTCCTGGTCCTCCTCAGGTTGAAAATATGGAGGAGGAGGGACATCAGGGACCCAAGGTCTCATCGGCGCCGGATACGGCGTCGGGCGACGCCGGTCCGGCACCATGTCCGGACCCGGAGAGAACCGGGGAACGACGCGCCCGGAGCCCCGGACGGCGTCGGAAACGGCACCGGGGACATCGGCGTCGGCGGAGGCATGGTTAGGTCAACCGGCGTCGATGGGGGTTGCGGCCCCACCGGAGCCGGGGTCGAGGCCGGGACCGGAGCCGAGGCCGGGACGAAGGCTGGTGGGACAGGCGACGCCGGGACCGGAGTCGACGGCGACGCCGGAGCAACCCAATCAGAGCCCGCGGGGCCCGGAGGCGCACCGGAGGGACCTTGAGGCCCGAAGAGGCGGGCCATGGCCGACAGGAATTCCTGTATATCGGCCTGAGTCGCCCCCGAGCCCGGGTAGGGCGGGTACTGCGGGGGTAACTCGACAGGCACGTCCGGGGCCGCGGGGACGGTGCCGACAGGGACCTCAGCCGAGTCGCGAGACCGGCGAGGCGAAGTCTTAGAGCGATGACGCCGCTTAGACTTCTTGTGCTTCGACTTACCGGAGGAGCGCGAAGACTTTGAATCCGACGAACGGCGGGGACTCCGCGTCCGGCCCCTCGACCTCTCCCGGGACCGGGGCTTGGTGCGGCGCGGAGCCGAATGCCAGACTTCAAGGAGCTTTCGAGACCGCTCTCGCAAAGCCTTAGGATGAAGTTTCCGGCAGTCAGGACACGACTTCGTGTCGTGGTCTCGGCCGAGACAAAAGAGACACTCGAGGTGCGGGTCCGTGATCGACATCATGCGACCACATTCCTCGCAGGGCTTAAAGCCGGGCATCCCTACGACACCTTAGGAGTCGTGGAAGACTCGTTGAAGAAACAGTGAAAAAATTCACCAAAAAAGATAGTCAAAAAGTGACTAGGGCACTGCTCTTCCCGGATCTGCGCTTACTGGCGCGGAAAAGAAGAACTGACGTCAGCGCGCAGGGGCGGCGCCTAAGTACTGCCCGCGACGTCATCCCGGCGATCACGACGCCGACGACGGACGCGGAGCCGCACGACGCCGCCTACCGACGCGCAGGGGTACTGCTACGCAAAAAACTTTCCGGATCCAGCCTGACGCCTGGGGATATTCTAAGGTAAGGAATCTGTCACTAACGTGTCTCTTTCAGATTATTAATTTCACCCTCAACTCTTGGTTAATCTCGCTGTAGTCACTTTGGGCCAGATGTATGTACATTGGATTCTCTAAAAATGTTGGTTGCAGTAAGCGCACCGACTTTTAGCGAATCTACCAATATTTTGTGAACTGACCTCTGTACTAATAGGCCGGTTCACAAAAAACTGAATCGCAGTCGGTCGCAACTGGACCTACAGCATGAATATTAATGTGGTAGGTTGCAAACTGCGACCCACTACGATTCACTGCCATCAGAGGGAAGGAGGTGGCCTGCTGCCATCAGCAGGCAATCATGTCTGTGATTGCTTTTAAATTAAGCAATCTTTTTTTTTTTTTTAATGTAGCCGGTGTTCCTTACAGGAAAATGAGGGATGCCTTTTAAAAATAATAGAAGAGAAAGCTTTGTAAAGCTATTTTTAATAGTAAGGGGTGCCATGGACCACTGCCTACTCCTAAAAATATTTTTGGATCATTCACAAGGGGGAAGGGGTCCTGTGAACAGGTTACCACCTCCTTCGTGGTGTTGGTAAAATAATAATGTTTTCCGACCAAATTTCAGTCACAAAACATTAATACATACCATAAGGACTTGCTATTTGGAAAGGATGCCCTAAACATGCCCCTTCCAAATAGGGATTCCTTATGATTTCCTAAACCCATTTAGAGATTTTGTAAAACATTCCTCGCCGCTAAATGGGTATTGTACATTGGAAAACCACATTTTCTTGTTGCAAACCCTGCAATTTACCGAATCACAGGGTTTGCAACAAGAAAATGTGTTAGTACATCTGGGCCTAAATTACTGCTTTTCTTGTTTCACACGAAGCACTCTTTTGCCAATGTTGTTTGGACCATACAATATGTAAATACCCTAATCAAAAACTGAAATACAAGTGGAACAGAGAACAGAAATAAGCTACATTCTGCTAACGTTAGAAGTCATGGATCCTTATTAAATACTCCTCTTAATGCTCTTTAAGTTCTCTGAAAGACACTGAACACTCAACTACAGTTAATTCTATTTGAAATTATGACTTTTTGAGAAAATCACCAACTTCATACCCATGTTCTGATCTGATCAAAAACACTCCCTCATGGGGCACATGATATTGGATCTTTTCTATTTTACCTCAATCTGTGATGAACGAGCAGAGGCACCTTAATCCTTCATTGGGGTTCTCCACTTCCGGAAACATTTGACACCCAGTGGTTCATCATGGACCCACCTGCCCAGCCACATCTTTACAAGACCAGGGATGAACCATGTGCTTGTTGAAAACTCATAGAGCTGCCTGAATGGGAATGGAGGGACCATAAATTGATATGACTGTGGTAGCCAATATTCTACAGTAGTGGGGTAGGCCATTCCCAAACCCACCTCTGGCAAACCGGTTATACCTTTCTTTTGTTATTAGAAGAATATTTACTCATGCATTCTAGGTGATATTGTCATTAGGGATACGTCTGGAACAATACTCTTGGAAAATATCCCCTTTGCAGTTCTGTGTAGTACAATATCCTCTTAGCAGTGCTCTGTGGTGTGATCACCTTCTGCAGGCTTCTCTCTTGCCAGACTATTTTGTACCACTTGATATTCAGTGTTAAACATTTGGGGCACAAGGATGGCATCATATGATGAGGAGGAAACATTACCTATATGGAACACTGGTTCTTTAGTATTGGTATCTCCTGCAGTTCTCTTAGCATATCCATCCTCCCTGAGAGCGGTGCAAGAGAAGGCTTGCTGTCTTGTCTTCCTCAAACGTATGTCAGTTTCCAAGACAAGGGTGCAATGTAAATATTATTCCCTCCTCCAAGTTATATAATATTTACTGGCATTACTAGAGTTCATCTGTGGCTCAGATTACTCCTATAGAACTGATATCCAATCACAGGGATGCTCTACCCAAATAAGATGGTTCAGTGGCTTAATGGTCACTGCTGATATCTCCAGTAACCTGCACATAACGTTTCGAATCCCAGCAATGGCAACTCAGTCTTCTACATTTCTTAGGCATAGCACATAGAGATGGCAAATGTGTGGTAGGAAAGTGTATGAAAACAAGTTCTTAAAATTATATAATGCTATAATTATTATTTCAGACTGGAAGTCATCTACTTACTACTCTGGTGATCGCCATGATCCTTTCAATCTGCTTTAAGGTGACATAAGGCATACCTACGAAGGCCAGAAATTAGTATTCCTTCACTCACATCCATGAATTTAAAGATAACCACAAGCAGATTTTTTGCTACATCGTCAAGGCAGGTACTGCATCCTAAGCCTTTCATGACAAGTTGACTCTTTTTGGACAACAAGGTTAGCAAAATCAGAGAAAATACACTATCAAGACAGTTTCCAGTGTATGCAATGGGTAACAATCAGTTCTAGTTTTCACACTTGCCGAATAAGAATCCATCAAATACTTTATTCAGTGGTAGCTCCAGTTCCCCCTTCCAATTCTGAAACTCTCCTTGGCCAAAGGCCTGTTTCCAGAGTAGGCTAATCTCACAAATGAGATCCCATTTTTTAAAAGCCCTCATTGGATCCAAGAGTAAACAACTTCAGGAGAAATTATTTGGTTTGAGTGCCCCACAATTGTGGAATCAAAGAACAAGTTACTTACCTTTGGTAATGCTTTTTCGGTGGATACAGTATCTCCCTGTGGATGCCTCATCTTTTCCTAGCTCTCGCACGTCGACGAGGATGTCACAATAGCATAGCTGCACTCACGACTCAGTGTGACTTCTTCGGAGCCATAAGAAGACCTAGTCGGCGTGCTGACATCAGTTCCCTTTTTTCTGGGCCGTCGACGCGTTGTTATACTTTGTTTCTGCTGTTTCCTTTGGTGTAGCAGTACTATGGCTACATTGAAGAAGTCGGGATTCAAGCCTTGCAGAGAGTGTGGGGGCCATATGTCCATCACGGACCCCCACGACGATTGTCTCTGGTGCCTGTCGTCGGATCACGACGTCAAAAGGTGTTTGTCCTGTCAGAAGATGAATCCAAAGGCGCTGAAGGAGCATGAGGCGAAGCTCTTCATGGCACGGGCAATAAAGGAGAAGAGGGGTTGCAAGAGATCCAAGTCAAGGTCGTCGACCTCGCACACATCGAAGTCGAAGAAACACAAGAAGAAGCAGCGACATGGGTCCCGCCGTCGATCTTCAAAGGGCAAGGCTTCGAGGTGGGTTTCTACAGTTCAGTGGCGTCATACTAAAGATATCATCTCGCCGTCGCCTTCTCCTTCTACGCAGGCGTCTCCGGCTCACTCTCCGACGCCGAGAGATTCAAAAGCAAAGAGAGCCAAGAAGACCACATAAGGGCATCCAGAATAGTCCTAATCAAGATTAGGCCAATAATGGACTAGAGTCATTGAAGTGCTCACTGTCTCAGAAGGCAAGGCCACAAAGGGGACATTTCTGGTATTGTGTGACATCTATACTTTAAGAATATTTTGGTTGGCCGTACTGTTACCTGGGAAATCTTCCTTGTTTTACGCAATACCTGCAGCCTAGATTTGGTAACAACAGAATGGGTGTCAGCATGATCTACCCTGTGAACTGGAGAGCTCTTTCCTGACTGAAGTATTTGCAGGAGCCCCAGCATGTCTTGTCACGGTTCCAGATGTTTCTTCAATGGCTCACTTGAAAGATGCCTCTTCAACACCCTACTTGAAAGGGAATGTCAAACAGTGTTGGACCACATCACCTGGGGCATATGACTTCCTGGAGCTGCATTCCTTGAAGCAAGGCTTGTGAAGCATTAAAAGGATCTCAAGAATGCTATGAAGATGTCAGACAGGAGATGCACCTCTTTTGGAAACCGGAAAGTACTCACAGATGAGACGTTGAGTGAAAAAACAAAATACTTTGGCAGAGGAAAAGAAACTGATAGAAGAGTAAGCATAATGGTACTCAGGAATGTGATGACTGTATGAGAACGGCCCCAAAAGTGTCCATCGGCCTAGATGAAGGAGGGCAGTAGACCTCAATGCATAGTACAAGAAGAAATCAGTAATGGACACGAATATCTGGTGCTCTTTACTACTTTTGCATTGAACACAATGAACAAGAACCAGAATTTATTCTAATGGCATTCATTTAAGTTAAACAATACCAAATAACATTGAGAAGATTTTTCAATAGAAATTCAGTTCACCCAGGTGTGCTTTTAGACCAACATGGGGTAACACAATGGTCAGTTAGAAATGGCAAAACAGTGAAGACAATCCTCTACTGTGCAAGCCTATACGTGCACAATCAGCATGATTCACACACTGACATAAATTCCTGTAGGCTCGGTGTAATTGTTTTAAGAAATGTGCACATATTGGAGGATATACTGCTCAAGTGTCTTATTGTCATTCTGATTCTGTATACATTAGAACTGCTGAAGTTCTACATCCATTATTTTTTTGGCATGACATACTTTAGAATAATGTGCAACTAACCTTCACTGGTACTTCATGCTAATGAGATGCCTCGCCAGAGGCGGGGCCAGGACCATGCTGAACCTCTTATATGAGAAGAAAGAAGAAGGTTACCTGGGGATTTGCTGGAGTTCCATGTTGCACGTAGAGACTCAAGGCCTTGTCGCAGTTGCCTTCTTTGATGAGATGAGTTGCATAAAGAGCAACAAACTTGTGTAGGACATTGTAATTCTGCAAGAGAAAGATACATTAAATAACTTCAAGTTTTACCAATATCAACAAGATCATCAAATACAATCATCCAGCCACGTACTCAGCCGTAGCAGCAAATTATGTTATTACTACAATCATTCGGAGTGACTGTAATCCACTTGATTGAGGCTTCATAGCACCGCTGATTTCATGCAGGCCCTATGCCCAAGTTGTATTGACAACAGAAACTGTCCTCCCTTTTGCTACTATTATTGTCGTTCCAGGCATTCAAAATGACGGCATGCAGATCCATGAAAGATCAAAAGTTTAGGATAGCAGTCCTCATTAGACGTGCCTCAAGCGGATAACAATATGGTTAGTTGACACATGTCACGAGTACACGGGAAAACACTAGAGACTGGAGGTTCTGCGGACTCAAAAGAAATCTAAAGACATAGCCTATTGCCCGTGCTTAAAAATAGAGTGCCTCTGGAGCAGAACTCTCATCCACCCACCACTTTACCCCAGGATAAGTCCAGCACAGTTGGCAGAAGGCAGGAGGCAGAAACAACACCAATGACAAAGGAGTCATCTCAGCTCCAATATGAAATGTCTGCCAAAATCGGAGGAGCCAAGCTAAACCTCAGGAATGGATACTGGTTCCCTAAAAGACTAAAGCGAGACTCACCAGTTATAAAAATGGACAGTAGGACTGAATAGGCCCTTCTCCATCTTTCCACCTCTATTTGCCGGTCACAGGGACGATGGTTGGTCTATATGGTTAGCAGCATATCTCTCTCTACTCTAAGGGGAACACAATCAAGATCAAATCTGGAAATCCAACCAACAAATGGATGGATTGACCACGATCCCAGGAACAAAGGTAGGCTCCAGGAAAACCAACGTCTCAATGTCCCTGTGAAAGCAGGAAAAGTATGAAACAGACCCCTGTGAAAGCATTGTTCAGCGAACCCATCTCATTAGCGCCACTATTAGACAAAGCAAATATCAGGAAGTAAACAGACAATTTGGGATGAATCCCCAGCTCTAAAAGTCCTTTTCTGTGCCACATCTTTCCCATTATACTGCCCACTAGATTAAACCCATCTGACAGGTCATTTTCAGCCACTAGTAACTCACCACACCAAACTAACACCAAAAGTAGACTTCCAATGCACAGTACCATTCCCTAGTCTCATTTCTACTCTCCCCTCATGCCCCCCATTCAGAGGCTGCCATGCCACCTTGCATGCACGGACCAACAAATACTCAAACCGGGCTCAGGCCTTGTACAACTACTGCTCTAAATCCTCTAAAGAGGAGGGGCCTAGCAATCCCACAAACTTTCAAGCACCACCTCGCCAAGCTCCTCCAAATAACCCTTTCTCATTCAAAGCCTACAGATTGTATGATTTTAAATTATCATGGCCTCTATAAGAAAACTAACCCCCATCACCACAATGGCAAGAGAGAACTGAGGGTCTAGAAATAAACAAGACCTCAGTACCAAAGTTGTCACTACCACAAGCACTTTGATGAACACATGCAGTGTGGTTGTCGCAATCCAAAAGTAGAAATGCAAACTGATAATGCTGAGACCACATTCTGTGAACCTTAGGTAGCGCCTGTAAGCTGGTAGGATTGGCAATATAAGTAGGCATATTACAGGTCCAGGGACACCAGCCAAACCTCTGAGATGAGTGCCAGCAGCAGCCTGCTCAGGACAGAATTTTGACCCACTCCTGCGAACTAAACAGATTCAAGTGATACAAGTCCAGGATGGGCTTCAATCCTTCTAGGTCCAAAAAGTGAAGGAAATAAAATCCCATGTCGCTTTCCTCTGACAGCCCCACCTCTATGGTTCTTTGTTTCAGGAAAGCAAGAACTTCAACCTCAAAAATCGAGTCATGTGCCGGAGACAGCATCCCGGTGGAAGGAGAATAATCTGAAATGGAAGACAGGAAGTGTGCCATTGTGGAGAAGCTGGATCACCCAGCCATCATGATGGGCTCCTAATTTGTGGTGAAATGGCAGACCCTCTCCCCCACCAGAAGCTTGTAGTGTAAGTGGGGGAGTCAGCAGTTTTAAGCCAGCACAGCCAGTGGAGGATGGCAGGGAATGGAGTTTCTCCTGGAGATGGCACCCTCTAGACCGACCCTACCCCCAAAAGAAGCAATACATCAGCTGGGGTGTTTGGATCTATTGCGACAACTGTCGCTGATGGACTGTTGCACCCTATAGAAGCCACGGAACTTCCTATACTGTTGATGGAATTGTTTTACCGGAGAGATCAGGCCCAGAGCTGCACGTCATTGAGCAACTGTTTCTGAATTGCTCCGTGGAGCAATCAGCCTTCTCACCAAAGAGCCATTCACTATCAATGGGTATGTCCTTTAAAGCTGACTGGACAATCCCTGAGAAGCCTGTGAAGAATATCCAAGTGTGGCAGGGCTAGCTAAGAGCTGTGGCCATAGACTGAGTCACCGTATTGGCAAAGTCTAAGACACACTTTATTTGTTTGAAGGTGTTCAGGCCATCACTGACCAAATCTAAAAATGGCTTTTTCATGCAGTCCAGCAGGCTAATAAGGGTCAATGAATTTGCAAGCTCCCAAATAATGTAGTGGCCAAGAAGGCACGTGGTGTTAGCCAGACTGGTCTTAGACTCTCCGTGTGGAGGGGTTGTTAGTGGAAGAGGTTTTAACCACTAGGCCATCTGAGGAACGGTGCGACAACAGACTCTTTGGATGTGAAAGTGCTGATCTCAGAAGTGGCGTAACTTTTCTGTGTTCTACTGGGCCTGAAAAGGGTTTCTCACAGAAAGCCAAACAGGTTCCAAGAGTGCTTCACTGAATGAAAGCAACAACTCTGACATTGCAGTAGATGGCCTCAATATTGTAAGAGGGTAGGATGTAATCAGATCCGAGTCATCACCCACAGAGTCTTTGTCTGGCAGAGGTAGAGCAAAGTCTCTGGATACCAGCTCCCCATGGGAGCCGGGAGAAGCGCGGGCAAAATGCATCTGTCAGGCAGGGCATAACACATCATGAATACAGGCACGAACCTTGTATCTCACCGCCTTCGAGAGAGGAAGTGGCCTCAAGGTTGGATTTGAGGGCACCGCCATAGGAGGCATCGAAGGCATGGGGTTTGCCATACTGGAAGACAAATGCTTCTTTGAAAGCAGTGCAGAGGCCAGATCCTATGGTGGCAAAGTTTGGAGGCACTGTGGTCAGAGTCCCTGGAATCGCTAAATCCGCAGCTGTGTGAGCCCATTTTTGAGGAGTGGCACAGGAAATTCATGGGCTGTCATGAACATGTTGGTCTCATGAAAGGCTAAAGCTGCATGGCGACGGCTTCTTCTTCAATACTGGAACTAGCTCTGATGACAAGGTAGAGACCGGCATTGGGGAATGGTGATGAGTCTATGAACAGTCCCGGGAGCGAGACTATGTCTTCGAGAAAGAAGTACATTGCTCCTTCCTTTGATGTTTTTTGAGGGAGCTTGTTCATTAGCAGGAGACTTACATGAAGGGAAATAAGAATTGCCTAGGGCTGTTCCTACAATACTTGGTCAAATCTTACCTTGACCTCCCATTTCCTGATAGCCTTCAGATGCATTGAAGACAAGTCACAGACAGATATGAGGCTTAAACCCTGAGAGCTTAGGAGGAATCTGACTTACTCACTGTTGAAAGCTGAGGAATTCTGTCTATAAAGCTTTAAGACATCTACAGACCCACTGCAATGTAGGTGGAAAAATTGGAATTGCGTGTACCAGTCAACGACTTATATCTCCTAAAGTTGTCAAACCATAGGCAGGAAAAGTCGCAGCTGAAGCTGCATGGCATGGCGTCTACTGGAAAGTTATTACTGAGGAAAGAGGTTTAAAGATCAAGTCTGATGCCTGAAGAATATTCAGTGCCTGAAGAATATTCATAAGATGACGAATCTGTGTAAAGAATTATCCATCAGAAAAGGCACTCAGGAAAGCAGCGGGTTGAAATTGACATAGATGGCTCTTACTGACTCTTCAAAAGGCCAAATGAATACCAAAGAAGCACATAAGCAACCAATTATGAATTATAGAGAAGGGGGCTAGAAACAAATAGGTACATCCATTGTCACCTGAAGCAAGAAACTTTCAGCAGGAGACAAAGCGCCAAAGGTTAATAAGGTGTAATATTTTCCAAACAAAAATGAAAATCTGATCGAAGAAATGCCCAGTGGGTGAAGCAGCGGGCAAAGAAGTCAACATGTTGCTGAACATATAATCAGTGAAACAGCGAACGTCATTGTGCATAAGTTCAATTTAACACAGACAGACTACCTCATTCTTGATCAATTGTAGGAAGAGCATTTGTGTTGCCTGTAAACCCAAATACAGAGCATTAGCATATCCCACCAGGATGATATGAATGTGTTACCCAGGGTGACATGTTGAACGGAGGAAATGCGTGTATGTGTCTTATATAGAATGAACCAGCCTACAGACCTGTATGAGAACAAGGGTTACAACAGTCAGCATGCAAACAAAGTAAGAATACAGAGGGAAAGGTAAAAGGATGCATATACAAAACAGAGGACTATGGAGCAGGGGGATGGCAGGGAATAGGCCGGATTCCAGGGGATGCAGTAGCTGACAGAATATGTTTGGTTGGCTGGAAGAGGTCCAGAGGGTATGTGTTTTCTTCAGGAGGAGACTGGTGACTGGAGCCAAATCTGTGACAGGCAACAATACTGCGCCAAGGCGTACATCCTTGCAGTGGAAAAATCAACAACTGTAGGGAACCTTGATCCCTAAACTATTTCCATTGTAGTTTGAGACACCATGAGTACTTCATTTTAAGCCTTGCTTGTGGTACCAAGACTAAGCAATATGCCATTCCAGTAACACCAGCAGATATAGGACCATCAATAATATGAAGTATCGATAGGCAAAAGTAATCCCCCATTTTGCATAGTGCCAAACCCAGAGGGAACACCTACTTGTTCCTGATGGCGCTCTATTTTTAAACTCACACAAATGTGATTACAAAAGAGGCCGCTGTGCCCCCTTCTGAAAATTACATAGTGTTACACTGCACTTCTTATGTCACCCTTTGTAATATTGTCTTGGGCCTCAGACCTCTCAAGACTATCATAGAGGCATGGTGCATTATGGAGGATTCCTCTTTTGTCTCCCAAAACTTGCAAAAGTCAATATCAGTTAAAGAGAATTTACTCTGTATCATCCTTGACTTCCCATGAATCTTTGCTGGGACAATTTAGCTTGTACTGAAGGATCCAGAAATTCAGAAAATGTCCGCATCAGCACAATGCAATTTGCCCCATTTATCGCTCTGGGTCAGCAATACCTTTGTGCCAATCGGCTTAGAATGAACAGGCCAATATGTTCAGCCCTCATCACTAACTGCTAATGTGCAAACAAGCCTCCTGTTAAGTGCTCAAACTGCCTCCAGCCTTTATACAAATAGTCTGTCCTCCGCCAACAGACAGACAGACCATGGTACTGACGCTGCCAGCAAGAACAATGACCAAGACACCTCTATTTATTTTATTTATTTATAAAGTTTTGTATAGCGCGAACAAGACCCAAGCGGGTATCAGAGCGCTTCACATTTAGGATAGTAAGGATACAGTCGAGGGAAAAGAAAATCCATTACAAATATGAGTATAGAATGGCAACGCTGGCTACCCAGGTGTACAACAATGTAGTAAACAATCAGGGCATCAGAAGAACGGACATGAAAATAAGCAGTAGAGCCAAGGCTCTTTAGGGCAGAAACTTGTTAGGATAGTAAGGATACAGTTGAGGGAAAAGAAAATCCATTACAAATATGAGTATAGAATGGCAACGCTGGCTACCCAGGTGTACAACAATGTAGTAAACAATCAGGGCATCAGAAGAACGGACATGAAAATAAGCAGTAGAGCCAAGGCTCTTTAGGGCAGAAACTTGTTCATTAGTGTTTTTTTCACTTCCTTTTTGAAAGAAGCGGTGGATGAGATTTCGACGGACTTCCTGTGGAAGCGAATTCCAGATCTTCAGGGCAATGCCTGAGAAGGCTCTGTGACTCGTTCTATTTTTGTGGAAGATCTGTGGTTTCAGAAGCAATGAACTTTCACTTCGCGCTGATCTGCAACCCCCGATAATTCTAGCTTTTGAGCCAGATAAATGGGGGTCTTGAAATGTAGCGCTTTGTGAGTCAAGCAGGCAATCTTGAGCTGTATTCTTGCTTCGTAAGGTAGCAAGTTTAGGGTTTTCAAAGCTGGGGATATGCGATTGTTTCTTTTTGGACCGGTAATCAATCTAGCTGCAGCATTAATGGAAGCTCTTAGCGGGGCCAGGCTATGTTTGGGAAGACCATAAAGCGTGGCGCTCCCGTAGTCTAGCCTTGGGAGTTCTAGAGATTGCACCGCCTGCTTAAAGTCATCCTGTGGGAGGAATGGTTTGAGATTCCTTAGTAAACTCATCTGGTATTTAGCTCCCTTGGTTGCAATGCGGATATGATTCTTCATGTTCAAGTGCATGTCTATTGTAATTCCGAGGGATTTTGCCGACTCAATAATGTGGGGAGAGCAGTCGAAAGCTGAGAAATGTTTCATCCAGAGGTCGATCTTGGGAGTGTAATTAGGGGGAGCGATGAGGAGTAATTCCGTTTTGGAGGTGTTGAGCAAGAGGTGGTTCTCCGTGAGCCAGTTTTGCGTGTTCAACAGGGTAGAGTTGAGTGTAATAAAGTCTTCTGGGGAGGTGATTTTCAGATATAGTTGAGTGTCATCTGCATACATATGAAAAAGAATGTTCACAGAGTTCAGAGCATTTGCTAGTGACTCCAAGAATAAATTGAAGAGCATGGGTGACAGGGCGGACCCTTGAGGAACCCCCATGGTTACTGTAGAAGGCTGAGAGAGGGAATGATTCACCTGGACTCTTTGGGATCTGGTGTGTAGGAATGAAGTAAACCATTGCAGCACAATCCCTGAAAGGCCCATCCTGTGTTCAAGAATGGATAGAAGTTTGTCGTGATTAACAGTGTCAAATGCAGATGATGGGTCAAGGAGAATCAGGAGGCAAGATTCATTTTGGTCTAGCATTTTTAAAATGTCCCCCATAATGTGAATGAGTGTAGATCCCGTGCTGTGCCCTCATCAAAAGCCAGATTGGTGGTGATCCAAGAGTTGGAATTTCTCAATGTGTATGCAGAGTTGCAATTGCACAAATTTTTTTGAAGTTTTGCCAGAGTGGGGATGTTGGCGTTAGGTGTTTTTAGAATGGGGGTTACCTGTGCTGCTTTTAGGCAGTCGGGGATAGTGCCTTGCAATAGTGAAGCGTTAACAATCTTTGACCATATGAGGAGGATGGTAGCTATTAATTCTTTGAAAATGGGAGGTGGGAGTGGGTCGCTGAAGTGGTTAGACGGTTTGATGGCTAGAAGAGTGTTGTAGATGTCACCTTCGTTGAGTGGAGTGAACATGTGCCAAGAGGCATTGTTGCACAAGTTACTAACTTGTGTAACGATATATCTGTAAGAGACAGTAGTTAGTGACAGATTCCTTACCTTAGAATATCCCCAGGCGTCAGGCTGGATCCGGAAAGTTTTTTGCGTAGCAGTACCCTTGCGCGTCGGTAGGCGGCGTCGTGCGGCTCCGCGTCCGTCGTCGGCGTCGTGGTCGCCGGGATGACGTCGCGGGCAGTACTTAGACGCCGCCCCTGCGCGCTGACGTCAGTTCTGTACACGACTTTCCGCGCCAGGAACGCAGAGCCATGCAAGAAGCTGACATAGGTGTCTGAAAAATACTAGGGCCCTGAAAGGGATGTCCTTAACTCCTAGAAATCAGTTCGCAGAACGGGGAGGATGGGTGGGCGGTAAGGAATCTGTCACTAACTACTGTCTCTTACAGATATATCGTTACACAAGTTAGTTACTTGTGCATCTGAAAGAGACACGTTAGTGACAGATTCCTTACCTTAGAATAGATACCCCAGCAATACCAACCCCGGTGGTGGGTCTGCGAACAAAGATCAGACAAGGAAGTCCTGGAGGACAGAACGGCCAAAGAAGCCGTCCCTCCGGACCTGACTGTCAAGGAAGTAATACTTTGTAAACGTGTGCAGCGAGGCCCACGTAGCTGCCTGACAGATATCCTGCAGCGGAACACCGCGGCCCAAAGCCGTGGTAGCAGCCGTTGCCCTGGTGGAATGGGCACGCAGCCCAGCAGGAGGCTCCTTCTTAGCCAAAGAATAGCAGGCTTTGATACACAAGGTTACCCAGCGGGAGATGGTTCTCTTGTGCACCGCCCGACCTTTTTGGCGCCCACGTAGCCAACAAAGAGCTGGTCATCCACCCGGAAATGGCGTGTGCGGTCGATGTAAAAGGAAAGCGCACGTTTTGGGTCCAGACGGTGGAGCCTCTCTTCCTCTCTGGAAGGATGCGGAGGCGGAAAGAAGGGGGGCAAAGTGATGGTCTGCCCAATGTGGAAGGCAGTAACCACCTTTGGCAAGAAGGACGGACGCGTCCTAAGAACAACCTTGTCTGGATGGACAGACAGAAAGGGAGGTTTACATGATAGAGCCTGGAGCTCACTCACCCGCCGAGCGGAGGTGACGGCCACCAGAAAGGCAGTCTTCAGAGTCAGAAGACGAAGACGACAGTTATGTAGAGGCTCAAAGGGAGCGCACATAAGAAAGGTAAGAACCAAGTTCAAGTCCCACTGAGGCATCACAAACGGAACAGGAGGGAAGAGGTGTGTAATGCCTTTTAGAAACCTGTTAACAACAGGGGACTTGAAAAGGGAGGGCTGATCAGGAAGCCTGAGGAAGGCCGAGATGGCACAAAGATAGCCCTTGATGATACCCAGGGCAGAACCCTGTTGGGCCAGGGAAAGAAGGAACAGGAGAACCTCAGAGAGAGGGGCAGAAAGGGGATTCCTAGCCTTTGCTGTGCACCATGCCACACACTTGTTCCACCTGCAGGCGTATACCACCTTAGTGGAGGGACGCCTGGCTGCCAGAATCACATCACAAACTTCGGGAGGCAAGTCGAAAGGAATTAACTGCCGCCGCTCAATCTCCATGCAAGCAGGTGGAGGCTGGACAGGTTCGGGTGGAGGACCGTCCCCTGCTGCTGCGACAGATGATCCTCCCGAAGAGGCAGACGGATCGGGGGATCTACGCTCATACTGAGTAGCTCGGGATACCAAACTCTTCGAGCCCAGTCCGGAGCCACAAGAATGACTTGGGCCCGGTCGTGCCGAATCTTCTTCAACACTCTGGGTAGAAGTGGTATAGGCGGAAAGGCGTACAATAGACCGCAACTCCACTCGTGACGAAAAGCGTCGCCGAGCGAGTGCCGCGTGGAAATTCCAACGCGCAGAACTGATGACATTGCGCGTTCTCTTTGGTGGCGAATAGATCTAACCAAGGCTCTCCCCACTGTAGAAAGAGTCCTTGCGCCACTTCCGAGTGAAGACGCCATTCGTGATCCATCATGCACCTGCGGCTGAGGTTCGTCCGCCCTGGCGTTCAGGGAACCTGCCAGGTGTTGAACCATCAGGAACATGCCCTGATGTTCCAGCCATGTCCAGAGGCGCAGAGCCTCCTGACAAAGGGTCCACGACCCCACCCCGCCTTGTTTGTTGCAGTACCACATGGCGGTGGTGTTGTCTGTGAACACCTGCACTACCTTCCCTTTGACAGAGGGAAGGAATGCCTTGAGTGCAAGTCGGATCGCCCGGAGCTCCAGAAGGTTGATATGGAGCCGGGACTCCGCCGGAGACCAGAGGCCTCTGATCTCCGCCTCTCCCATGTGACCGCCCCATCCCAGAAGGGACGCGCCCGTCACAATTGTGTGCTCTGGCTGGGGAAGGGAGAGGGATCTGCCCATGACCCATTGCCGGTTCGAGAGCCACCACTGCAACTGTTTTGCAGTCCCCTCCGAGATCTGGACGTGATCGGACAGGTTGCCCTGGTGCTGCGCCCACTGGAACTTCAGGTCCCACTGCAGAGCCCGCATATGCCATCTGGCATGATTGACCAGCAGGATGCAGGAGGCCATGAGGCCCAGCAGCCTCAGGGTCATCCGTACCGAAACCCAGGTTAAAGGCTGAAAGATCGGAATCATAGCCCGAATATCCCGGACTCGCCGTTCGGGAGGATAGGCCCGAAACTGCGTCGTGTCCAGAACTGCTCCGATGAAAAGGAGCTGTGGAGAAGGAATCAGATGCGACTTCGGCACATTGATGGAGAACCCCAGCGAGTGCAGGAGTTCGGCCGTAGTCTGGAGGTGGGAGACGACTGCCTGGGACGAGCCCGCCTTCAGCAACCAGTCGTCGAGGTAGGGGAAGACTGGAACCCCTGCCCGGCGCAGATGAGCTGCGACCACCGCCATCACTTTCGTGAACACCCGAGGGGCGCTGGTAAGGCCGAAAGGGAGCACGGTGAACTGAAAATGCTCGAGGCCTACCGTGAACCGCAGGTAACGCCGGTGGGCCGGCAGGACGGGGATGTGAAAATAAGCATCCTGCAAGTCCAACGCTACCAACCAGTCTCCAGGGTCGAGGGCAGTCAAGACCTGAGCTAGGGTGAGCATCTTGAACTTCTCCTTCCGGAGGAAGCGATTGACGTTCCGGAGGTCCAAGATAGGACGCATGTCCTCCTTGTCCTTTTTGGGCACCAGGAAGTAGTGGGAGTAGCAACCACGCCCTACTTCTGGGGTCGGAACATGCTCGATGGCCCTCTTGGCCAAGAGGGCCGCGACTTCCTTCTGCAGAAGTACCAAGTGATCCCCTGACATGCGGTGGAATTGAGGTGGCATGGCTGGGGGGGTGGTCTCGAAGGGGAGGGAGTAGCCCCTTCGGACAATGTCCAAGACCCACCTGTCCGAGGTGATGGGACGCCAGTGGTGAAGGTGATGGCGGACCCTGCCCCCTACTGGCGTGCAGTGCACCGGAAAGGAGGGACTAGGAGGGCTTGGAGGCCGCGGACGGGTTGGAGGTGGTGGCCTGACCCGCACGCTGGTTGCCCGAACCGCCACGGCGGTATCCACGTCCTCGGCCACGCGTAGACGCTTGCTGTGGGGGCCGGTGGCTGGGCAGCTGACGTGACTGGGCGTCCCTTCCGTGGCCACGAAAGGGGCGAAAAGCAGAGCTGAGCGGAGGGCGTACAACAGAAAGGCCCAGGGACTTGGCCGTAGCCCGTGAGTCCTTAAACCGCTCCAGCGCATGGTCTGCCTTTGAACCAAAAAGACCGACTCCATCAAAGGGCATGTCCATGAGTGTATTCTGGACATCACCCGAGAAACCAGTTGTCCTCAGCCAGGCGTGGCGACGTAGCGCCACCGTCGTAGCAAGCGATCTGCCCAGCGAGTCGGCGGTATCAAGGCCACAACGGATGGTGTATTTAGCCGCATCTCGCCCTTCCGCAATGGCGCGGGTAAGCAGTGTCTGGACCTCCTCACAACACTGCGGCAAAACAGCCGCCACCGAATCCCACAGGGAGTGGGTATATCGGCCCAAAAGGCAAGCGGTGTTGACGGACCGCAAGCCAGCACTGGAGGAAGAAAAAGCCTTCTTCCCAAATTGGTCCAGGCGTTTGGATTCCCTATCCGGAGGGGCGGTAGGGAAGGCGGTTTGGGAGGCAGAGGCTTGGACAACCAAGCTCTCAGGGGTGGGATGTTGGGAGAGAAACAGGGGTCGCCCGGAGCAGGGCGATGGCGTCGGGCCACGTTCCTATCCACAGGAGCCCCTGTGGTGGGTTTGGACCAGGTACCCAAAAGAACGTCAGTGAGTGCATCATTAAACGGCAGCACAGTCTCCGAAGAGGAAGCCGCCGGCTGAAGCACTTCTGTCAGGAGGTTAGTCCTGACGGCCACAGTAGGCAACTGGAGATGTAAGGCTCCAGCTGCTCTACGCAACACCGTTGCAATATTAGCCCCCTCCTCCGTAGCCACGGGAGGAGACAGCATGCCAGTGTCAGGGGAGGTGTCTAGACCACTGGCATCCCCAAGTTCCTCAACCCAGTCCGGGTCAAACTCACACTGTTGTGTGAGGGTGTCCTCAGACCCCTCCCAGCTCTCCTGGTCCTCCTCTTGTTCAAAATATGGAGGAGGAGGGACATTTGGGACCCAAGGTCTCATCGGCGCCGGAACCGGCGTCGGGCGACGTCGGTCCGGCTCCATGTCCGGAGCCGGAGAGAGCCGGGGAACGACGCCGTCCGGAGCCCCGGACGGCGTCAGGAAGGGCACCGGGGACATCGGCGTCGGCGGAGGCGTGGTTAGGTCAACCGGCGTCGATGGGGGTTGCGGTACCACTGGAGCCGGGATCGAGGCCGGGGCCGGAGCCGAGGCCGGGATGAAGGCTGGTGGGACAGGCGGCGCCGGGACCGGAGTCGACGGCGGCGCCGGGGCAACCCCATCAGGGCCCGCGGGGCCCGAAGGCGCACCGGAGGGACCTGAAGGCCCGAAGAGGCGGGCCATGGCCGACAGGAATTCCTGTATTTCGGCCGGAGTCGCCCCCGACCCCGGAAAGAACGGGTAATTCGGGGGCGGCTCTACAGGCATGTCCGGGGCCGCGGGGACGGTGCCGACTGGGGCCTCAGCCGAGTCGCGAGACCGGCGAGGCGAAGTCTTAGAGCGATGACGCCGCTTAGACTTCTTGGGCTTCGACTTACCGGAGGAGCGCGAAGACTTGGATTCCGACAAACGGCGGGGACTCCGCGACCGGCCCCTCGACCTCTCCCGGGACCGGGGCTTGGTGCGCGCGGAGCTGACTGCCGGACCTCGAGCAGCTTTCGAGACCGCTCTCGCAAAGCCTTCGGATGAAGTTTCCGGCAGTCAGGGCACGACTTTGTGTCGTGGTCTCGGCCGAGACAGAAGAGACACTCGAGATGCGGGTCCGTGATCGACATCATGCGACCACAGGCCTCGCAGGGCTTAAAGCCGGGCATCCCTACGACACCTTAGGAGTCGTGAAGACTCGTTGAAGAAACAGTGAAAAAATTCACAAAAAAGGATAGTCAAAAAGTGATTAGGGCACTGCTCTTCCCGGATCTGCGCTTACTGGCGCGGAAAAAGAAGAACTGACGTCAGCGCGCAGGGGCGGCGTCTAAGTACTGCCCGCGACGTCATCCCGGCGACCACGACGACGGACGCGGAGCCGCACGACGCCGCCTACCGACGCGCAAGGGTACTGCTACGCAAAAAACTTTCCGGATCCAGCCTGACGCCTGGGGATATTCTAAGGTAAGGAATCTGTCACTAACGTGTCTCTTTCAGATTTTGGGGCTAACGTTAGGGGGAACGAACCTCTCCTGGGGGGCAGGAGGAGCAGCAAACCCCGGAAGTGGAAGCAGAGCCCTCTTTGATTCTAGATCTATATCAATACTTTTTGTTTTTTCAAAGAAGAAGGTAGCCAATTCGTCACATGTTGGGTAGCTGTCACCAAGATCAGGGCGGTTAGGTGCGTTGACCGATTATTGTTTAACAATTTCAAAAAGTTTCTTAGGGCAGTTTTTGGCTTGATTAAGTTGGGTTCTGAAGAAATCTGCCTTTGCCCTCTTGATTTTTCTGTTGTAAGAGTTCCTAACAGATCTAAGGTGATTTAGATGTTCGGTGGAGGATATGGATCTCCACGATCTTTCGGCTGCCCTTAGATTGTGACGTTCTGAGTTTAAGTTGACGTTGTACCAAGGTATGGAGATTTTGGAGGAGGCATTTATATGTTGTAAAGGGGCTATAGAGTCTAGGATACCAGAGATAGAGGGATTATAGAAATCTGTGAGGACACGAACATCTTTCATGTCTGCTTGGGAAGATAAGGCATTTTTACATTTTATTGCTAGCTCTTCGGTGTTAATGTTTCTGAAGTTCCTTTTCCATTGCTTTGTTTTCTTGGGTTGGTCCCTCTTCGGTGACACCTCCCTGTTGATAAAGAAAATGATGCTGTAATCGTCAGACCAGTCACAAGGGATAATGGAATCCGGTGTGATGGTGTTTACTTTGAATATGATGAGGTCCAGAGTTTCACCCTTGTTATGAGTTGGGCTGTCGCAGAATTGGGTCAGTTCATGGTCTACTAGGAATGATTTTAGACAGTTCACTGCTTGATCGTTTGGGTTAGACCAGTGGAGGTTGAAATCTCCTACGAAGATTTGGGACACTAACGGGTTGTCGTTGGAAGAGATGATTTCCATTAAATGTTCAATGAAGAAGAGGTTGTCTCCAGGGGGGTGGTAGAATGTGTGTAGTTTGCAGACAGGGAGGTTTTTGCTTGTGATTTTGAGGCATAGATATTCGCTAGAGGTCAGAGTGAAGGTTTCTGAGTTTGAAACCGAGAGTGTATTACGGTGTATGCAAGCTATTCCTCCACCTTGCTTCTTAGTTCTGTCCAGCCGAATTATGTCATGGCTAGGCGGGACTAGAAGGTCAAGGATAGGGGTGGAAGAGCTGTTCAGCCAGGTTTCAATGAGGATAATGATATCAAGCTTGTTAGTAAGGATGAGATCGTAGATATCAGGGGCATGTTTATTAGCTGATCTGCAGTTGAGTAGTACACATTTCAATTGATCAGTAGAATGGGAGGTAGGCGTCTGAAGGATGTTAATGCACTTGAGGTTGTCACTATTTATAACTCTGATGTTGTGGGCGGGTTCTCTGAAAGGCTTGGCTTGAATGGCTTGGATTTGACCTGGTAGGGACTTGTCAGAGTCAAATGGGTGGGAGTAGGAGAGGAGTAGATCACGAATGTCAGAGGCCGATAGCTCAGCCTTCAGTTTTCTGGGTCGGGAGGAGGCATTTGGGAGGGGGAGAGTTTTCAAGGAATGGTGAGAGGTATGCGGGTCAAGGGCAGGAACAGAACCTGTATGGGCGAGGGGTTGGGTCGCTGAGGTAATAAAAGTTCTGAGCAGGGGGAGATATTCGATAGTGATGTCTTTCAATTTCTTGATTTCGTCCGAGAGATGGCACAGGTGAATGGAAATCTCATTAAGGCGAGCGGTCAAATCTGGGTGTAGGTTGTTGGAAGAGGGTTGTGTGTAGAGTTCCGGCAGATGGGAGGTGTCTCGAGGTACAGCAGGCAGGACAGAGGCGGTAATAAATTGGTCCGGGGGAGCGAACGATTCACTGAGGTCTTGTGGAGATCCACTTAGCGAGGAGAGATGAGCCGGGGATGGAGGGATGGGGGGGGGCATAAGTGAGGCGGAAAGGATGTGGGCGAAGAGAGGATATAAGGGTTGGGTGTGATAGGTTCGCAGGGTGGCGGTAATCTGATCTCAGCCTGGTCTGATGGCGTGATAGGGAAGATCAGGCAAGGAAGTTCACCAGAAGAGAGAAAAAGTGGGGGGGGGAGGATGGGGGGTGAAAGAGGATGCCATGACAGGGGCCCTGGAAGGGAGTCCCTATCCCTAGAAGTCAGTTAGCAGAACGGGGAGGATGGGTGGGGCGGTAAGGAATCCATAACTACATAGGTCTCTTACAGATACATCGTTACTGAAGGTAAGTAACTTGTTCATCTGAAAGAGACTGTAGTTATAGATTCCTTACCTTAGAATAGATACCCCAGCAATGCCAACCTCTGCAAACTAAGTTCACACCAGGAAGTCCTGGAGAACAGAACAGCCGAAAAAGTCGTCTCTCTGGACTTGGCTGTCCAGGCAGTAATGCTTGGTAAACGTGTGCAAGGATGCCCACGTGGCTGCCTGACAGATGTCAAGTAAGGGAACTCCACGTCCCAAAGCAGTAGTGGCTGCCGTCGCCCTGGTAGAGTGGGCGCGCAGTCCAAGCCAAAGAATAGCAGATGTTGATGCATAGAACAACCCATTGAGAGATGGTACGTTTGTGCACTGCCCGACCTTTCTTAGCACCCACATAACCTACGAAGAGTTGATCGTCCACCCGGAAGTCTTTTGTGCGGTCAAGGTAGAAACACAGCGCACGTTTTGGGTCCAGACGGTGGAGTCTCTCCTCCTCTTTGGAAGCGTGCGGAGGCGGGAAGAAGGTGGGCAATGTGACCTATGTGGAAAGAGGTAACCACTTTGGGCAGAAAAGAGGGCCTAGTACGGAGGACTACTTTGTCCGGATGGACAGCAAGAAAGGGAGGTTTGGAAGATAAGGCCTGAAGCTCACTCACCCTGCGAGCAGAGGTGATGGCAAGCAAGAAAGCAGTCTTCAAAGTAAGGAGACAAAGAGGACAATTATGCAGTGGCTCAATGGGAGCACACATAAGATAAGTGAGGACAAGGTTCAAGTTCCACTGGGGCATTACGAAAGGAGAAGGAGGAAAGAGATGAGTAATGCACTTCAGAAATCTGTTAACGATTGGGGACTTGAAAAGAGAAGGCTGATCAGGAAGGCGAAGAAAGGCCGAAATGGCCGAAAGATAGCCTTTAAAAGTGCCCAGAACAGAGCCCTGCTGGGCCAAAAAAAGAATGAAGAGAAGAACTTCTGAAAGAGGGGCAGAAAGGGGATCCACAACCTTTGCTGTGCACCATGCCACTAATTTGTTCCATCTACAGGTGTGTACCATTTTAGTGGAGGGACGCCTGGCTGCCAAGATGACATTACAGACTTCGGGAGGAAGGTCGATAGCTGTCAACTGTCGCCGCTCAGTCTCCATGCAAAGAGGAGGAGGCTGGGCAGGTTCGGGTGGAGGACCGTCCCCTGATGCTGCGACAGAAGATCCTCCCGAAGAGGCAGTCTGATCTGAGGATCGATGGCCATGTTCAAGAGCTCGGGATACCAGATTCTTCGTGCCCAGTCCAGAGCCACAAGAATAACTTGGGCCCGGTCGCGCTTGATCTTCTTCAGCACTCTGGGCAGAAGTGGTACAGGTGGAAAGGTGTACAGGAGGCTGCAATTCCACTCGCGACGAAAGGCGTCGCCGAGCGAGTGCCGCCTAGGAAACTCCTGCATGCAGAACTGCTGACATTGCGCGTTCTCTTCGGTGGCGAATAGATCTAACCAAGGCTCTCCCCAATGCTGAAAGATACCTTGCACCACCTCCGAGTGAAGACGCCATTCATGATCCATCATGCACCGGCGGCTGAGTTAGTCCGCCCTGGCGTTCAGGGAACCTGCCAGGTATTGAACCACCAGAGATATGCCCTGATGTTCCAGCCATGTCCAAAGGCGAAGGGCCTCTTGACACAGGGTCCACGACCCCACCCCGCCCTGTTTGTTGCAGTACCACATGGCGGTGGTGTTGTCCGTGAACACATGCACTACTCTTCCTTTGACAGAAGGAAGGAATGCCTTCAGTGCAAGACGAATCGCCCGAAGCTCCAGAAGGTTGATGTGGAGCCCGGACTCAGCCGGAGACCAGAGGCCTCTGATCTCCGCCTTTCCCATGTGGCCGCCCCATCCCAGGAGTGACGCATATGTCACCACTGTGAACTCTGGTTGGGGAAGGGAGAGGGGTCTGCCGTTGAGCCAATCCTGGTTCTGGAGCCACCACTGCAGCTGACGTGCAGTCCCCTCCGAGTTCTGGACGACATCGGAAAGATTCCCCTGATGCTGCACCCACTGGAACTTCAGGTCCCACTGCAGAGCCCGCATACGCCACCTGGCATGATCCACCAGCAGGATGCAGGAGGCCATGAGGCCCAGCAGCCTCAGAGTCAATCTCACCGAAATCCGGGATAGAGGCTGAAGAACAAGTTACTTACCTTCGCCTACGCTTTTTCTGGTGGATACAGTATCTGCCTGTGGATTCCTCACCTTTTGAATAGCCCCCCTGCGCCAGCATTCCGCGGAAATTTTTCCTAGCTCTCCACGCCGACGAGGTCGTCACAAAGCCATGGCTCCGCACGCGGCCCCGCATGACGTCACCGGAACCATAAGAGGACCACGTCGGCGTGATGACGTCAGTTCCACCCAATTTTTCCGTGCCACCGAGGCAAACGGGCGGACCGACCACAAGACAATGCATACATAGTACACAGTATTCACACAAATCACACAGTTCAAAGTGAACAAAGGAAAGCAAAAGAAAATAAGCATTTCCTACAAGCCTACACAAAGGCAAATAGAGGCAATACCCAAAGACAATATGAGATAACATATTAACGAAAACCTCTTTTAAAAGTATAAAAGGATGGACAACGGGGAGGCGGGTGGGTCAGTGAGGAATCCACAGGCAGATACTGTATCCACCAGAAAAAGCGTTACCGAAGGTAAGTAACTTGTTCTTCTGATGGATACATCTGCCTGTGGATTCCTCACCTTTGAATAGAATCCCACAGCAGTCCCGCTCCCGGAGGAGGGTGTCCATCCCTTTATACCAAAAAGTCCTGCAAAACAGAGCGCGCAAAATGGCCATCCCTCCTCACTTCAGAGTCCAAGCAGTAATGCTTCGCGAAAGTGTGGAGGGAGGCCCAAGTTGCCGCCTTACAGATGTCCAACACAGGAACACCCCTGGACAAAGCAGACGTAGACGATTTAGCCCTGGTAGAATGAGCTCTAATGCCTACAGGAGGCTCCTTACCAGCCAGAGCGTAGCAGATCTTGATGCACAAGATGATCCACCTGGATAAAGTGCGCTTGTGCACCGCCTTGCCCTTCATACGTCCAACATAGCCCACAAAGAGCTGATCATCCTGACGGAAGTCCTTTGTTCTATCAAGATAGAAACTAATCGCCCTCTTAGGGTCCAAACGGTGCAGCCTTTCCTCCTCCTTGGAAGGGTGAGGGGAGGATAGAAAGTAGGAAGGGTAATGGACTGCCCTAGATGGAAGGGAGTTACAACCTTAGGCAGAAAAGCAGCCCTGGTCCTGAGTACCATCCGTTCAGCATGTATGGTCAAAAACGGGGGCTTTGAACTCAAAGCTTGAAGCTCACTCACCCTCCTAGCCGAAGTGATAGCCACAAGAAAGACCGTTTTGAAAGTCAGCAGTCTTAAAGGACAGCTATGCAGAGGTTCAAACGTGGAACCCATTAAAAAAGTTAACACTAAATTCAAATCCCACTGGGGCATAATAAAAGGAGTGGGCGGGAACATGTTAGTAAGCCCCTTAATGAACCTTAAAACTATTGGAGACTTAAAAAGAGACGGCTGATCAGGCAGACAGAGAAATGCCGATAAAGCCGACAAGTATCCTTTAACAGTGGCCACAGCAGAACCCTGCTGGGCCAAATGAAGTGAAAAACAAAGAACATCAGAAAGATGAGCTTTCAAGGGATCAATAGACTTCTCTCCGCACCACTTAGCAAATTTTGACCACCTGTAGGAGTAGATGGACTTGGTGGAGTGTCGCCTGGCCGATAATATAACATCCACCACATCAGGAGGGAGAGAAAATGAATTCAGGTTGCCCTGTTCAATCTCCAGGCATGAAGGTGCAGGCTCTGGAGGTGGGGGTGAAGAACCTGCCCCTCCGACTGCGAGAGGAGGTCTACCCTGAGAGGGAGACGGAGCGGAGGGTGCGACGAGAGGTGAAGAAGATCTGTGTACCACACCCTTCTTGGCCAATCCGGGGCGATCAATATGACTTGGGCCCGGTCTTGGCGAATCTTCCTCAGAACCCGAGGAATCAAGGGTATGGGAGGAAACGCATAAAGGAGTTGCGAGCTCCAACTCAACTGAAACGCGTCCCCCAACGCCCCTGCAACGGAAACTGGAGACTGCAGAATAACGGGCAGTGCGCGTTCTCGAGAGTAGCAAAGAGGTCCACCCGAGGAGTCCCCCACGTCTGAAAGATGTGCTGAACTACCTCCGGATGAAGCCTCCACTCGTGGTCGGCGGAGAACTGCCGACTGAGACTGTCCGCACGCACGTTCAGTACCCCGGCCAGATGATTTGCCACCACGCAAATCCGATGGTCCTGAGCCCAGGACCAAAGTCGCAAAGCCTCTCTGCAGAGACGGTACGACCCCACTCCTCCCTGCTTGTTGACATACCACATCGCGGCAGTGTTGTCCGTCAGGACTTGAACTGACTGACCGCGAAGGGAAGGGAGAAAGGCCTTGAGCGCCAAACGTATTGCCCGCAATTCCAGAAGATTGATATGAGACAACCTTTCCTCTGGAGACCAAAGACCCTTGATCTCCAGATCCCCCAGATGTGCACCCCACCCTAGGGTAGAGGCATCCGTTATCACTGTGGCCACCGATGGAGGAAGATGAAAGGGCTTTCCCTGAGACAGATTGCCCTCCACGCTCCACCAAGACAGATCCGCCGCAGTTTCTCTGGAGATCCTGACAGACTCCCTGAGATCTCCGTTGTGCTGATACCACTGCCTGCGGAGACACCACTGGAGCGCCCTCATGTGCCAGCGTGCATGGTTGACCAACAGAATGCAGGAGGCGAACAGACCGAGCAGGCGTAGGACCTTCAGAACTGGAACAACCGCTCCATTGTGGAATAGAGGGATCATCTCCTGAATGTCGAGAATTCTTTGTGGAGGAGGAAATGCTCGACACACAGTAGTGTCCAGTACCGCTCCTATGAACAGGTTGCGCTGAGAGGGCACCAGGTGAGATTTGGGCACATTGATTGAAAAACCCAAGTCGAACAAAAGTTGAGATGTTACCCGCAGATGATGAAGCACCATCCCCGGCGACTCTGCTTTGAGCAGCCAGTCGTCCAGGTAGGGGAAAACAGGAATCCCCGACCTCCTGAGATGAGCTGCCACCACCGCCATCACCTTTGTGAAGACTCGAGGTGCAGTAGTAAGACCAAACGGGAGGACCGCAAACTGGTAGTGCTGCGACCCAACCGTGAAACGGAGATACTTCCTGTGCGACTTCAGGATGGGAATGTGAAAATACGCATCCTGCAAGTCGATCGACACCATCCAGTCCTCTTGCTGCAGCGCCAGAAGAACCTGAGCAAGGGTTAGCATCTTGAATTTCTCCTGCCTCAGGTAAAAATTCAAGATTCTGAGGTCCAGGATCGGACGTAACCTGCCGTCCTTTTGGGGATCAAGAAATACCGGGAGTAGCATCCCTGACCCCTTTCCTGCTCTGGAACCACCTCTATCGCACCTTTCTGCAACAGGGCAATAACTTCCTTTTGAAGGAGAAGAAAATGATCCTCCGTGCAAAACCCCTGGCGAGGAGGGTAAGGAGGAGGGAATTCCCTGAAGGGAAGGGCGTACCCATTCTCTACGAGATCTAGAACCCAAAGGTCCGAAGTGATCAATTTCCAATCTCGTAGAAAATGAGTAAGCCGGCCTCCCACAGGACCTACATGATCCGGGATGGCGGATCTAGGGCTGCTTCCCCGCATTCCCAGAGGGGGCTGGGGAGGTAGAGGAGGAGGAGGAGGAGGAGAAATGGCGACCGGCTCCACGTTGGCGACTTCTGCCCTTACCCCTATAGGACCTATACAAAGGGTTTTGTTGTAGCTGCTCCTGCTGCGGCTGTCTGTAGTTCCGAAAGGAAGACCTCCCGAAGCCTCTGTATCTCTTAAAACCATAACCTCTCGATTGCGCTTGCAGACCCAAAGATTTAGCCGTGGCCTTACTGTCCTTAAATTTTTGCAGGCGGAATCAGCCTTTTCTCCGAAAAGCCTAGACCCATCAAAAGGCAAATCGAGAAGGGCAGCCTGCACATCGGGAGAGAACCCAGAAGACCTCAACCAAGCATGTCTCCTTGTTGCAATGGACGACCCCATCACTCTGGCCACAGAGTCCGCCGTGTCCAAGCCAGACTGGATGACCTGGCGAGCTGCAGCTTGAGAGTCCGCTAACACCTCACTCAGATTTCCCTATCTTCCTCCGACAACTTTGGAAGAAGCTGTTTAGCAGAGTCCATTAAGGCATGAACATATCTACCCAAGAGACAAGTTGCATTGGTAGATTTCAGTGCCATGCTAGCTGAAGAACAAATCTTCTTCGCAGACTGTTCCATTTTCTTGGAATCCCTGTCGGCGGGAGCTTACGGAAAAGCCCCTGTAGACTGCTTCGAGCACGAAGCCTGTACCACCAAGCTCTCAGGAGAGGGGTGAGAGGAAAGAAAAACTGGATCTCCAGGAGCAGGCCTGTACCTTCTGGACACTGGCCTAGAAACCGCAGGTGCAGAAAGAGGGTTGCGCCAAACCTCAAGTATCGGCTCAGTTAGAGCATCATTAAAGGGTAAGAGTGGTTCAACCACCGAGGATGGAGAGTGGAGTACCTCTGTTAGAAGATTAGGCTTATACTCCGCCGTAGGAAGTTGCAAATCTAAAAGTTCCGCAGCCTTCCTGATCACAGAATGGTACGGAACAACCTCTTTCGAGGGGGAAGCCTTCTGAGAAACAAAGTCCCACTCAGGAGAAACATCAAGTCCACTTGCCTCACACAAGTCCTCAAACACATCCTCTGTATCATACAGTTCTCCTTCCTCCCTCTCTTCCAACTGGTACTGCTCCTCTTCCAACAACCTCTGCGCCTCTCTCCTCGAGCGCATCTTCGGCTGCGGCGTCGATGACTCCGGGAGCAGCGTCGAAGGAGGATCTATGGCCGTAACCGGCGCCGCTCGAATCCGTGAATCTACCCGAGATGGAGCCGGGATTCCCCCATCGGCGTCGACATCCTCGGAGCCGGAAAATGCCAGGACGGCGTCACAGGCATGAAGGGCACAAAGGGGGCCTGTGGGTACTGTTGAGGCACACCCAAATTAAATGCCATAGGACCCATGGGACCCGAAGGTGCACCAGAGGGGTATGAGGCCCTGGCGAAAACGCCATACATAGCGTTCAGAAAGCGTGACGGTCTGAACCCGGGGCCGAGAACTGAGGAAGTTGGCCCGGCTCGAAATCCATACGAGACACCTCTGAAAACGGAGCCGCTGGAGCCACAGGCGGAGCCGCAGGAGCCGAAGGCATCTCTGTATCAGCCGGATTCGACACCTCTGAAGCCGGAGAGATTCTCGGCGCCGGAGAACGCTCTGGAGTCCCTTGGTATGACGGGGAATGAACCGGAGTCGCCTGAGGAGACGCCGATGGAGAAGGAGAGATAAAGTCCTTAACTCGACGTCGAGGCGCCGGAGAAGGCGATCTCGAAACCACAGCCTTTGTTGAACGGCGTCGAGAAGTATGTCTCTTCTTCTTCTTATGCCTTCTCTTGGAGTCATGCGAAGTCGAAGACTTGGACTTTGACCTTTTCCGACCCCTTTTTTCTTCTCTTGCCTTGGCCATATACAGCTTGGCCTCCCGCTCCTTCAGAGCCTTCGGGTTCATCTTCCTGCAGGAAGAACAGCCCTCGACGTCGTGGTCAGACGACAAACACCACAGACAGTCTTCATGCGGGTCCGTAATAGACATATGTCCCCCGCATTCCTTACAGGGCTTAAAGCCAGACTTCCTCGGGCAGACATGCCAAAAGTAAGAAAGATACAATTAAAAAACAAAGTATCCAGTCGAAAGTATGGAGAGTCCCAGAAAAACCGTTTGCGTCGACAGCGCGGAAAAAGGGAACTGACGTCATCACGCCGACGTGGTCCTCTTATGGTTCCGGTGACGTCATGCGGGGCCGCGTGCGGAGCCATGGCTTCGTGACGACCTCGTCGGCGTGGAGAGCTAGGAAAAATTTCCGCGGAATGCTGGCGCAGGGGGGATATTCAAAAGGTGAGGAATCCACAGGCAGATGTATCCATCAGAAACATCGGTACCATAGCCCGAATATCCCGGACTCGCTGCTCAGGACGATAGGCCAGAAACTGCGCTGTATCCAGAACTGCTCCGATGAAAAGGAGCTTCTGAGAGGGAGTCAGGTGTGACTTCGGCACGTTGATAGTGAACCCCAGCGAATGCAGGAGGTCCGCAGTAGTCTGGAGGTGGGAGACGACAGCCTGGGGCAAGCCCGCCTTCAACAGCCAGTAGTCGCATGCATTTTCCGAAGCCCTCCACTCCATCTTTGGGCAGCCCGACTCTGCCGGCGCACCTTCGGGCCCCGCGGACTCGGCTGGGGGCTCTAGGCCTTCGATGCCGGCAACTCCGGCCTCGGCGCCGCAGGGCCCCCATGGATCCAGGCCTGGATCTAGATCGGCACCAGTCGACCTTATGGTACCTACCCCGGCGCTGATTCCAGTGGCGACGCCCCGGTGCCGGCTGCGCCATCAGCCGGCGTCGACCCCAGCCTCACCCCCGACTTGGACACGGCGCCGGACCGGCGCCGGAGGGTACTTTTGTATCGCTGTTCTTCCCTGGCGTTCACTACCACCCTGACTGCCAGCCAGAGGAGGGTGAGGAGGACTGGGAGGGGTCTGTTGACCCTCTAGCAGACCAACTTGAAGAGCTGGACTGGAGAGAGGAGTTGGGTGATGCCTGTGGTCTGGATACCTCCCCAGACCTTGGTATGCTTCCCCAGCCCCTACCGTGGCTACGTAGGGTGGCTGAGGCCTTGCGCCCTGAGCTTCCTACGGTGGCAGTCAGGACTAACCTCCTGACTGAGGTGCTTCAGCTGGCAGCAGCCTCTTTGGAGCCCCTGCTGCCTTTCAATGAGGCCCGCACTGACATCCTTCTGGGCACTTGGTACAAGCCCAGCACAGGGGCTCCTGTGGACAGGATGATTGCCCGACGCTACCGCCCGACCCCGGGCGACCCACTTTTCCTCTCCCAACACCCTATCCCCGAGAGCTTGGTGGTCCAAGCCTCAACCTCAAAAGGCGCATTCCTACAGCTCCCCCAGACAGGGAATCAAAGAAGCGGGACCATCTTGGGAAGAAGATGTTTTCTTCCGCCAGCTTAGGACTGTGGTAGGTGAACACCGCATGTCTTTTGGACCGTTACACACACACTGTGTGGGACACGGTTGCGCAAGTGCGCCACAGTGCCCGGAGAAGGCCCGGGCTGTGCTCACCTGCGCTGTCGCAGATGGTAGAGACGCAGCAAAGTTTACCATCCGGTGTGGGCTGGATACCGCTGACTCGCTGGGTAGAAAAATTTCAATGTCAGTAGCCCTGAGGCGCTACGCCTGGTTGAGGTCCACTGGCTTCTATGGGGATGTCCAATCGACCCTTTTGGACATGCCTTTTGATGGCCGTCGCCTGTTTGGTGACAAGACGGACAACGCGCTTGAGGGTTTCAAGGACTCTAGGGCTAAGGCCAGATCCTTGGGCCTCTCTGCCACCTCTCGCCCCATGCAGTCTGCCTTTCGCCCCTTTCGTGGCTACGGAAGGGGTGCCCCACCACGTTCCACCCAGAGCCAGAGGCCTACGCAAGCTACCCAGCCTATATGCGCGGCTGGGGACGTGGGACCCAGCGTCGTGGGTCTGGGGCCAGCGGGTGGGCCAGTCCAATGCCCCCCCTGCAGCAGCCTCCAAACCTTCCTAGACCGACCTTTCAGGGCCACCAGTTGCCAGTAGGCGGCAGGATCCGCCATCACCTCCTCCACTGGTGCAACATCACGTCGGACAGGTGGGTTCTGCAAATAGTCCGAAGGGGCTACCCCCTCCCCTTCGAGACTACCCCTCTCTCCATGCCACCAACACTCCATCGCATGTCGGAGGATCATCTGGCCCTTCTCCGCCAGGAAGTTACGGCTCTCTTGGCCAAGGAAGCCATCGAACACGTCCCTGTGCCAGAACTAGGTCGTGGTTGCTACTCCCACTGCTTCCTGGTACCCAAGAAGGACAAAGGCCTGCGTCCTATCTTAGACCTCAGGGACGTCAACCGCTTCCTCTGGAAGGAGAAGTTCAAAATGCTAACCTTAGCCCAGGTCTTGTCCGCCCTCGACCCTGGAGACTGGATGGTAGCGTTGGACTTGCAGGACTCTTACTTTTACATCCCCGTCCTGCCTGCCCACTGGCGTTACCTACGTTTCACGGTAGGCCACGAGCATTTTCAGTTTACCATGCTCCCCCTTTGGCCTTACCAGCGCCCCTCGGGTGTTTACGAAAGTGATGGCGGTGGTCGCAGCTCATCTGCGCAGATCAGGGGCTAGGCAGGGGACGCTCCGGCTCCCGGAAAGGGAGGAATGTGCGGAGCCGTCCCAGTGGGCTCCGAGGACGGAGCCAGAGAGCGGCGACGCTCCGGGTCCCGCGTCGCATCGGCCGACGGACGGGGAGAAGGCGAAGAGCGACAATGCTTCTTCACCTTCTTCTTGTGCTTCGACTTACCCGATGAGTGCGAAGACTTCGATGACGTATGGTGATGGCTCCGTGACCGGTCCCGCGACCTTCCCCTCGACCGGGACCTCGAACGGTGTGGAGCGGACTGCCGGGCCTCTAAAAGCTATCGGAACCGCTCCCGCAAAGATTTCGGGTTCAGGGCCTGGCAGTCGGAGCACGACTTCGGGTCATGGTCGCGCTCCAGGCACCAAAGGCACACGAGGTGCGGATCGGTGACCGACATCAACTTGTGACAGTCACAGGGCTTGAATCCGGGCCGACGACTGGACATCCCTCGTGCACCAGGAGTCGTAAGACTCAAAAAAGATGACGATAAAAGTCAAAAAAGAGTTAGTCAAAAAGTGAATAAGGGGCACGCTCTCTCCGGATCTGCGCTGGCTGGCGCGCAAAAGGAATAACTCACGTCAGCGTGCAGGGGCGGCGTCTAAGTAGACACCGTGACGTCATCCTGGCGACCACGACGACGGACGCGGAGTCGAGCGACGCCACCTACCGACGCGCAGGGGTACTGCTAAGAAAAAAATTCTCCGGATCCAGTCTGACACCTGGGGGTAATTCTAAGGTAAGGAATCTATAACTACAGTCTCTTTCAGATAAGGCATGTAGGGCCCTATGCATCAAACTAAAAACCGGTCGCAAACGGGCAAATTCTCAGAATCTGCCCCTTTGCGACCGGTATTTTTGCATTTGGGATGCATCATTCGCAAATTGCGATTGCATTTAAGGAATCGCAAATTGCGATTCCTTAAATGCAATGCTAGAAGCAATTTAAAATAGCGATTTCGCTATTAGGGCTCGCAAATTACCGAAAAATAAAACTGGTCGGTAATTTGCAAAAACTTTGTCAAAGTTACATGTTACACACACACATGCCCTTGGGGCATGTGTGCGCGCAACATGGGTGCACATTACAATTTCAGGGGTGCAACAGGGTGTCCCTTTGGCGCCCTTGCACCCTTGAAATTGCATGCGCAATTTGCGAGTACCTATTCGGTACTCGCAAATTGCGCATGCAATTCCCATTCATTCCTATGGGCCTGTAGGCCCATAGGAATGAATGGAAAGGCATTCCTTATTTGTGAGTCGCAATTTGCGAGTCGCAATTAAGGAATGTTTAGAAATCGCTATTTTTTTAGCGATTCCTACATGCATAGGCTTTTGCGATTCCTTAATTGTGATTCCTTAATAATCGCAATTAAGGAATCGCAAAAGCCTTCCTTGATGCATGTGCCAGATAGCTCAGTGAGGAGTGTGTCACAGTACAACCAATAGCCACAAGATTCAGTAATCGTGTGGACAGTGAGGGTTCTGGCGATACCAAGTCATGGGACTGGATGGGGTAGGGATCACTTATGAAGTGCGGAGGGTTATGTGAAGTTGGAGTAACTCTGGATGTTAGGTGAGGTGAGATAGTGAGATCATGGGGAATAGGGAGGTTTAATAGGGGCTGAGAAGACTTAGAAATTACTGCATTCTTGAGCGAAGGGAAGATATTATCCATCTTAGCTAAATTGTTATTCAAGGCTTGGATTAGGATAATACCGTTGTTGTAAAGGGAGATGGTAGCGTTCGCATTGTAGAAGGGCGAGGGCGAGACTGACAGTTTGAGTCCATAAGGAGTTTTCCTGGTGCCGGTTATATGAAGCATGGATTAGAAGACATTCCTCCATCGTGCCCGTTATCTGGAGTAGAAGATGAGGTCATTTGTTAGTTTACCCTTGTTGGCACAGAAGTAGAAGTCTGAAATAAGTGCTTCGGGTCGTGATTTGAGTAACCGATGTTTGCTTTTTGGCTGCATTTTTAGAAAGATTAGGAGGGTAATTAATCATGAAGGCATTGAGACCAAAGGGATCAAGCTTTCTATTGTAAACACTGTCTCAAACACTATACAACGATTTCAACTCACAGAACAATGGGTGTCCAGGAGGCCTAATGACCTTCTGTCCCATGGATCTACTGCCAACATTTATCAAATTCAAGCTTTAATAATTTAAATTGGTATGGATGGAGACTTTACTGCTGCTTCCTTGTGACCTTAGGCATCCAGATTGCCGTCAGTCCCTTTATTTTGTTCTCTCTTTTCTGGACTTAGGCATTATTCTGGCTGCAGCATAAAGCAGTGTTCAGTGCTCAAATTAAGAAGCACATAATGAATGACACTGAGCACTACTTACACAGAGCCTCAAGCTAAATCTGGAAAATGACCAGGATGTGCCTGGACCATCTGCAGCTAGGCCTACCATGACTGTCAAGCTGATTGTCCACAGCTAATCACTCAGTATCTCAAGACTCCCCCACCCAGTATCAATCAGAACTGCATTGCTAAGCTGTACGTTTAAAATAATATCCATTTGAAAGTACATGAAAAGAGGGATTAAGTGATGGGATTCTACAAGCATACCAGACAGAAATTCACTAGTTTTGTGTTAAAAGCCCACACCACAAGCAACCTTACAGTGTCAAAGTAATTTTTATAATTTGTCAACTAATTTTTTAGATGATGTTCCCGTTGTAAATATGAATCTTGCTGAGATCTGTGCATACATTTATGAACAATGGATTAGACTTCTGTTAGACATTTGCTCACACTGGAAATAATACGAACAAAAAAAACAAGAAAATACCTACTTTATGATTTGAAACACACAGGAACACTCAGACAGATCTATGCTGTATATGTGCTATTTTGTATGAATTAAAAGCCCATATATGGCACAGAGTATAGGGCTTTCACATATAAAAGCATGTACCTAGACCTGCACTGTGTCAGGATTCCCCGGGCTGCGCGCCGACATCTTCCCTCAAGTAGGGTTGGAGTCATCAGGTGGGGAGGCCCTCAGCATATCTCATACCGGTTGCCCAAGAAGACTGCTTGGGCTTCTGATAAGATTTCCCGTCCCCCCATCAGCACACCCTCAGCATGCAGTTTTCCCTCTGTGCATGTCTTTCCTCTGAGGGTATTTTGTCACCTGTAGCATGTGTTACGGCAGTATAGGCTTGGATGTGTAGTCTTGTCTCTGTCCTTATGGTGTTTTTCCTTAGCTGTGTCCCCTTTCAGCCAGCACCAACTCCAGACGAACATTGCCGGCCCTGTGCGGCTGGGGCTGCGCGCTCTCCGGCGAATATGGCAGGCCCTTAGTGGCTGGACCGGCGCGCCTCTGCCACGTCGGATGGACGGCCCGCTGCAGCTGGGGCTCACGCTACGGGTATTTAAACCCCACCCTAGCAACGCCCACTGCTTCTCATCGAACCATTTCCTGGAGCGGTCCCACAGCTCTTCTCTTCGTCCCTGAAGGCTCCGGTTGGTGTTTCCTGGCAGCAGCGAGACCAGCCATCGGAAGTTAAGTCCTCAATCTGCATTCCTCTTATGATCCTTTTGTTTTTGGCAGTTGCTGAGATATTCTTGATCTTGGATTGGGCTTCCTGCATTAAGGGGGTTTCTTATCGCTGGAAGACATTACTGTTATTTGCCCAGTGACGACTTTACCTCTATTTATGCAAATTAATGCTCACTTGACTTTGCCTGTTTGATGTTAATATTCGGGTGCTAGTCAAGGTATTTATGTTATTTAAATCTCCGTGTTATTAGCATTGTACTTTTCTCTTGGTTGTGCCTCAGTTTCCTATTGGCAAAGGATTTGGTAACTATCGCTGTGGTGCTCATGTCAATTAGTCTTGAAGATAATTCATACATATATATATATATATACTTCCAAACAGGGCTCGTTTTTGCTGGTAGTGTGGCGCATACAGTTGTAGAGGGTGCAGTTCTCCTCGGCTGAGCCAAGCCGTGTTAAATCCTTTAGCAATTCTCCCAGCAGTGAGAAAAAATGGAGCGCACTCAATGGAGCATTTTCATAGTTCAAACAACGTGAACAAGAGCTCAGGGGCTCGAAACGCGTTGGTGTTAATGCTGTAATGCTGCCTATTTACCTGTGGATTAAATAAGAACTACTATGAAAATGCTCCATTGAGTGCGCTCCATTTTTAAAGGATATATATATATATATACATATATATATATATATTGAGTACGTATGAGTATTTTGATTATTAGTCTTCAGTGTGTATATTATTCTTGAGACTGTGCCTGCTTCCTAAAAGGTACCTCCAGATGTCAGACAAGAGGGCATGCAAGAATGTCATTTGAGTCTTGTCAAGGGTTCCTGGTGGATTTGTATAAATAGGAGCTGGTCTCCTTTTCCCTTTCAGGGTCTTAGGTCTTCCAAGCGGATTCTGTGACCCAGCATTTGCATTCTCCACCAGCACGAACGTGCACCAGTTGTTACCTTCTTTATTTTGCCTTTTTATTTTAATTTCTTATTTTAGTTTATTGTGTGTTCCCAACCCCCCTTCCCTTGAGGTCATCAAATAAGCACTGGTGTCTCTGGTACAGTGCTCGTTGGATGGTTTCCAGGGATTGTTGGGTTCCAGCTGCCTGTGCGAGTCCTGCAGAGAGACGAACGCGCTCCAACGTTCATCACCCCAGTTTCATTCCTGATACACTGCTGTGTGGAAAGCAGTTAAGTTGCATAATAAATATGAACAATGCTCCATGTCCGCTACATCAACCGCAAATTATTACATTTATTTTTCACCACTAGTTAAGTTGTAAGGGGCGACATCGAGCAAAGAGAGAAAACTGACCTAGATGAGATGTTGCATGGAAGGTCATCTAAGAGGTCTAGGCATGAGCAAGTAAAGACATTATTGGCTTACCTCCAAGTGCAATATTTGTTATACCATAAAACCTCATTCAGCATCAGCGTACGTGAAATGTCATTAGTACTTGTGCAGTTACCTGCTTAGATGCTGTTTCAATGCACTTCTCCCACTGTCCTTGCTCCGCATACATGTCCAGGGCCGCCATTACATCGACTCCCACCAGCTAGCAATTGAAACAAAAACAAGAGTGATGAGTGAGAAACAGACGGCACGTTCTTTGCTACACCTAGCTGTGTCAACCCAAAGCTTCATCACCCTTATCAATAACCACCCAGAACAAAACTTGTTTTATTTTTAGAAAAACAGTGGAATAGATTTATTGCCATTGGAGACATTACAGTCTTCCTCAGATTGCCAATCCTTGATCCCAACTTTAAAGGTGGGTTGGTACTTTCATTATGCCCTTGGGGGTGTGCTTTTGCTTCTGGGGAAGTCTATGCATATGTTCAAGTGACCCTTCACTCCAATGATTTGGTGCCCTCCAGGTTCCTTAATCACGCAGACTGGAACTTGTTTTGCTTTGGGAACAATAGAGGATACAGGTTTATTGCCAATGATCATGTTAAAGTGATCCTTATGTTGTCAGTCCTTTAGCCCAACTTCAAAAGGATCATTAATAATTTCACCATTTCTCTTTGGGTGACCTTTCACATCTGGGGAAATCTATGCCATAAAATCAATTACCTTTCAGTTACAGAAGTTCGCATCTGGCAGGGCAATAGGACAATTATACTGGACCTTTCCCCTACCACTCGGGGCAGTAGAACTTTCTTCTGGCACGGTGAAAGAAAAATACCATGTCTGTGATGCTGTGGCTGGAGGAGAACCTCCTTCAGGATAAGTTATGTCTGTGTCTGCAAGGGAGCCACCACTAAGTCTGTTGGTTCTGTCATGCCCCTCATTCTGTGGCATAGGGACAAATGGCATGCGCCAGCAGGGTGCCCGATCAACAGTGAACCACATTTGGGGCACTCCTGAACTTAGATCCACATCTGCTAATTATTCAGATTTTAAATTCCAAAGAAAGGGCGTCCTGCTGTATAAATAGACTGACATTTTTGTCCGGGTGGTACAAGAGACACCAAGTGTTGCGGAGAAGTCTCACTTCACAACCTATTCTATGTGTAGAGCAAGAGGAGCTAAGAATTCTGCAGCTGTCTGGAAGAAGGTCACATATTTAAGAGTTAGAATGGGAAGAGGGTACCTTAATGCTGTGCAACTGCAGCAGGACAGAGACAATGTACAGTGAAATGGGGCAGAAGGGTAGCCATGAACTCTAAACAGGAGTAGGATGGTGACCAAGTGGTGTGAGTAGGTTTTACGTGCTGTGGAGAAATTAAACAGGGTAAACAATGCTGTAAATTGTATGTCTTTTAGGTGCTTAACATGGCAGAGGAAAAGATGTTCTTACCCTGTCCACTTTGCCTTGATTTTTTAAGTACTGCTTGTAGCGTTGATCTACATAGTCTTCAAACCTAAACAGGAAACACACTTTTAGCATTGATGGCTAAACAACGAGGTCAACAAACAGGACCAATTCCCAAATAGAAAGCACCAGCGAAAGCAACAGTCAGATGAAGCAACAGACTTAGGAGGATACTTACCAATAGCAAGTTTGATTATGTTGATCGACCAACATCAAATCTACCTTCAACCACAGTGTCTTATTGGTACTCCAAAATATGCTAACTTTAAATACAACAAGGACATGTGCACTGACAGCCACTACAGCCTTAGAGCCCTCCGTAGCGGGCTCTACTGGCTATTAAAGGCCAGCTCTCTTGTTAAAGGCCCTCGCCTTCGGCTCGGGCCTTTAACGCTGGAGGAGTGGGCCTTTAATGGCCGGTAGAGCCCGTAACGGAGGCTCTAAGGCTATTAGAACAATCCGCCCCTAGAGTGCAGAATGTTCTAATTTGTAAAACAAAGGCCTCACGGAGCCTGAGGGGGTTGAAATCCCCTTGCGCTCCGTGAGGCTTTGTTCACAGCAACAGTTGTGAACAAACATTGGAATGTTGGAGCTCCAGGCTTCTACTGGCCATTAGAAGCCCAGAGCACTCCATTGTCTTCAATGGAGCGCTCAACATTTCAATTAAGGATATATGTTAATACTGAATGGTTAATCATACGGATGTCTTTAGTTGATATGTCAGCAAGAGGAATAGTGACTGGCAGATATATCAGCTTCACCTTTCAAGACTCTCAAAAAGGACAACTGGAGACACAATGCTTGCAGTGAATACCAACTCTCTGCAGCACTTGAGGCTGAAAGATAGCTATAAAAAGAAAAGCGTTTTCAGCATGAACCCATCTGCAGAACTGAATGTGACTTGAAACTATAACATTTAGAGCTTTATAAAAAGTTAGAACAATCTGTAATGCAATATGTGCTCCTAGGGATTATGCTGCCTGGTGAAGTGATATAGTACTAGAGTCTGAGATCTGACAACATAGATTCCGAATCACAGGGAGACCTGCACTAAAAAAAGGATAGCCTCAGCAAATGATATGTCTTAAAGTAGCAGAGAAGAGAACAAAGACAAATGGTTCAAAAAGAACAGTGGTGTAGTGCTGAACAGTTTTACTGCTAGGTTGGTTGACCTAGACCCTCTTTAGAGCAATACATTAACCTAATGACTACATATAAATACGATGTAGGAAATATATAGTCCATCTCTGCTAATGTTTTCTAAGGTGAGGTCTAAGTTAAAGTTGTTGACTAAGGAAGTAGTTAATATAAAAAGTGGGCAGAGGACAACTTTGTAAATGTCAGCAGTTAAGAGTACAGTCAATTCCAGATTGCGTCTGCCATATGCACTTCTCCAATCGCTTCTGTTGAGCAATTGGTACAAGCAACCTCTTTGCTGTATCCATGTTCCAGTTTAGATGTGGGATTAGCATCATCACCCCAACTTTTGATCTTCCTAGGGCTGGTGTCCTAGCCAGAGTTGAGAAGCAGGTTGGTATTTGTCTGGGATAGGATGGAGATTGCTGTAATTCATTCATCAGGTGATGAGGTCAAAGGAGTCGTTTTTTCAGAAAAGGCTGAGGATGGCTTCTGACCTAGCTCCTTTTTGTCAAAGGATGTACCCAAATGAAAAAGTTACTTACTTGCGGTACCGATCTTTCTAGTAGATACTCTATCTAGCAGCAGATTCCTCATCTGCAGAACAATCCCAGGAGTCAGACTAGATCCGGAAACTTTGAAGTTCTTACGTAGCCGGTAGGGAAGCACTGGCTTCGCAACGACGATGAAGTGGCATCTGGTGATGTCATGGAAGCCATATAGCACCCGCCCTGGCGTAACAACGTCTATTTCCATCCACTATTTTACAGCCTTCGAGGTAAGTGATGGTCTAACATTGATGCAGTAGTGCAGTATCAAAAACTTAAAGTGGAATCTTATTAACTTTCCCAATAACACATCCATCAAACATGGAGGGTCGGTGAGAATTCTGCAGGTAGATACACAAGTATCCACCAGAAAGATCCTTACTGCAGGTAATTAACTTTTTCTTTTGATGGATACTTGTACCTGCAGTTTCCCACATATAGAACAGATTACAGAGCAATACGCTGCCCTCGGAGGAGGGTTGATGGATGGTTAGAGAAGGTAGTCTTGAAGAACTACTCTGGCAAAGGGCCTGTCCCTAAGCACTTTAGAACCCAGGCAAGTAGTGCTTGGCAGAAGCATACAGGGATTTCCACATTGCCACCTTGCAGAGCTCTGTGATGGGAAAACCACTGGGAAGGGCAGAAGTCTTGGATTTAGCCCTGGTGGAATAAGCCCCAAGTCATTCTGGAGGGTCTTTCTTGTCAAAGCGTACCAGGTTTTGATAAATATGATGATTCATCTCGAGAGGGTCTTAGCATCACAGTAAAAGCCAAAAAGCGTGTCATCCAGTTGTATGTCCTTGGTGCAGTTGAGATAGTAGTTGTCCACCTGCTTAGGATCCAACCAATGCAACCACTCCTCCTCTGTGGTGAGATGGAGCGAGGGATAGAAGGTTGGGAAGGTGATGGGCTGACCCAAGTAGAAGGGTGTCACCACTTTTAACAGGTTGGATAAAAAGAGGTAAAAGGGGGATGGGAAATTAGAGCTTGTAAGTCACTCAGCATTCTGGCTGCGGGGAAGGCCACCAAAAACACAGTGTTGAACATCAACATCCTTAATGCACAACTATGCGGGGGCACAAATGGAATCGCCATAAGAAAAGTCAAGATTAAAATAAAGGTTCCACTGGGGCATAACAAAGGGGGTTGGAGGATACAGATGTCGTCAACACTTTCAAAAATAAGCAATGGGGGACTTTAAAAGGGATTGCTGTTCAGGCAGCTTGAGGAATGCAGACAAGGCACCAAAATACCCCTTCACAGTGCCTATCGGACAACTCCTCTGAGCAAGAGAAATTTGGTATTGCAGGGCCTGAGTTAGCTTGGCCTGCAAGGGGTCCACAATATTATCCGCAAACCATGCAAAGAAGTTGCTTCATCTGCCCAAGTAAGCAGATTTGGTGGGGGGACAATGTTCAGACAAAATGAGGTCTGTCACCTCCAGTGGCAGCTGAAAGGAACTCAGGAGTCCCCGCTCAGTCTCCAAGCATTTAGGTGGAGTCCTATGAGACTGTATTGCAGAACCTTTCCCCCCAACTGGGAGAGAAGGTCCAGTCTGAATGGTGGACGCAGTGGGGAAAACATGCAGAAGCGTAGAAGGTTCACACACCACACCCTCCTTGGCCAATCGGTCGCTATGAGACTGGCTTGGGCCCGGTCCTAGAGAATCTTCCTCTGAACCCGAGGAATCAAGGGCATGGGGGGGGGGGACGCATAGTGCAGCTGAAAGTTCCACCTCAACTGAAACGCGTCCTCCAAGGCTTCACTCAATGGATACTGGAGGGTGTTGAACTGCTGGCACTGAGCATTTTCTGTGGAGACAAACAAGTCGACCTGAGGAGTGCGCTACTGGGCGAAGATGCCCTGGACTACCTCTGGTAGAAGATGCCACTCATTATTGGCACAATAACACCGGCTCAGGCTTTCGCTTCTGACATTCTGAGACCATGGTAGGCGACTGGCAATGAGCCAGATCCCTTGACGGTGTGCCATAGACCATAGTCTCATGTTTCCAGGCAAATTAGCTTAGAGCCTACTCCCCCTTGCTTGTTGATATACCATATTGCTGTTGTGTTTTCCGTCAAGATCTGGACAGACCTACCTCGGATGGAGGGGAGGAAGGCCTTGAGCCCCAGTCGAACCACCCGCAGTTTCAACAGGTTGATATGAACGACCTGTTCTTTCAGAGACCAGAGGCCTCTGATCTCCATATCTTTCAGATGGGCTTCCCACCCTAGGGTGGAGGCATCCGCCACTACTGTAGTCACGGCTGGAGCTGGAGCTCAGGTTTGCCTCATTTCCCCACCAAACTACTTGAGCTGCAGCGCTGGGGCATATCACAATGGAGTCCATCAGGTCTCCCCTTTTACTGTAGCCAATGCCTGCAGAGACACCACTGTAGGGCCCTCATGTGCTAACCTGCATTTGTGGCTAGGAGAATGCAGAAAGCTAAAATACCTAGGAATCTTAGGACTCTCAGGGCAGGGAGTCTTGTCCCTTGCTAGAAAGATGGAACCATTTCTTGGATTTCGCTGATCTTTTGGGGTGGGGGAAAGGGAACAGAGAAGGGTGGCGTCCAGTACCAACCCTATAAACTGGAGTCAATGGGAGGGCTACAGGTGTGATTTGGGCTCATTGACTGAAAAGCCCAGGTCGAACAGCAGAGATGCTGTCAACTGCAGATAGCACAACACCACCTCTGGCAAACCAGCTTCGATCAGCCAGTCGCACAAGTTACTAACTTGTGTAACGATATATCTGTAAGAGACAGTAGTTAGTGACAGATTCCTTACCTTAGAATATCCCCAGGCGTCAGGCTGGATCCGGAAAGTTTTGCGTAGCAGTACCCTTGCGCGTCGGTAGGCGGCGTCGTGCGGCTCCGCGTCCGTCGTCGGGATCGCCGGGATGACGTCGCGGCCAGTACTTAGACGCCGCCCATGCGCGCTGGACGTCAGTTCTGTACACGACTTTCCGCGCCAGGAACGCAGAGCCATGCAAGAAGCTGACATTGGTGTCTGAAAAAATACTAGGGCCCTGAAAGGGATGTCCTTAACCCTAGAAATCAGTTCGCAGAACGGGGAGGATGGGTGGGCGGTAAGGAATCTGTCACTAACTACTGTCTCTTACAGATATATCGTTACACAAGTTAGTAACTTGTGCATCTGAAAGAGACACGTTAGTGACAGATTCCTTACCTTAGAATAGATACCCCAGCAATACCAACCCCGGTGGTGGGTCTGCGAACAGATTCAGACAAGGAAGTCATGGAGGACAGAGCGGCCAAAGAAGCCGTCCCTCCGGACCTGGCTGTCAAGGCAGTAATGCTTGGTAAACGTGTGCAGCGAGGCCCACGTAGCTGCCTGACATATATCCTGTAGCGGAACACCACGGCCTAGAGCCGTGGTAGCAGCCGTTGCCCTGGTAGAATGGGCACGTAGCCCAACAGGGGGCTCCTTCTTAGCCAAAGAATAGCAGGCTTTGATGCACAAGTTACTAACTTGTGTAACGATATATCTGTAAGAGACAGTAGTTAGTGACAGATTCCTTACCTTAGAATATCCCCAGGCGTCAGGCTGGATCCGGAAAGTTTTGCGTAGCAGTACCCTTGCGCGTTGGTAGGCGGCGTCGTGCGGCTCCGCGTCCGTCGTCGGGATCGCCGGGATGACGTCGCGGCCAGTACTTAGACGCCGCCCCTGCGCGCTGACGTCAGTTCTGTACACGACTTTCCGCGCCAGGAACGCAGAGCCATGCAAGAAGCTGACATAGGTGTCTGAAAAATACTAGGGCCCTGAAAGGGATGTCCTTAACCCTAGAAATCAGTTCGCAGAACGGGGAGGATGGGTGGGGCGGTAAGGAATCTGTCACTAACTACTGTCTCTTACAGATATATCGTTACACAAGTTAGTAACTTGTGCATCTGAAAGAGACACGTTAGTGACAGATTCCTTACCTTAGAATAGATACCCCAGCAATACCAACCCCGGTGGTGGGTCTGCGAACAAAGATCAGACAAGGAAGTCCCGGAGGACAGAACGGCCAAAGAAGCCGTCCCTCCGGACCTGACTGTCAAGGCAGTAATGCTTGGTAAACGTGTGCAGCGAGGCCCACGTAGCTGCCTGACAGATATCCTGCAGCGGAAAACCGCGGCCTAAAGCCGTGGTAGCAGCCGTTGCCCTGGTTGAATGGGCACGCAGCCCAACAGGAGGCTCCTTCTTAGCCAAAGAATAGCAGGCTTTGATACACAAGGTTACCCAGCGGGAGATGGTTCTCTTGTGCACCGCCTGACCTTTTTTGGCGCCCACGTAGCCAACAAAGAGCTGGTCATCCACCCGGAAGTGTTGTGTGCGGTTGAGGTAAAAGGAAAGCGCACGTTTTGGGTCCAGACGGTGGAGCCTCTCTTCCACTCTGGAAGGATGCGGAGGCGGAAAGAAGGTGGGCAAAGTGATGGTCTGCCCAATGTGGAAGGCAGTAACCACCTTTGGCAAGAAGGACGGACGCGTCCGAAGAACAACCTTGTCTGGATGAACAGACAGAAAGGGAGGTTTGCATGAAAGAGCCTGGAGCTCACTCACCCGCCGAGCGGAGGTGATGGCCACCAGAAAGGCTGTCTTCAGAGTCAGAAGACGAAGAGGACAGTTGTGCAGAGGCTCAAAGGGAGCGCACATAAGAAAGGTAAGAACCAAGTTCAAGTCCCACTGAGGCATCACAAACGGAACAGGAGGGAAGAGGTGTGTAATGCCTTTTAGAAACCTGTTAAAAACAGGGGACTTGAAAAGGGAGGGCTGATCAGGAAGCCTGAGGAAGGCCGAGATAGCACAAAGATAGCCCTTGATGGTACCCAGGGCAGAACCCTGCTGGGCCAGGGAAAGAAGGAACAGAAGAACCTCAGAAAGAGGGGCAGAAAGGGGATTCACAGCCTTTGCTGTGCACCATGCCACAAACTTGTTCCACCTGCAGGCGTATACCACCTTAGTGGAGGGACGCCTGGCTGCCAGAATTACATCACAAACTTCGGGAGGCAAGTCGAAAGGAATCAACTGCCGCCGCTCAATCTCCACGCAAGCAGGTGGAGGCTGGACAGGTTCGGGTGGAGGACCGTCACCTGCTGCTGCGACAGAAGATCCTCCCGAAGAGGCAGACGGATCGGGGGATCGACGCTCATACTGAGTAGCTCGGGATACCAAACTCTTCGAGCCCAGTCCGGAGCCACAAGAATGACTTGGGCCCGGTCGCGCCGAATCTTCTTCAACACTCTGGGTAGAAGTGGTATAGGCGGAAAAGCGTACAACAGACCGCACCTCCACTCGCGACGAAAAGCGTCGCCGAGCGAGTGCCGCCTTGGAAATTCCAACGCGCAGAACTGATGACATTGCGCGTTCTCTTCGGTGCGAATAGATCTAACCAAGGCTCTCCCCACTGTAGAAAGAGTCCTTGCGCCACCTCCGAGTGAAGACGCCATTCGTGATCCATCATGCACCAGCGGCTGAGTTCGTCCGCCCTGGCGTTCAGGAAACCTGCCAGGTGTTGAACCATCAGGAATATGCCCTGATGTTCCAGCCATGTCCAGAGACGCAGAGCCTCCTGACATAGGGTCCACGACCCCACCCGCCTTGTTTGTTGCAGTACCACATGGCGGTGGTGATGTCTGTGAACACCTGCACTACCTGCCCTTTGACAGAGGGAAGGAATGCCTTGAGTGCAAGTCGGATCGCCCGGAGCTCCAGAAGGTTGATATGGAGCCGGGACTCCGCCGGAGACCAGAGGCCTCTGATCTCCGCCTCTCCCATGTGACCGCCCCATCCCAGAAGGGACGCGTCCGTCACAACTGTGTGCTCTGGCTGGGGAAGGGAGAGGGATCTCCCCATGACCCATTGCCAGTTCGAGAGCCACCACTGCAACTGTCTTGCAGTCCCCTCCGAGATCTGGACGTAATCGGACAGGTTCCCCTGATGCTGCGCCCACTGGAACTTCAGGTCCCACTGCAGAGCCCGCATATGCCATCTGGCATGATCGACCAGCAGGATGCAGGAGGCCATGAGGCCCAGCAGCCTCAGGGTCATCCGTACCAAAACCCAGGATAGAGGCCGAAAGATCGGAATCATAGCCTGAATATCCTGGACCCGCCGTTCGGGAGGATAGGCCCGAAACTGCGTCGTGTCCAGAACTGCTCCGATGAAAAGGAGCTGTGGAGAAGGAATCAGGTGCGACTTCGGCACGTTGATGGAGAACCCCAGCGAGTGCAGGAGTCCGGCCGTAGTCTGGAGGTGGGAGACGACTGCCTGGGACGAGCCCGCCTTCAGCAACCAGTCGTCGAGGTAGGGGAAGACTGGAACCCCTGCCCGGCGCAGATGAGCTGCGACCACCGCCATCACTTTCGTGAACACCCGAGGGGTGCTGGTAAGGCCAAAGGGGAGCACGGTAAACTGAAAATGCTCGAGGCCTACCGTGAACCGCAGGTAACGCCGGTGTGCCGGCAGGACGGGGATGTGAAAATATGCGTCCTGCAAGTCCAACGCTACCATCCAGTCTCCAGGGTCGAGGGCAGTCAAGACCTGAGCTAGGGTGAACATCTTGAACTTCTCCTTCCGGAGGAAGCGATTGACGTTCCGGAGGTCCAAGATAGCACGCATGTCCTCCTTGTCCTTTTTGGGCACCAGAAAGTAGTGGGAGTAACAACCACGCCCTACTTCTGGGGTCGAAACGTGGTCGATGGCCCCCTTGGCCAAGAGGGCCGCAACTTCCTTTTGAAGAAGTACTAAATGATCCCCCGACATGCGGTGGTATTGAGGTGGCATGGCTGGGGGGGTAGTCTCAAAGGGGAGGGAATAGCCCCTTCGGACAATGTCCAAGACCCACCTGTCCGATGTGATGGTACGCCAGTGGTGAAGGTGATGGCGAACCCTGCCCCCCACTGGCGTGCTGTGGACCTGAAAGGATGGACTAGGAGGGCTTGGAGGCCGCGGACGGGGCGGAGGTGGTGGCCTGACCCGCACGCTGGTTACCCGACCCGCCTCGGCGGGAGCCACGTCCTTGGCCACGCGTAGACGCCTGCTGCGCGGGCCGGTGGCTGGGCAGCGGACGTGACTGGGCGCCCCTTCCGTGGCCACGAAAGGGGCGAAAAGCAGACTGTTGCGGAGGGCGCACAGCAGAAAGGCCCAGGGACTTAGCTGTAGCCCGCGAGTCCTTAAAGCGCTCCAGCGCATGGTCTGCTTTGGTGCCGAAAAGGCCAACACCATCAAAGGGCATGTCCATAAGTGTGCTTTGGACATCACCCGAGAAACCAGTGGTCCTCAGCCAGGCGTGACGGCGCAGCGCCACTGTCGTCGCAAGCGATCTGCCTTGCGAGTCGGCGGTATCAAGGCCACATCGGATGGTATACTTCGCCGCATCCCTTCCTTCCGCAATGGCGCGGGAAAGCAGTGCCTGGACCTCCTCAGGACACTGGGGCAGGACCTGCGCCACCGAATCCCACAAGGAGTGGGAATATCGGCCCAAAAGGCAAGTGGTGTTGACAGACCGCAAGCCAGCACTGGTGGAAGAAAAACTTTCTTCCCAAATTGATCCAGTTTTTGGATTCCCTATCCGGGGAGCGGTAGGGAAGGCGCTTTGAGAGGCAGAGGCTTGGACAACCAAGCTCTCCGGGGTGGGGTGTTGGGAAAGGAACAGGGGGTCGCCCGGAGCAGGGCGATGGCGTCGGGCTACATTCCTATCCACAGGAGCCCCTGTGGTGGGCTTGGACCAGGTGCCCAAAAGAACGTCCGAAAGTGCGTCGTTGAACGGCAGCAGTGGCTCCAAGGAGGTAGCCGCCGGCTGAAGCACTTCCGTCAGGATGTTAGTCCTGACAGCAACTGTAGGTAACTTGAGGTGCAGAACTTCAGCTGCCCTACGCAACACCGTAGCAAAGTTTGCTCCCTCCTCCGTTGCCACGGAAGGAGGAGACAGCATGCCAACGTCAGGAGAGGTGTCCAGACCACTGGCATCCCCAAGTTCCTCAGCCCAGTCCTGATCATACTCACATTGGGCAGTGAGAGGGTCCTCAGACCCCTCCCAGGTCTCTTCGTCCTCCAAATCAGGTTCAACGTAAGGAGGAGGGACAGGAGGGACCCAAAGTCCCAGCGGCACCGGAGCCGGCGTCGATCGATGTCGGTCCGGCGTCGAGTCCGGAGCCGGAGAGAACCTGGGGACGACGCCGTCCGGAGCCCCGGGCGTCGTCGTGAACGGCACCGGGGAAGGCGACGTCGGTGGAGGTGTTGTGAGGTCGACCGGGGTTGCGGCAGCACCGGAGCCGGGGCCGAGGCCGGGGTCGGGACTGGTGTTGCTGGCGGCGCCGGGGCCGGAGCCGCCGGCGGAGCCGCAGGAGGAACCCCACTAGGGCCCGTGGGCCCGAAGGCGCACCGGGGGGACCTTTAGGCCCGAAGAGGCGGGCCATGGCCGACAGGAACTCCTGCATTTCGGCCGGAGTTGCCGCCGAACCCGGGTAGGGCGAGTAATGCGGCGGCGGCTCCACAGGCACTCCCGGAGCCGCGGGGGCGGTGCCGTCGGGACCCTGAGCCGAGTTGCGCGACCGGCGAGGGGAAGTCGTCGAGCGATGACGCTTCTTAGACTTCTTATGCTTCGACTTACCGGAGGAGTGCGAAGACTTGGACCCCGAAGAACGATGAGGACTCCGCGACCGGCCCCTCGACCTCTCTTGTGACCGGAGCTTGGATTGGCGCGGAGCCGACTGCCGGACCTCGAGGAGCTTTCGAGACCGCTCTCGCAAAGCCTTCGGATGCAAGGCCCGACAGTCAGGGCACGATTGGGGTCGTGGTCGCGCCCGAGGCAGTAGAGACAATCCTGATGCTGGTCCGTGATCGACATCATTCGACCACAGGCGTCGCATGGCTTGAAGCCGGGCATCCCTACTGACACCGTCGGAGTCGAACGACTCGAGAAAACAGTGACAAAAAGTCACAAAAAGTTCAGTCAAAAAATGACTGGGGCACTGCTCTCTCCGGATCTGCGCTTACTGGCGCGGAAAAAGAAAGAACTGACGTCAGCGCGCATGGGCGGCGTCTAAGTACTGGCCGCGACGTCATCCCGGCGATCCCGACGCCGGACGCGGAGCCGCACGATGCCGCCTACCGACGCGCAAGGGTACTGCTACGCAAAACTTTCCGGATCCAGCCTGACGCCTGGGGATATTCTAAGGTAAGGAATCTGTCACTAACGTGTCTCTTTCAGATGCCCAGTTACGTGAATATTGGGATTCCCTATCTCCTGAGAAGGGCCACCATCACTCCCATCACCTTCCTGGAGACCAGAGGTGCCAATGTCAAGCCAATGGGTAGTACCCCAAATTGGTAGTGCGTAGAACCCACCACAAATCACAGATAATTCCGATGAGACTGCAGGATAGGCATGTGGAAGTACACATCCTGCAGGTCGAATGGCATCATCTATTCTCCACGTTCCAACATCAGTAGTACTTGAGCTAGGGTCAACATCTTGAACCTTTCCTTTATGAGGAAGAAGTTCAGTTCTCTGAGGTCCAGGATCGGACGCAGACTGCAGTCCTTCATGGGCAGCAGAAAGTAACGCATGCAACATACTTGGCCCTTCCCCTGGTTTGGCACTAATTCCACTGCTCCTTTACGTAGGGAACGCTGCCACCTCCTCTTGCAGTCTGGCAAGGTGGTCTGGAGGGGAGGAAGAGGGCAGAGCGTGAAGCCTGAAGGAAGGGATGTGTGTAACCCCTTTCCACAACTTGGAGAACCCACTGGTCTGAGGTAATGGTCTTCCAGGCCAGGAGAAAGCTGGACACCCGCCCTTCCACAGGCTCCGAGTGGGTTTGGGGAAGCAAACTAGGTCTGCTTTCCTGGTGGTGCGGGAGAGGAGGAGGCAGGTTACAAGGAGATCCACAACTCACCTTACGGGGTTCCCCAGGGCTCAATCCTCAGCCCTTTATTATTTAACATCTATGTTAGGCCAATGGCGAGTATTGCAGAGGAAGCTGGGTTGTCCCTCTTTTCGTACGCCGATGACACCCAGATTGTCTTCTCCCTTTCTGCTGATAGGGCGTCCAAATCCTCCCTACTTCAGGCCGGTTTGAGGAATATTGCAGGCTGGATGCATACCAACCTGTTAAAACTCAACGGTGATAAAACGGAAGTGCTGATTGTGGGCAGGAATAAAGATCTGTGGGGCCCCCAGCATTGGCCCACTGAAATGGGTCCTCTACCTCAGCCGAAACATCAGGTCCAAAATTTGGGCGTCTTAATTGACAACCAATTATCCATGAAGCAGCAAGCAGTGAGAGTAGCCTCGACTTGCTTCACAATCCTCAGATGGCTTAAGAAAATCTTATGGATGTTGCCCCCGTTCACCCAACGTACCGTGGTCCAGGCTCTTATCACCTCTAGACTGGACTACAGTAACATTCTGTACTTGGGTGCCACTAAGGATGTGTTACGCAAACTTCAGTTATCACAGAATGCTGCAGAAAGGCTGCTTTGTAAGATTCCTAAAACTGCTTCCATCTCTGGGTCGCTTCGAGACCTCCACTGGCTCAGGATTGAGAACAGTATTAAATTTAAAGCTCTGAGTCTTTTTTTTTTTTTTTTTTTTTAAACAAACTTTATTGAGCCTTTTCGTCCATATGATCAACATATCAAGTATGACATAGAAGGTCTTTTACTTTTGCTGGTTCCATTGTACACATGTTATAGCATTTATCATGAAGTAATTTCTACGTGCATATGACTTTCGCTAAACATTCGCTGTCATGACACAAAAGGAACTGTCACATCAGTTTTCTGTTACATTTTTGACAAATACAATACTGCCTAGCCAATCTATGGTAAGGCTAACTTTAAAGGACTAACTATGTCCCATTCTTCCCCGTCCCCCTCCCCCTCTCCTTGGTCTGCCAATTCCGAGTCGTATGGTTGCCTAGTAGGGTTATTGACGATGTTATCATGTTTCCCGCTCCTTCTGTATGTAGTGTGATGTGGGCTGGTGTCCGTGTGGGTCTGGTTATGGTCCTGGGGGGGCTTTAACTATGTTACTGTGTGGGAGTAAGCTGTGGAGGGATTAGGTCCAAATGTTTGAAGTCCTCCAACATAATATCCCATTCCATAGAGAAGGGTGCTTTTCGTAACCCCCTCGCCTCTTCCCGCGTAGCGCCATGCTTTCAGCGCCACCCCATTGTGTCATTTCGTCTTGCCAGCTGGTCAGTGTCGGGCATCTAGGAGACTTCCATCTCATAGTGAGGCCTCTAATGGCGAGTAGCAGGGCCAGGTCAGTGAAGCGTCGCTGTACTTTCTGCGCTTTATTATATCTTCGCATCCCCATGAGGCACTCCAAGGCATTGTCCTGGACGGGCATATGTGTGACCTCCCTAGGTAGTGTCTCACCCCGCTCCAATATTCCAGTATACGAGGGCAGTTCCAGAGCATATGGATAAAGTCTGCCTCGTCACCTTTGCAGCGAGGGCAGCAGTGTGGGGCTTCGGGAAACATTCGGTGTATTCTCAGTGGGGTTAAGTAGGATCTATGCAAAACCATTGTTTGAATGAATTTCAGTTTAGCATTGCGGGGTACTTTTTGGGGTACTCGATCATGCCCATCCAGGCTTTGTCAGTAAGTTCTAGGCCCGCGTCAGCGGTCCATTTTGCTCTGAGACTAGTGAGCGAGACGCCTGCATGTGCCCTAACCCCAGTGTATAACCATTTGATAAGGTGTCCTCCAGTCCCCATATAGTGCAGTAAATGTACTAGTTCATGTTGTAGTGGCTCAGTGCGTGTTGGTGCCCAGGCGTTCCTAATGTATCGTGTTATAGTGGCATGTAGTAGATAGTGTCGCTCCGAAGCCCCTGTAACCTGTACAAACGTGGCGTGGTCCATAAGACTGCCGTCGCTAAAGAAAGCTCCAATTGTCTCCACCCTGTCTCCGCCCAGGATCGTAGTCTACCTTTCGTGAGCCGACCTCCGGGGGTAGGGATCCCCAGTAATGGAATATTGGCTGAGTATGGGAGTACATCTCGTGTATAGTGCAGTGCCTTCTTCCAGCATTGTAATGCCGTCCTCAACAAGGGGGTCCCTCCGGGGGATTTTGGCTTTAGGCAGAATCATGGAATGTAGCCTGCCCCTGTCAATATCCCTCAGTGTAAACCCTATTTCTTGGAGGTTCCTCCCTGCTGTCCAATAGGACAGCCATTGGATTTGGCAAGCATAATAGTAAGCCCTGAGGTCGGGGACCCCAGACCCCCGTGGCGATTGTCCAGCTGCAGTTTCTGCAGGCTTACTCTTCGAGCGTCCTGAGCCCCAAATAAGCTCCACCAACAGGGTGTTCAGTGTGTTGAATATGGATTGGGGGACCACTATGGGTAAATTTGCAAAATAGTATAGTAGTCGAGGAGTACTACCATCTTAGAGATGGCGATTCGTCCCATCACCGAGAGGGGTAAGGACGTCCAGAAGGCCACGCTGGAGCGTAACGCTGCGATGGCTTTCACGAGGTTGCCATCTAGTAGGTCTGTCTGTGATCTGTATACCTGTATTCCTAGGTACCGGAATGTGGTATGAGCCACAGGTAGGGTGTATGTGCCAAAATGTATCTCATCTAGGCGGGGCCCTTCCTGAAAGAAAAAGGCATTTGATTTCCTAGAATTAATGGCTAATCCCGATATCTGTCCAAATTTGTGGAATATATCGGGAGGGAGTGGCTGCCGCCGTCAAGTCCCGAAGGTAGAGGAGGATATCGTCTGCGTATATGGAGGTGAGGTGGGCGGTGCCTGCGATGGGAATTCCCAGTTGGTCTGCCGATTGTCTAATGGCTATCGCTAAGGGTTCAAGCGCCAGTACGAACAGGAGGGGGACAAAGGGCATCCCTGTCTCGTGCCCCTGTGTATCGTATATTCTCGGGAAATATGCTGTCCGGTGCGGGCTCTAGCCGTGGGTGACGTATAGAGGAGGCGCACCCATTTAAGGTAGCCTTCCGGGAGACCAAAGCGTTGAAGGGCGATAAACATGTAATCCCATGTTATGGAGTCAAAGGCCTGACGTAAGTCTAGGGCCAAGCACCCCGCATCCGGATAGTCCTCCGGGGTGGCGGTCATAACATAGTGTAGCCGTCTAGTATTAAGGGATGTACTGCGGTTCGGTAGGAACCCACATTGATCACTATGAATAAGGGTGTTAAGGTATGGCTGGATGCGGTTCGCAAGTGCTTTGCTCAGGATTTTAAATTCGGTAGCTAAGAGGATAGGGGTCTATAATTAGTAATGTCTGTGCTATCCCGGCCTGGCTTGAGTATGGAGATGACCAGGGCCTGCATGGTGGATATCGGCAGATGTCCCTTCTCCAGTGCTACTTTATATACTTCTTCCAGTTTGGGGACTAATAGGTCCGAGTAAGTGTGGTAAAACTCAATTGGCAGCCCGTCGGCGCCAGGCGCCTTATTCCGGTTGAGTCCTTTAATTGCGGCTCGTATTTCATGTTGGGTAATAGGGCCCGCTATTTCTTTTTGTATGTCTATCGACAAGGAGGGGATTGTTAGGTCACTCAAAAAATCGTCCGTAGAGACGTCGGTATCTCGTGAGGGGTGGTGTACAGGTTGCTAAGATATGTACAAAAGGTTTCATTAATCTCCTGTTGTGTGTGGGCCGTTCCGCCACTCGGTAGATTCACACAGGTGATAATGGTGGGTTCAGGCCTATCCTGCACTATGCGGGCTAATAAAGTCCCTGCTCTGTCCGCTTCCGAGTGTTTCCGTTGCGTGAAGGCCCTGTGGTCAATAACCCTCAGTGTTTCGAGTGTGTCGGCATGGCTAATGCGTGCATTCTGCAGGGCTTCTCTTTTACCAGGGTCTGTCACTGCCTCTTGTTCCAGAGTATCTAGCAGGCTCTCCACCCTCAGCAGTGCCTGGTGTGTTTCCTGTCTAGCTCCCACTACTCGGCCTATCGCAGCCCCTCTTACCACCACCTTAAGTGTGTCCCAGTCAATCAAGTTGGAGGAAGCCGTATTCCAATTTTCAGCTAGGTATGTAGTAATGGTGTTAGAGATGGTAGAGCGAAACGGAGCATCGTCTAGTAGCTGTGGTCTCAGGCTCCAGGTGGGCACTGGGGTTGGTATTCTCCCCATGCCAGTGACATCTCAAGGGGTTATGGTCGGAGAGGGTTTTTGCTAAATAAGTGGGTTGTCTGATCTGGGTGGCTATGGTTTTGGAACAGAGGAACCGGTCTATTCTTGTGTGAAGCTGGTGTACTGGTGAGTAGAAGGAGTATTCTTTATGTGTGGGGTGCGAGCGGCGCCACACGTCCGATAGGGCCCATCCCTCTAACCAGGTATGTAGCATCACTGCTAGTTTGCAAGCATTAACTCCGTGCAGTGGGGGATGTGATCTGTCCAGAGCTACATCTAGGACCGCGTTGCAGTCCCCCAGGATCCAAGGGATTGTGTCCCAACCGGCTAATGCCATGCCTAACCTCTGAAAGAATTTGTCCTGATCGAAGTTCGGGGCGTAGATACTCCCAAAACCACCGGCATGCCGTCTAGGGTGCCTTTTAAAAGGATGTATCTCCCTTGGTCATCCGTGCGTCGCTCTAGCTCCTTGAACGGGACCCCATGTCGTATCCAGATGGCCGCCCCCTAGCAAAGGCCGAGTAGTTGGTGGAATAAATGTGGCCCCGCCATTTCTTTCGGGTCTTCTGGGCTTCTGTGTCAGTTAGATGCGACTCTTGCAGGAAGGCCACCTGGGCTTTACGTCGAAGTAGGTACGCGTGAACTCGGTGCCTTTTTGTATGGCTCCCAGCCCCCGCACATTCCAGGTTATCAAGTTATAGAAGCCTGTGGTGGTGTACTCTCTAGACATAAGACAGCGTGATAGGTAGCGCTCTGTGTTTGGCAGAGCTGGTTGGTTACGGCAGACCAGGAGTTCCCTATTAACTGAACACTAACAATACTTGGCTCAGCTTCTAAACTGTGCTGGGCCCAACAATCAATTCTAACATACAATTTATACATAACGGTGCATACGCTCTGTGGGGGTGCGCTGACGCCTTCCGCGATGTATCGGTCGTCCCTACGGGGTCTCGGGGCTCGACAGAGTCCCAGGGAGAAACCAATTGGGGAAAAAACACAATATACTCATTCCTGTTCCATCGTCCTCTGCGCCCACGTGAGAGCTCAACTAAGGGAGAGTATGCATGACTTCTGGGGGACCAGCAGAGGTCGACCAGCCGCCCATGTGGGACTAGACTTAAAGATATACATCAGGTAGTACCAACCCATTCTCATTCAGCGAAACCTCGATATACTCCCACAATGTAAAAAGGATACAGCTGCAATCAGCCAGTCAGTGTTATGTCCTACATCAAGGAGTCCTTTGATACATCGACCGTCTCACAGGTGCAGTCGCTGCACTGGGGGTAGTGAGTGTTAATTATCCACTAGGTCATCGCTGGTCTGCGGTGTAACAGAGGGAAACAAGGTGATACTGTGCTCGGAGTCCGAGTGTACTTCCTGATGTCGTCGGAGTCCGCCAGGGTCCTGCGACTGTCCTCCCTGAACGACCCCGCCAGGGTCACTGCCACTGCCATGTCCATGTGTCGTTGTGCCGGGGTCGGGCCCGCGCCGCTCGTCTTCCGCTCAGGCAGCCGGGGTCGACGGCGCTCCTGTCTCTGCGATCTGGTGCGGCCCTGGGGGTTGGTCCCCATCTGGCTGTTCTGGCTCGGTCCAAGGTCCATCACCTCCATCCACTCTGCAGCATCACTCGGGCTGTCAAAGAAGTAGGTCTTTTTGTCATGGATGACCTTCAACCTGGCTGGGAACAGTAGTGCGTACCTAAGTTGCGCTTCCCGTAGTTTGGTCTTTACGGCTTGGTATGAAGAGCGTTGTCGCTGTACTAGGAGAGTATAGTCGGGGTACAATGAGATACGGTGATTTTCATACTGTATCTGCGTTTTTCTCTTGCTTTTTTGTAGGAGAGCGTCGCGGTCTCTATAATTCAGTATTTTAACGATCAGCGGTCTCGGGGTGCACCTGTCTTTGGTGCGCCTGTCGGTATCCGGTGGGCCCTTTCCACACAGAAATATGGCGAGAGACCGTCCTGAGCCACATGTTCCCTGAACCAGGTTTCCATGAAGTCCGCCGCCCTGGGACCCTCGCTGCGCTCCGGCAGGCCAATGACGCGTATATTGTTGCGTCGGTTTCTGCCTTCCGCGTCTTCTACTCGGTCCTGGAGGCCAGACACCTGTTGTTGTAGGCGCTGAAGTTGCGTTTCGTGTGTTGTGACGCGAGGTGTCAAGTCTGTCAAGATTCGCTCCTGGACCTTGACCGTTGCCGCTAGTTTCCCATGGTCCGCCTTGAGCAGCGTAAGACTAGAGGTGAGGGACCCGATCTGTTGTTGAAGTGCTGATCTAGAGTCCCGGATTTCTTTAAGGATCAGGTCTAGTTTGTCAGGAGGGTTGTCTACAGTGCCCGCTGAATCTGCTCCCGGCGACGGGGCCTACTGTAGGGCTCGGGTGTAGTAGAGTGACCACCCGCGTGCGGCTGACCCGTCCAGTTGCTTCCCCCTGAATCTGCCCATATTGTGTGCTCGCTGCCGTTGTTTATAGCGCTCGCTCTTGGTTATGGAGGGGGCCAGAGAGAGCTCCAATCCCGGACACTCCCTCCCCTCAGCTCCGCGTCCCCCGAGCCGAGCAGGCCCACCCAGGCCCCGATCTGCGGTCACCTCAAGGCTCTCAGCCGGGTATCCTGCGACGGTAGCCCGATGTTCAGTCCGGGCCCTCCCCTCTGTGCAGTTCGTGTTCGGGGCCCCGCTCGCGGGCCTTCGCCTGTCCGCCCTCTTAATATGTCTCCGTGGTCAGTGTGGGAGCCCCGGGCATGCAGGCACCTCGCTCATTCTCCCCGGTTTCTCAGTCCCTGCTGCAGGGCCTCCGTGCCCTCCCTCCGAAGCCCGGCCAGGCCCGGTCCGGCGCGGGGGCCAGGACGATCACGACAGTAATTAGGGGCAGGTGTATCGCCGCAAAGCCGGGACACATGCACCCCTCGCCAGGCCGCCGTCAGCAGCGGGGTCGTCTCGGCAGTTGAGAGAGGGGAGGCGCCACCGCAGGCCCCAAGCGCCGCCGACCCGTGTAGGCCGCCGGAGGTGCGTTTCGCCGCTCGCGGCGCCCCGTCCGGTGTCGACCACAGGCCGGCTCTCCTCACAGCGCCACGGGGAAGGGGGCCGACCAAGAATTCCGCCTCAGCCTCAGCCCGTCGCGCCGCACTCACCGCTCCGGTTCGCAGCGGGATCTGTTCATTTCGAGTCCAGTAGCCCGGTCCTGGGGCCGAGCGCGATCAGAGGGTCTCTCCGCTCCCAGGCCTCCCCAGGTGCGCCGTGATTCGCGCGGCTCCCCGCTTTCCTCCGTCTCGCCGCCGATCGCCAGGGCCGCCGTCGACACAATCCGTGCCGGGGGCTCACAGAGGTATGTGCCGGGAGTGAGGGCAATTGAAGGTGTCCAGGAATGGCGTGAGTCAGGGTTTCCTCCCCCCGAGGACCCGGAGCCTCACCAAGACACGTCCGCCATTTTAGGCAGTCAGCCACGCCCCCCAAAGCTCTGAGTCTTATGTTTAAGATAAAATCTGGTAAGGCGCCACACTATCTGAAGACTCTAGTTCACCCATATGTACCATCTCGAGTGTTCCGCTCTGCCACTCAGGCCAAGTTTACTGTTCCTAGGACGAGATTAGTACGTATGGGCGGTCGCTCTTTCTCGTGCCTGGGTCCTTCTTTATGGAACGCCCTTCCTATAGGTCTCCGGAATGAACTTTCTTATGAGAATTTTCGGAGGGGTTTAAAAACTTGGCTTTTTAACATGTAGATCTCTTCCTTTGCTCTTGGCTCTTTTCAGGCGGCGCCGGGAAACCCTAGGGTGGCTGTGCGCCTTACAAAATCAAAATAACAATAACATAATAACAATCTACAGCCCTTTCCTCTGGATCTACCTCTATACTACTGACCAATGGATTTGGCTGATGCTGGATGTGTGGCTGATATTGCTGCTTGTGACAAAAAGATCCTCTAGAGAAGCCTCAAAAGCGTTGAAGCTGGCAAAAGTCTATATAGGAAGGAGACAGTTAGAGAGCGAGCCATAGCTTTACTGATCTTAAAACGTGCCAATGATGAATCAGCCTTGCCAAAAAGATGTGCCCCGCCGAACGGCAGATTCATAAGATTTGCCTGAACGTCTGCTGAAAAGTTAGATGTCGGAAGTCACACATGTCTGGAAATAGAGGTGCACAAGGCACTGCACCGGCTGTGTCCAGTCCTGATTTAATGATGTGCCAAAAGGCATTTTAGCAGTCAAGAATCACTTCCTGAAAATGTTCCCTCATGATGTTGACAATGTCCCCCGAGACATGAGTTAGTACCATCTGAGCCATATCCCATAAGGCATGGTTATAACTTGCCAGGTGGCAACAGACATTCAATGATTTCAGGACCATGCTCCCTGCGGAGGACTTTTTGCCCCAAGCTTCTAGGTGCTTAGATTCTCTGTTAGAGGGTGCTGGCAGAAAGGCTCCTCCTGATTGGCCTGTGGAGCAGAAAACTTGTATGACCAGACTCTCTGGCAAAGGGTTGTTAGAGGATGAAGGGCAGAATGCCTGGAGCAGGGAAATAGCGATGCATAAGAAGCCTGTTTACCGGGGGGCAGGAGAGGGCTTCTCCCATGCTGCCAAGACCTGCTCTAGAATGGCCTTGTTCTGCTGCAGGAGCAGATGGCCAGTGAGGACATTGGTCTTGGTGTCTGTACTAGGAACCTGCAAGTCCAACACTTCAAAAGCCTTCTGCATAACATTGTAAAGGAAAACAACTTCAGGCATTGGTAGACCAGAGGGAAAGTCCATAGCTAGCTATGGAGTAGTGTCTAGACCACAGGAAGTAGATAAGCATTGACATTTCTGAGTTTGATACCCATAAGCGTAGAGATCCAGAGGGTCTGAGTCTATACCAAAAATATCATAGAGACAAATTCTTTACTCCTCTTCCTCCATGAGACGTTGAGCATCTCTATAGGATCTGTTCTGTGGAGCGACATCAGGGTGCAGCATTAATGGTGCCATATCTGGCGTTGGAAGTGGAGGCAGCAGTGCTGTCTACAGGGTCAAGGGCTGCCGGAAGCTCACAATGAAGGCACTGGCACCAAAGTATCAGAGAAGTTCTGAGGCCGATCCCTTTAGTGATGCGTCGAGTGCTTGTGGCATCCACTGTCATCGATAGCCCTGGCCATAAAGGATTTTGCCTTCCGCTCTTTTATGGCCTTGGGTTACATGCTTTGACAGGAAGCACAGGCCTGGGAGTTGTGGTCCGACCCCAGGCACTAAAGAGAAACAGTGTGGGGGTCAATTATGGACATATCTCCTTCACAATCCCTACAGGGTTTGAACCCCGATTTTTTAGGTGGGGACATGGTACTGTGTTTTACATTTTTGGAAGAAGAAAATTCCTCAGAGTGAGCTCTGGTTCTGCACTGCACGCCATCGTGAACTCCAGCTGGTCGCCAGCCGAAAGCCAGTGTTTGCACTTCCAAAACCCGCTTACTAAAACTCTCGGCCAGACCAGCGCAAGCGCTGGTGCAGGCCGAGACCTAAAAACCACCGGACAAAAATGTGTTTCCACTTCCCGACGTTTCAGGCACATCCTGAGCCGAAGAAAGAAAGGCCTCGGCTCTGCTCGAACTGTGGCAACAGGAAAGAAAGGGCAATGGAACAATATACCGCGAAGCACGTGTGCCTATGAATACACATCGCCGGGAGGGGTTCACACGGCAGCATATACATGTATGTCTTATTGGTGCCCTCACAAAACCGACAGGAGATAAGAGAGCGATGCGTGTGGAGGAAGCAGGAATTCACGTGGTCTGTACTAACCAAGGGTCCTGTGTGGATGCAGGCCTCATTGTGGTGTGTGTGACGCCCGACGGATCCAGAAACTCTGACTCCTTCCTTTCTGCGATTTAAATCAAGCAGCTGGAGGGGCACAGGCGGCAACCCATTTGGGCTGAGAATACCGGCCACTAACCAATTTTATACAGAGTTAAATGTAGCGCCAACACCTCGCATTCCTTTACCCCTTGTGCAGGAAGAAACACTTCCACACATGCATATGTATCTCTTGGGTCATTAAATAAAAAAAGTATCCACACAGGTAGAGTACGTTTCAAAAGTAGGCGAGGGTTTACGGTAAATGCAGGAGTCCTCAAACCAGTAGCTAGTTTGGTAGGAGCAGAGTTGAGTTTTGCACACACTGCCTGCATTCGAAGGTCCGCACGGCTGGGATTGCTTTCGGAGCCGTGGAGATGCGTTAAACAACTCAATGTTTCTAATATTCGCTGCCTCGTCTCATAGAGCTGTCCTTAATGCACAAGTTACTAACTTGTGTAACGATATATCTGTAAGAGACAGTAGTTAGTGACAGATTCCTTACCTTAGAATATCCCCAGGCGTCAGGCTGGATCCGGAAAGTTTTTGCGTAGCAGTACCCTTGCGCGTCGGTAGGCGGCGTCGTGCGGCTCCGCGTCCGTCGTCGGCGTCGTGATCGCCGGGATGACGTCGCGGGCAGTACTTAGACGCCGCCCCTGCGCGCTGACGTCAGTTCTGTACACGACTTTCCGCGCCAGGAACGCAGAGCCATGCAAGAAGCTGACATAGGTGTCTGAAAAATACTAGGGCCCTGAAAGGGATGTCCTTAACCCTAGAAATCAGTTCGCAGAACGGGGAGGATGGGTGGGGCGGTAAGGAATCTGTCACTAACTACTGTCTCTTACAGATATATCGTTACACAAGTTAGTAACTTGTGCATCTGAAAGAGACACGTTAGTGACAGATTCCTTACCTTAGAATAGATACCCCAGCAATACCAACCCCGGTGGTGGGTCTGCGAACAAAGATCAGACAAGGAAGTCCTGGAGGACAGAACGGCCAAAGAAGCCGTCCCTCCGGACCTGACTGTCAAGGCAGTAATGCTTTGTAAACGTGTGCAGCGAGGCCCACGTAGCTGCCTGACAGATAACCTGCAGCGGAACACCGCGGCCCAAAGCCGTGGTAGCAGCCGTTGCCCTGGTGGAATGGGCACGCAGCCCAACAGGAGGCTCCTTCTTAGCCAAAGAATAGCAGGCCTTGATGCACAAGGTAACCCAGCGGGAGATGGTTCGTTTGTGCACCGCCCGACCTTTTTGGCGCCCACGTAGCCAACAAAGAGCTGGTCATCCACCCGGAAGTGTTTTGTGCGGTCGATATAGAAGGAGAGCGCACGTTTTGGGTCCAGACGGTGGAGCCTCTCTTCCTCTCTGGAAGGATGCGGAGGCGGAAAGAAGGTAGGCAAAGTGATGGTCTGCCCAATGTGGAAGGCAGTAACCACCTTTGGCAAGAAGGACGGACGCGTCCTAAGAACAACCTTGTCTGGATGGACAGACAGAAAGGGAGGTTTGCATGATAGAGCCTGGAGCTCACTCACCCGCCGAGCGGAGGTGATGGCCACCAGAAAGGCTGTCTTCAGAGTTAGAAGACGAAGAGGACAGTTATGTAGAGGCTCAAAGGGAGCGCACATTAAAAGGTAAGAACCAAGTTCAAGTCCCACTGAGGCATCACAAACGGAACAGGAGGGAAGAGGTGTGTAATGCCTTTTAAGAACCTGTTAACAACAGGGGACTTGAAAAGGGAGGGCTGATCAGGGAGCCTGAGGAAGGCCGAGATAGCACAAAGATAACCCTTGATGGTACCCAGGGCAGAACCCTGTTGGGCCAGAGAAAGAAGGAACAGAAGGACCTCAGAAAGAGGGGCAGAAAGTGGATTCACAGCCTTTGCTGTGCACCATGCCACAAATTTGTTCCACCTGCAGGCGTATACCACCTTAGTGGAGGGACGCCTGGCTGCCAGAATCACATCACAAACTTCGGGAGGCAAGTCGAAAGGAATCAACTGCCGCCGCTCAATCTCCACGCAAGCAGGTGTAGACTGGACAGGTTCGGGTGGAGGAACGTCCCCTGCTGCTGCGACAGAAGATCCTCCCGAAGAGGCAGACGGATCGGGGATCTACGCTCATACTGAGTAGCTCGGGATACCAAACTCTTCGAGCCCAGTCCGGAGCCACAAGGATGACTTGGGCCCGGTCGTGCCGAATCTTCTTCAACACTCTGGGTAGAAGTGGTATAGGCGGAAAGGCGTACAACAGACCGCAACTCCACTCGCGACGAAAGCGTCGCCGAGCGAGTGCCGCCTTGGAAATTCCAACGCGCAGAACTGATGACATTGCGCGTTCTCTTCGGTGGCGAATAGATCTAACCAAGGCTCTCCCCATTGTTGAAAGAGTCCTTGCGCCACTTCCGAGTGAAGACGCCATTCGTGATCCATCATGCACCTGCGGCTGCAGGTTCGTCCGCCCTGGCGTTCAGGGAACCTGCCAGGTGTTGAACCATCAGGAACATGCCCTGATGTTCCAGCCAAGTCCAGAGGCGCAGAGCCTCCTGACAGAGGGTCCACGACCCCACCCCGCCCTGTTTGTTGCAGTACCACATGGCGGTGGTGTTGTCTGTGAACACCTGCACTACCTTCCCTTTGACAGAGGGAAGGAATGCCTTGAGTGCAAGTCGGATCGCCCGGAGCTCCAGAAGGTTGATATGGAGCCGGGACTCCGCCGGAGACCAGAGGCCTCTGATCTCCGCCTCTCCCATGTGACCGCCCCATCCCAGAAGGGACGCGTCCGTCACAACTGTGTGCTCTGGCTGGGGAAGGGAGAGGGATCTGCCCATGACCCATTGCCGGTTCGAGAGCCACCACTGCAACTGTTTTGCAGTCCCCACCGAGATCTGGACGTGATCGGACAGGTTGCCCTGGTGCTGCGCCCACTGGAACTTCAGGTCCCACTGCAGAGCCCGCATATGCCATCTGGCATGATCGACCAGCAGGATGCAGGAGGCCATGAGGCCCAGCAGCCTCAGGGTCATCCGTACCGAAACCCAGGATAAAGGCTGAAAGATCGGAATCATAGCCTGAATATCCCGGACTCGCCGTTCGGGAGGATAGGCCCGAAACTGCGTCGTGTCCAGAACTGCTCCGATGAAAAGGAGCTGTGGAGAAGGAACCAGATGCGACTTCGGCACATTGATGGAGAACCCCAGCGAGTGCAGGAGTTCGGCCGTAGTCTGGAGGTGGGAGACGACTGCCTGGGACGAGCCCGCCTTCAGCAGCCAGTCGTCGAGGTAGGGGAAGACTGAAACCCCTGCCCGGCGCAGATGAGCTGCGACCACCGCCATCACTTTCGTGAACACCCGAGGGGCACTGGTAAGGCCAAAGGGGAGCACGGTGAACTGAAAGTGCTCGAGGCCTACCGTGAACCGTAGGTAACGCCGGTGGGCCGGCAGGACGGGGATGTGGAAATAAGCGTCCTGCAAGTCCAACGCTACCAGCCAGTCTCCAGGGTCGAGGGCAGTCAAGACCTGAGCTAGGGTGAGCATCTTGAACTTCTCCTTCCGGAGGAAGCGATTGACGTTCCGGAGGTCCAAGATAGGACGCATGTCCTCCTTGTCCTTTTTGGGCACCAGAAAGTAGTGGGAGTAGCAACCACGCCCTACTTCTGGGGTCGGAACATGCTCGATGGCCCTCTTGGCCAAGAGGGCCGTGACTTCCTTCTGTAGAAGCACCAAGTGATCCCCTGACATGCGGTGGAATTGAGGTGGCATGGCTGGGGGGTGGTCTCGAAGGGGAGGGAGTAGCCCCTTCGGACAATGTCCAAGACCCACCTGTCCGAGGTGATGGGACGCCAGTGGTGAAGGTGATGGCGGACCCTGCCCCCGACTGGCGTGCTGTGCACCTGAAAGGAGGGACTAGGAGGGCTTGGAGGCCGCGGACGGGTTGGAGGTGGTGGCCTGACCCGCACGCTGGTTGCCCGAACCGCCACGGCGGTATCCACGTCCTCGGCCACGCGAAGGCGCTTGCTGCGCGGGCCGTTGGCCGGGCTGTTGACGTGACTGGGCGCCCCTTCCGTGGCCACGAAAGGGGCGAAAAGCAGACGTGAGCGGAGGGCGCACAACAGCAAGGCCCAGGGACTTGGCAGTAGCCCGCGAGTCCTTGAAACGCTCCAGCGCATGGTCTGCCTTCGAACCAAAAAGACCGACTCCATCAAAGGGCATGTCCATGAGTGTATTCTGGACATCCCCTGAAAAACCAGTGGTCCTCAGCCAGGCGTGGCGACGCAGCGCCACCGTCGTTGCAAGCGATCTGCCCAGCGAGTCGGCGGTATCAAGGCCACAGCGTATGGTGTATTTAGCCGCATCACGCCCTTCCGCAATGGCGCGGGTAAGCAGTGTCTGGACCTCCTCAGAACACTGCGGCAAAACAGTCGCCACCGAATCCCACAGGGAGTGGGTATATCGGCCCAAGAGGCAAGCGGTGTTAACGGACCGCAAGCCAGCACTGGAGGAAGAGAAAGCCTTCTTCCCAAAGTGATCCAGGCGCTTGGATTCCCTATCCGGAGGGGCGGTAGGGAAGGCGGTTTGGGAGGCAGAGGCTTGGACAACCAAGCTCTCAGGGGTGGGGTGTTGGGAGAGAAACAGGGGGTCGCCCGGAGCAGGGCGATGGCGTCGGGCCACGTTCCTATCCACAGGAGCCCCTGTGGTGGGCTTGGACCAGGCACCCAAAGAACGTCAGTGAGTGCATCATTGAACGGCAGCACAGTCTCCGAAGAGGAGGCCGCCGGCTGAAGCACTTCAGTCAGGAGGTTAGTCCTGACGGCCACTGTAGGCAACTGGAGATTCAAGGCTCCAGCAGCTCTACGCAACACCGTTGCAAAATTAGCCCCCTCCTCCGTAGCCACGGGAGGAGACAGCATGCCAGAGTCAGGGAGGTGTCCAGACCACTGGCATCCCCAAGTTCCTCAACCCAGTCCGGGTCAAACTCGCACTGTTGTGTGAGAGGGTCCTCAGACCCCTCCCAGCTCTCCTGGTCCTCCTCAGGTTCATAATATGGAGGAGGAGGGACATTAGGGACCCAAGGTCTCATCGGCGCCGGAACCGGCGTCGGGCGGCGCCGGTCCGGCTCCATGTCCGGAGCCGGAGAGAGCCGAGGAACGACGCCGTCCGGAGCCCCGGACGGCGTCAGGAACGGCACCGGGGACATCGGCGTCGGCGGAGGCGTGGTTAGGTCAACCGGCGTCGATGGGGGTTGCGGCACCACCGGAGCCGGGATCGAGGCCGGGCGGAGCCGAGGCCGGGATGAAGGCCGGTGGGACAGGCGACGCCGGGACCGGAGTCGACGGCGACGCCGGAGCAACCCCATCAGGGCCCGCGGGGCCCGAAGGCGCACCGGAGGGACCTTGAGGCCCGAAGAGGCGGGCCATGGCCGACAGGAACTCCTGTATTTGGGCCTGAGTCGCCCCCGAACCCGGGAAGGACGGGTAATGCGGGGGTAACTCGACAGGCACGTCCGGGGCCGCGGGGACGGTGCCGACAGGGACCTCAGCCGAGTCGCGAGACCGGCGAGGCGAAGTCTTAGAGCGATGATGCCGCTTAGACTTCTTGTGCTTCGACTTACCGGAGGAGCGCGAAGACTTGGATTCCGACGAACGGCGGGGACTCCGCGTCCGGCCCCTCGACCTCTCCCGGGACCGGGGCTTGGTGCGGCGCGGAGCCGACTGCCGGACCTCGAGGAGCTTTCGAGACCGCTCTCGCAAAGCCTTCGGATTAAGTTTCCGGCAGTCAGGGCACGACTTCGTGTCGTGGTCTCGGCCGAGACAGAAGAGACACTCGAGATGCGGGTCCGTGATCGACATCATGCGACCACATTCCTCGCAGGGCTTAAAGCCGGGCATCCCTACGACACCTTAGGAGTCGTGAAGACTCGTTGAAGAAACAGTGAAAAATTCACAAAAAAGATAGTCAAAAAGTGACTAGGGCACTGCTCTTCCCGGATCTGCGCTTACTGGCGCGGAAAAGAAGAACTGACGTCAGCGCGCAGGGGCGGCGTCTAAGTACTGCCCGCGACGTCATCCCGGCGATCACGACGCCGACGACGGACGCGGAGCCGCACGACGCCGCCTACCGACGCGCAAGGGTACTGCTACGCAAAAAACTTTCCGGATCCAGCCTGACGCCTGGGGATATTCTAAGGTAAGGAATCTGTCACTAACGTGTCTCTTTCAGATAAATCGTTAATTATAGGTCTGTGATACATAAATAAACACAGAAGTAGTTCTGCCCATCCCCCCAGCTCCCACTTCCTTGCAATGGCAATGTTGGGGGGGTGTTTCCTTACGTTCCTTTGATGGTTTGGTAGTTACGGTTAGGAAGTGTTGCAATGGTGCACACGTGTATAAAACAAACCTTCAGGCAATGAAATAGAAATCTTCGATGTGTACAATGATGTATGGTTAACAAGTAGCAAAGCCGACAGGAATACCGATCTAGTTTACCAAAGAAAACACCCGCACATACTGCGCTGGAAAGAACACTGCCCAAAAAGGAACTCAGAAAGACAAACAACCCTCTCTCAAAGGGCACAGTCTCCACGGCCCACAAAAGCAAGCAAGGCAGCAAAACACAACCAGACTTATCTAATTGGCATTCATTGTAACACAGGACAGCCTTTACCAAAACAAAGCAACGCACATAAAGTACACGGTAAAACAATTCTGCCATACACTGAAGTGACCCCCTTCTTAGAAGTGACACGATAATACAACACCCAAAAGAGTACAGTACCACACTCCAACCATCTCTCAAAGGACACAGTAACACAACACGACCACACAGCAGAGGACAGTAGCAAAACACAGCCACACAAGCCCTCACACAAACTGCAAATTACAAGTGCCTTTCCACAAAGGACAAGTTAACAAAATTGTCATTCAAAGGATAGCAGTGACTACTACAATTGCGCAGACAAAAGCGATGGTAACAGAGACGTGACAAAACACAACCCTAATCACAAAGAGCACAGTAAGACATAAGCAAGTAAGGGCACGACCTCTCTTCTAAATAACATACCTGCAAAATGAAAAGCTTCAAGCCACATATATGCTATCACATACACACAATACACAAATAATCTCTGCAAAGATATACAATAATTAGAGCAGAAAGCCCCCATTAAAAAAAAAACACACGGAAGCTACCAAAACAAGCATTGGCCGCGCGGCCGTGAAAGTAATCGTGAGTAAGCGGGTTTTGGAAGTGCAAACAGTGGCTTTTGCTGGCGACCAGCTTGCGTTCACGCGAGCGTCCAGATGGCGAGGGAAGCCATATGGCGCCTGATCGCGCGTGCACGCTCGCGTGAACGCAGGCTAGTCGCCAGCAAAAGCCACTGTTTGCACTTCCAAAACCCGCTTACTAAAACTCTCGCCAGAGCAGCGCATGCGCTGGCTCAGGCGAGACCTAAAAAGCACCACAAATTGGTAAGAGTTTCACATGAGCCTACAGAAAGTTATGCAAGATGAAAGAGAACATCCAACACCCTTGCTACAAAGATATTAGGATTTGCATTGAGGACATCATCTTGCATTTCTCTTTCCTCTTAGTTTGTTGAGTATGCTCAGATCTAAAAAACAAGCATTGGCATAGCCAATAGGTCTCGCCTTTGGGACCTTATGTGTTTAGCCAGAACTTTTGGCTATGTTGTAGAGCATTGTAGCTGCTGTGCATTATGTTGAAAAGTAATAATGCACAAGTTACTAACTTGTGTAACGATATATCTGTAAGAGACAGTAGTTAGTGACAGATTCCTTACCTTAGAATATCCCCAGGCGTCAGGCTGGATCCGGAAAGTTTTTGCGTAGCAGTACCCTTGCGCGTCGGTAGGCGGCGTCGTGCGGCTCCGCGTCCGTCGTCGGCGTCGTGATCGCCGGGATGACGTCGCGGGCAGCACTTAGGCGCCGCCCCTGCGCGCTGACGTCAGTTCTGTACACGACTTTCCGCGCCAGGAACGCAGAGCCATGCAAGAAGCTGACATAGGTGTCTGAAAAATACTAGGGCCCTGAAAGGGATGTCCTTAACCCTAGAAATCAGTTCGCAGAACGGGGAGGATGGGTGGGGCGGTAAGGAATCTGTCACTAACTACTGTCTCTTACAGATATATCGTTACACAAGTTAGTAACTTGTGCATCTGAAAGAGACACGTTAGTGACAGATTCCTTACCTTAGAATAGATACCCCAGCAATACCAACCCCGGTGGTGGGTCTGCGAACAAAGATCAGACAAGGAAGTCCTGGAGGACAGAACGGCCAAAGAAGCCGTCCCTCCGGACCTGACTGTCAAGGCAGTAATGCTTTGTAAACGTGTGCAGCGAGGCCCACGTAGCTGCCTGACAGATAACCGGCAGCGGAACACCGCGGCCCAAGGCCGTGGTAGCAGCCGTTGCCCTGGTGGAATGGGCACGCAGCCCAACAGGAGGCTCCTTTTTAGCCAAAGAATAGCAGGTCTTGATGCACAAGGTAACCCAGCGGGAGATGGTCCTCTTGTGCACCGCCCGACCTTTTTGGCGCCCACGTAGCCAATAAAGAGCTGGTCATCCACCCGGAAGTGTTTTGTGCGGTCAATATAGAAGGAGAGCGCACGTTTTGGGTCCAGACGGTGGAGCCTCTCTTCCTCTCTGGAAGGATGCGGAGGCGGAAAGAAGGTGGGCAAAGTGATGGTCTGCCCAATGTGGAAAGCAGTAACCACCTTTGGCAAGAAGGACGGACGCGTCCGAAGAACAACCTTGTCTGGATGAACAGACAGAAAGGGAGGTTTGCAAGATAGAGCCTGGAGCTCACTCACCCGCCGAGCGGAGGTGATGGCCACCAGAAAGGCTGTCTTCAGAGTCAGAAGACGAAGAGGACAGTTATGTAGAGGCTCAAAGGGAGCGCACATTAAAAAGGTAAGAACCAAGTTTAAGTCCCACTGAGGCATCACAAACGGAACAGGAGGGAAGAGGTGAGTAATGCCTTTTAAGAACCTGTTAACAACAGGGGACTTGAAAAGGGAGGGCTGATCAGGGAGCCTGAGGAAGGCCGAGATAGCACAAAGATAACCCTTGATGGTACCCAGGGCAGAACCCTGTTGGGCCAGAGAGAGAAGGAACAGAAGGACCTCAGAAAGAGGGGCAGAAAGGGGATCCACAGCCTTTGCTGTGCACCATGCCACAAATTTGTTCCACCTGCAGGCGTATACCACCTTAGTGGAGGGACGCCTGGCTGCCAGAATCACATCACAAACTTCGGGAGGCAAGTCGAAAGGAATCAACTGCCGCCGCTCAATCTCCACGCAAGCAGGTGTAGACTGGACAGGTTCGGGTGGAGGACCGTCCCCTGCTGCTGCGACAGAAGATCCTCCCGAAGAGGCAGACGGATCGGGGGATCTACGCTCATATTGAGTAGCTCGGGATACCAAACTCTTCGAGCCCAGTCCGGAGCCACAAGAATGACTTGGGCCCGGTCGTGCCGAATCTTCTTCAACACTCTGGGTAGAAGTGGTATAGGCGGAAAGGCGTACAATAGACCGCAACTCCACTCGTGACGAAAAGCGTCGCCGAGCGAGTGCCGCCTTGGAAATTCCAACGCGCAGAACTGATGACATTGCGCGTTCTCTTCGGTGGCGAATAGATCTAACCAAGGCTCTCCCCACTGTAGAAAGAGTCCTTGCGCCACTTCCGAGTGAAGACGCCATTCGTGATCCATCATGCACCTGCGGCTGAGTTCGTCCGCCCTGGCGTTCAGGGAACCTGCCAGGTGTTGAACCACCAGGAACATGCCCTGGTGTTCCAGCCATGTCCAGAGGCGCAGAGCCTCCTGACAAAGGGTCCACGACCCCACCCCGCCTTGTTTGTTGCAGTACCACATGGCAGTGGTGTTGTCTGTGAACACCTGCACTACCTTCCCTTTGACAGAGGGAAGGAATGCCTTGAGTGCAAGTCGGATCGCCCGGAGCTCCAGAAGGTTGATATGGAGCCGGGACTCCGCCGGAGACCAGAGGCCTCTGATCTCCGCCTCTCCCATGTGACCGCCCCATCCCAGAAGGGACGCGTCCGTCACAACTGTGTGCTCTGGCTGGGGAAGGAGAGGGATCTGCCCATGACCCATTGCCGGTTCGAGAGCCACCACTGCAACTGTTTTGCAGTCCCCTCCGAGATCTGGACGTGATCGGACAGGTCGCCCTGGTGCTGCGCCCACTGGAACTTCAGGTCCCACTGCAGAGCCCGCATATGCCATCTGGCATGAGTGACCAGCAGGATGCAGGAGGCCATGAGGCCCAGCAGCCTCAGGGTCATCCGTGCCGAAACCCAGGATAAGGGCTGAAAGATCGGAATCATAGCCTGAATATCCCGGACTCGCCGTTCGGGAGGATAGGCCCGAAACTGCGTCGTGTCCAGAACTGCTCCGATGAAAAGGAGCTGTGGAGAAGGAATCAGATGCGACTTTGGCACATTGATGGAGAACCCCAGCGAGTGCAGGAGTTCGGCCGTAGTCTGGAGGTGGGAGACAACTGCCTGGGACGAGCCCGCCTTCAGCAGCCAGTCGTCGAGGTAGGGGAAGACTGAAACCCCTGCCCGGCGCAGATGAGCTGCGACCACCGCCATCACTTTCGTGAACACCCGAGGGGCACTGGTAAGGCCAAAGGGGAGCACGGTGAACTGAAAATGCTCGAGGCCTACCGTGAACCGAAGGTAACGCCGGTGGGCCGGCAGGACGGGGATGTGGAAATAGGCGTCCTGCAAGTCCAACGCTACCAACCAGTCTCCGGGGTCGAGGGCAGTCAAGACCTGAGCTAGGGTGAGCATCTTGAACTTCTCCTTCCGGAGGAAGCGATTGACGTTCCGGAGGTCCAAGATAGGACGCATGTCCTCCTTGTCCTTTTTGGGCACCAGAAAGTAGTGGGAGTAGCAACCACGCCCTACTTCTGGGGTCGGAACATGCTCGATGGCCCTCTTGGCCAAGAGGGCCGTGACTTCCTTCTGTAGAAGCACCAAGTGATCCCCTGACATGCGGTGGAATTGAGGTGGCATGGCTGGGGGGTGGTCTCGAAGGGGAGGGAGTAGCCCCTTCGGACAATGTCCAAGACCCACTTGTCCGAGGTGATGGGACGCCAGTGGTGAAGGTGATGGCGGACCCTGCCCCCGACTGGCGTGCTGTGCACCTGAAAGGAGGGACTAGGAGGGCTTGGAGGCCGCGGACGGGTTGGAGGTGGTGGCCTGACCCGCACGCTGGTTGCCCGAACCGCCACGGCGGTATCCACGTCCTCGGCCACGCGAGGCGCTTGCTGCGCGGGCCGTTGGCCGGGCTGTGGACGTGACTGGGCGCCCCTTCCGTGGCCACGAAAGGGGCGAAAAGCAGACGTTTGCGGAGGGCGCACAACAGCAAGGCCCAGGGACTTAGCAGTAGCCCGTGAATCCTTGAAACGCTCCAGCGCATGGTCCGCCTTTGAACCAAAGAGACCGACTCCATCAAAGGGCATGTCCATGAGAGTATTCTGGACATCCCCTGAAAAACCAGTGGTTCTCAGCCAGGCGTGGCGACGCAGCGCCACCGTCGTTGCAAGCGATCTGCCCAGCGAGTCGGCGGTATCAAGGCCACAGCGGATGGTATACTTAGCCGCATCACGCCCTTCCGCAATAGCGCGGGTAAGCAGTGTCTGGACCTCCTCAGAACACTGCGGCAAAACATCAGCCACCGAATCCCACAGGGAGTGGGTGTATCGGCCCAAGAGGCAAGCGGTATTAACAGACCGCAAGCCAGCACTGGAGGAAGAGAAAGCCTTCTTCCCAAAGTGATCCAGGCGCTTGGATTCCCTATCCGGAGGGGCGGTAGGGAAGGCTGTTTGGGAGGCAGAGGCTTGGACAACCAAGCTCTCAGGGGTGGGGTGTTGGGAGAGAAACAGGGGGTCGCCCGGAGCCGGGCGATGGCGTCGGGCCACGTTCCTATCCACAGGAGCCCCTGTGGTGGGTTTGGACCAGGCACCCAAAAGAACGTCAGTGAGTGCATCGTTGAACGGCAGCACAGGCTCCGAAGAGGAGGCCGCCGGCTGAAGCACTTCAGTCAGGAGGTTAGTCCTGACGGCCACTGTAGGCAACTGGAGATTTAAGGCTCCAGCAGCTCTACGCAACACCGTTGCAAAATTAGCCCCCTCCTCCGTTGCCACGGGAGGAGACAGCATGCCAGAGTCGGGGGAGGTATCCAGCCCACTGGCATCCCCAAGTTCCTCAACCCAGTCCGGGTCAAACTCGCACTGTTGTGTGAGAGGGTCGTCAGACCCCTCCCAGCTCTCCTGGTCCTCCTCAGGTTGAAAAGATGGAGGAGGAGGGACATAAGGGACCCAAGGCCTCATCGGCGCCGGAACCGGCGTCGGGCGGCGCCGGTCCGGCTCCATGTCCGGACCCGGGGAGAACCGGGAACGACGCCGCCCGGAGCCCCGGACGGCGTCGGAAACGGCACCGGGGACATCGGCGTCGGCGGAGGCGTGGTTAGGTCAACCGGCGTCGATGGAGGTTGCGGCACCACCGGAACCGGGGTCGAGGCCGGGGCCGGAGCCGAGGCCGGGACGAAGGCTGGTGGGACAGGCGACGCCGGGACCGGAGTCGACGGCGACGCCGGAGCAACCCCATCTGGGCCCGCGGGGCCCGAAGGCGCACCGGAGGGACCTTGAGGCCCGAAGAGGCGGGCCATGGCCGACAGGAATTTCTGTACTTCGGCCGGAGTCGCCCCCGAACCCGGGAAGGACGGGTAATGCGGGGGCAACTCGACAGGCACGTCCGGGGCCGCGGGGGCGGGGACGGTGCCGACAGGGACCTCAGCCGAGTCGCGCGACCGGCGAGGCGAAGTCTTAGAGCGATGACGCCGCTTAGACTTCTTGTGCTTCGACTTACCGGAGGAGCGCGAAGACTTGGATTCCGACGAACGGCGGGGACTCCGCGTCCGGCCCCTCGACCTCTCCCGGGACCGGGGCTTGCTGCGGCGCGGAGCCGACTGCCGGACTTCAAGGAGCTTTCGAGACCGCTCTCGCAAAGCCTTCGGATGAAGTTTCCGGCAGTCAGGGCACGACTTCGTGTCGTGGCCTCGGCCGAGGCAGAAGAGACACTCGAGGTGGGGGTCCGTGATGGACATCATACGACCACATACCTCGCAGGGCTTAAAGCCGGGCATCCCTACGACACCTTAGGAGTCGTGAAGACTCGTTGAAGAGAACAGTGAAAAATTTCACAAAAGATAGTCAAAAAGTGACTAGGGCACTGCTCTTCCCGGATCTGCGCTTACTGGCGCGGAAAAAGAAGAACTGACGTCAGCGCGCAGGGCGGCGCCTAAGTACTGCCCGCGACGTCATCCCGGCGATCACGACGCCGACGACGGACGCGGAGCCGCACGACGCCGCCTACCGACGCGCAAGGGTACTGCTACGCAAAAAACTTTCCGGATCCAGCCTGACGCCTGGGGATATTCTAAGGTAAGGAATCTGTCACTAACGTGTCTCTTTCAGATAAAAAGTGTTAAGCATTTTTGTTATCTTTATACAAACGAAGACGACATTATATACAACTGAAAAACCTGATTAAAAAAAGATTTTAACATAAAAAATGTCTTCTAGTTTTTTTGTACTTGCACTGCTGGCAACTTCTTCCTGCCTGTTGAACAAGTTACTTACCTTCGGTAACGCTTTTTCTGGTGGATACAGTATCTGCCTGTGGATTCCTCACCTAATGAATATCCCCTGCGCCAGCATTCAGCGGAAATTTTTCGTAGCTCTCCGCGCCGACGAGGTCGTCATAGCATCATGGCTCCGCACGCGGCTCCGCATGACGTCACCGGAGCCATAAGAAGACCACGTCGGCGTGATGACGTCAGTTCCACCCATTTTTTCCGTGCCACCGAGGCAAAACGGGCGAACCGACCATAGAGACAATGCATACCAAGTATACAGAATTCACACAAATACACTTAGTGTATAATAAAATGAGAAAGATTGAATTTCAAACAAGACAACAATAAAACAATAGAGGTAACAAGGTCTTGAGTACATGAAAATACATCAAATAACTAATACCTCAGCTTTTATGGTATAAAAGGGTGGACAACGGGGAGGTGGGTGGGTCAGTGAGGAATCCACAGGCAGATACTGTATCCACCAGAAAAAGCGTTACCGAAGGTAAGTAACTTGTTCTTCTGATGGATACATCTGCCTGTGGATTCCTCACCTAATGAATAGAATCCCACAGCAGTACCTCACCCGGAGGAGGAGTCCACCCCTCTATACCAAAAAGTCCTGTAAAACAGAGCGAGCAAAATGGCCATCCCGCCTCACTTCGGAATCTAAGCAGTAGTGTTTCGCGAAAGTGTGGAGGGAGGCCCAAGTTACCGCCTTACATATGTCCAACACAGGAACACCTCTAGACAAGGCAGAAGTAGACGATTTAGCCCTGGTAGAATGAGCTCTAATGCCTACAGGAGGCTCCTTACCAGCCAGGGAGTAGCATATCTTGATGCACAAGATGATCCATCTGGATAAAGTGCGCTTGGCACCGCCTTGCCCTTCATGCGACCAGCATATCCAACAAAGAGCTGGTCATCTTGGCGAAAGTCCCTTGTTCTGTCCAAATAAAAGCTAATCGCTCTCTTTGGATCCAAACGATGAAGCCTCTCTTCCTCCTTGCATGGATGAGGGGAAGGATAGAAAGTAGGAAGGGTAATAGACTGACCTAGGTGGAAAGGAGTCACCACCTTAGGCAGAAAAGCAGCCCTGGTCCTAAGCACCAACCTTTCAGCATGTATGGTCAGAAAAGGAGGTTTACAGGAAAGAGCTTGAAGCTCACTCACCCTCCTAGCCGAAGTGATGGCCACCAGAAAGATCGTTTTAAAAGTCAAAAGTCTCAACGGACAACTATGCATAGGTTCGAACGTTAAACCCATTAAAAAGACAACACCAGATTCAAATCCCACTGGGGCATAATAAAAGGAGTGGGAGGAAACATGTTTGTCAGCCCTTTAATAAATCTTAAGACTATAGGAGACTTAAATAAAGAAGGCTGATCAGGTAAACACAAAAATGCCGACAATGCCGACAGATATCCCTTAACAGTGGCCACACCACAACCCTGCTGGGCCAAATGAAGGAAAAACAAAGAACATCAGAAAGATGGGCTTTTAAGGGATCAATAGATTTCTCTCCGCACCACTTAACAAATTTAGACCACCTGTAAGAATAGACAGACTTGGTGGAGTGTCGCCTGGCCGATAGTATAACGTCCACCACGTCAGGCGGGAGAGAAAAAGAATTCAAGTTGCCCCGTTCAATCTCCAGGCATGACGGTGCAGGCTCTGGAGGTGGGGGTGTAGAACTTGCCCCTCCATCTAAGAGAGGAGGTCTACCCTGAGAGGGAGACGGAGCGGAGGGTACAACGAGAGTGAAGAAGATCCGTGAACCACACCCTTCTCGGCCAATACGGGGCGATCAATATGACTTGGGCCCGGTCTTGGCGAATCTTCCTCAGAACCCGAGGAATCAAGGGTATGGGAGGAAACGCGTAAAGGAGTTGTGAGCTCCAACTCAACTGAAACGCGTCCCCCAACGCTCCCTGCCCTGGAAACTGGAGACTGCAGAACGACGGGCAGTGCGCGTTCTCTAGAGTGGCAAACAGGTCCACCTGAGGAGTTCCCCACGTCCGGAAGATGTGTCGAACAACCTCTGGATGAAGCCTCCACTCGTGGTCGGAGGAGAACTGCCGACTGAGACTGTCCGCATGCACGTTCAGCACCCCGGCCAGATGATTTGCCATCAAGCAAATATGATGGTCCTGAGCCCAGGACCAAAGCCGCAACGCCTCTCTGCAGAGACGGTACGACCCCACTCCTCCCTGCTTGTTGACATACCACATCGCGGCAGTGTTGTCCGTCAGGACCTGAACCGACTGACCGCGAAGGGAAGGGAGAAAGGCCTTGAGCACCAAACGTATCGCCGGCAATTCCAGGAGGTTGATGTGAAACAACCTTTCCTCTGGAGACCAAAGACCCTTGATCTCCAGATCCCCCAGATGTGCACCCCACCCTAGGGTAGAGGCATCCGTTATCACTGTGGTCACAGATGGAGGAAAGTGGAAAGGCTTTCCCTGAGACAGATTGCCCTCCACTCTCCACCAAGACAGATCCGCTGCAGCTTCTCTGGAGATCCTCACAGACTCCCTGAGATCTCCGTTGTGCTGATACCACTGCCTGCGGAGACACCACTGGAGTGCCCTCATGTGCCAGCGTGCATTTGTGACCAGCAGGATGCAGGAAGCGAACAGACCGAGCAGGCGAAGGACCTTCAGAACTGGAACAACCGCTCCATTGTGAAACAAAGGGATCATTTCCTGAATGTCGAGAATCCTTTGCGGAGGTGGAAAAGCTCGTCACACAGTGGTGTCCAGTACTGCCCCTATAAACAGGTTGCGCTGAGAGGGCACCAGGTGAGACTTGGGTACATTTATTGAAAAACCCAATTTGTATAACAGCTGGGCTGTAACCTGCAAATGATGACTCACCATCTCCGGAGACTTTGCCTTTAACAGCCAGTCGTCCAGGTAGGGGAAAACTGGAATCCCCAACCTTCTGAGATGAGCTGCCACCACCGCCATCAGCTTGGTGAAGACTCGAGGTGCGGTAGTAAGACCAAACGGAAGGACCGCAAACTGGTAGTGTTGCGACCCAACTGTGAAACGGAGATACTTCCTGTGTGACTTCAGGATGGGAATGTGGAAATACGCATCCTGCAAGTCGATGGACACCATCCAGTCCTCTTGTTGCAGCGCCTGAAGAACCTGCGCTAGACTTAGCATCTTGAACCTCTCCTGTTTGAGAAACAGATTCAAGATTCTGAGGTCCAGGATGGGACGTAACCTGCCATCCTTTCTGGGGATCAGGAAATACCGGGAGTAGCACCCCTGACCCCTCTCCTGCTCCGGAACCACCTCTATTGCACCTTTTTGTAACAGGGTAAGAACCTCCTTCTGAAGGAGCAGTAAATGATCCTCTGTGCAAAACCCCTGACAAGGAGGGTAAGGCGGGGAAATTCCCTGAAAGGAAGAGCGTACCCATTTTCCACAAGATCTAGAACCCAAAGGTCCGAAGTTATTAGTTTCCAATCTTGTAGAAAATGAGTAAGCCGACCTCCCACAGGACCCACATGATCCAGGATGGCAGATCTAGGGCTGCTTTGCTGCATTACCGGGAGGGGTTGGGGAGGCAGAAGAGGAGGAGGAAGAGGGATGTCGTCCAGCTCCACGAAAGCGACCTCTGCCTTTACCTCTGTAGGATTTATACAGAGGGTTTTGCTGTTGCTGCTGAGGCTGACGGGAACGAAAGGAAGATTTCCCAAACCCACGGTACCTTTTGTATCCATAGCCCCTTGACTGAGGCTGTAAACCCAAGGATTTCGCCGTGGCTTTGCAGTCCTTAAATCTCTGCAACGCAGAGTCAGCTTTTTCCCCAAAAAGCTTAGAGCCGTCAAAGGGAAGATCCAAAAGAGCAGCTTGGACATCCAGTGAAAAACCCGAAGACCTCAACCATGCATGTCTCCTAGTAGCAACAGATGAGCCCATCTCCCTTGCCACCGAATCTGCAGTGTCCAGCCCCGACTGTATTACTTGGCGAGCAGCCGCTTGAGAGTCCGCCAAGACTTCATTTAAATTACCCCGATCCTCCTCAGATAATTTAGGGAGAATCTGCTTGGCAGAGTCCATGAGGGCGTGAATGCATCTGCCCAACAGACAAGTCGCGTTGGTGGATTTTAAAGCCATACTAGCTGACGAAAAAACTTTCTTTGCAGACTGCTCATGCTTTTTTGAATCTCTGTCAGCTGGTGCTTGAGGAAATGAACCCACAGACTGCTTTGAGCATGAAGCTTGAACAACCAAACTCTGAGGTGACGGGTGAGAAGAAAGAAATTCAGGGTCCCCTGGTGCTGGTCTATATCTTCTAGAGACACATCTAGAAACTGCAGGAGCAGTAAGGGGATTACTCCACACCTCCAGAATTGGCTCCGTCAAGGCATCATTGAAAGGCAAGAGGGGCTCAACTACAGAGGAAGGAGAATGAAGAACCTCTGTGAGAAGATTTGGCTTGTACTCAGCCATGGGAAGCTGTAAATCCAACAGTTCAGCTGCCTTCCTAATCACGACATGATAAGGAGCAACATCCTTTGAAGGAGAAGCCTTCTGCGAAGCAAAATCCACTTCTGGTGACACATCCACACCACTTGCCTCACACAAGTCTTCAAACAAGTCCTCAGACTCATTTAATTCACCTTCTTCCATGTCACCAGCCTGATACTGCTCCTCCTCAATTAACCTTTGAGCCTCCCTTCTAGAACGCATCCTCGGTTGCGGCGTCGACGGCGCCATCCGCGGCGTCGACGGCTCCGGCAGCGGCGTCGAAGGCGGATCCGTGACAGCAACCCTCGCCGAACAAACTCGAGAAGAAAGGATGCCAGATGGAGCCGGGGACTGACCATACGGCGTCGACATCTTCGGCGCCGGAAACTGCCAAGACGGTGCCATCGGCATATAAGGCATAAAGGGGGCCGGAGGGTAATGCTGCGGCACACCCAAATTAAATGCCAAAGGGCCCATGGGACCCGAAGGTGCTCCAGAGGGCAAGTGGCTCTGGCAAAACGCCATACATCGCGTTCAAGAACTGCGATGGATCCGAACCTGGCGCCGGGAGCGAAGGATACTGCGCCGGTTCTACCTCCGAAAGAGGAACCTCCGGAGTCGGAGCCACTGGAGCCACAGGTGGAGCCACAGGAACAGCAGGAGTCACCTCATCCACCGGATTCGATGCACCATCCGGAGCCGGAGAATCCACCGACGCCGGAGACTGTGCTGGCGTGCCCACATAAGGAGACCGGACCGGAGACATCCGTGGAGACTCGGAAGGAGAAGGAGAAACAAAGTCTTTGACACGACGTCGAGGAGCCGGAGAAGGCGACTTCGAAGCTCAAGACTTCGACGAACGACGTCGAGACCCATGCCTCTTCTTCTTCTTGTGACTTCTCTTCGATCCATGCGAAGTCGACGACTCCGACTTCGATCGTTTACGACCCCTTTTCTCCTTCCTCACCTTGGACATGTAGTGCTTAGCCTCTCTTTCCTTCAACGCCTTCGGGTTCATCTTCCTGCAAGAAGAGCAACCCTCGACGTCGTGATCACTCGAAAGACACCAAAGGCAGTCATCATGCGGGTCAGTGATCGACATGTGACCTCTGCATTCCTTACAAGGCTTGAAGCCTGACTTCCTTTGAGCAGACATGTCGAAAAGAGAAACAAATAAAGTCTCGAAACAAAGTAACAGTAGAAAGATAGGAGAGTCCCAGAAAATCCGTTAGCGTCGCCAGCGCGGGAAAAAGGGAACTGACGTCATCACGCCTACGTGGTCTTCTTATGGCTCCGGTGACGTCATGCGGAGCCGCGTGCGGAGCCATGATGCTATGACGACCTCGTCGGCGCGGAGAGCTACGAAAAATTTCCGCGGAATGCTGGCACAGGGGATATTCATTAGGTGAGGAATCCACAGGCAGATGTATCCATCAGAACTCATGCTCGTTTGTTATAATGTTTTTTGTTATGGGGGAGCGGGACATAAATGACGGGGGAGTGGAGTTTGGAAAACAGTAATTTAATTAGAACACGAGCAGCGGACGGACAGTAGGGGAGAATCAACAGATGCCAGATTCCAAGGGCAGACTGACGTGATGCTTAGGTGGTGCGCTGATGCAAAATGGTGGTGGTGAATGATGTTTGGTGCTCAGGTGGTGACACTATATGCTGTGGATTGGAGGTACGTTGTGGATTGTGGAGTTGAAATATGTTGTTTGGTGTGTAATTATGCGGTGTGTATTGGAAATGTATGGAGTTGAATTGTGTGGCCTGGAACTGTGGTGTTGAGTGAAATTATGCTTAGTGAAATTGTGTCATGGTGTGGAGTGCATTTATGTTGATTGGTGGTATGTGGTATAGAGTGCATTTATGTGGAGTGTACTTATGTTGCATTGAGTAGAGTGCAATTATGTGGCGTGCAATTATCTGGCCCTGAGTGGTATTATGTGGAGTGCATTTATGTTGCACTGAGTAGAGAGTAATTATGTGGCGTGTAATTATGTGATACTGAGTGGTATTATGTTGAGTCTATTTATGTTGCATTGAGTAGAGTGTAAATATGTGCCATGTAATTATGTGGCACTGAGTGGTATTATATGGAGTGTATTTATGTTGCATTGAGTAGAGTGTTATTATGTGGCGTGCAATTATGTGGCACTGAGTGGTAATATGTGGAGTGTATTTATGTTGCATTGAGTAGAGTGTAATTATGTGGCTTGTAATTATGTGGTACTGAGTGGTATGTGGGGTGTATTTGTTGCATTGAGTAGAGTGTAATTATGTGGTGTATAATTATGTGCCACAGTGGTATTATGTGGAGTGTATTTATGTTGCATTGAATAGAGTGTAATTATGTGGTGTGTAATTATGTGGCACTGAGTGGTATTATGTGGAGTGTATTTATGTTGCATTGAATAGAGTGTAATTGTGACGTGTGATTATGTGGTACTGAGTGGTATTATGGGAGCTATGGGAAGAGGGAGGCAATCGGCGATACTCTGGGACAGAACCAGGAGTTGATAGATGAAGAAGTGGGAGGGCCGGAGCAACTCTCTTCCTTAAACCTAGAAGTCACTGCTTCACCCTCCGTCTCAATGTTAGTTATAATGGTCATCATTCAAAAAACCCAGCAGGGGATCTTTGAAGTCAAAGTGTTAAATAACGACATTTTAAAATCTCAAAAAACCCATCTTCATTCTATTGCCCCAGAGCTTAAGCATACAAGAGAGCACATGCCTAAGGTAGTCAGACCAATAGAGGGAAATAGGAATTCTATGACTAATGACACAGACGAGAAAGGGCCTATCATCGTTGCCGGACTTCCACATGAACGCGTGGGGAAAACAGACTCTTGAGAGAGGAGCTCCGCACATTAAATGAAGCAGGACCCAGGAACGAATCCATCAGATGGTCTACACAAATACCTGAAGTCAACACACAGGATAGGGAACAAAGCGTTCCTGTAATCGACAGCAGGACCGCCAAATGAATCCACTGGATGGATTCTACAAAAATACACCTCAAGGGTCACATGATGAAATAGGAGGTGCCCACAAAGGAATCCGATAGACTCCTTGAAAAAAACTGACTGGAACCTGCCTAACGTGTCCACAAAGTTCATAGCCCTGAAGACCATCCTTGAAACACACCACAGACCCAACCTGTAGGTCGAAACGCGTTGGCGCACTTACCAACGGGGTCAAAAGCTACCATTTAGTGCAATATCTGTGGATAAAATTATGCCCTACTGATGACGAAATTAATGATCTCATCTGGACACAAATTTACGCTCTGAATACCATTAGAATAGGGCCAAGGAGTACTGCTGTAGACTACAATCAAGAGGGTTATAATAATAAATGCCCCACAAATTTGATAACGTAGGACACTAGACATCCAACTTTGTATGTTCTTGGATTAAGTTCCTTCATATGTCTAACAATTCATGTTATGCAATGTTTTTGGTCTGTACACGTTTTGTCTCAAATTAATGTGTTCATAAACGTAATTTTTGTTAAATGGATGTAAAACACTTCATGTATAATGTTTGTTTGTGTCTACACAGCTTTGCAGTCTGGGACTTGTAGTCCCACAATTACAAACAAGAAAGCACAGAGAGGCAACACAGAAGTAAAACAGCACAAATGCTAGACAAAACAATCGAAGAAGTAGTCCAACTACTTCTTCGATGGTGGTAGCGTGAAACATCGCATCCCACGGAAGGTGCTTAAACGCTTCTTAAACTAGGAATACGAACTTATTAATGTTCAACTTACCATAGTGAACATTTCATTGTTGATCTGGACTGGACGAATGGGACACACTATCTGTGAATTAACTTCATCAATTTGAGGTATTACGGATCTCTTCACCATCTGCGCACTTCAGAGAATATACCATTAATCGCAGTACGGCTTTTCATTGCCCTGAGGAAGCCCTATTCAGGGTGAAACGCGTTGGCTGCATCGGCGCTTCGCTGTCTTGATTCAAGCAACTATTAAAAAAACTTGACTAACGTCATTGAAGAGACCGGAGAGATCTTGTTTTGTCTAGCATTTGTGCTGTTTTACTTCTGAGTTGCTTCTCTGTGCTTTCTTGTTTGTATTACAGTAGGGAGGTCTATTGGCAGTGGACCTTGGAGGTGGGCAACAGCAACTCTGTGTTCTAATTATAAGAGTGTACAGCTGGTTAGTGCAGCATTAATTATCCCTTGCTGCCATCTTTCTCCTTTTTTCAGTAGTCCCAAAATTACACAGCGAGGCTTGCAACTACAAGCCAGTCAATACAAAATGACGGGTAATAAAACAAGCCCGGGAGTTGTGTGCGCGCGCTAGGTGGGTAAAACGGCCCAGGTGAAGGGGACGACAGGCTCATCGCGAACGAGGACCTGCCCCTCCATGGGTGTTCAGACACCATCACTGACACTAATGACACCGAGGGGCACCCCCAGCGCAGAGGCCTACAAGGCGCCCGACCTCCTTCATACCCAATTACACTGCGGTCTCGAAGGTTCCAGACCCCCCGGCCAAAGAGCACAGCACCATTTAGTGATAATTTCCTTGCACACGTAATACTGTTTACACACATCAATGCGCGTCATCTTCATAAAAAAATTGGGGTAACAAGAAATATGTACATTAGTTGCATGTGTGACTTTGTTTTCGTTTGCAGTCTGTGTACTCCGCCTACGGGGCTTCTACATGTAGCGAAATTCACTTTTATTTCCACAAATACAGTACAAAAATGAAGCATAGAGCAGATATTGTGCTGGTGGGCCTTCAGATTGCACGGCGACCCCTGCGCCCCAAACTGGGCTCCAATCAAAACTCGGGCCGCCTCTGAAAACAGACAATTTATTGGAGCGAACATCAACATATTTGTCTCCATCCACGTGTGTGCAATAGTGTGAACTCGGTAGAAGTGCTTCTCGTGAAATAAATACAAACAAATAAATCGGGACAGAACATAAACGCCAAGAATGGGGTCGGGAAAGGGAGGTTCTTCATAAACTTCACCTCACTGAGCGTTTTAAATGCTCTGCTCCTCTGTTGCCTTTTGGGCTCTGCCGGCGGGGCCATTGGAGGTGGGGGCGGGGTGGAGCCAGGGACGCTGTCTCTCCTAGTCTCCTTTATTCTGTGAGATCATGCAGCTGAAAGCAGCCCCGTCCTGTTAATTTTTAGGTCTCGCCTGAGCCAGCGCATGCGCTGCACTGGCGAGAGTTTTTTAGGTCTCGCCTGAGCCAGCGCATGCGCTGCTCTGGCGAGAGTTTTAGTAAGCGGGTTTTGGAAGTGCAAACAGTGGCTTTTGCTGGCGACTAGCCTGCGTTCACTCGAGCGTGCACGCGCGATCAGGCGCCATATGGCTTTCCTCGCCATCTGGACGCTCGCGTGAACGCAAGCTGGTCGCCAGCAAAAGCCACTGTTTGCACTTCCAAAACCCGCTTACTTTCACTTTCACGGCCGTGCGGCCGTGTCAGTTTCACAGCCGCGGGGCCAATGCTTGTTAATGATTATTTTCCGATTTCCACTTAGGAACACACAGCTATATGCATGGGGCGCCCTGCTATGTGTTTCTGCACGGCGCCGGATTTGATCTTACACCCCTTCTGATTGTTTTGTAATCGAGAGCACAGACTTTCAGTGAGTGTTTTTTTTTTTTTAAATGTATTAAAATAGATTGTCAAGACTATGCTTTTGTCCGTGCCTGTTCAGCTTCAGCGCCAGTCTGTGCCACCCCCCTCCCCATCACTTTGTTATTATTGTCTGCAAAGCGGAGCAACCGGATCCCGGCCGAGCCGAAACCCCAGTAGGTCGCCGTACACCATGTTGAGGGAGTTGGAATTTCAAATCCATGTGCGCTTCCTGCAATGCTTAACATGCAGTTTTGCGCTGTTGCTGTTCTTTTCATGTGCCTCCTCAGTGGTGAACAAGCAGAATCGGAAATATTATGCACTCTATGCACACAACTTTCAAGGAGTGCATGCCAGTATTTTCTCATTCATTAATTTTAGAGCGTGTTCAATAAGTAATGAAAACTAAAATATGTCCTGTTGGGTGCACACATCTCTGACTTGGCTCTTAATTTCAGTATGTCCTTTCTTGCACCCCACACGTTTACAAGTCCGGCATTCTATGACGTGCATTTCTCCGGTTTCAGATGAGAAGAGAACACGTTTGCTTCTTGAGACCAATCAGGCCATTTGTCTCCAGCAGCTGATTGTTTTATGTGCGTTCACGTTTTCTGTCCTCTCTTCACGTTCGCTTGTGGCCACTGTACTAATGGTGCTTTAACGACCTCCCGGGGGCTTTGAGAGCTCTTTGGTTCTCTGTCAAGCTTAAGCCAGCCACAGTTTGGCTTTATAATTATTGGCAATGGTCTGCAATGAACCTTAGAGATCGAATGACAGTTTCACCCTTCAATAAATTGTAATTTTTTTACACTAAAATGGAACTATATCAACATGGTGTGAAAAATACTCCCTGGCACTGATTTTGCTCTATGCATTTCCCATACAGTTGCATTTGCATACTTATTTTCAGAGACTCAAAAAGCAAGCTGTGCACGGTTTCCATTTTCTGTGACAGTGTCAACGCAGCTAGAAACAAAACTCTGAACGCTGACCAGCTTGCGTTCACGCGAGCGTGCACGCGCGATCAGGCGCCATATGGCTTTCCTCGCCATCTGGCTTCCCTCGCGATTACTTTCACTTTCGCGGCCGCGAGGTAATTCTTTCCCCTCTGCCTGTTCACTTACCTCCCCCCCTCCCTTTGTATTTAATTTACGTGCACCAAACGCCCAACTTTAACACAGATGTCATCATGGCCTTGGGCGCTTCCACGAATACAAATTACAATGTTGTTGTGACAATTCTTCCCAGGAAGCAGATCAGCACCGCCACAGTAACAGCAGGCAGGCAGACACAGCACACCTCCCCCACTTCCCGCAAAAAAACAGCTCAGCTGGAACTTCTCTCCCTTCCTTTGATCCTCATCCACCTCCTTCCAATATGCTTGTATCTCCACACACACCGTAAAACACTTTCTCTCACATCCTTCTCTCCCCTGTACCTCCCCTCTCTCCCATAACACCTATTTACTCTTGTCCTTTCTTTTTAGGTCTCGGCCTGCACCAGCGCTTGCGCTGGTCTGGCCGAAGTTTAGTAGCGGGTTTTGGAAGTGCAAACACTGGCTTTCGGCTGGCGACCAGCTTGAGTTCACGATGGCGTGCACGCGCAGCTGGCATCTGGGTTTCCTATCTCTTCCTCATTTCCTCGTCATGGCTCATTAACTCTCTGGACTCTGATGTTTCAATCGCAGCAGCAGCTCACATTACCAACTGAGGGCGACGCAGCGCCACCGTCGTTGCAAGCGATCTGCCCAGCGAGTCAGCGGTATCAAGGCCACAACGTATGGTGTACTTTGCCGCATCCCTACCTTCCGCAATGGTGCGGGTAAGCAGTGTCTGGACCTCCTCAGAACACTGGGGAAAAACAGCCGCCACCGAATCCCACAGGGAGTGGGTATATCGGCCCAAAAGGCAAGCGGTGTTGACGGCCCGCAAGCCAGCACTGGAGGAAGAAAAAGCCTTCTTCCCAAATTGGTCCAGGCGTTGGGATTCCCTATCCGGAGGGGCGGTAGGGAAGGCGGTTTGGGAGGCAGAGGCTTGGACAACCAAGCTCTCGGGGGTGGGATGTTGAGAGAGAAACAAGGGGTCGCCCGGAGCAGGGCGATGGCGTCGGGCCACGTTCCTATCCACAGGAGCCCCTGTGGTGGGCTTGGACCAGGTGCCCAAAAGAACGTCAGACAGTGCATCATTAAACGGCAGCAATGGCTCCGAGGAGGAAGCTGCCGGCTGAAGCACTTCCGTCAGGAGATTAGTCCTGACAGCCACAGTAGGCAATTGGAGGTGCAAGGCTCCAGCTGCTCTACACAACACTGTTGCGAAATTTGCTCCCTCCTCCGTAGCCACGGGAGGAGACAGCATGCCAGTGTCAGGGGAAGTGTCTAGACCACTGGCATCCCCAAGTTCCTCTGCCCAGTCCTGATCATACTCACACTGCTGTGTGAGAGGGTCTTCCCACCCCTCCCAGCTCTCCTGGTCCTCAACTGGCTCAAAATATGGAGGAGGAGGGACATCTGGGACCCAAGGTCTCATCGGCGCCGGGGCCGGCGTCGAGCGACGTCGGTCCGGCTCCATGTCCGGAACCGGGGAGAACCGGGGAACGATGCCGCCCGGAGCCCCGGGCGGCGTCGGGAACAGCACCGGGGACATCGGCGCCGGCGTGGTTAGGTCAACCGGCGTCGATCGGGGTTGCGGTACCACCGGAGCCGGGATCGGGGCCGGAGCCGAGGCCGGGATCAAGGCTGGCGGGACAGGCGATGCCGGGACCGGAGTCGTCGGCGACGCCGGAGCAACCCCATCAGGGCCCGCGGGCGCACCGGAGTGACCTAGAGGCCCGAAGAGGCGGGCCATGGCCGACAGGAATTCCTGTATCTCGGCCGGAGTCGCCCCCGAACCCGGGAAGGACGGGTAATGCGGGGGCGGCGCCACAGGCCCATCCGGAGCCGCGGGGACGGTGCCGACAGGGGCCTCAGCCGAGTCGCGAGAACGGCGAGGCGAAGTCTTAGAGCGATGGTGCTTCTTAGACTTCTTGTGCTTCGACTTACCCGAGGAGTGCGAAGACTTGGACTCCGACGACCGACGGGGGCTCCGCGACCGGCCCCTCGACCTCTCACAGGACTGGGGCTTGGTGCGGCGCGGAGCCGACTGCCGGACCTCGAGGAGCTTTCGAGACCGCTCTCGCAAAGCCTTCGGGTGTAAGGCCCGGCAGTCAGGGCACGACTTCGTGTCGTGGTCTCGGCCGAGACAGTAGAGACACTCTAAGTGCGGGTCTGTGATCGACATCATTCGACCACAGACGTCGCATGGCTTGAAGCCGGGCATCCCTACCGACACCTAGGAGTCGAGAAGACTCGAAAAGAAACAGTGAAAAAATCACCAAAAATTTAGTCAAAAATTGACTAGGGCACTGCTCTTCCCGGATCTGCGCTTACTGGCGCGGAAAAAGAAGAACTGACGTCAGCGCGCAGGGGCGGCGTCTAAGTACTGCCCGCGACGTCATCCCGGCGATCACAACGCCGACGACGGACGCAGAGCCGCACGACGCCACCTACCGACGCGCAAGGGTACTGCTACGCAAAAACTTTCCGGATCCAGCCTGACGCCTGGGGATATTCTAAGGTAAGGAATCTGTCACTAACGTGTCTCTTTCAGATATTAGTTTACCCACACCAGACCTATATTTCTTTTCCTTAAAGCATTCACCCTTATTTTCTTCTTTGCCTACACAGGCATCCACAGAATTTTCAGACAAGTCCTCACAAAAGGAAAGATAATGCTACTGCTTCACGGACTACAGCAGTCACCTCTCTTTGTTGTTAAAACCTTCACAAATAGTGCGTTCTTCAGGGGTATCTATATCTTATCGACTTGTCAGGTGGAAACCGTAGACACTCTCCTCACGAGGATCATCTGCAAACATATTTAGACTGGACTATTTGCATTCCTATCTAGCAATCCACTGGCATCCCAACAAGAGAGATGAGGGCCAGTGTAAAAAGTGTAAATAAAGGTTGCTTAATTGCCCAAAAAAAAAAAAAAGAAGAAAAGGACCGATTGTGCAGCCTGTTTTTCACCATCTTGACCATAATACAAGCCTGGACATGCACCTGTCACATGTCTTTTACAAATTCAATTGTGAACTATATGCATGAGAAATATGTGTGTATTGTATACTGCTGCTAACCACATCCCGAAATAAAATCAAGTTAAAAAAAGTGTAAATGGAAGTTAAACAAAAAAAAGTATGTAACATGAATGGTCACTGAAAGACCACAAAATGAAATAGATAGGCTATTGTACTAAATGGGGTGTATTTTAAAGCATGTAAATATACAAGTAATCTGATGTTGTCTCTCTGTGGTTAGTATGAGCTGATTCTGAGAATGATGAAAAGCTACTCAACTTCGGTAACAATAGTTCTGGTAGACACGCTATCCACCTGCAGACTCCTCACCTTTTGAATATCCCAGGCACCAGACTGGATCTAAAATCTTCAGACATACCTCTTCTGTGTTGGTAAGTGACAGCAGCTCCATCATGACACTGATAGTGGGATCATGGTGATATACCCACCAACCCCAGGACCCTGGCATCAGTTGCCTGTTAATCTTTTCCTTGCCCTTGAATGAGATTGTTGTAGTAGTCGTAGTGTATACAACAATCTAGACTGGCATTTTATTATAGAGACCTATGACCATGCTTTAGAACAGGGAGGACAGTAGGATCGGCGAGGAATCTGCTGGTAGATAGAGCATGCACCAGAAAGATCGTTACTGAAAGTAAGTAACCTTTTCTTCTGATGGATATTTCTATCTGAAGAGTCCCCACCTGTTGAATAGATTCCAAAGCAGTACCAGCTCCCAGAGTTGGGTCTGAGGAAATGCTCAAACCAATAAGCCTTCGACTAATGAAAATGTGAAATGGCCATCCCATCTCGCCTCTAAATCCAAATATTACTGTTTGGCGAAAGTGTGTAGGGATGCCCATGTTGCCGCTTGGCAGTTCTCAGTTACTGGCATGCTCTTGGCTGAAGCAGAGGTAGAAGATTTCACCCTGATGGAAAGGGCATGGAGTGCCTCAGTTACTTCTCAAGGTCATAGCACATTTTGATGCACAAAATTAAGCGGCGGGATAAAGTTCTCTTCTGGGCGCCTTGCCCTTCTTGTTACCAGCATAGCCTAACAGAGCTGGTCTTCAGACCTGAAGTGTTTAGTGAGGTTGATGTAAAAGCTGACAGCTGTCTTGAGAGCAGTTAGTGCTGTCTCTCCTCCTCATTGTTGGGATATGGTGGAGGATAGAAGAGAGGAAGAATAATTGACTGTCCCAGATGGAAAGGGGTCACCATCTTAGGAAGGAAAGTCACTCTCGTTGAATGACCAGCTTATCTGGAAGGGGCATGTGAACGGCAGAATGCTCAGTAGTTGCAGTTCACTGACATGCCTCACCAAGGTAACCTCAACCTAAAAAACAGTTTTAAAAGATAACAAACAAAGATAATAACTGGGAAGGGGCTCAAAGGGAGCACCCATCAAAAAGGTTAAAACTAAATTCAGAACTCATTTGAGCATGACAAAGGGAATGGGTGGAAACAGATTTACCATTTCCTTCAGAAATCTAAATACAATTGGTGACTTAAAGAGGAATATCTGGCCTGAGTGGTATAGGATGCAGACAGGGCTGACATGTACCCCTTGACAGTGCACACCATACCAGCGCTGCTAGGCATGAGAGTGTGCAAATGGGGCTGGAAAAGATGGTTGGGTTGGAAAAGATCCCAAAATCAGTTTATCAAACGAAGAGCCTTGTAATACAAGGGTCTCCGGGGATGGATGATCAGACAAGAAAGGAGCATTTCCCGGTGCTCTGTATTGTTCTGCTGCAGAGCTATTCACAGGTGAGATGTGGGTATGTCCCATGCGTCCTTGATAGGCTCCATCAGGGAGTGATTGAAAGGTAGGAATGGTTCTGCTGACGAAGAGGTGGCATGATCTACATCAAAATGTTCAATTTGAGTTCGCTGATGCAAGAGGCAGTTCTAGCAGTTCACCTGTTTTGTTAAGAACTGAGTGGAAAGTTGCCATTTCCGCTGGGGCTGGTTGAGGGTCTATGTCGATGTCTGGAGCGGTGCCCAGCCCGCTGGCATTTTTTTTTCAAAACATATTTTATTGGCATTTATGAAAATACATACCGGTAACATCCGGCACAGTGAGACAAATGATAGTCGCATACCAAAGTTGTACATATCACAAGGTATGTCAACAAACTTGGCTATACAGCTAAGAATGCCGCGTTTTAAACTGAATCCAAACTTATAACAATATGCATTCGAGTACCCCGCACCCCTCCACAAACCCCCTATGTTTTCATTTAGTATGTGGGATAATTTGACCCTCATCCACAGACCCACTCCCTCCCACCCGCGAACCTGTCGTCCGAAGGTTGATGATCTTTATTCAAGACTTCTAAAGGCAAGCCTTTATAATCGGCCCATCTCTGCCAAATTTTCTTATGCTTCTGAGGGCATCCACGTGCTCTAAACACTGGGCTTTCTAGCCCCATATTGAAGTCCATACCTCGCTTCCAAGCTCAAATACTTAACCCGTTGGCATTTTACAGTGCCAAATAATCTGCCATGTCTGAAGAGGGTGATGGAAACAAATGTGCCATGTCACTGCTATTGTATGTGTCCTGATTTTGCCCCTAGAGCATCTTTACAGGGTCAGAATCAAATACAAAGAGATCATGCATCATTTCCCAATAGAGTTGGTGTCAACTGTCTCATTCTACCCTATACTCTTCCTCCTCCATGAGACTCTGAGCCTCCCTTTTGGAACGCTGATCTTGATTGGCGCCATCGGCGAATCCGGCAGGGGAGCAGGAGTCAGCTGAGATGAAGCTAGAGGTGCTGGTACACATACAACTGGCAAGGATCCTCAGTGCCGGTGTCAATACAACTCCAATCGTCACCAGAGTAGTTCCTAAAGGACAGAAGGAAGCTCTGGACAGTTGGAATCTGAGCAGAGCTCCACATGCTCCCCAAAGGGCCAAAAGGTACTCCTGAGGGGGCCGATACTCACTGAAACATATCCACATAGCTTGCAGAAGCATGGGCGGGAGGGGCGAGGCTCTCCCAGTGCTGGGAACTCAGGGCAATTCGGCACCAGCATCATAAGTAGTATCAGCAACAGTGAAGTAAGGGTGGTTCTGGAGCGAACAACGCCATCAGTGGTCAGAATAGGGCTCCTGAGGTAGAGTTGTATCCACCAACTCATACTTTGAAGAAAAAGACTCTGCTGGAGCTGTGGGGGAGTATGTTGTAGCGACTTACCCCTCGATTTTCATCAACATCGAGGTGACTCAATTTGCTTAATTTTTTGCTTCTATCTTCTTTTCTTTATCTCTGTATAAGATATGGAGGATGGGGAAGTGCAATTTAGATCTCAACCATGAATAACGCAGAGCCTAGTGGTTGGCCCGGGTGCGAGCCATGAACATCTTGGCCTCACATTACTTGTTGGTTTTAGGAAGCAGCTGTAGCACTGACTGCACGATCTGGAAACATGACAGGGACCCAAGCACCATAGAGAGTCCTCATGCGGGTCTGTAGCAGACATGTGCCTCTCACAGGTGCGACAGGGCTTTAAGTCTGAGTTTTTAGGGGGCGACATCTCCAACACTGTTAAACATAAATTACTGTAACAAATCATTTACACAAATCATTACTAGAGAGGGGGATCTTTTTGAAGGTAGAAGTTGCTTTTTATAACTTTAAACTGTTACAATACTAGTTACAAAAAAGACCCTTTTATCATCTAGTAACTGTATGCAAGAGGGAGACAAAGGGACTTGGCAAAAATGACAACACCTCTGTAGGCAGTAAGAAACCGAAGATACCGCTCCTTAAGGGCTGTTTGAACTGAACTATATCTTCTGTAGATCACTTTCTAATCCCATGCTTTTAGTTAATTCTACATTGTCCATTGTAAAACTCCGCTCTGTGACTCAAAGAGACAGTGTTATATTCTTGGATGCCTTCTATGCTTCAATTTGTGGTTTATATATACTTCTATTTACACTACCTAGTCCCAGGCATAAGCAGTTATACAGTGTAGGAAGCTGGCTCTGCATATACTATACCAAAGTGAGGTATAGTGTGCACAGAGTCCAGTGGAACCCCAAAGGTAGGCAGAGACAAAGTTAGATAGAACCTTACTCTCTATTTCTGGTAGTGTGGTCGAGCAGTAAGGCAGTATCAGAGGACAGTGTTAAGCATTTGTTGTACACACCCAGTCAGCAAATGAATTCAGTCAGTGAAAATAACTTTATTCGGTTCATGTGGACCATAAAGGTTTAACATACATACATAATGCTTAAAATTATCATGTCCAATTTATACAGTAATGTAACTCATGACTCTAAAACTCAGTATTTAAAAATGTCTCCTCCCTTCTTCTCCTCTTTCTTTCTTAAAACTACTTAAAAGACACCATTTTCTTTTTACAATTCATACCGTTTCCTTATTGAGAATGCAGTTCTAATATAATTTAATACAGCAGTGCAAATAGCAGCAGTAGACAAAGAGCGTAAAAAATGAAAGCCCTCCTGATAGGTACAAGGGCGAATTTCTCTTAGGATTGAGGTAAGAAACCGTGCCCTTGGCTCTTTGTACAGTGTGCAAAACAGCATAAAGTGCAAGGTGCTTTGTTGTGCTAGATTATTACAAGGACAAACACTAAGGTTCTCGCACCATCCTGCCTGTTTAGGAAAGGCCACGAGAAAGTGCAACATGCAAAGACGAAATCTAGTCATGAGGAATCGAAACTGTACATTACTAGTAAAAGACAAATAAAATTGCTGTTGTAAAGGGGACCAATCTAAATGATATTGCAATCCTGGTTGCCGACGGCACGTGTTCGACTCAGCATAATATGCTTCTTTTATGATCATTTTCATGTTTGTGTGGATGCTAGCAGGGTTGTCATAACAATGCCCCAAACCTATCTCGTTAAATTTTTCTTTGACAAAGCGGAGCCATGGAATGGCTAGGGCATTATCAAGGGTCATACAATCCTTGATAATTTCCTTTGAGAACGTTAAGTCCTCTGACATCCAAATTTTAGACCAAAGAACCAATGGGGCAATGTTATTTCGGTCCTCTTTGAAATCCAGCCCTACCCCGGAGTGACAAAAGGCTGTGGGGGCATTTTTTGGGATCATCAGCAGTCTTTTTATAAACTTGTTTTCTAAAGTTTGTAGTGTGAGCTTTATGGTGCCCCCACACTCCTGCCCCGTAGGTTGCGACAGACAGACATTTTGATTTGTATAAAGTGATTAATTCCGCTACCGGCTTGTGGCCCAACTTACAAGCGAAGCGGAATAGACCCTCTACTACGCGGCTAGTGTGCTGTACCCTTGCTGTAACAAGATGATCCCAGTTCAATTTGTTATTAAAAACGTTCCCCAAATATGTAAAATTGGACACCTTATCAATGGTCTTGCCCTTTACGATACATTTTCTTGTTTTAGTTTGACTGGGGCCGCACACCATGATATAAGATTTGGTAAAATGTACTTTTAGGTCCAAAACTGACATAAAAACATTCAAAGATTTTTTGAGGCTGTTGGCGGTTAAGGCCATTAAACTGTGTCGTCCACGTATGACAACAAAGGGACCGGGTTACCTCCAATTCTAGGGAAGTCTAGTGCCTGCTCTATTAGAGATGACTCTAGGCCATTTGTATACAGAAGGAAAGGAAAAGGGGCCAGGATGCACCCTGGCGAACTCCCTCTGTAGAGACAATGGGCCCAGTCTTCTCTCCCCAGGGCCAAATCGTATGGCGACAGTAGTGGACGCATGCAACCTATGCAGGAGGGTGATGAGAGGTTCCCCAAAGCCCATTTTCCCCATCTGGGCCCATAGTTTCTCCCGATTGACCGTGTCAAAGGCGCTGGACAAGTCCATGAAGGATTGACCCCTTCCTTGCCTTCATGTACTTGCCCATAATCAGAGACATATTGAGGCACTGTTCGTTCGTCCCACTACCCCTCCTAAAGCCATATTGTGTTTGGGACATAAGCCCGGAGGTATCTGCCCAAGTCTCGAGGCGCGCAAGAATAACCCTCCCCAACACCTTGACGGTAGCGTCAATTAAGGAAATGGGCCTATAACAGGCCGGATCGTCCTTATTTCCCTTTTTGTACACAGGTACCACTATGGCCTGTTTCCAAGATGATGGGATGGGGCAAGTTATTACTGCTCTAAAGACACTTGTCAGCAGGGGTTTTTGTTAAATCGAACAATTTTAAAGAATTTCTTTAGGTTTCAAAACTCCACACTTAGAAACGTTTTCAGGAAAAAGTGTCAATGTTATCCTATGGAGGAAAATATGGTTATCGTTTTTTAGGTAAGTATTCGGTAGTGGGAGTTGAGGTTCTGGGGGTAGACTCAGGGGTCCCCCAGGGTCAGTGATGCACTCTGGTTCCACCCTCAGTAGCACTAGGGCGGCCGGGTGCAGAGTGCTGAGGCCCAAAGTTATCCAATGGGGGATAGGGGGCCTCCGGTTGGTGGCTGCTGGCAAGCAGGCCACTGGGTTGTGGGAGCAAAGCTCCTGGACTTTAGCTCAGGGCAAATGGGGAAACAAATTAGCACCAAAGGTGCACCCTCAGCGGCACTAGGGCGGCCGGGTGCAGGGTGCTGTTTCGACGTCGGGCGCCCTGTTGGTTTCAATGGGGAACCTCCGGTTTGCAAAGGCACTGCAGGCTCAAGGACGAAGGTCTTCTGGGTGCGACCACCACTTCGAGAGGTAAGTTGGGAAGTTAGGAGTTGGTTAGGCACCGTCGGTTTGGGCACACAAGGCCGTGGGGCGTCGGGTGCAGGGGTGCCTTTTGGGGTCAGCTCTTCTTACCAGCTCCTGGTCGCGGTTGGGGGGACCTTCTGGATTTAGGCTGCAGGCGTCGGCTGGAGGCTTGAGGCAGGTCAGGCGTCGCCGGATCTCGGGTCAGGATCGCCGGGGTGACCTCCTCGTGGTGTTTTCCCACTCGAGCTCGGGCCGTGGACGGGGGGCGCAGAGTGGGGCGGATCCGCAGTGTCCGGCCGGAGCCAAAGGTTGCAGATGAACAAATCCGGTGTTCACGGGAGACAAAGTCTTTGTGCTTGAAGGCAGGCAGGTCCTCCGGGGTTTTCGAGGTTGCTGGCTGCAGGACACACCGGTAGTTCGCAGGAGCAGGTTCGAGGGGGAGACAGGCCGGTAGGGCTGGGGCCAAGTCAGTGGGCGTCTTCCTCTTGTTAGCTGCTGCACGGCTGTTCGGTCCTTCTTCTTCTTGTTGCAGTTTCTTCTTGTCTGAGGAAGCAAGGTTCAGGGGTGCCCCTAAATACTAGATTTAGGGGCGTTACAGGTAGGTAAAAGGCAGGGACCAATGGGTCCCTTCCCTGGGGTGGGTACACCCACTATTATGCCACCCTCCAGTGGGAGGGGGGCATGAGCCTGTCCCTGGTTGGCTGAGTCCCCCCATCTTCAAGATGGCGTGGACAGAGTTGTGCTTCACCTCGCCTCCCCCACATGAGGGGTGGAGTTGGCAGAGGTGGGCACACCTCTCTTCCTCACTTGTTTTTCCCGCCGGTTCTCCCGCCCAAAGTGGGGGTCAGAACCAGTGGGGACCAGTTGCTGAGAGCAGAGTGGCCTGGGGAAGCTCACAAAGGCGGCAAGCCTTTGAAGCTTCCCCTTCGTGAAACCTCCCCAGGATGTGCATTGTTTCAGCCCCAGAGCAGCAGGCTCTCGACCCAGGGGTCCAGAAACATGTCTGGTGGTGGCAGCTGAAAGCAGCCACTCAGCCTGGACACTAGAGGTGGGTTCGTTTTCAGGGGGCATCTCTAAGATGCCCTCTGTGTGCATTTTTCATTAAATCCCACACTGGCATCAGTGTGGGTTTAATGTGCTGAGAAGATTGATACCAAACTTCTCAGTTTTCAGTATAGCCATTATGGTGCTGTGGAGTTCGTAATGTCCAACTCCCAGCACCATATACTCTTAATGGCAGCACTGCACTTACAATGTCTAAGAATGGATTTAGACACTGTAGGGGTACAGGGCTCATGCACCTGTACCCTCACCACTGGTATAGTGTACCCAGCTAGAGGGGTGACTGATCTGTGCCAGGGCAGTGGGTTGTAGGCATGGCACACAGGGATGTGTGCCATGTCGACTCTTCATTTTGTTCTGCACCAAAACACACAGCCTGCAAAGGCAGTGTGTGTGTGTGTAAGGGTACAGGACCTCTAAGGGTGGCACAATAAGTCATGCAGCCCTTAGAGGCCTACCCTGGCCACAGTGCCCTGGGTACCTGTGGTACCATTTACCAGGGGCTGACCTGTGGCCAGAGATGCCAATTGGGTTTAGGCTTCAATGCAGTTTTAGGGAAAGAACATAGGCCCTGGGTACCTGATTAGTAGGAGCCCAGGCACACTCAGTCAAAGCACATCAGCAATTCAGCAAAAGGTGGGGGCAACCATGCAGAAAGAGGGCACTTTCTCACAACCTGTTATTGCTACTTAACTTCTGTTCTCCAGCTGTGGTACTGTGCAGCTTAATCCATCATTTGTAATTTGTGCATTTTTCTCCCGTGTGTTTCTATACGTATCTTTCTGTTCTAATAGCGAGTGATAACTGCCCTATCTGAGGAGCTCTGCGGTCCCTCTGGGGACAGGTCTGTACTATTCTAATCTCCCAAATGAAACTAAAGATTCTAGGTAGGATTAGAAATGTACAACATTAAAGACTTAGCTTGATTAGGTAGGTGGTCTTCCTTATTTTCTATCTATAGTAGGAGTACCAGCAGGAAGAACTGACCACAGAAACAAGAACAATCCTATTTTTCCATCGCATGAAAACATTTGCATTGCCATTCTGGTAGCAGTGATGGAAAAACACTTGGAATCTCTCTCACAATAGTAGCTAGAACCACTAAAGAATGTAAAACTGTGTAATTCAATAGACCATAGGACCCTCTGGTCATAGGTGTAACTTTTCCAAGTTTAAACCTATATGTTGCTGGAGCCAAACCAGGCTCATCTCAGATATTGGCAATCGGGTTCTTGAAGTCCTCCGCAAAAGGAAAAGGCTGCCTGTGGTACTTTGGTACATGATACTTGATGAAAAACTCTGCAATCACAGATTTCAACTCCAATGCACCAGAGGGTCCAATATTGAAAACATGTTAGTAGAACCGAAGGAGGAGTTTAAACAAGAAAGAGTTAGGTTAGAGCTTAAAAGGGTGTTTTACAGGGGGTGGGTCAACTCTTAGATTAGGAAGAGTGTGGAAGTGATAATATAAATGGTATCAAAGGAGAGGATAATGTGTGAGCCATCAGTAAGACTTACTAGAATGCAGAGCAATTGAGATGTATGCATTCTGGTTCCGATAATGAGCAAAATTAATGCAATGGGAAGTACAACATGGCCTCAACCAAGATGGCTGTCTCATGATCAAGCTCCCAAGCATTCCAGCGCCCCACTGATACTGGATACGTCCCTACTCCTGTTGTGCCCTCGGAGCAGGAGAGGTCCCTGGGCTCGCAGAAATTCTGCCGAAGGGGGTATTGATGAGCCATGACCACCACTTGTTATGAAACAGGCTAGGAGTCTGGCTTAGAACATGGTGACAACAGGTTAAGCCCACAGGGGATCGTGGCGATCAGGGAACCCATTGCAGCAGTGCAATGCCCACTATCCTATGCTTCCACCATAGCTGGCATGGACCAGCGCAGCAAAGCACTGCCCTGGAATGATGCGACCTGGAAGCACTGCTTACCGCAGGAGGAGGGATACTGTATATAACTACCGGTTACTGTAGTCACACTTCGAGGTTGCACTAACATTAACACCCCCCCTTCCACATCTCTTCTTTCGCCATACATCCTCCCCTGGAGGGAGGTTGTAAGCCTCTCGAAAAAAACTCATGACCTCCATTTGCCAATATCCTGTGCCCATGGAAGGTTTCCGCAGAGAAATACCCTTCCCCTCCATTGCCCTGCATTTCTGCTGTCATCTTCAACATATTCTGTACCTGATGGAGCTGCACTGTCATTGGCATATCCAGACTATCCAACACCCCCATGAGTTTTGACATGGCACCATCATAGCACGTTAAATCCCTCGGATTGCTCTCACTGAATGTAAACAGCCACAAAATCACCTGACATAGCACTGATCCAAGAGACTCAATTGTCAGTCCCAGAATCTGAAAAACTAAAAACAGAATGGGTGAAAACAGTAATATGCAGCAGCAGGATAAGGCAGCCTGGACCAACAAAAAATTACCAGAACCCATTCTCCTCAAAGTGTCGTGGAGTTGAAATACTAGTCAGAAAAACTTTGTGATGCATAGCACAAAGAAACAGGGCTGGCCCGAACGGTAGATTCATATTTACTCACAATAAAACTACGGATACAAATTTCATTTTGGGCTTTGTCTAAGCCTCACATACGGCTAGAACTTTCCATCTTCTCTGTCTCGCATTCTAACTACGTTCAGGTCCACAATAGAGGTAGTGTTAGGGAATTGGAATCCAGTGCTGGAAATAATAAAAAACAGGACCGGGCCCATAGTAAGAACTAACCAGGAATAGGGCTGTGTGGAGTTTTGTGATGACAAACCGTGGCCTTTTAGAACCCTGGCGACTGACACCCTGGGACAGGGGGTATGCATTTGTGTCATGTGTCCATGAAGCCTACTCTAGGATTGATTACTTTCCCAAGTTCCACTCGATCTTACAGGTTTTATCAAAGTATTCGATCCCGGAGGGGAAATATCCGACCATCCTCCGGTGCTGCTGGAGCTCAACTCGGGTCACACCACCCCAACAACCAAGAAATGAAGGATGAACATAATTAAAAACAGGACATCCACAGTAAAACGGATCCTGAAAGACCATAAACGCTCCTATTTAGACAAGAATATGGACTCTGTAACATCACTCCAGGCAACTTGGGTGGTGGCAAGTGACCCCGAGGGGTGATTTGATGAGAGACCGAGCCATACATAATTAAAAAACTGTGTGCTAGAGGGGGAAGATCAGGAAAATCACCTCAGCATATCACACTCGACCCTCCCCACACTTACTTTGTCAGCTAGAGACAAAGAAGGTCGATCTTAACTCCCTGTATACATTGAAGGCAAAAATATGCCTTACCCGTCAAAGATGGAGCCATGATGAACAGTGTGAGAAGGCGGGCCATCTTCTAGCAGCCCAGTTACAACAGGAGGGGAAAAGCTTTGTCATACGAGCAATTTATGATGAGACAGGCACAGTAGTATGGATTGCAAATGTGTTTGCCTGCTTCCTGGGCCATTTATATTAAGCAGAATGCCCTAGCGGTGTACAGGCATATCTATGATTCATAGATGGGATTTACATCCCCACCCTATCCAATGCTGACACAAACCATTTAGATGTAGAAATATCAGCAGACTACCATTTCTAGGTTCGCAAGCACATCGATTCAGTTTGTGATCGCACAAATGCCCCTTTAAATGTACAAATCCCATTTTAAGAATCAGTAAACTTTTACTGACTCGTGAAAAGGGTTACGACCGATACCGATTAGGTATTTGTAAGGAGCATGTTATGTTGTAGGTGCCCTTTCCACAAACTGATTCGGTACCCAATTTAGCAATGTTTTGGGCCCAAAATCCTGCTGCAAAACATTGAAAAGTTACAGGCTCAAGAGTTGGAGTCCCTTTGTGAATGCAAAAAAAAAGTTTGTTGAAGAATAGGCATGGTTCAGTGGACCAGTGCAAACTCTCACACTATCTTAAACAAGCATTGGCATAGCCAATAGGTCTCGCCTTTGGGACCTTATAAGTGTTTTGCCAGACCTATTGGCTTTGCCAATGTGTTTAGGCTATGTTGTAGAGCAGTGTACCTGCTGTGCAGCATGTTGAAAAGTTATAATAAAGTATTAAGCATTTTTGATACCTTATATGGCCATCCTGTGAATGATGTCACAATAGGTCACAGACCTATGGCAGACAATCAAACATTGTTGGCGATTGTTGCTGGATATGTATGCCCCCTGCGAGTTCTTGCTTGTGTGTCTGGTATATGTGTCTAATCCCAAAAAGCCTTTGTGTTAGGCTAATGGAGACCTCCACTCATGTTTGAGATTAAATACTCCACATGACCCCCCTCAACCCATAATAACAACTGAGCCTTTACTGTAGAGATGTGCAAGGGGGGGTACCCTGCAGGTGATAAATTCTGAGCCCAAAGGGAAAACTCAGCAACTGCACCTACCGAAGGGAGCTGTGAGAGACACACTGGCCACTTTTCAAAATTAGTAAAACAGCTCTGTCCCAATAATGCATTTACACAAGTGTGCAAAATTCGGTTTCAAGTATTACAAGCTTCTCACATTCTGTGCTGGAACAAAAGCGAAACATCTTATTGTTTATAGATCAAATATACTAGGTTTACATTTCAGTTAAGAGTGTATTTGGGCCCCATGCTCGGTGCCTTCCTACGCACTTACAAACACGGTTCATGTACTCTAAATATATTCTTCAACCACTGGTTGTGGTTTTAAAATGTGCAGCATCTTCTCAGAGCGTTGCTGGGGGTTTCCCGGAGTTAAGATTAAAGTGTTACATTCGGCTGGTTAGTAGTACGGCGTCATGAGTTAGATTTACCAGCCAGCCTGACGCCATCAGTCGCGTAGTCCTTGATTCGCTACAGTAACATCGACATTTCGAGCACTAGATGGCGCCAGCGGGTCTTCGAAACTCGATGGTTTATTGAACGCACTAGAGGCAGAGAAATTGCCTTTAAATATGTGCGGTGATCTCTCTGGACATTTATTCCCGATTTCAGTTTTCGTTCAATATAGGTGGACAACTAGAAGAAATATTTAACAAGCGCCCGCCTTTGTCTCGGCTGCGCACGTCGTCCTGGCTGCAGTAAGAAAAGAGGAGCGGGGCGAGCGAGCGCGGCAGCCTGCTGAGCTGACCACACGCTCGTGCACAATGGCCATGTGTTTCCAATTATCGCGCCCGCGTCTGGGCACGATAATTGGAAACAGATGTCTGCCGTGCGGGTAACCGCAGGGAAAAGGCCATGACGCACAAGCGTCTGGTCAGCTTTCAAAAGCCCCTAACTTAAAGTCTCGCAGAGCAGCGCTTGCGCGCTACTCGAGGCTCGACCTAAAAACTAAAGAAAACTTATTTTAATGAAGCATTGTTTCCTAAATGAAAAACTGGCAGCATTAAAAAAAAGTTTACTCTGTTGAAAAATAATCACAGACATGGCGGCATGCTGACCCTAGCAGGCTACCTTCTCTCAGATTGCCTCCATCAAAGTGAGTCGCAATTTGCGAAATACCTCATTATTATTCATGAGAAGGGTCGGATTACGACTCACTATGAATCAGAATTTTATGAACCTACCGAACAAGTTACTTACCTTCGGTAACGCTTTTTCTGGTGGATACAGTATCTGCCGGTGGATTCCTCACCTTATAAATATCACCTGCGCCAGCATTCCGCGGAAATTTTTCATAGCTCTCCGCGCCGACGAGGTCGTCATGGCGTCCTGGCTCCGCACGCGGCTCCGCATGACGTCACCGGAGCCATAAGAAGACCACGTCGGCGTGATGACGTCAGTTCCACCCATTTTTTCCGTGCCACCGAGGCAAAACGGGCGAACCGACCATAGAGACAATGCATACCAAGTATACAGAATTCACACAAATACACTCAGTGTATAATAAAATGAGAAAGCTTGAATTTCAAACAAGACAACAATAAAACAATAGAGGTAACAAAGTCTTGAGTACATGAAAATACATCAAATAACTAATACCTCAGCTTTTATGGTAGAAAAGGGTGGACAACGGGGAGGAGGGTGGGTCTGTGAGGAATCCACAGGCAGATACTGTATCCACCAGAAAAAGCGTTACCGAAGGTAAGTAACTTGTTCTTCTGATGGATACATCTGCCTGTGGATTCCTCACCTTATGAATAGAATCCCACAGCAGTACCTCACCCGGAGGAGGGTGTCCACCCTTCTATACCAAAAAGTCCTGTAAAACAGAGCGAGCAAAATGGCCATCCCTCCTCACTTCAGAATCTAAGCAGTAGTGTTTCGCGAAAGTGTGGAGGGAGGCCCAAGTTGCCGCCTTACATATGTCCAACACAGGAACACCTCTAGACAAGGCAGAAGTAGACGATTTAGCCCTGGTAGAATGAGCTCTAATGCCTACAGGAGGCTCCTTACCAGCCAGGGAGTAGCATATCTTGATGCACAAGATGATCCACCTGGATAAAGTGCGCTTGTGCACCGCCTTGCCCTTCATGCGACCAGCATATCCAACAAAGAGCTGGTCATCTTGGCGAAAGTCCTTCGTTCTGTCCAAATAAAAGCTAATCGCCCTCTTTGGATCCAGATGATGAAGTCTCTCTTCCTCCTTGGATGGGTGAGGGGGAGGATAGAAAGTAGGAAGGGTAATGGACTGACCTAGATGGAAAGGAGTCACTACCTTAGGCAGAAAAGCAGCCCTGGTCCTGAGTACCAAACTTTCAGCATGTATGGTCAGAAAAGGAGGTTTACAGGAAAGAGCTTGGCGCTCACTCACCCTCCTAGCCGAAGTGATAGCCACCAGAAAGATCGTTTTAAAAGTCAAAAGTCTCAACGGACAACTATGCATAGGTTCGAACGTTAAACCCATTAAAAAAGACAACACCAGATTCAAATCCCACTGGGGCATAATAAAAGGAGTGAGAGGAAACATGTTTGTCAATCAATCAATCAGGGGTTTGTTAAAGCGCGACTACTCACCCGTAAGGGTCTCAAGTCGCTAAGGGTGGGTGCAGGTTCCATCCATCAAGGAGGGGGTCTGTCGAAGAGACAGGTTTTGAGGTTTCTTGCGAAGATGGGGAGCGATGTTGTCTGTCTGAGGTGGAGCAGAAGGGCGTTCCATGCTTTGGCCGCGAGGAAGGAGAAGGAGCGGCCTCCCGATCTGGTCTTTCTGGTGCGGGGGACCACGGCGTAGGAGAGCTGGGCTGATCGTAGGGTCCTTTGGGATGCGTGGAATTTGAGTCGGCTGTTCAGGTATGCTGGTCCGGTGCCGTGGAGGGCCTTGTGTGCGTGGGTGAGCATCTTGAAGGTGATTCTCGCCTCGACAGGGAGCCAGTGGAGTGTGCGCAGGTGCTGTGAGATGTGGCAGTGTTTTGGCAGGTTGAGGACCAGTCTTGCGGCGGCGTTCTGGATGTTCTGTAGCTTGCGGGTGAGGTTTTTGTTTATTCCGGCGTAGAGTGCATTGCCGTAGTCGAGTCTGCTGGTGACCAGGGCGTGAGTGACGGTCTTTCGGTGTTCGAGGTGGATCCATTTGAAGGTCTTACGAAGGAGGCGGAGGGTGTGGAAGCAGGAAGACGAGACAGAGTTGATCTGGCGGTCCATTTTGAGCTCGGAGTCCAGGATGATTCCCAGGTTGTGTGCGTGGTCCGTGGGGGTTGGCGGGTTTCCGAGGGCGGGGGGCCACCAGGTGTCGCTCCAGGCATCGGGGTTTGGGCCCATGATGAGTACTTCTGTTTTGTTGGTGTTTAGTTGTAGGCAGCTGTTTTTCATCCATTTGGCGACGGCTTCCATGCCTTCTCGAAAGTTGAGTCTGGCGGTGTTGGGCTTGTTGGATAGGGAGAGGATGAGCTGGGTGTCGTCTGCGTATGACACGATGTTGAGTCCGTAGGTTCTGACGATGGGGGCGAGTGGAGCCATGTAGACGTTGAAGCGCGTCGGGCTGAGGGGGAGCCCTGGGGGTCTCTGCAGGTGGTAGGTGTGGGGTCCGAGAGGAAAGGGGGGAGTCTGACCCGCTGCGTCCTGCCGGAGAGGAAGGAGCGGATCCAGTCGAGGGCCTTGTCCTGGATTCCTGCGTCGTAGAGTCTGCGTATTAGGGTGCGGTGGGAGACTGTGTCGAACGCCGCCGATAGGTCGAGGAGGATGAGGGCTACTGTTTCTCCTTTGTCCAGTAGGGTGCGGATGTCGTCTGTTGCGGCGAGGAGGGCAGTTTCCGTACTGTGGTTTTTTCTGAAGCCGGATTGGGAGGAGTCGAGGATGTTGTGTTCTTCAATGAATGTGGCGAGCTGGCTGTTGATGGCTTTCTCGATGACTTTCGCTGGGAACGGGAGCAGGGAGATGGGTCTGTAGTTTTTGAGGTCGGTGGGGTCCGCTGAGGGTTTCTTTAGGAGGGGGTTGACCTCGGCGTGTTTCCAGTCGTCGGGGAACGAGGCGGTCGCCAGGGAGCGGTTGATGGTGTGGCGGAGCATGGGTGCGATGGTGTCGGCGGCTCTGTTGAAGATGTGGTGGGGGCAGGGGTCCGTGGGGGCACCTGAGTGGATTGACTTCATTGTCTTCAGTGTGTCTTCGGTGGTGAGGGCTGTCCAGTCGTCAATCGCTGGTTTCCGGGTGTCGGGGGTGGTTGGTGAGGGTTCAGTGTGTTGGTTGTCTTTGTCAGCCCCTTAATAAATCTTAAGACTATAGGAGACTTAAATAAAGAAGGCTGATCAGGTAAACACAAAAATGCCGACAATGCCGACAGATATCCCTTAACAGTGGCCACAGCACAACCCTGCTGGGCCAAATGAAGGGAAAAACAAAGAACATCAGAAAGATGGGCTTTTAAGGGATCAATAGATTTCTCTCCGCACCACTTAACAAATTTAGACCACCTGTAAGCATAGACAGACTTGGTGGAGTGTCGCCTGGCCGATAGTATAACGTCCACCACGTCAGGCGGGAGAGAAAAAGAGTTCAAGTTGCCCCGTTCAATCTCCAGGCATGAAGGTGCAGGCTCTGGAGGTGGGGGTGTAGAACTTGCCCCTCCATCTGAGAGAGGAGGTCTACCCTGAGAGGGTACAACGAGAGGTGAAGAAGGTCCGTGAACCACACCCTTCTCGGCCAATCCGGGGCGATCAATATGACTTGGGCCCGGTCTTGGCGAATCTTCCTCAGAACCCGAGGAATCAAGGGTATGGGAGGAAACGCGTAAAGGAGTTGTGAGCTCCAACTCAACTGAAACGCGTCCCCCAACGCTCCCTGCCTTGGAAACTGGAGACTGCAGAATGACGGGCAGTGCGCGTTCTCTAGAGTGGCAAACACGTCCACCTGAGGAGTTCCCCACGTCCAGAAGATGTGTCGAACAACCTCTGGATGAAGCCTCCACTCGTGGTCGGCGGAGAACTGCCGACTGAGACTGTCCGCACGCACGTTCAGCACCCCGGCCAGATGATTTGCCATCAAGCAAATACGATGGTCCTGAGCCCAGGACCAAAGCCGCAACGCCTCTCTGCAGAGAAGGTATGACCCTACTCCTCCCTGCTTGTTGACATACCACATCGCGGCAGTGTTGTCCGTCAGGACCTGAACCGACTGACCACGAAGGGAAGGGAGAAAAGCCTTGAGTGCCAAACGTATCGCCCGCAATTCCAGAAGGTTGATGTGAAACAACCTTTCCTCTGGAGACCAAAGACCCTTGATCTCCAGATCCCCCAGATGTGCACCCCACCCTAGGGTAGAGGCATCCGTTATCACTGTGGCCACCGATGGAGGAAAGTGGAAAAGCTTTCCTTGAGACAGATTGCCCTCCACGCTCCACCAAGACAGATCCGCTGCAGCTTCTCTGGAGATCCTCACAGACTCCCTGAGATCTCCATTGTGTTGATACCACTGCCTGCGGCCACTGGAGCGCCCTCATGTGCCAGCGTGCATTGTTGACCAGCAGGATGCAGGAAGAGAACAGACCGAGCAGGCGAAGGACCTTCAGAACTGGAACAACCGCTCCATTGTAAAACAAGGGAACCATTTCCTGTATGTCGAGAATCCTTTGCGGAGGAGGGAATGCTCGACACACAGTGGTATCCAGTACCGCCCCTATAAACAGGTTGCGCTGAGAGGGCACCAGGTGAGACTTGGGTACATTTATCGAAAAACCCAATTTGTATAACAGCTGGGCTGTAACCTGCAAATGATAACTCACCATCCCTGGAGACTCTGCCTTCAACAGCCAGTCGTCCAGGTAGGGGAAAACTGGAATCCCCAACCTCCTGAGATGGGCAGCCACCACTGCCATCACCTTGGTGAAGACTCGAGGTGCGGTAGTAAGACCAAACGGAAGGACCGCAAACTGGTAGTGTTGCGATCCAACAGTGAAACGGAGATACTTCCTGTGCGACTTCAGGATTGGAATGTGGAAATACGCATCCTGCAAGTCGATGGACACCATCCAGTCCTCTTGTTGCAGCGCCTGAAGAACCTGCGCCAGAGTAAGCATCTTGAACCTCTCCTGTTTGAGAAATAGATTCAAAATTCTGAGGTCCAGGATGGGACGTAACCTGCCATCCTTTTTGGGGATCAGGAAATACCGGGAGTAGCACCCCTGACCCCTCTCCTGCTCCGGAACCACCTCTATCGCACCTTTTTGTAACAGGGTAAGAATCTCCTTCTGAAGGAGTAGCAAATGATCCTCTGTGCAAAACCCCTGACAAGGAGGGTAAGGTGGGGGAAATTCCCTGAAGGGAAGGGCGTACCCATTTTCTACAAGATCTAGAACCCAAAGATCCGAAGTTATTCATTTCCAATCTTGTAGAAAATGAGTAAGCCGGCCTCCCACAGGACCCACATGATCCAGGATGGCGGATCTAGGGATGCTTTGCTGCATTACCGGGAGGGATTGGGAGGTAGAAGAAGAGGAGGAGGAAGAGGGATGTCGTCCAGCTCCTCGAAAGCGACCTCTGCCTTTACCTCTGTAGGATTTATACAGAGGGTTCTGCTGCTGCTGCTGAGGCTGAGGCTGACGGGAACGAAAGGAAGATTTCCCAAACCCACGGTACCTTTTGTAGCCATAGCCTCTTGACTGAGACTGTAAACCCAAGGATTTCGCTGTGGCCTTACTGTCCTTAAATCTCTGCAACGCAGAGTCAGCTTTTTCCCCAAAAAGTTTAGAGCCGTCAAAGGGAAGATCCAAAAGAGCAGCTTGGACATCCGGTGAAAACCCCGAAGACCTCAACCATGCATGCCTCCTAGTAGCAACAGATGAGCCCATCACCCTTGCCACCGAATCTGCAGTGTCCAGTCCCGACTGGATTACTTGGCGAGCAGCCGCCTGAGAGTCCGCCAAGACTTCACTTAAATTACCCCGATCCTCTTCAGATAACTTCAGGAGAATCTGCTTGGCAGAGTCCATAAGGGCATGAATATATCTGCCCAACAAACAAGTTGCGTTGGTGGATTTTAAAGCCATGCTGGCTGACGAAAAAACTTTCTTTGCAGACTGCTCAAGCTTTTTGAATCTCTGTCAGCCGGTGCTTGAGGAAAAGAACCCACAGACTGCTTTGAGCATGAAGCCTGAACCACCAAACTCTGAGGTGACGGGTGAGAAGAAAGAAATTCAGGGTCCCCTGGTGCTGGTCTATATCTTCTAGAGACAGATCTAGAAACTGCAGGAGCAGTAAGAGGATTACTCCAAACCTCCAGTATGGGCTCCGTCAGGGCATCATTGAAAGGCAAGAGAGGCTCAACTACAGAAGAAGGAGAATGAAGAACCTCTGTAAGAAGATTTGGCTTATATTCAGCCATGGGAAGCTGTAGATCCAACAGTTCAGCTGCCTTCTTAATAACGACATGGTAAGGAGCAACATCCTTTGAAGGAGAAGCCTTCTGCGAAGCGAAATCCACTTCTGGTGAAACATCCAAACCACTTGCTTCACACAAGTCTTCAAACAAGTCCTCAGACTCATTTATTTCACCTTCCTCCATGTCACCAGCTTGATACTGCTCTTCTTCAATTAACCTTTGAGCTTCTCTTCTAGAACGCATCCTCGGCTACGGCGTCAGCGGCGCCATCCGCGGTGTCGACGGCTCCGGCAGCGGCGTCGAAGGCGGATCCGTGACAGCAAGCTGCGTCGAATGAACTCGAGAAGAAAGGACGCCAGATGGAGCCGGGGATTGACCGTACGGCGTCGACATCCTCGGCGCCGGAAACTGCCAAGACGGCGCCATCGGCATATAAGGCATAAAGGGGGCCGGAGGATAATGCTGAGGCACACCCAAATTAAATGCCAATGAACCCATGAGACCCGAAGGTGCTCCAGAGGGGCATGTGGCTCTGGCAAAAACGCCATACATCGCGTTCAAGAACTGCGATGGATCCGAACCTGGCGCCGGGAACGAAGGATACTACGCCGGTTCGACCTCCGCAAGAGGAACTTCCGGAGTCGGGGCCACTGGAGCCACAGGAGGAGCCACAGGAGCAGCAGGAGTCACATCATCCACTGGATTCGATGCACCATCCGTAGCCGGAGAATCCACCGACGCCGGAGACTGCGCCGGTGTGCCCACATAAGGAGACCGGACCGGAGACATCTGTGGAGACTCGGAAGGAGAAGGAGAAACAAAGTCTTTGACACGACGTCGAGGAGCCTACGAAGGCGACTTCGAAGCTCGAGGCTTCGGTGAACGACGTCGAGACCCATGTCTCTTCTTCTTCTTGTGCTTTCTCTTCGATCCATGCGAAGTCGACGACCCCGACTTTGACCGTTTACGACCCCTTTTCTCCTTTCTCACCTTGGACATGTAGAGGTTAGCCTCTCTTTCCTTCAACGCCTTCGGGTTCATCTTCCTGCAAGAAGAGCAACCTTCGACGTCGTGATCACTAGAAAGACATCAAAGGCAGTCATCATGCGGGTCAGTGATTGACATGTGACCTCCGCATTCCTTACAAGGCTTGAAACCTGACTTCCTTTGAGCAGACATGCCTAAAACAGAAACATATAAAGTCTCGAAACAAAGTATCAGAAGAAAGATAGGAGAGTCCCAGAAAATCCGTTAGCGTCGACAGCGCGGAAAAAAGGGAACTGACGTCATCACGCCGACGTGGTCTTCTTATGGCTCCGGTGACGTCATGCGGAGCCGCGTGCGGAGCCATGACGCCCTCGTCGGCGCGGAGAGCTACGAAAAATTTCCGCAGAATGCTGGCGCAGGGGATATTCATAAGGTGAGGAATCCACAGGCAGATGTATCCATCAGAATATTATTGCATAGATCGGTTCGTAAAATTCTTTATTGGTCGCAAATTGCCACCATTTTTGCGATCCGTAAATAGTAATGTGTGGCCCTAATATCTGAAATCCCTTAAACTAAGGCAAAGGGAGACAATGCATTTCCTGGTAAATTTTACAAATTGAATAGACTGACCTTAAACCCACTATTGTATGAGGTATTTATGGAAGCGTAGACCATGGGAGAGCAGCATATGGAATTCAACAAGACCACTAAAAGTATCATACTTAAACCAGACAAAGACCCCATACATTTCTCCAGCTATTGGCCCCTATTATTGATCAACACGAATACCAAAATCCTAATCAAAGTTCTAGAAAACTGCCTGATGAAGCTTATACAGAGTCTGGCCGATTGACGGCAGAACCACCTACAACTGCTTACAAATATCATTTGGCAAGTGAGGGATGAGCATGATGACAAAGTGGTACTTTCTCTCAATGTCGAACGCATTTGACCATGTCGACAGGGACAATCGCTTCAGAGTCCTAGAGGGGGCAGATATCCGGCCAACTTCACAGCTGAGGTGAAATGGTTATATACAGAGCCATCAGCTCACTTAGATAGAATGCAGCTGCTACATGTCCGAAACCTTTCCAATCCTCAAAGGTACAAGGAAGGGTTGCCCTCTGTGCTCACTACTACTGTTAGTCATGGTAACACTAGTAGAAGTAGAGGTCATCAGACAGACAGACCTCATTAGGAGTATAGGTACTGTGGCAGAGACATCTAAAAACATGTTATATGCAATGATATGCTCCTTACCCTTGGTGAACCAGGCACCTCATTACCACACTTAATTTCCCTAATAGATGTGTTTTTCTGGTTCCCTGGTTATTGGATTAATTGGGGGCAAAAGCAAGACCTTACCACTGACTAGGGGCACTGTTAGAGCAATAAGAGATCATTGTGGTTTCAAATGGAAATACTCTAAGCTGACATACCTAGGCGTGTTGATCAACAGAGGCCTTCAAAAAACTGTTGAGGACCACTTAACAACTGCTAATATATAATACTGACAACAACTTTGCCAGATGGTTGTCTCTGCAATTATCATTATGGGGCAATGTGCAGGTGATAAAAATGGTTGTAGTGCCATGTTTCAATTACTTCCCAAGAATGATACCTCTCCCAATTCCTATAACTATGTTACATGTCATAAAAAAGCATATAAAGGCTGGCAGGAGACATCGGGTAAAACCGGCCAAACTGCACAACATCTGTGGGACTTCGATTACCTGATATGAGTCTGTATCATCACCAGCTGTCCCAACTAATATATTTGCCCAACAATCAAGAAGCCCCCAAGTGTGGACTGTCAGAGAATAGATACCTGTGCAATTTACCTGACCTTCTTGCCCTATACAATAAACGGTTACAGAGGGATCTCACAGCCTCCTAACCCAGCCCCTGTGCCCCAACAGATCTGAAAAGGAAAAAAAGAAGTGATGGATGGAATGCTTGAATTAATCTCAGCCACTGGTAATTACTTGGGCCGCATCCCAGTCCATTGTTTTTTTGCCCACCATGCCACCTCAAAGTAGACTCAGCCATATGCAAACCAGCCTTTGTCCTGCATTAATAACAGTCAGCCCAAAATGACAAGCCAGGTTGTCTCAGAACCAAAATACAAGCAACACTTGTCCAGTTTTGGCTTTTCTAGGACTCTTCAGTAATGTGCAGCTAAGTTCCAGTGGCACAGAATCCACGTCCGGGCAAACCTGTCACACTTGGGGCATCACAATGAAGAATACAAAAAAAGAGAAGCATGGCATGCTTGAATTAATCTCTGCAACTGGTAATTATTTGAAGCTGCATTCCAAACTATCATTTTTTGTCCGCCACTCTACTCCAGATTAGACCCAGACAGACCTGTTGTGGCTATGCTTGGTTCATAGTCCTCCTCACACACAAACTTGTTATAGATGACCATGTTCACACTTGAGCACCCGCTTGGCACAACGCAGGTATAAAAATAAATAGGAAGTATGTGAGACATGTAATCCTCGTGTTGGACGATCTAATTCAGAATGACTGAAACCATTTGAAACGCTGCAGAAAGAACATGGGCTACCCCCTTTACAGGGTTGAAAATACCAGTAACCTCAACACTGCTTGAGGGGCTGATTTGGTTGTGGTCCAATAACCCTTCAACACTCACTGTTTCTCTGCTATTTAAAGACTTGTGGTAAGAGCAAGTTACAATATCCGGCCTTTATCAAGCCCTAATTTCTGGGATCTACTCTCCCCCAGTTGAACGGGAAACAAAACAACGTTGGTAGATGCAATTGAAACAGGGGAAGACTGGAAAAATGTCCTTGAACACCCATGAGAGGAGTTTGAGAGAAGCCAGACTTAAATGCACATACTAAAAAACACCATGCACAGTTGCATAGGTCCCCATATAAGCTAAAGAGGGCCAACACCTGCACTGTTTGAGATATGGGCCAATTAGGTATAACCTCAGGCACATACTGTGGATATGCTGACTGGCAAACTACTGAAACAACACATGGCAAACACTACGCAACACTAGCACCTGTATCCTACCCTCAGCCAAATTAGCCACCCTCCATGATACTTCAGACAAAGACGACGACACAGCACATTGGTGGAAATGGGTCATCCCTGTCCGATCCAAAGATCTGTATCCTCAGACACTGGAGGTCAGTTGCCAAAACATCACAGTCAGAATGGCTGACAGACCTCTTACATCTAGCCACACAAGCGCAAGATATACATAAACAACAATGCCTGGATCTGGGGACAGTTCTTACTATTCTGTGATACACTATTGCCATCAAATGGACCTCTGTTTAAGAAATTGAGGTACAGAGCCCATGACCACAAATTGCTTGAATACTGTTCCCAAAGTCTTTTATGCTACATTACATCCCAGTAATATTAGGAACTTGAATATAACAACCCCAATCAAGGGGGAGTGCCGCGACGATGCTAAACTGGAGATAACTGTGTAGGCTGGTCGTAGTCCTGTTCATAGTATATCCTGACATCCGCTGTACTGATAGTGAGACCATACACACCAAACAATTAACTGTATAAACCACCTTACCCGTTCTCTAGGACCCCCTCACATCAGGGCCAGACTGGGAACTCATAGCAGCCCTGGCAATTTTCTCCGACCAGCCCCCGGATTGAGGGTGCAACAGTGAAGCACTGCTGCTTTTGTTACTGGGGCTGATATTGCAGCAAAGCTGCAAAAAAGGCCCCCAGTAACAAAATCTCCCCCCACCGTTGCAAAACCGGCACCCACCCTTCTAGCCTCCTGGGGAAATGCCTGATGCCTGGTACGGCTAGTCCAGCTCTGCCTCCCATCGAGATTCAAGAGACTGCTATAATGAATTTGTTGGCATATCAATGTATCAAACTGACCACCACCAACTTTTAATGACTGAATAGAGATATCAATACTGGGGACTCACTGCTTGTGGTATTTGTTATCAATGATAAGCTATTCTAGCACACTATCTCTATGGATCAATGCTTGGAATATTAACATTTAATAATGAAATTAATAAAAAAAAAGATCAAATCAATGCTAATGGATCCATTGAGGCATGGCAGACAGACGGATGCAAGTAATGGAGATCAATATTAGATATTTCCGGGGACACTGGCTACGCCCGGCATTTAGGTATGAATCACTTAAAAGAACAAGGCTAGCTGTTACCTGGGGTCCAGCTCCTTAGCAACACGTTTAGCTTTGTTCCATTCTTCTCCTTCAATAAAGGCATCAATGGCTTCCTTGATGAGATCCAGGTTCAGGAAGAGTTCTGCAGCCTAAAGAAATGCAAGAAAGACCCAAGTTAACTTTTGGAACACAAGTTCCTTGTTCATTTTTTTCCATCTCTCACCACAGGATCACTAAAGGAGCCTAATGTGCACAGAATCACACTAGCCTCAGCACTGCTATGAAGTCTCCATAAAATATGTGATCACTAGCATGAACACGTTTAGTCTTGATACTCCATTTTTATGAGTGTTTTAAACTTTGTAAATTTCCGCACTCTGGCTTTTTCCACAACATGGTCACTTAAATGTGCCTTAACAGCAATAATAATGATCCTAGAAAGCAAGACTATGAAACCGACAAGTATGATGCTAAAATGGTTTTAAATCTGTGTCGACCCAGCTTCCAAAGACCTGGAGCAGAAGCCGTATTTTAGGTCGGTGGAGCAACAAAACAATTGTGTCCATCTTTAAATGGGTTCAACTGCACGCAGAGTCACCAATGATCCTACCATGGAAAAAGCAACGTCCTCTGTGGTGCCAGCACAATGGCTGCCACCCACATTAAAGGCTCTTCGTTCATGCTCAGGGGTGAAGTATGTGCCCCAATTACTATGAAGCCATGACTTTGGGCTGATACTTCTGCAACACACCACACTTCACAGCCCAAGGACCCTGCAAAAAGATACCGAGATGAGTTGTAACAATTGCATATGACTAAGGGTCTGTAGCTTTGTAGATTCTAGAAGGGATTCACATGCTTGGCAGGTCTACCCTCGGAGGAGTGGCGGTTCTACAAGTCATGCATAATATCTTCATGCCTGTGGTCTCAGCATCTATCAGAATAACCTGTTCTCATTCTTACGGACTCTTCGCTTTCTCTCTTCTCACTTTTGAGACTGGTTCCTGTCTGTTACCAATGTTTTCCTGACATTTCAAAAATCCAGGAGTCATGCAGGGACTGTAATCATGCCATCATCACAGACCATGGTCCTCTGTTCCTGTTGGTCACATTTATTTTATTACAGAAAACTAAACAAACGCTGAAACAAAATTTCAAAGAGAAGCTACAGAGTGGGTTATTAATCCAATCCACTTACACGCAGGCACTTTTATGAGTTTCATGGTCAATAAGATACCAGGGACCAAATCTTTCATTGCATTTTGGGATCAAAAAGCCTGTAATGTGCAAAATTGCCAGCTTTGTAACACTAGAATGCAAGGATGCAATGTATTAAAGGCATTTTGTGACTCAGAAAATCTTATTATACTTGTCAAATGCCTTTTGCGACTCATTACAAATTGCACATAGGAGAGGATATAAAAGGGGTGCCCCTTCTAATTGGGATTTGTAATGAAATGCATCAGTGGTTTGTGAACGGGGGCATGGCTTGCAAGGCCAACATGGTGCACATGATCTAATTTCACACCCACCCAACACCCACAGATTTCCTCTGCTGCATCCAAATCCATCCTTGTAGAATCGTCCAACAGCAGCAGCGGAGACACACTTGCAAGTGTTGAGGCTGCTGAAATGTGCCTGGGGTGCCCACTTGGAGGCAGCGGTTGGAGATCCCTGCAGACCTGGACATTTCATGACTGCCCCCCTGAACATCCGGAGCTGGAGGACGGTTTGGAGGACCCCCAGGCCGCAACGCTGGGGGTGAGTGTGTCCACCCCCACCCCCTCTGGACTAACCTCCCTGCTGCCCACTCCGAGACCGGTGGGCGCAGGGTTGGGATGGTCTGGGGACCTGCCAGGGTACACCGAGGGGGAGCCTATGCAGCAGATTTCGACCTGCTGCAGTCACAAGGAGGATCCGCCCCCAGATCTCAAAATAGGCGATGCAGCACCCTCTACATTGCTGCCCATATACTTAATCACTGACTAACATACCCTCTGGGGCCCCGACTGACAAACAAAATGGGCGACATACCAGCGAGGGCACTTGAAGAAAGTTTATTTCCTGGTACCTATTGGCGCTGAGGCTGATCATTATAGTGGCGACTCTCCTACCCCAAGGGGTGGTACGCAACACAGCGCCTTTCCGCCCGGGGCAACACAACTGACATTTCCTCTTTACTCTCATCAGTGGTGCCTTTCTTCATGTCGTCCTCCATAGGGCCTCAATGTCTTCTTTCTAATGTGGGGTACACGCTCGGGCTTACAGAAGCGATCCTTCCTCACATCTCCCCCCCCCCCCCCTTTTTTTTTTTTGATTTTCAAAAAACCTTTATTGATAACAAAAAAGGTATAGATCACAGCAAACTGCCTACATCCACAAATTGGCCGGCATTGCGATAACATGTGCGTGTAGGAGATATCTTATCAGGGTGGGGGAGTACACAGCAAGCCGCCTACAACCCTTCCGGGCCGGCCGCATTGTATGGGGTATGAGGTTATAAAGACAGCAATTGCATTATAATCAGACTGTGTTAAATGCTAACAATTAGAAAAAAAGTGAACAAATAAAAAACAAAGGAGAGGGATGCATACACTAATACACAACGACCATCAGGTGCATAACAAAGGTGCTGGTAATGTTCAGACAATAAGAACGTACGGAGTAGCGTCACATGGTGTCCCATTACATCCAATGTGGGTAAGTGTGCGGGCGAGGGCAATAGGGCCGTCAGTAAGGTGTTATGCGTCTATTACGGCGTTGTATCATCCACGTCGGCTGTGTGTTCCAGTAAGTAAGTGTGTAGGGGGCCCCAGATGTCTCTTGGGCGTGATGAGGGAGGTTGAAGGTCTGCATATGTGTGTAGTTGCTCTTGGCAATAGATTAGATCTTGAAGCCAGTCTTTAAATTTCGGCGCTCTTCCCCTGCCCCATCTACAGGCAACTCTCCTTTTAGCAAGGAGGAGCGCAAGGGAGGCGTATCTACGCACTTTAACAGCCAGGGGTTCAGTGTATCCTAACAGGGCGGTTAGGGGATCCGCAGAAATGTGTAGGCCCGTCATAAGGTCCAGTGCAGTCAGGACCTCCGCCCAGTATCGCTGTACAGGCGGACAGTCCCAGGCCACGTGTACAAAGTCCACCCCCTCGCGCCCGCAGCGATCACAGCGATCGTTATCTCGTATCTTCAGTCGGTGCATGCGCGCGGGAGTATAATAAAGGCGGTGCACGTATTTGTAATGTATAATGCGGAATCTACTACTAGCTGATATATCGCCCGTTTGCCTACAGCAATACGTCCACTGTTCCTCAGTGAGGGGGTAACCCAATTCCTCCTCCCACTGTTGACGGGCCAAAGGAGAACTATATTCCCTGTCATTCTGGACCGTACGATATAAAAGTGACAGCACATGTGCAGGGGCGTCTTGTTGCAATAGCGCATGTAGTGGAAGCATGGGTGGAGGCTCAAGGGGAAAGATGGGCGTGATGGTCTTTACGTCCTGACGGAGCCTTATGTAATAGAAACGTTCCAGGGGAGTAGGGTTCGTATCTTTAAAGAATTCCTCGCTAGTGCTGAATGTCCCCCTAGTGTACAGGTGGCCCCAGGTGTGGATAGACAGTTTACGAAGAAGCCGGCGACAGCCGCCCTCCTCCGCAACCGGGATGTCTTGCCGCCCAGGAAGGGGCAGAAGCGGGGAATACATTAGTGTGCATTGTGTAGCTTTAGCAAGGTTGTGCACCGCGCTGACGGTGCATTGGACGGTGGTGGTAGCCAGGTGACGCGGGACCGCCGGGGTGCTGAGATAGGCAGTGCTTGGGGTGGGGGTCATATATCCATCTTCTATTGAGAGATGTGGCATGAAGGGAGGGGGTTTCATCCAATATGCGGCATAATGTGCCTGTGCACAGCTAAAGTATAATTCGATATCCGGGATGGCGAATCCGCCTGCATTGAACGGGCGCGTAAGTATGTCCCACCGTAATCTAGCCTGTTTCCCCCCCCATGTGAGTCTTATGAGTTGAGTCGTAATCGCCGAGAAGAAATGCCGGCTGGGGGCGTAGGGGATGTTTACAAAGAGATATAAAAGTTTAGGTAAAATAACCATTTTAATAATAGCCGCTCTGCCAGCCATCGACAGGGGCATCGCAACCCATCTCGTAATTTTGTCGGTGATAGAGTCCAGCGCCTGCCCGTAGTTAGCTCACATGAGTTCTTCGCGACTGCGAGAGATGATTATACCTAAATAAGTGAGGGTGTCATCGCACCAGCTGAGGGGGAAGTCTGGGTGGAACCTTTTAGTGACTGCAGTGAGGGGATAAATCTGGGATTTGCTCCAATTAATGTTGACTCCTGACAGTTGCCCAAAGAGAATGAATAAGCGAAGAATGGGGTTCAGGCTCATCTCCGGGTTACGCAGATATAGTGTGAGGTCATCTGCGTATAATGAAATGAGTATTTGTCTTTCTGGATAAATTATGGCATGTTCACGATAGTGTTGTCGAATTTTAGCAGCCAGGGGTTCCACTGCTAGGGCAAAAAGGAGGGGGGACAGTGGACACCCCTGTCTGGTATCTCTGCCCAGCGGAAAGGAGGAAGAGCGGATTCCATTCACCATTATGGTGGCGTGCAGACCTGTATATAGCAGGGTAATCCAGGCCAAAAAGGGGGGCGGAAATCCCATGCGCACCAAGACCTAGGAGAGGTAGTCCCATTCCAGGGAATCGAATGCCTTAGTGGCATCCAGGAATATAGCAGCCGCGTTAACTTCCGGGTCAATATCGTGGAGCAATGCGAACAAGGTCTGCAAGTTATGGGCCGTACTTCTAGTGGGAACAAAGCCCGACTGATCCGGGAGGACCAACACCGGCATCAAAGGGCTAATGCGATTTGCGATGAGTTTAGCTAGGATTTTAGCATCGTGTTTATAAGGGATAGGGGCCGATACGAATCTAGGTGCGTGGGTGGTTTGCCTGGTTGGGCAGGGAGATTATGAGCGCTTCTCGCATGGAGGGGGGGAGAATGCCAGTTTCTCGGGCTTCCTCGAAGACATGCCTTAGTATCGGGATAATTAAATGCCGATATGTCTTCTAGAACTCGGCCGGGAGGCCGTCTGGTCCCGGAGCCTTTCCCGATTGTAATTGCATCCTCATGATGCGCCAAAAGGAACTCTCTTTGGCCATTTCCCAGCCAGGCTATGGCAGTGTCTTCGAAAAATGAATCGAAGTCTACCGGGGCCTGTCGATGAGTAGTGTACAGCGCTCTATAAAACCTTCTGAATGCAGCAAGTATGTCCGAGGAATTTGTATGTGAAAAACCGTCCACGTCCTCAATTGCAAGCACTGTATTAGCAAACCGAGGAGGTCGGATAGTATAGTCTATCTCCCTCGCCATAACGACGAGCCGTATGGTACTTCCCTCTAAATTTACATTTGCGCTCCGCTGTTTCCTGATAGTCTGTGAGCAGGGCACGCAGATGCGCCTGTAATGCAGGAGAAGGCGTGGCTTGTATGGCCGTTTTGGTCTGTTTTATGTCTAATTCCAATTTGCGGAGTGTATTACGGATATCTTTTAGTACTCCACCACTTTTAGCCAGACAGACGCCCCGCATGGTGACTTTAAAAGCCTCCCATATTGTAGAATATTGTGGGACCGAGCCTTCGTTGCGGAGGAAAAAGTCAGTTATCTCCTGCTCTATCTCATCCTTAAAAACTGGGTCGAGTAGCGTCTGTGGATTAAGGCGCCAGGAGAGGTATGGGGGTTCTGCTTGTGGCGGACTGAGAGACAACAGCATAGGAGAAAGGTCTGAGTATGTGCGGGGGAGATAAGAAGTATGTGATGCCCAGGTTGCCAGGCCCCTATCAATCAGCCAATAATCTATACGCGACCAAGAGGAGTGGGCAGTGGAGTAGCAAGACCCCTGACGAGTTAGTGGGCAGTGAGTTCTCCAGGGGTCTACCAGGTCCTGGTCTTCAACAATGTTTTTTAGAGCTAGGTGTGCAGCAGTATAGTGGTGTGGTTGTGGATGTGACCTATCTAGGTGCGGGTGAATAGTAACGTTAAAATCACCCCCCCATATCAAGTGTGTAGTGCCAATGTCCTGGATTTTACCCCACAATATCCGAAAGAATTCCGGGTCATCTGTGTTCGGGCCATAACACGACGCCAGTGTGACAGTTTGCGCAGAGAGCCTGCCCCATAAGAGATTGTATCGGCCTTGTGGGTCCGCGTAGGAGCCAATGGGGGTGAATGGGAGGGTATGCTTTACAAGGATTGCGGTCCCCCGAGAATATGAGTAGCATGAAAAGCCTCTGCGGCTTGCCCATCGAGTAGCAAAGGAGGGGGATGCGCTAGGAGGTAAATGGGTCTCTTGGAGCATGGCGCAGTGGATGTTATGACGGTCTAGATAGGCGAGAATATGTCGACGCTTGCGGGTGTCCCCCAACCCGCGCACATTCCAGGTCAGAAAATTATACTTGAGCGTTCTAGGACGGGACTCCATTGTGTGTTCGAAAAATAACAATGTCGTGAGTAGCAGTGTATGCCACAGTGTGTCGCAACAGCATCCTGTAGCATAATAACAGTGCAATACATAAAAAGTGCATAAAAAACATTCCCCAATCCCACCCACCTCCCACAACAGCAATCCCAACCTGCCGTGTCAATTGCCCCCCACCCTCCCTACCTACCCGTCTCAAACGTTCTAGTCCCAACAGGGGACAGTGCAGTAAACTAAGCCCCATTTCACAAAGTAGAAAATTGTAGGGTTCACCTGGTGGGCAGCTGCCAGAGGGCGACCAGGTGCTCTTCGCAGTGGCAAGGGTGTTCGGGGGTAGCGGTGGAAGTCCAACATGGCGGGGGTTCCGGTGTAAACCATAGTTCTTTTCAATGGTGGTCCATGGTCAGAGGTCAGGGTGCCCACGAAGGCGCAAGGGCACGATGTCCACTTCAAGCCTTCCAGAGGCGTATCCAAGATGGGGACTTCCGAGTAGAGTCATGCGTCACACAGTTTCCCCCTCGGGGAGTTGTGGCCTGGTGATGAAAGAAGTGCAAGCGCCTACTCAGCATGGGTGTGTCAAGGGCTGTAGAACCAGGACCAATGTGAACCAGTTAAAAGGGGGACAGTTCAGTGATGATATGGTACCGATCCAGTCGGAGGTAGATCCCCAGTGCGTAAGTAATAAGTGGTCAAATCCAACAACCGGCCATGGTTATATAGGGGTGTCCCAGGGTCAGCAGATAAGCGCGGCGGTGCAAGCAGGGACTCTTGTGTCCACAGTGTGTGAGTCTATTCTATGTCAGAAGCGCCTCTGTTTCGTCGTCCTGGCGTCTTGGAGATGAGCGGCCTTCAGGTTGTTTAGGTATGGTCTTGATGAAGTCCTGGGCGTGTTGAGGGTTGGTAAAAAAGTGTTGTTTACCCTGGGAGGTTATCTTTAGACGGGCCGGGAATAACATAGCGTATGGGATGTTTAGTTGTTGAAGTTTCTTCTTGACGTGGAGGAACTTCCTCCTCTGCTCTTGCACGGCCATGGTAAAGTCTGGATAAATAGAGATCTCCATGCCCTCGTAGTTGAGGCGACCCTTTTCCCTGGAGAGCCGGAGGGCCGTATCCCTGTCGCGATAGTTTAATAGCTTAGCTATGATGGGCCGCAGGGGGCCCCAGGAGGAGGGCGGCCCGCCAGCGAGCGGTGCGCCCTCTCCACCACGAGGACCGATGAGAATTCCTCTCTGCCGAACAGGGCTATAAGCAAGCGTTCCACGTACGTCTCTATTTTCCCAGTGGCCGTTGATTCTGACACTCCTAGGATGCGGAGGTTGTTCCTCCTCGAGCGTGATTCTAACTCCTCATTTTTGGCTCCTATTACTTTCAACACTTTGTCCATTTCAAGGGTACGGCTGGTGGTAGCGCTGGCCGTGTCTTCCAGGTCGGATATGCGTCGCTCAGCCTCAGTGAGACGGTCGTCGTGTTTTTCCACTCTATGTGTAAGTCCATCCATTCTAGCTGACATAGAATCCATTTTGGACTCTATCGATGTGAGGCTCGACTGCATAACAAGCAGTAGTTCCTTCAAATCCGCTGTGGATGTGGCCGGAGCCTCCACGTGTTCATCGTCCGGCTCAGACTGAGAGCGAGGAGTCTTTCGGGTGTCGAAGGTAAGTTTCGGCTGCCTCCCGTCGGGCTTCCCCATGGTCGATCGTCTGGTGGATCTCCGACTGGGTCGAGGTCGGGGGGGTCCGTATCTTTCTCCAGGTAGATGTAGCCCGTGAGCTATGGCGCAGGCCAGTAGTGCCGCGCGGATTGCCAGCAGGGAGAAGTGGGCCTCGCGGCTCACAGTCGGCCCTCTCTGTATTTGATACTGGCGACGTGGCCCTCCGGAAGCCCAAAACAGCAAAGCTCCCACACAGCAGGTAGCAGCAGTCCCCGCGTCTGGCAGTTGGGAAGTACAGTGCTTGGGATGCTAGATATGGGGATGGTCTCCACGTTGCGCCAGCCGGGCCTCCACAGACGGCAGGGCCCGTGCAGTCCACCAGCATTCGCAGCGCCAGTGCTCAAGCCCACAGTTCTAGGACCAGCGGGGCCGCGGAGGTATGTGGGCGGTCAGTGGGTAGCAGAACACAGGTCGAGGATGGCACCTCTCGCAATTCTCACCAAGCGAGGCACTTCCAGGGTAAAGCAATCAGGCCTGGGCGAAGGTATGCTCACTGCCCAGACCGGGCCGCAGAAGGGCCGAACTCTGTAGAGGAAGGCACCCCCCAGGGATCACAGCAGGGAGCGAGGTGTGTAGGCCCGCGCCGCAATTCCCGGATCGCCGAGGGCCCCCCCGCGAGCCGGGGATCGTAGCGGGGGAGGGGGGCGGGGCCAAACGGATCGTTTGCGGTGCAACCGCAGCCGATCGGGGACAGCAGATCCGCTCCAGGCGCCTCGCCCGCACAGGCCGCCACTCCGTCCGGCGGCCAGCAGGGCCGCGGCAGTCCCTCCGGTAGGCCGCGATCGTCACAGCAGGCATGCAGGAGAGGAGCGGCAGCGCTCAAGCATACCCTGGAGTCCAGTGGGTCCGTCGATGGGCACGATCTGCGCAGCTGCACAGCCACGGGCACCCGGCCTCAGGATCCAGCAACCACGTTGTGCAGGTCAGTCCGGGCAGCGCGACTCACCGCCATTTCAGGAAGCGCGGTCAGGGGGAGCACATGGTGAATTGCGCAGCATACATGGCACGAAAATTATCTATTTTGGGCTTGCTGTGTTCCCTGCAGGGTAGCAGGTCTCGGGGAGCCGCCGCTGGTGCATTATATGCCAGGATGGTGAGGATTAATGCCGGATTTCTCCCCCGAACTGCAAGAGCCTCACATAGGTGCGGCCATCTTGCTTGGCGCCCTCTAGCGCCCCCTCCTCCCCCCTCTTTATTCTTAGGGCCCAGTTATTCGCTGCCCCCGTCGACTTTTTACTTGTGGCGACGCCTTCATTGGGCCGGTTGCTGATTGGGGGTCCTGGGGTGACGACCCAGCTGGCTTTCACCACTTTTTGTCATCCCCCACCTACGTTTTGCACTTTGCTGCTGTAAACACCTAGAACCTCACTGCCATCCATCTCCAACAGCTCCCCATCAAACCTCCCATTGCCTTGCCAGGACCTTCACCTCCACAAGGACTACAATTCAGACTGTGCATGCTGCATCCCCCTTTTCCTAGACCTTTGGGGGACATGCAAATGGGTCTGCATCACAACCATAGCCCGTCTCTAACAATGCATCCTCCTGAGTGGTTTCTTAATCACTTGGACATTGGGCCTCACCACATTTAAACCTCCGCCACAGCTTCTTCGTGTCACCACCACCATGGGGAGACTCATATTAACTCGCTGTGAGGCCTTCTACCTGACGAAACCCAACAGCCTTCCAAGGAGCTTCTTCGTGTCGCCACCACCATGGGGAGACTCGTATCAACTCGCTGTGAGGCCTTCTACCTGACGAAACCCAACAGCCCTCCAAGGAGCTTCTTCGTGTCGCCACCACCATGGGGAGACTCGTATCAACTCGCTGTGAAGCCTTCTGCCTGACGAACCCCAACAGCCCTCCAAGGAGCTTCTTCGTGTCGCCACCACCATGGGGAGACTCATATCAACTCGCTGTGAGACCTTCTGCCTAACGAAACCCAACAGCCCTCCAAGGAGCTTCTTCGTGTCGCCACCACCATAGGGAGACTCATATCAACTCGTTGTGAGGCCTTCTGCCTGATGAGGACACCAGGGGCTGTGACGTCGCCTATTGGCTTCAGGGTGGGAAGAGCTGCTCTCCAAACTGATTGATCCCCGCCGAGTTGCTCCTCAGACATTGAGTCTACTGACACAAACAACGGCATGTACCGTGAGCACCTTTTCAGCTAGTGACCCACTCATTCGAACTCTGGGGGGGGGGGGGGGAGCATGCCCAAACTTCGAAGAAAATGTGGTTCCACCAGCTCAAGGTCTCTATTCTCCCTTCTCCTCCTCCTGCCCACCGTCACCCCCTTACCGTTCCCCACCCACATAAGGTTGGTTCGACACCACAAAGCTCACTACCTCTTTATGCTCTTGCACATAGGCATATAGTTTACATTGTTTTGATGGAAAACGTACATCCTTGTTAATCGCTATGCTTGTATGATTGTGTAAAATAAAAAATAAAATGTTTAAATAACTCTAACATAGAAGACGAACCTATATTTTAAGTAGCCAGCCTTGCTGATGTTCACATAGGAACTATACAAGTGATTCTGCAAATGTGCCATAACACTGTCAATGCAGACCACTGCAGTATGAGGGTTACCTCTGAACTTGACTTACAGTATATTTTACGGCCATCCGGGCAAACAGACGTAGTACAGTCTGTTTGTGTAGCATTTGTACTTCAGTCAAACCAGTACGTGATAAACCTTATACCCCTCTACAACCCTTATTAAATGGCGACACACCTGGTTCAGCCACAACCATCTCACTGACACAAAGCAACTAGCATTCTATAAATCTTGAAAGGTTTGAGAACCTACTCCTCCATCAGCCACAACTGCTGATGTTTTCAGGGTCTCTAAACCCTGGGGTTGTTTTTTTCAGTTCTAGGGATAGCGAGAGACTAGAAGAGCTAATGTACAGAATACACAATGCTGAAGATCCTCACTTGCAGGATAGGAGTATTTTTCTATGTTCCTACAAGGTTTGGGATACATTGTACATCAGAAAACCACAGAAAGCCCTTGTTAGGGAGTTCCGGATATAGGAGGCCACATTGTCCGGCCACTCCCCGGGCCTACTGTCCCTCGACATGGGCATGGCCTTCCCGGGCCGCAAACTCTGGCGCCTGAATGTGCAATGGTACCACACACCCCAGGGAAAGTCTCAATTGGAAACACATGTCTCCGCTTATATGACGGATAACAAAGGCTCGGTGGACTCCCATAGGATTCTCTGGACAGCCGCTAAAGCGACGAAATGGGGTCAGCTCATGAGAGATGCTGCCTTATCGAACAGACAGCTCTCCGCCAGACGGAGCTGGAAAGGCAGATAGCATCCCTCACTCGCCTCTACTCTACCCGCCCCACACTTCTCACCCGTCGCCATATGGAACAGGCCCGTATGGCCCTCAATGACCTTTATATACCTCTAATGCTGAATACGCAATGCAGTGCCTGAAGGGACGTCACTATGAGCAAGGGGAAAAGGCGGGGAGACTATTGGCTGCCCAACTACCCCAACAGGAGGCCGCTATGGCTATCCGTGCTATATGTCCGGAGAGTGGTGAGGTTCTCACCCGCCCGCAGGACATTGCTAATGAGTTCACATCATTCTATCAGGCATTGCACACCCCAGAGACGACGGCCAGTGTGGAACAGGTGGAATCCTTCCTGGAGGACGTGAACCTCCTCCGGTTGTCGGACAAGGGCAAGGAGCTATTTGCCGGGGAGATCAGAAAAATCGAGATTGCGCTAGCCATCTCCAAACTGCCCTATCACAAAGGCCCTGGAGAAGATGGATTCCCCGCGGAGATTTATAAGTGGTCAGGTGAGGAGGTCGTTGATTCCTTGCACGCTGCCTTCCAGGAGGCGGAGCAGAAGGCGTCCCTGGGCCCCCTCTCCAACAGAGCGGTGATCGCGTTCCTCCACAAACAAGGAAGGGATCCTCTACTGTGTGGCAGCTATATGCCCATATCCCTGCTAAATGGAGACATCAAAATCCTCGCCAGCATTCTAGCAGCGGGCCTCAGCAGAGTCGTCCCCTCACTGATACACCACATGCAGGTGGGCTTTGTCCCGGGACATTCCTCCAGGAACCATCTCCGCACCCTCGCCCACACCCTCTGGGTGGCCAAAGACACACTGGACGATGCATTGGCTCTATTCCTCGACGACGAAAAAGCGTTCAACGGATCAAATGGGGATACGTCTTCGAAACCCTGAAAAGGTTCGGCCTGGGAGACCAATTCATTGCCAAGGCGCGCCGGCTGTATGACTGCCCCACAGTCCAGGTCAACTGCGGGGGATTTTTTATCAGATCCCTTCCAGATCAGGAGGGGCACACGCCAGGGGTGCCCGCTCTCACCCCTCCTGTTCCTCCTGGCTACGGAACCCCTAGGAGCCACCATACGCCAATCACCTCACATTATGGGAATTCCCCTAACGGACGGGATATCCAAGATCGACCTCTACGCACATGACGCACAAGTTACTAACTTGTGTAACGATATATCTGTAAGAGACAGTAGTTAGTGATAGATTCCTTACCTTAGAATATCCCCAGGCGTCAGGCTGGATCCGGAAAGTTTTGCGTAGCAGTACCCTTGCGCGTCGGTAGGTGGCGTCGTGCGGCTCCGCGTCCGTCGTCGGCGTCGTGATCGCCGGGATGACGTCGCGGGCAGTACTTAGACGCCGCCCCTGCGCGCTGACGTCAGTTCTGTACACGACTTTCCGCGCCAGGAACGCAGAGCCATGCAAGAAGCTGACACAGGTGTCTGAAAAATACTAGGGCCCTGAAAGGGATGTCCTTAACCCTAGAAATCAGTTCGCAGAACGGGGAGGATGGGTGGGGCGGTAAGGAATCTATCACTAACTACTGTCTCTTACAGATATATCGTTACACAAGTTAGTAACTTGTGCATCTGAAAGAGACACGTTAGTGATAGATTCCTTACCTTAGAATAGATACCCCAGCAATACCAACCCCGGTGGTGGGTCTGCGAACAAAGATCAGACAAGGAAGTCCTGGAGGACAGAACGGCCAAAGAAGCCGTCCCTCCGGACCTGACTGTCAAGGCAGTAATGCTTAGTAAACGTGTGCAGCGAGGCCCACGTAGCTGCCTGACAGATAACCGGCAGCGGAACACCGCGGCCCAAGGCCGTGGTAGCAGCCGTTGCCCTGGTGGAATGGGCACGCAGCCCAACAGGAGGCTCCTTCTTGGCCAAAGAATAGCAGGTCTTGATGCACAAGGTAACCCAGCGGGAGATGGTCCTCTTGTGCACCGCCCGACCTTTTTTGGCGCCCACGTAGCCAACAAAGAGCTGGTCACCCACCCGGAAGTGTTTTGTGCGGTCGATATAGAAGGAGAGCGCACGTTTTGGGTCCAGACGGTGGAGCCTCTCTTCCTCTCTGGAAGGATGCGGAGGCGGAAAGAAGGTGGGCAAAGTGATGGTCTGCCCAATGTGGAAAGCAGTAACCACCTTTGGCAAGAAGGACGGACGCGTCCGAAGAACAACCTTGTCTGGATGAACAGACAGAAAGGGAGGCTTGCAAGATAGAGCCTGGAGCTCACTCACCCGCCGAGCGGAGGTGATGGCCACCAGAAAGGCTGTCTTCAGAGTCAGAAGACGAAGAGGACAGTTATGCAGAGGCTCAAAGGGAGCGCACATTAAAAGGTAAGAACCAAGTTCAAGTCCCACTGAGGCATTACAAACGGAACAGGAGGGAAGAGGTGAGTAATGCCTTTTAAGAACCTGTTAACAACAGGGGACTTGAACAGGGAGGGCTGATCAGGGAGCCTGAGGAAGGCCGAGATAGCACAAAGATAACCCTTGATGGTACCCAGGGCAGAACCCTGTTGGGCCAGAGAGAGAAGGAACAGAAGGACCTCAGAAAGAGGGGCAGAAAGGGGATCCACAGCCTTTGCTGTGCACCATGCCACAAATTTGTTCCACCTGCAGGCGTATACCACCTTAGTGGAGGGACGCCTGGCTGCCAGAATCACATCACAAACTTCGGGAGGCAAGTCGAAAGGAATCAACTGCCGCCGCTCAATCTCCACGCAAGCAGGTGTAGACTGGACAGGTTCGGGTGGAGGACCGTCCCCTGCTGCTGCGACAGAAGATCCTCCCGAAGAGGCAGACGGATCGGGGGATCTATGCTCATATTGAGTAGCTCGGGATACCAAACTCTTCGAGCCCAGTCCGGAGCCACAAGAATGACTTGGGCCCGGTCGTGCCGAATCTTCTTCAACACTCTGGGTAGAAGTGGTATAGGCGGAAAGGCGTACAACAGACCGCAACTCCACTCGCGACGAAAAGCGTCGCCGAGCGAGTGCCGCCTTGGAAATTCCAACGCGCAGAACTGATGACATTGCGCGTTCTCTTCGGTGGCGAATAGATCTAACCAAGGCTCTCCCCACTGTAGAAAGAGTCCTTGCGCCACTTCCGAGTGAAGACGCCATTCGTGATCCATTATGCACCTGCGGCTGAGTTCGTCCGCCCTGGCGTTCAGAGAACCTGCCAGGTGTTGAACCATCAGGAACATGCCCTGATGTTCCAGCCATGTCCAGAGGCGCAGAGCCTCCTGACAAAGGGTCCAAGACCCCACCCCGCCCTGTTTGTTGCAGTACCACATGGCGGTGGTGTTGTCTGTGAACACCTGCACTACCTTCCCTTTGACAGAGGGAAGGAATGCCTTGAGTGCAAGCCGGATCGCCCGGAGCTCCAGAAAGTTGATATGGAGCCGGGACTCCGCCGGAGACCAGAGGCCTCTGATCTCCGCCTCTCCCATGTGACCGCCCCATCCCAGAAGGGACGCGTCCGTCACAACTGTATGCTCTGGCTGGGGAAGGGAGAGGGATCTGCCCATGACCCATTGCCGGTTCGAGAGCCACCACTGCAACTGTTTTGCAGTCCCCTCCGAGATCTGGACGTGATCGGACAGGTTGCCCTGGTGCTGCGCCCACTGGAACTTCAGGTCCCACTGCAGAGCCCGCATATGCCATCTGGCATGATTGACCAGCAGGATGCAGGAGGCCATGAGGCCCAGCAGCCTCAGGGTCATCCGTACCGAAACCCAGGATAAAGGCCGAAAGATCGGAATCATAGCCTGAATATCCCGGACTCGCCGTTCGGGAGGATAGGCCCGAAACTGCGTCGTGTCCAGAACTGCTCCGATGAAAAGGAGCTGTGGAGAAGGAATCAGATGCGACTTCGGCACATTGATGGAGAACCCCAGCGAGTGCAGGAGTTCGGCCGTAGTCTGGAGGTGGGAGACGACTGCCTGGGACGAGCCCGCCTTCAGCAGCCAGTCGTCGAGGTAGGGGAAGACTGAGACCCCTGCCCGGCGCAGATGAGCTGCGACCACCGCCATCACTTTCGTGAACACCCGAGGGGCACTTGTAAGGCCAAAGGGGAGCACGGTGAACTGAAAATGCTCGGGGCCTACCGTGAACCGAAGGTAACGCCGGTGGGCCGGCAGGACGGGGATATGGAAATACGCGTCCTGCAAGTCCAACGCTACCAACCAGTCTCCTGGGTCGAGGGCAGTCAAGACCTGAGCTAGGGTGAGCATCTTGAACTTGTAAGGCCAAAGGGGAGCACGGTGAACTGAAAATGCTCGGGGCCTACCGTGAACCGAAGGTAACGCCGGTGGGCCGGCAGGACGGGGATATGGAAATACGCGTCCTGCAAGTCCAACGCTACCAACCAGTCTCCTGGGTCGAGGGCAGTCAAGACCTGAGCTAGGGTGAGCATCTTGAACTTCTCCTTCCGGAGGAAGCGATTGACGTTCCGGAGGTCCAAGATAGGACGCATGTCCTCCTTGTCCTTTTTGGGCACCAGAAAGTAGTGGGAGTAGCAACCACGCCCTACTTCTGGGGTCGGAACATGCTCGATGGCCCTCTTGGCCAAGAGGGCCGTGACTTCCTTCCGTAGAAGCACCAAGTGATCCCCTGACATGCGGTGGAATTGAGGTGGCATGGCTGGGGGGTGGTCTCGAAGGGGAGGGAGTAGCCCCTTCGGACAATGTCCAAGACCCACCTGTCCGAGGTGATGGTGCGCCAGTGGGGAAGGTGATGGCGGACCCTGCCCCCTACTGGCGTGCCGTGCACCTGAAAGGAGGGACTAGGAGGGCTTGGAGGCCGCGGACGGGTTGGAGGTGGTGGCCTGACCCGCACGCTGGTTGCCCGATCCGCCACGGCGGAATCCACGTCCTCGGCCACGCGAAGACGCCTGCTGCGCGGGCCGGTGGCTGGGCTGCTGACGTGAAGGGGCGCCCCTACCGTGGCCACGATAGGGGCGAAAAGCAGAAGGCAGCGGAGGGCGTGTAGCAGAAAGGCCCAGGGACTTTGCAGTAGCCCGTGAGTCCTTAAAGCGCTCCAACGCATGGTCTGCTTTGGACCCAAAAAGACCGACTCCATCAAAGGGCATGTCCATGAGAGTATTCTGGACATCCCCTGAAAAACCAGTGGTTCTCAGCCAGGCGTGGCGCCGGAGCGCCACCGTCGTTGCAATCGACCTGCCCAGCGAGTCGGCGGTGTCAAGGCCACAACGGATAGTGTATTTGGCCGCATCCCTTCCTTCCGCAATGGCGCGGGAAAGCAGTGCCTGGACCTCCTCAGGGCACTGGGGCAAAACATCCGCCACCGAATCCCACAGGGAGTGGGTATATCGGCCCAAAAGACAAGCGGTGTTAACGGACCGCAAGCCAGCACTGGAGGAAGAAAAACCTTTCTTCCCAAACTGATCCAGGCGTTTGGATTCCCTATCCGGAGGAGCGGTAGGGAAGGCGGTTTGGGAAGCGGAGGCTTGGACAACCAAGCTCTCAGGAGTGGGGTGGACAGAAAAACAGGGGGTCGCCCGGAGCGGGGCGATGGCGTCGTGACACGTTCCGATCCACAGGAGCCCCTGTGTTGGGCTTGGACCAGGCGCCCAAAAGAACGTCCGTGAGGGCGTCGTTAAACGGCAGCACAGTCTCCGCAGAGGAGGCTGCCGGCTGAAGCACCTCTGTCAAGATGTTAGTCTTGACCGTCAAAGTAGGGAGCTGGAGACGTAAGGCCCCAGCAGCCCTACGCAACACCGTACCAAAATTGGCCCCCTCCTCCGTAGCCACGGGAGGAGACAGCATGCCAGTGTCAGGAGAAGTATCCAGACCACTGGCCTCCCCTAGACTCTCTGTCCAGTCCTCATCATACTGACAGTTGCGTGTTAGAGGGTCATCAGACCCCTCCCAGTCCTCCTGGTCCTCCTCTGGTTCAAAACAAGGAGGAGGAGGGACATTTGGGACCCAAGGTCCCATCGGCGCCGGAGCCGGCGTCGAGCGACGTCGCTCCGGGACCATGTCCGGAGCCGGAAGGAACTGGGGGACGACGCCGCCCGGAGCCCAGGGCGGCGTCGAGAACGGCACCGGAGACATCGGCGCCGGCGGAGGGGTCGTGAGGTCGACCGGCGTCGATGGGAGTTGTGGAGCCGGGATCGAGGCCGGGGCCGGAGCCGGAGCCGGGATCGAGGCTGGAGGCTCGGGCGACGCCGGGGCCGGAGCCGCCGGTGACGCCGGATCAACCCCATCAGGGCCCGCGGGGCCCGAAGGCGCACCGGAGGGGCCTGAAGGCCCGAAGAGGCGGGCCATGGCCGACAGGAACTCCTGTACCTTGGCCGGATCCGCCCCCGAACCCGGGAAGGGCGGGTATGACGGGGCGACTCCACAGGCAAGTCCGGGGCCGCGGGGGCGGGGACGGTGCCGGGAGGGGCCTCAGCCGAGTCGCGAGACCGGGCGAGGCGAAGTCCGAGAGCGACGATGCTTCTTGGACTTCTTGTGTCGAGACTTACCGGACGAAGAAGACTTCGACGCCGACGACCGGTGTGCACTCCGCGAGCGACCCCTGGACCTCTCACGCGACCGGGGCTTCCGCGGAGCCGAATGCCGGGCCTCGAGGAGCTTTCGAGACCGCTCTCGCAAAGCCTTCGGGTTGAGGGCCTGGCATTCGGGACAAGACTCGGTGTCGTGGCCTCGGCCGAGGCAGAAGAGACACTCCCAATGCGGGTCGGTGACGGACATCATCCGCGCACAGGCGCCGCATCGCTTGAAGCCGGGCATCCCTACGACACCTGAATGGTGGAAAAAGACAGTGAAAAAATCACCAAAAAGTATGGTCAAAAATTGACCAGGGCACTGCTCTTCCCGGATCTGCGCTTACTGGCGCGGAAAAAGAAGAACTGACGTCAGCGCGCAGGGGCGGCGTCTAAGTACTGCCCGCGACGTCATCCCGGCGATCACGACGCCGACGACGGACGCGGAGCCGCACGACGCCACCTACCGACGCGCAAGGGTACTGCTACGCAAAACTTTCCGGATCCAGCCTGACGCCTGGGGATATTCTAAGGTAAGGAATCTATCACTAACGTGTCTCTTTCAGATATCCTGCTCACTCTGACGGACCTACCCGCTCTTTACCGGCCCTGCTGGAGGTTATCGACGGCTTCACAGCACTGTACGGCTACAGGGTGAACTGGGACAAGAGTGAGGCCCTCCCGCCCTAAACCTGTACCACGAAAGTGGCTATTCACGGATACCATTTCCGCTGGAAGTCCTCACGCCGCAAATACCTGGGGATTCTGGTCAATAGGGGACTGGATAGGATGATCACAGACAACTTGGAACCCCTAGCTGCCCAAATGAAGTTGGATTTCGAGAAATGGTCCCAGCTGGGACTCTCCATGTGGGACAGGGTACAGGCAGTGAGGATGGACACACATACTCGTCGGGCTTTCTGCCTGTGACGGCGCCTCTGGCCGCTTTACGTCCCAGACTCCCAGATTTGCTCCTTTGCATGGGGCTCCTCGTGACCCAGTCTGACAGCTGCCAATATCAGGGCACGGCGCTCCTGCAGGGGCCTGGGTCTCCTGTTGGTGGAACACTATGCCCTAGTCCTTCACCTCTTGCAGCTAGCGTACCTGGTCCCCGACAATCCGAATCCACTGCAGTGGGTGCAAACGGAACACTTACTACTATCACAAAGTCAGGGCCTGAGCCCTATTTACAGAGGACACCCTCTCCAGTCTTGGCCCATACACCATGTGTTACAGGCCACACAAAGGGCCTGGCAGAGTGCACACCATCTATTTGTTGTGGACTCCTACTTGCATGACAAGGCACCCCTATGGGGCAATGACGGTCTACGCATCGACGGAAGGGCCTCCACTGGGACCAGCTACAGCTCTACATGCCAAGAACAGATGCTTACTGGGTAAGTAACATAATCCGTTTGAGGCATGTGTGCTGTAGATACACATGCTTTGTATAGACTATATAGCAGTATCCTCCCAAAGCGGTGGCTAACCAGTAGATGTTGCAGTTGTCTGAAAAAGCGTCTTTAGCACTGCTTGGCCTACATTTGCCTGTTGACGTGCTAATGCACAAGTTACTAACTTGTGTAACGATATATCTGTAAGAGACAGTAGTTAGTGATAGATTCCTTACCTTAGAATATCCCCAGGCGTCAGGCTGGATCCGGAAAGTTCTGCGCAGCAGCACCCCTGCGCGTCGGTAGGCGGCGTCGTGCGGCTCCGCGTCCGTCGTCGGCGTCGTGATCGCCGGGATGACGTCGCGGGCAGTACCTAGGCGCCGCCCCTGCGCGCTGACGTCAGTTCTGTACACGACTTTCCGCGCCAGGAACGCAGAGCCATGCAAGAAGCTGACACAGGTGTCTGAAAAATACTAGGGCCCTGAAAGGGATGTCCTTAACCCTAGAAATCAGTTCGCAGAACGGGGAGGATGGGTGGGCGGTAAGGAATCTATCACTAACTACTGTCTCTTACAGATATATCGTTACACAAGTTAGTAACTTGTGCATCTGAAAGAGACACGTTAGTGATAGATTCCTTACCTTAGAATAGATACCCCAGCAATACCAACCCCGGTGGTGGGTCTGCGAACAAAGATCAGACAAGGAAGTCCTGGAGGACAGAACGGCCAAAGAAGCCGTCCCTCCGGACCTGACTGTCAAGGCAGTAATGCTTAGTAAACGTGTGCAGCGAGGCCCACGTAGCTGCCTGACAGATAACCGGCAGCGGAACACCGCGGCCCAAGGCCGTGGTAGCAGCCGTTGCCCTGGTGGAATGGGCACGCAGCCCAACAGGAGGCTCCTTCTTAGCCAAAGAATAGCAGGTCTTGATGCACAAGGTAACCCAGCGGGAGATGGTCCTCTTGTGCACCGCCCGACCTTTTTGGCGCCCACGTAGCCAACAAAGAGCTGGTCATCCACCCGGAAGTGTTTTGTGCGGTCGATATAGAAGGAGAGCGCACGTTTTGGGTCCAGACGGTGGAGCCTCTCTTCCTCTCTGGAAGGATGCGGAGGCGGAAAGAAGGTGGGCAAAGTGATGGTCTGCCCAATGTGGAAAGCAGTAACCACCTTTGGCAAGAAGGACGGACGCGTCCGAAGAACAACCTTGTCTGGATGAACAGACAGAAAGGGAGGTTTGCAAGAAAGAGCCTGGAGCTCACTCACCCGCCGAGCGGAGGTGATGGCCACCAGAAAGGCTGCCTTTAGAGTCAGAAGACGAAGAGGACAGTTATGCAGAGGCTCAAAGGGAGCGCACATTAAAAAGGTAAGAACCAAGTTCAAGTCCCACTGAGGCATTACAAACGGAACAGGAGGGAAGAGGTGAGTAATGCCTTTTAAGAACCTGTTAACAACAGGGGACTTGAAAAGGGAGGGCTGATCAGGGAGCCTGAGGAAGGCCGAGATAGCACAAAGATAACCCTTGATGGTACCCAGGGCAGAACCCTGTTGGGCCAGAGAGAGAAGGAACAGAAGGACCTCAGAAAGAGGGGCAGAAAGGGGATCCACAGCCTTTGCTGTGCACCATGCCACAAATTTGTTCCACCTGCAGGCGTATACCACCTTAGTGGAGGGACGCCTGGCTGCCAGAATCACATCACAAACTTCGGGAGGCAAGTCGAAAGGAATCAACTGCCGCCGCTCAATCTCCACGCAAGCAGGTGTAGACTGGACAGGTTCGGGTGGAGGACCGTCCCCTGCTGCTGCGACAGAAGATCCTCCCGAAGAGGCAGACGGATCGGGGGATCTATGCTCATATTGAGTAGCTCGGGATACCAAACTCTTCGAGCCCAGTCCGGAGCCACAAGAATGACTTGGGCCCGGTCGTGCCGAATCTTCTTCAACACTCTGGGTAGAAGTGGTATAGGCGGAAAGGCGTACAACAGACCGCAACTCCACTCGCGACGAAAAGCGTCGCCGAGCGAGTGCCGCCTTGGAAATTCCAACGCGCAGAACTGATGACATTGCGCGTTCTCTTCGGTGGCGAATAGATCTAACCAAGGCTCTCCCCACTGTAGAAAGAGTCCTTGCGCCACTTCCGAGTGAAGACGCCATTCGTGATCCATCATGCACCTGCGGCTGAGTTCGTCCGCCCTGGCGTTCAGAGAACCTGCCAGGTGTTGAACCATCAGGAACATGCCCTGATGTTCCAGCCATGTCCAGAGGCGCAGAGCCTCCTGACAAAGGGTCCACGACCCCACCCCGCCCTGTTTGTTGCAGTACCACATGGCGGTGGTGTTGTCTGTGAACACCTGCACTACCTTCCCTTTGACAGAGGGAAGGAATGCCTTGAGTGCAAGCCGGATCGCCCGGAGCTCCAGAAGGTTGATATGGAGCCGGGACTCCGCCGGAGACCAGAGGCCTCTGATCTCCGCCTCTCCCATGTGACCGCCCCATCCCAGAAGGGACGCGTCCGACACAACTGTATGCTCTGGCTGGGGAAGGGAGAGGGATCTGCCCATGACCCATTGCCGGTTCGAGAGCCACCACTGCAACTGTTTTGCAGTCCCCTCCGAGATCTGGACGTGATCGGACAGGTTGCCCTGGTGCTGCGCCCACTGGAACTTCAGGTCCCACTGCAGAGCCCGCATATGCCATCTGGCATGATTGACCAGCAGGATGCAGGAGGCCATGAGGCCCAGCAGCCTCAGGGTCATCCTTACCGAAACCCAGGATAAAGGCCGAAAGATCGGAATCATAGCCTGAATATCCCGGACTCGGCGTTCGGGAGGATAGGCCCGAAACTGCGTCGTGTCCAGAACTGCCCCGATGAAAAGGAGCTGTGGAGAAGGAATCAGATGCGACTTCGGCACATTGATGGAGAACCCCAGCGAGTGCAGGAGTTCGGCCGTAGTCTGGAGGTGGGAGACGACTGCCTGGGACGAGCCCGCCTTCAGCAGCCAGTCGTCGAGGTAGGGGAAGACTGAAACCCCTGCCCGGCGCAGATGAGCTGCGACCACCGCCATCACTTTCGTGAACACCCGAGGGGCACTGGTAAGGCCAAAGGGGAGCACGGTGAACTGAAAATGCTCGGGGCCTACCGTGAACCGAAGGTAACGCCGGTGGGCCGGCAGGACGGGGATGTGGAAATACGCGTCCTGCAAGTCCAACGCTACCAACCAGTCTCCTGGGTCGAGGGCAGTCAAGACCTGAGCTAGGGTGAGCATCTTGAACTTCTCCTTCCGGAGGAAGCGATTGACGTTCCGGAGGTCCAAGATAGGACGCATGTCCTCCTTGTCCTTTTTGGGCACCAGAAAGTAGTGGGAGTAGCAACCACGCCCTACTTCTGGGGTCGGAACATGCTCGATGGCCCTCTTGGTCAAGAGGGCCGTGACTTCCTTCTGTAGAAGCACCAAGTGATCCCCTGACATGCGGTGGAATTGAGGTGGCATGGCTGGGGGGTGGTCTCGAAGGGGAGGGAGTAGCCCCTTCGGACAATGTCCAAGACCCACCTGTCCGAGGTGATGGTGCGCCAGTGGGGAAGGTGATGGCGGACCCTGCCCCCTACTGGCGTGCCGTGCACCTGAAAGGAGGGACTAGGAGGGCTTGGAGGCCGCGGACGGGTTGGAGGTGGTGGCCTGACCCGCACGCTGGTTGCCCGATCCGCCACGGCGGAATCCACGTCCTCGGCCACGCGAAGACGCCTGCTGCGCGGGCCGGTGGCTGGGCTGCTGACGTGAAGGGCGCCCCTACCGTGGCCACGATAGGGGCGAAAAGCAGAAGGCAGCGGAGGGCGTGTAGCAGAAAGGCCCAGGGACTTGGCAGTAGCCCGTGAGTCCTTAAAGCGCTCCAACGCATGGTCTGCTTTGGACCCAAAAAGACCGACTCCATCAAAGGGCATGTCCATGAGAGTATTCTGGACATCCCCTGAAAAACCAGTGGTTCTCAGCCAGGCGTGGCGTCGGAGCGCCACCGTCGTTGCAATCGACCTGCCCAGCGAGTCGGCGGTGTCAAGGCCACAACGGATAGTGTATTTGGCCGCATCCCTTCCTTCCGCAATGGCGCGGGAAAGCAGTGCCTGGACCTCCTCAGGGCACTGGGGCAAAACATCCGCCACCGAATCCCACAGGGAGTGGGTATATCGGCCCAAAAGACAAGCGGTGTTAACGGACCGCAAGCCAGCACTGGAGGAAGAAAAACCTTTCTTCCCAAACTGATCCAGGCGTTTGGATTCCCTATCCGGAGGAGCGGTAGGGAAGGCGGTTTGGGAAGCGGAGGCTTGGACAACCAAGCTCTCAGGAGTGGGGTGGACAGAAAGAAACAGGGGTCGCCCGGAGCGGGGCGATGGCGTCGTGACACGTTCCGATCCACAGGAGCCCCTGTGTTGGGCTTGGACCAGGCGCCCAAAAGAACGTCCGTGAGGGCGTCGTTAAACGGCAGCACAGTCTCCGCAGAGGAGGCTGCCGGCTGAAGCACCTCTGTCAAGATGTTAGGCTTGACCGTCAAAGTAGGGAGCTGGAGACGTAAGGCCCCAGCAGCCCTACGCAACACCGTACCAAAATTGGCCCCCTCCTCCGTAGCCACGGGAGGAGACAGCATGCCAGTGTCAGGAGAAGTATCCAGACCACTGGCCTCCCTAGACTCTCTGTCCAGTCCTCATCATACTGACAGTTGCGTGTCAGAGGGTCATCAGACCCCTCCCAGTCCTCCTGGTCCTCCTCTGGTTCAAAATAAGGAGGAGGAGGGACATTTGGGACCCAAGGTCCCATCGGCGCCGGAGCCGGCGTCGAGCGACGTCGCTCCGGGTCCATGTCCGGAGCCGGAAGGAACTGGGGGACGACGCCGCCCGGAGCCCAGGGCGGCGTCGAGCGGCACCGGAGACATCGGCGCCGGCGGAGGTGTCGTGAGGTCGACCGGCGTCGATGGGGGTTGTGGAGCCGGGATCGAGGCCGGGGCCGAAGCCGGAGCCGGGATCGAGGCTGGAGGCCCGGGCGACGCCGGGGCCGGAGCCGCCGGCGACGCCGGAGCCACCCCATCAGGGCCCGCGGGGCCCGAAGGCGCACCGGAGGGGCCTGAAGGCCCGAAGAGGCGGGCCATGGCCGACAGGAACTCCTGTACCTTGGCCGGATCCGCCCCCGAACCCGGGAAGGGCGGGTATGACGGGGGCGACTCCACAGGCAAGTCCGGGGCCGCGGGGCGGGGACGGTGCCGGGAGGGGCCTCAGCCGAGTCGCGAGACCGGCGAGGCGAAGTCCGAGAGCGACGATGCTTCTTGGACTTCTTGTGCCTGGACTTACCGGACGAAGAAGACTTCGACGCCGACGACCGGTGTGCACTCCGCGAGCGACCCCTGGACCTCTCACGCGACCGGGGCTTCCGCGGAGCCGAATGCCGGGCCTCGAGGAGCTTTCGAGACCGCTCTCGCAAAGCTTTCGGGTTGAGGGCCTGGCATTCGGGACAAGACTCGGTGTCGTGGCCTCGGCCGAGGCAGAAGAGACACTCCCAATGCGGGTCGGTGACGGACATCATCCGCGCACAGGCGCCGCATCGCTTGAAGCCGGGCATCCCTACGACACCTTAAAGATGGAAAAAACAGTGAAAAAATCACCAAAAAGTATGGTCAAAAATTGACCAGGGCACTGCTCTTCCCGGATCTGCGCTTACTGGCGCGGAAAAAGAACTGACGTCAGCGCGCAGGGGCGGCGCCTAGGTACTGCCCGCGACGTCATCCCGGCGATCACGACGCCGACGACGGACGCGGAGCCGCACGACGCCGCCTACCGACGCGCAGGGGTGCTGCTGCGCAGAACTTTCCGGATCCAGCCTGACGCCTGGGGATATTCTAAGGTAAGGAATCTATCACTAACGTGTCTCTTTCAGATACATCCACACAATAGTGTTTGGTAAATGTGTGTGGAGTAGACCATGTTGCTGCTTTACAGATGTCAGCTATAGGGATGTTACCTAAAAAGGCCATAGATGCCAATATTTTGCAGGTGGAATGCGCTCTAGGGGGTATAGATAAAGTTATTTTAGCTTTTGCGTAGCAAGTTTGAATGCACTTAACAATCCATCTTGAAATGCCAGATTTAGAAATAGAATTGCCTTTGTGAGGTGATGTAAATGAAACAAACAGTTGCTTTGTTTTACGAAAAAGTTTGTTCTTTCAATATAATACAATAGAGCTAGTCTGACGTCAAGTGTGTGAAGAGCCCGTTATGCTACTGAATCAGGTTGAGGAAAGAGCACAGGTAACTCAACTGATTGGTTAATATGGAAAGCAGAAACCATTTTGGGAAGGAATCTGGGATTGGTGCAAAGAACAACCCTATCTTTATGGAGTTGAAAGAAAGGTTCTTCTAAGGTTAATGCCTGTAGCTCACCAACTCTCCTTAATGAAGTGATTGCAATGAGGAATGCAACCTTCCATGAGAGAAACTGTACAGGACACTTGTGCAGTGGTTCAAAGGGTGGACCCATGAGTCTTGTAAGTACAACATTAAGATTCCACACCGGTGCGGGGGGAATTCTTGGTAGTATAACTCTCTTTAAGCCCTCCATAAAGGCTTTAATGACAGGAACTTTGAACAAAGACAAATGCTGTCCGTTTTGCAAATACGCAGCTACTGCTGCAAGATGCAGCCAAATTGATGTGTAATCTAGCCCACATTGTTGTAGGTGCAGAAGGTAACAAACAATGTTCTGAACAGAAGCATCCAGAGGTAGAATTTTGTTATTGCAGTAGACAACAAATCGTTTGCATTTTGCTGCATAGCAAGCTCTGGTAGTAGGTTTTCTTGCTTCTTTCAGAATAGTCAGACAGTCTGGTGGCAAATTTAAATATCCAAACTATATGACTTCAGGAGCCAAATCGCTAAGTTGAGTTCTTTGGGATTTGGATGCTTGATTTCTCCATGGTTCTGAGTGAGGAGACTGGAGGTGAGATGGAGCTTTTGATGTGGAACTACTGAGAGCTCTAACAGGGTAGTGTACCACGGTTGACGGGCCCATGTGGGAGCTACTAGTATCAGTGTGAGGGATGTTTGCCTGAGCTTCCGAACTAGAAATGGAAGGAGAGGGAGAGGGAGAGGCGGAAAAGCGTAGGCAAATATCCCTGACTAATTCATCCATAGGGCATTGCCTTTGGATAGAGGGTGTGGGAACCTGGCGGCGAAGTTTGAGCATTGTGCGTTGTCTGCTGTGGCGAACAGATCTATTTGAGGATATCCCCATTGTTGAAAGTATGGAAGGAGAACTTGGGGATGAAGTTCCCACTCATGTATTTGTTGTCTCCTTATGCTGAGGAGGTCGGCAATTTGATTGTTCACTCCTGGGAGGCGTTCTGCCAGAAGGTGAATCTTGTGATGGATTGCCCATTTCCAAATTGTCTGACACAGTTGTGACACTTTGAGAGAGTGTCCCCCCCTTGTTTTTGTACATAATACATCGCTGTCATGTTGTCCGTGCAGACTAGGACAACTTTGGCTGTGAGATTATACTGAAAAGCTTTCAGCGCTAGAAATACTGCTAGAAGCTCTAGATAGTTGATGTGGAGTCATTTGTGTTTGTTGTCTCAGAGACCCTGAATTGTGTAATGATGGAGATGTGCTCCCCCACCTGTGAGAGATGCGTCTGCTGTTAGCACGACTTGTGGAACAAGGTCGATGAAAGGCCGCCTTTTTGATAAATTTTGTGGGTTCCACCACTGCAGAGAGCGATGGGTGCGACTGTCTACCAACACTAGATCTGTTAACTGTAAGTGTGACTGATTTCACTGATAAGCATTCTTGTAGTGGACGCATGTGTAGTCTTGCATGAGGCACTATTGCAATGCATGATGCCATCATTCCCAGTAGTCGCATGAAAGTCCTGGCTGGTAAGGATTGGCCTATTTGGAACTGCAGCAATAGTCTGGATATTGCAGATTCTAGCTGAATTGGGAGGGGCTAGAACCGTGTGAGTGTTGAGAGTGGCTCCCAGATAGGATTGTATCTTGGAAGACTGTAGGTGAGACTTTTGAATATTGACTGTGAAAACTAATTTGTGGAGTAGGTGTAGTGTGGTCCGAGTGTGTCCTAAACACTTTTGGTGTGTGCTGACTTTGATGAGCCAGTCGTCTAGGTACGGGAAGACATGAATTTGTTGTATCCTGAGATGAGCTGCCACTACTTGTAGACATTTTGTGAACACTCTGGGAGCAGTAGTTACTCCGAATGGGAGTACTTTGAACTGATAGTGTTTGCCTGCTATCACAAATCTGAGATTTTTGCGATGAGCTGGATGAATGGGAATGTGAAAATATGCGTCTTTTAAGTCCAGTGTGGACATAAAATCGCTCTGCTGTAGAAGTGGAAGGACCTGTTGAAGCGTTACCATATAGAAATGCTCTGACAATATGTACTGGTTTAACTCTCTGAGATCTAAAATTGGTCTCAATGATCCGTCCTTTTTGGGGATCAGAAAATAAAGAGAGTAAACCCATGAACCTTGGTACTGTAAAGGAACTGGTTCTATGGCTCCTTTTTCTAAGAGAGACTGTACCTCTTGTCTGAGTAACTGTAAGTGGTCTGACAACAGTTTGGGAATGCGAGGTGGAATGTTTGGTGGATTGGTGGTGAGCTCCAGGCAATAACCATATTGGATAAGGTCGAGCACCCATTGGTCTGTTGTTATAGATTGCCAAATGGGGAGAAACTATTGAAGTCTTTCCCCGACAGGTGTTAAGTGATCGGGGAAATGTGGGCAAGTCACTGTTTGCTAGGGGAAGGGGTGTTACGCGGTGCGGCGCCTCTACCCCTACCTTTGGAATTGTTTCCTCTATATCCTTCTCTATAGAAACCTCTAGAGGGAGGAGGGGCGTGGCTTGCAGCCGATGGGAATGGACGCGAGCTGAGGAGCTCCGCCACCGCTTCCCCCATAATCAATTATCTTGCACCCCAGACGCAGCTGGGGACACCGCTTTTCAGTCCGGGGAACACTGGAGTCTGTGGGCAGGCAAAGGTGAGCCCCAGATCGCCCTGGAACGCCACTTTTCTGAGGCATTGGGAGCTGGGGAGATCGGCGGTGGCAGCTCCAAGATGGCGCCAGCGCCGTGAACGGCGTTGCGCAACCAGCATGGACTGCTGACAGATAGCAGGAACCTGACAGGGGAACACAGTTCAATCCCCAGAAGATCCCCGGGCACGACAACGAGGGCCAAGCGGGCCAGCAGCATGCATGAAGACCCTGCGGCGGGGCGACATTGCAGGAAGGGAAAGAAAATGGCGCCTGCACCATACTGAGAGCTGCGTACCTGCCTCGGGAAGACGGCGGGGAGACGGAAACCGGAGGGCAGGGGCATCTCCTTCCGTGACGACACCTAGCGTGCAGTAGGTGCCTGCGGGGACTTGGGGAGCCTGCTGGCGTGGGCGGAGAGCCGGAGCTGCCCTGGAGTGTCCCCTGAGCGCTGTAACCACAGGCGGGCAGACCCCTGAATGAAAGAACCAGCTGGAAGAGGGCCCGGAGCTGTGGGACCGGCCCGCCGGACAGGCGGCGGCGACCGCTGACAGACAGCAGAAACCCGGCAAGGGAATACAGATCAATTCCCAGAAGGTCACTGGGCACGACGAGAGTGACGAGGGTCAAGCGAACCAGCGGCATACATGAGGACTCGGCGGCGGGGCGCACATGACATTGCAGGAAGTGAAAGAAAATGGCGCCCGCGACATACTGAGGCCTGCATACCTGCCTTGGGGAGCTGACGAGGAAGCGGGTACCGGAGGCCAGAGGCATCTCCTTCTGTGACGACTTCTAGCTTACAGTGAGTGCCTGCGGGGAATTGAGTAGCCTGCTGGCGTGGGAGGGGTACCGGAGCTGCCCTGGAGTGTTCCCTGAGTGCTGTAACCACGGGTGGGAAGGCCCCTGAATGAAAGACCCAGCGGGAAGAGGGCCCGGAGCTGCGAGGACGACCCGGCAGGCGGCGGCGACCGCTGAAGAAACTTGATGTGGCTTGCAGAGGGCTGTTTGGCGTCATAGAGGAGCGGTGGGGCCTGTAGTGCACAGATCACCAGAGCCAGCACAGCACAGCCCCCAGTTCCTGGGCCAGGACCCCATCGGAGCGAGCGTAAGGTACGCACGGCGGCCGCAGGGCGAATGAGCAGGCACAGGCCTGGACGGCAAACAGTGGGAGCACAGTAGCACCCAGCGTGCATTTGGGACGGGGAAACGGAGTCAAGTCACCCCCGATCACAGAGCCAGAGAACTCTATCGTAAGCGGAAGTGCACTCAGGGGACAGGGGCCAGCCGGAGTTCCAACAGAAATGCACCCAACCCTAGAAGGGAGGTAACGGTCCCGCTCCGCACTATCTGAAGCACCACCACGTGAGGGGCCATACACAGCAGCACAACATCCCGGTGGCTGCTGCGTTCTAGGGAGGCGCAGCTACAGCACTGGGCCCTAGCAGATCGGGAGGCGCGACACAGCCTGGGGACAGGAGCGCCCTACAATCACACAAGCAGAATAAGCGCTGTGAGCTGACCGCAGGAGGGGCGTGCTGTGGTGCCCTGCTGAGACCCCCCCCCCGCTGACGGGTTTTCCTTGCAAGTAGCAACCCTGCTCATGTGCTGCGGACAGCCTGGGAGGACCGAAGTGGGGTCCTAAAGAGGGGATAATCTGCTGGTGAGATCACAGGGGCCATGCGAGAGCTGAAAACCTGCGACGAATTACGCTACGCCAAGACTGGGGAACAGTTGCACTAACACGGCCCACCCTCCTGCCTGCCAGAATTGACAGGGTACAGTCTAACAGGTCCAGAGATTGCGCGCCAATGGGGAGAACCCAGAAGAAACGAGGGTTTAGTGCCCTCAGCATAGACGCCACCGGAGCCCAGACTGACGACGAAGAGGAGGTGTCGGAAGCAAGTAAAGACACTACTCCCCGGAAACCGACGTTGGCGGACATCATGCAAGCTATCACGGCCTCAAGAGAGGCACTGGAAGGTAAAATCGATGCAATAGGAACGGATCTGAGCCTCCTAAAAGATGACCATCGGAAGCTAAAAGAGGAGATTCTAACTAACGAGAAGGAACTGGGGGGGCCTCCCGGGGCAAGTGGCCGACATGCAAAAGACGCTTGCAGAACTAGAAACGAAAGTCAAGGTACTGGAAGTTCGGGCTGAGGACAGCGAAGGAAGGTCCCGAAGAAACAATATCAGATTGATCGGAGTGCCTGAAAAAGCTGAAGGTGAGAACATGATTCAATTTTTGGAGGAATGGCTGCGAGCAGTGGTAGCCCCGGAGGGGCTGTCCTCCTTCTATGCTTTGGAGAGGGCTCACAGGATTCCGGCGCGTCCGCCCAGGCCGGGGGCCCGCCTAGACCGATAGTGGCGCGCCTATTACATTTCAGGGACAGAGACCATATTCTACAGCAGGCCCGCCAAAAGCGAGGATTAAAAATTGACAATAGTGCGGTTATGATCTTTCCAGATTTCACCAGAGAAGTCCAGCGCAATAGAGCATCCTTCTTAGCAGTTAAAAAGAAACTACGGCAGCTGCAGCTACCGTACGCAATGCTTTTTCCTGCGCGGCTCAGAGTGGCAGACCCTGCGGGACCACAGTTCTTCAATACTCCCCAAGAGGCCTGGGACTGGCTGGACATGAGACGACCCCCGGAGAGGCGTAGCTCCCCAGTGGAATCACCTCACAATAGTCTTGGAAGCAGCAAGTCGGGGCCCAGAGCCCCATCTCCCGGAGAGCTTAGCCTGGAGCGGCGGAGAGTGTTCCAGGAAGTAGCAAAACATAGCCACTACAGCTCCAGCCCTACATCCAGTAAAAGTGGAATGGACGGAGAACGATCAGAAGGGTCACAGGTTCTCAGTGAAAATGATGCCTCTGAGGCCGAACTTCCAAGAGTAACGCCGCAAACGGCGGATGATATTGTTTGAGTATCCAGACCTGAATGTCCAGTCGACAAACTCCTGGGGCGTTGCAAGACATCCACCCGGGGGGCAAGAACTGTCCCCGGCTGAAAGCGGCATGGAAGCCAGAGACTTCAGAACGCTGGTCTGGGTCGATTTAGTTGGTACAGGTATTGGGGGGGGGCGGCGGGTCAGGGATACGGGACCGGAACTGTCGACTGATCAACCCTCTAACCACTAGTGGATGTTCATACAGTTAGATTACGTTTGGATGGGGGCTAGTTTGCAAGTTCCTGTCCTGGGGAGGGGGAGTTGGGGGTTCTATTCGGTTCTAAGGGTATGTTGGGGCAGGCGTGCCACTAGGGCGGACTTTCAGGGGACAAAGGTGTTACTACTCCAATGGGATCCTCACTAGACCTAAAATGTGTCTCTTGGAATGTCAGAGGGATGCACACCATGGTGCGAAGGCATAAAATCCATGCATACTTAAATCGCAGGGGGGGGGGTCAGATTGCGCTACTCCAAGAGACCCACATCATGGCGAAGGAGGGAATTGCTGTGCAGCGAAGATGGCGAGGGCAGGCGTTCTATACCAATTACTCAGCGTTTGCGCGCGGAGTCCTGATCTGGGTGAGGGCGGGAGTTCCTTTCCAGTGCACACAACAAATCATAGACCCAGATGGCAGATATGTAATAGTTTCTGGGAGGCTAGAAGGGACATAGTTCTGGGCAGTATTTATGCACCCAACTCAGATCAGGCCAATTTCTTCTCACACCTGTCTAGGAAGCTAGCCTCTGCACTCACGGGTTCGGTTTTACTGGGGGGAGACTTTAATTGCATCCCGGATGTAATCCTCGACCGATCCCACCCTCCGCTCCCTGATGCGCCCACACATAAAATAGCAGATGTACAGCGGAATTGGCAGCAGAAATGGGGGTTAGTGGATACTTGGAGAGCTCAGCATCCTGGCACTCGGGATTACTCCTTCTCGGCGATACACGAATTGCACGTGCGTTTAGATGCCATTATGTGTTCCCCTGATGTACACCAAGGAGTACGCAGCAGTGAATACCTCACTCGGACAATCTCCGACCATAATCCGGAGTTGATATGTTTGAATTGGTCCCAAGCAAAGCCCAAAATTCCCACGTGGCGGTTGCGCTCTGAGGCCCTAGAAGATCAAGTGTTCCAGGCCACAATAGGTACGGCTATAGACCAATGCTTCCACAAACGCCAACACGGCTACGGACCCATTGGTAGAATGGGATGCGTTTAAAACGGTCATAAGGGGGAGATGTATATCAGAAATGGTGGGGACTCGGAAGGTTCTCCTCCAGGATGTGCAAAGGGCGGACCACCGCCTAAGGGAGCTGGAACAAGAAAGGCCAGAGAATGTAGACAAGCAGGGAGAACTACTGGAGGCTAGGGAAGCGGTAGCAGTGCAGGTGGAACGCCTTCGTTGCTTTGACTATAAACAATACCTGACGCGGGCCCACTCTGAGAGGGATAAATCGGGAGCTCTACTGGCCTGGTTGGCCAACCCAGCCAGAAGGGGCACGATCATTTTAGAAATCAGAGACCAAGCCGGTGAGGCGAGATACGACCAACAAGGCATTAATGATCTGTTCCTAGAATACTACACCGAGTTGTATAGGAATAGAGTGACCTTAGGGGAGGAGGGCATAGACAGGCTCATGGGAGACCTGGAACTGCCGGCTCTGGACGAGGAATTAGCAGCTGCACTGGGCCGCGATGTGGAAATGGGGGAAGTGCGAGGGGCCATTAAGACCTTAGCAAGAAACAAAACCCCAGGGACAGAGGGTCTCCCTATTGAATTTTACCTAAAGTATATCGATCTATTAGCTCCCAAACTGGTTCAGCTACACAATGAGGCAAAGCAATTGGGACACCTGCCCGTCTCAGCTAGAGAGGCACTCATTATACCCTTACTTAAACCGGGGAAGCAGCCATGGGACAGAACGGCATACCGCCCGCTGTCTATGTTTAATATAGACTACAAGATCCTTAGCCGCATACTAGCCACTCGGTTACTCCCGCACATGACAACATTTTTTTTACGAAGTTTTATATAGCGCGAACTTGACCTGGTATCGGGTATCAGAGCGCTTTACATAGCACCAGTTGCGTTACATGAGGACACTGTTTTTTTTTTGTTAGGCACGGGGAGATTAAGTGATTTGCCCAGAATCACAGGATGTTCAGCGTCATTGCCGAGACTCGAACCCGGTTCCCCAGGTTCGAGGTCGACCGCCCTAGCCGTTAGGCCAACTCCTCTCCCAACACTGATCCACAAAGACCAGTCGGGGTTTATTCCCACCAGAAACACAGCTCTTAATGTCCGTCGCCTGCTATGAGTGCCGGGGGCAGACACTTACGAGAAGGAGTCGGGGACAATCTTTGCGGTGGACATAGAAAAGGCATTTGATAGCCTAGAATGGGCATATCTGTACCATGTGATGAGGAGATTTGGACTGGGAGACAGGTTTGTCGACTGGACTGCGCTCCTATACTCCGGCTCCACTGCTCGGGTCAAAACGGCGGCCTAAAATCAGATGCCTGTGGGGTGGGGAGGGTAACAAGGCAGGGATCTCCCCTCTCCCCACTACTGTTCGCCCTGGCGATCGAGCCGCTTGCAGCCCGAGCTAGAACGGGACAACACTATCAGGGCCTAGAAGTCGATGGGCAGATGCACTATATTGCGTTATATGCCGACGATCTTCTGATGTTCCTGGCGAACACAGGAGAGGCACTTCGGGGAGCGAAAGCATTACTCCAGGACCTGGGGGAAGTGGCGGGGTTACAAGTGAACTGGGCAAAATCCTGTTTGTTCCCGACGAAGGACGGCAGAGAGGGCCCGCTAGACACTGAGGAAGTAAGATGGGAAGACAGATGTCTCACATACCTGGGCACCCAAATATATCACGCACAGGGCGATCTTCTGGAGGGCAATGTAGGTAGGGCCATAAGGGGAACAAAAGGTAACTTTGAGTTTTGGGGTAGTTTACCACTTTCAGTGGCCAGCAGGGTGGCCCTCCTTAAGATGGTGACCCTGCCGTGGCTACTATATTACTTTGGCACCCTACCAATCTGGATACCGCCACGATAATTCACCCAACTCAGATCCATGATAACAGGGTTTCTATGGGGAACAGGCAGGCGGAGAGTGGCGCTTAACGTACTAATGAGACCGAGAGCGGAGGGGGGTTGGGCAGTGCCTGACTTTGAGGCTTATCACCTATCGGCACAGTTTCAATGGCTCACAAAATGGGTGGCGGGGCGCTTAAGAGGAACGGAGGAAATGGGTGAAGACTGGATGGCCCTGAGATTATTATCCCAGATCACATTAAGGCTCCCGATCCGGAATCAGGTCCTTTCTACGGAGGTGGCTACAGTTAGGAGATGCTGGCACAGATATCTGAGGCGACTCAGAATCAGGAGTCCTTATGCCCAGAAATCCCATTGCTCATGTGCGAGGCCTTGCCGCATGGGGGTAACTGGCAGCGGTTGGCGGACTGGGTGGACCAAGGGTTAGCCACAATGGGAGACTTATATGAGGAAGGTGCAATGATCCCCTTCAACGATCTGCGGGACCGGTATGACCTACCCAGGGGAGACTTTTTATTGCACTCTGCCCTCACCGCGGCCATACGAAAGCACTGGGGAAGAGGACTTACTGAGCCACCAACGTCACTGGGATGCCAATACGTGGTGATGGCGGCCGGCACCTTTAAAGCAGTCACCTGTCTGTACAGACGTGTCATGAGGGAGACCTTACCCCCCTTGTCGTAGCTACGCCTCAAATAGGAGGCGGACCTTGGAGAAGAAATTCCAGAGAAATCCTGGGGAGAGCTAGTGGAAAGGGCTTGGAAAAGCACCAGGAATGCGAGATTCCAACTGGTACATTTTTACATCGAACATAGGGCTTACCTCACGCCGGAAAAAATGAATAAGTATTTTGCGACTCACACAGCGGCCTGGCACCGGTGTAATCAAGAAAATGCGGACTTCAAACACATGTTCTGGGATTGCCAACACTTGGGTAGCTTCTGGGAGGAGGTGATAGCGGTGCTAGTCGACACCACCGACAGGGAAGTTGAGACATCCTTTAAACACTGCTTGCTGCATTGGTTCCCGCACACATCCAAAAACAAAGTCACTAGCAAATTCCTAGACATGGGGTTACTTCTAGCCAAAAGGGATATTACCATGCACTGGAAAGCCAAACACGGTCCAAGCACGCCCAGATGGAAGAAAGAACAAAGAAGTGGGCAGAGTGTGTGGGAATAATCAGGTTGCAAATAGCTAAAAGAACGGGAAGTGGGAAGGCGTTAGATACAGCGAGAGCATGGGAAGCATTAGTTGCGGCACTCAAGGACCCAGCTGCTGACGAGGAGGAGGTACCAATAGCAGAGCCCCCAGCAGGAATAGGCTAGAATCCAGATAACGGAGCTACAAGGCATGACATAAAGGAGGGGATCCCTAGTAATACCTCGGCATTGCCTTCACTAGTCGAGGGATCATATACTAATGCTTTAGAACTTCTACGTAACTAAAGTTGGAGACGCAACGGACTGCAAATTGGAGTTCAGTATTCTAGTGGCACGCCTGGGGGGAGGGCAGGAAGGGGGGATTGTTTTAAGTAGAGGGTCTCAATCAAGATTAAGGACAAATACAGAAGATCCAAATAGAACACTAATAGATGGCAGTTCCGGGTTTGTAAAGGGAGGGGCGGGAAGAGGAATAGGATAGCGGACACTACCCTCTTCTCCAGCTACTGTGTCGACGACACCAAGCATAAGGAAAATGACAGTGTGAACCTGAACAAGGATTATACGCTGTATTATTGCCAATTCGTTTGTTTTAAACAAAAAATATATAGAAACCTCTAGAGGGAGAGGATTTATTGTTGCCTTTATAAGAGGAAGCATTTGGGTCTAAGGATGGTGTTTTGGGCCCTGCTCAGTAAAATGAACAACAAAAAGAGCCTCTATTGGATGGGGACTGGAGTGCTCCCATGGATTTTGCTACTTCAGTGTCCTTCATTTTCTCTAAGGACTGGTCGACTACAGGACCAAACAGGTGTTCCTTGTCAAAAGGAGTGTTCAAAATGGACTGTTGAACTTCCGGCTTAAACCCAGAGATGCTAAGCCATGCATGCCTTCTAAGGAGAATGCTGGTATTGATCTCTCTAGCTGCAGTGTCAGCTGCATCTAAAGCACATCTGATTGAGGAGTTAGAGATGAGTTTCCCTTCATCAACTAACTACTGTGCTTTATTTTTGTGTTTGTCTGGGAGATATTGGAGCAGTTACTCCATCTCATCCCAGTATGCCCTGTCATATCTAGCTAGTAGGCCCTGTGTGTTTGCAATGCGCCAGTGGTTAGCAGCTTGAACAGCTACTCGTTTAAGTTTGGATAAGTTAGATAAGTTTAGATTCCTTGTCTTGGGGAGGTTCATCTCCAGAGGTTTGTGAATTAGCTCTCTTACGAGCAGTGGACACTACTAGGGAGTCGAGATGTAGTTGTCCTTTGATAAATACAGGATCTGATGGTGAGGGTTTGTATTTTTTTATCTACTCTTGGAGTTAAAATACGTGCTCGGACAGGGTCTTTAAAAATATCGTCTGCATGCCTCATCATGCCTTTAAGCATAGGGAGCGTTTGACTTGACCTGTGTGTGAACTCAAGTGTTTCAAATAGAAAGTCCTCTTCTAATGTCCCTTTATGTAAGGCCACCTCGTGATACTCTGCTGCTCTAGCAATGAGCTGTTGGTAAGTCATGCTATCGTCTGGTGGCGATGGCTGTGCAGGGTAAAGGTCTGGGTCATTGTCTACTGGGGGGACAATGGTGTAATCATTCCATGGGTCTACAGGTAAATGAGTATCATCATCATCATCCCCATGATCTCTATCTGGAGCTGTTAGTTGGATATCCCTGAGGTGTCATATGCAATGGATCTTCAATTAACTGTGGAGAAGGTGGTGGAGGAGGAGAGGGTTGTGGGGCAGGATAAACAGGGCTGGTAGCCATATCCTTCTTCTTCAGAGGGATCTTGGCAGTGTCCTCTAAAAGAAGTTTGTATTTTGCTGGTGTTTTAGCAGAAATGTGTCCAGTATCAGGATTAATATAAATCTTTTTCTGCTTAGGATCCAATTTGGCCTTAAGAACATCTAAAATTGGTTCCGGAGGCTCGGAGACACTGTCCTTAGCTTTCGGGGTCCAAATGGGCTTGTCTTTAGGTTTCGGCTCCGAAGCGTGTTTTTGTTTCGGAGCTGAGATTTTCAACTCCAAAGCATGTTTTTGTTTCGGGTGGAGGATTTCGGCTCCGAACTAGATTTGTCCTTGGAGCCTGATGGTTTCGGATCCGAAGGAAGTTTGGGTTGACTCGGTCCCGAGCTGGAAGGCTTGACGGTCTGTTTCGGTGCCGAGCCCAGAGGTGGGGCGTCGGAAACATTGTCTCGGTGCCGACCTTGGCTATAAGGCAGAGGTGGTGCCGTAGCCTTATGTGTCTTGGAAGATTTAGGGGGCAAGCCGTTTTCGGTACTCACGGCACCTTGTCCCGGAGGCAGATCTTCAGATTCCATGGATCTCGAGCTCAGAATCGGACTCTGGAACAGAGAGGGCCTCTTCTTCTTCTGCGGCGGACGTTTCGATCTCCTCTTGCTCAAATTCTTCCCGAGGATATCCAGAGTGTATTAGATGCTTTGACGTTGCATCTCTCGTCGGCGAGCCCGACGATCGCGTAGAGTCTTTTTGGACTGAAACGATTTACAAGCATCGCAGTCTTCTTCCTTGTGCCCTGGAGAGAGGCACAAGTTACAAACTTGATGTAGGTCAGTGCGAGGGTACTTGGCGTGGCACCCAGGACAGAATTGGAATGGAGTCTGTTCCATCGGCAGAAGGCTGGCCCGACGGACACTCACGAAGTTTACAATCGAAATTGGAGAATTTGTTGAGCGATTCGATACGCGGAGAACAAGGAAACACATACGGAAACAATACCATAGAGGGAAGAGTGGATTGTGCACCGAGGGGGACCCGAAGAACGGTTTTCGAACCGGAGTGCAGCAATACACGTCCGAACCCGATGGCGGAAAAAAACAATCTAACAATGGAGTCGATGCCCATGTGCACTATCACCGAAAGGAGGAGTCACCTTACCTCGTGACTGGAAAGACTTCTTCGAAGAAAAACAACTTGCAAACATCCGGACCCAACACTAGACAGCAGGAGTATGCAAAGCATGTGTATCTACAGCACACATGCCTCGAACACATGTTTTCTTTGTTTAATGACAGTATGGGTGGCTGTAAGCACTGTTCCAAACAAGTACAATTCAGGAAACTGAAAAAGTCTCCTTTTTTGCGCTGCCTTCATGGAAGTGCTTGGAGGAGCACTTTTCACAGAATTTTCCCCTGAAGAGGGGCATCTCCTTTAGAAGAAGGAGGACAATTCTTTTTAGCCATCAGACATAATTCCAACCTCCTTCCTCTGTCCTTAAGAGTCTTGGTTGAAAAACCTCTACAAATACCATATTTGGATGCCTTATGATTACGATGAAGGCAAAAATACACTTAAAATGAGGATCATAAATGTAAACCTTTTTAAGACCACAGGATGTACACACCTTAAAAAGAGATTTCTTGTCTCTGTCAGCCATGGTGACAGTTGGGGACAGATGGCTGTCAAGTAAGAAGATCTCCCTGGCCCAGAATAAAAAATAAAAAATCCCCTATAAACAACTCACAGTACTTCAGTGCATAAGATAGGGCTAGTTCAAATCCAGGGCAGATCAAGAAAGTAACAAATTTAAGGTTCACTGAAAGGTTAGAGCAGAACTCTGTGAGGGGACTCCCTCACATACAACGTGTGGTAGAAACCTGAGCTATGGTGGCCTCTTGGGGGAGTAGGAAAGCTTAAGCTTCCACCTCATTGGCTGAAGTTTTGGTTCTCTCTAATGAGGTGGACGTGCTACTAAATATACAATGTTGTTTCAGGCCTATGGCAATTTTACACTGTATACTGTGTGCTGAATATTTTACACTGTATACTGCTATTTTAATGTATCGGGCATTCCCAGCCTAACGACGGAGAGTGATTCAAGCATGTGAATATATAAAAGATCCAATGTTGGAGAATGTCCCCTTCCAGAGATGTATCCAGGTCACAGGCATTTTGTAAATCAAGGCAAAGGCCAGCATCAAAGTAAGGTGGAGGAAGAAGATTGTCTGCCTCAGAGTTATCTTTCCTGCCACCATATTCTCTTATCAGGCACAGTTATGGCCTTGGAATCAGATCTGAGTAACTTCTGAAGCTCAGCAAATGTCTGTACCTTAGGAAGAATCTGTTCATCAAGTCAAGCTATGGCCTTCTCTTATGCCACCCAAATAACTTCACCCAACTTCGGGGGTGGGATCGATAACGACTCTGAGAGCAGTGACAAGATCGGGTCTGAAAAGGACATTATGGATGGTGCCTGATTAACAGGGATGGCACTGTGGTCTATGATTTCTATCTAGATGTTGAGGCTGTAGCCTGTAGAGGAGCAGAGTTGGGAGGCATTGAGGTCGGAGCCACCAGAGTCGGCAAATCCAAAGGACAAGGCCCGCCGATGAGTAGAGGCCCGGAGGGTACCGGATCCATCTTAGAGATGTCCAATATGGCTTAATGGAAGGCCTCGACCAGCAAGGGGTCAGCTGATGGGGCATGGAATTCCAGCTCGATCTTCTGGAGCTTTGGAATAGGCTCTGAGGACAAGAAAGAGACTAGCATTAAGGAATGGCACCTGGACGCCAAACTGTCCAAGAACAGGAGTGTTTCCTCAAGGAAGCAGAGCATTTATCCTTCTTAAGGCTCTTTTTCCGTTTTTTGTCTGAAAACCTTTTGGGGGATTGTTCCTTCACTAATCACTTACGTTTCAAGGAATGATTTGGAATGTTCTTGCAGTCCTTGGCCAAACACAGCTTGGCCTCCCATTCTCTGTTGGCATTCCAATACTTCATTGAACATAAGTCGCATGCCGCAGCGTTTTGGTCGTATGCAGACATCATGTTGATTTGATAAAGGCATCTGCTTGCTGCACTTACTATAATGCTTGAACCCTAAAACAATTAGAGGAGACATTTGACCTACTTGCTGTCAAAGCTGAGGAATTTCAAGGATGAAGCACCAACACTGAACTCCGGACTATGTCAATGAATTGTGAAAAAAGAGGAACTTCCATCAGTGCAGGCTGGCATCTGTTATAAGAAGAAATGAAGGACAGTGATGAATCGGTGTATATTTCGTCGTTTTGTAGTTTCAATGTATTAAAGGAGTCTGTAATCCTGGATTAGAGCAACGTGTGTCTTTATTATTTCAAATCTATGGGGTTCCAAGGTCAGGACCACAGTACATACAAGAGACAGCCAACATGTGTTTCGCCCCCTCTTGGCACGCAGGCCTGGGGCTTTCTCAAAGCGTGGGGAGTAATAGTAGGGAAGAACTCCCATGGAGTGGCTAGTGTAGAATTTTTTGTATTTTTAAAAGTATCTTCAGCTATAGTATTGGAGATCTGTCTCGGTACAGGGCCATAGCGAGAAATGATGACAGGGAAGTCCCAAAAATCTCTTAGCGACTCCGATGAAGTCAAAGAGCAGTATGCGGTGGGGCAGAGAAATCGGCGGTCCTGCCATAGTCACCATCGAAGGCACCCTCTGGGTTACCAACCCCTGCTCTCCTGGCATCTATTATACACTATTGGTGATGTCATGTCCACTGGGTGGAGTTGCAGCTGAAGCTGCAGTTCACCACCTGGCCATGATGGAGAGCAACTAATGCACCAGTCTGACACTGGGATAATATTCTTAAAAATAAGAATCGCCAGGAAGATGTATCCATCAGAAGTTAGGAAATCATTAAAAAGATATTTGTCTTTGTATTTCTCTTATTAAACTGGGGCCAAATGTACTCTGTGGATTCTAGGAAGGTATATCTTCACGAGTATGTTCTTTGCTTGAAAGACAGTGATGCTCACCCAGAGAAACCAAAGACAAAGTATATGGAACATGATGGTAGGTGCACACCAGCACAAATATGAGTCATATGTATAATTGTAACCTATGGTGGTTCCAAACATGCAAATAAAATAGAGAACACCAAATAGCTAAACTGCTCTCTGCCTTTCTCTCAATATGAAGAATGCACAGCAGAGACGGACCAACTGCTTTTCCACACTACCACCTGGGCATCCTCCACAAAGTCCATTGCTCTCCCATCTATCTGTCTCAATGACTGCCCATCCGTATGCACTAGGGATGTAAAACTGAAATTGCTTAAATGCTAAGGGTGACCCTAAGAGTTTTATCTTTCTGTCTAAAATACATAAAACTGACAAGTACAACTTTGTGGCAAGGTATTCTGTGTGATTATGACAAGAGTCAGTTGAAGGTTATTTTTTCTGCCAGCAAGACCAAATTTCACCAGAGAGTAAGTTAAGGTCAAAACCGTGGGTTTATGAACTATTACGCTACCCGATTGTCGTTAAGGGGGCCATCTGGTGAGGAATGTCACAAAACATCTCGAAACCTCAGCAGATGTGAAACAAAGCAACATTCTAGAATGCTTATTCTAATCGATTGTTGGTGATGCAGGACTGGGTGAAGAAAACAGTGAATTTCTCTTCACTGGATGGCCTCTTTAGGATACACAAGGCAACCACCAAAGAAAATATATACATTCAGCCTGCGTCAATGTACTAAAGTTTAATGTTTAAACAATAGTCTTTTAATTGGATTAAATATTTATTAAATTAAACAAAATGTAGGTAGTTATAGTTAGGACCATGTTTCCACAGAAGAAGCGTTGTATGATTTGCCTATATCTTTGGTGCCGTTTGACGAATCTACACGTAATTTTCCCCCAAAAAGTATCATAGTGAGTCTTGTTGTGCATGGAAAGTTTCGAGGTGATCCGTCATGCAGGGGCCGAGAAAAAGGGGGGGGGGGGGGGGGGAAAGTGCATTTCCATTGTAAATTCCCATAGACTCTTTAGACACGCCTGCAGCCCGAACCACTGAACGTAGTTAAATCAATCAATTAATCAGGGATTTGTGAAGCGTGCTACTCACCCGTGAGGGTCTCAAGGTGCTGGGGGGGGGAGGGGCATGCAGCTCCGTCTCATCCAAAGAGCCAGGTCTTGAGGCTCTTCCTGAATGCTTGTAGAGTGGGGGATCGTCTGATGCTGAGCGGGAGTTCATTCCAGGTCTTTGCTGCGATGTAGGAGTAGGCTCTTCCTCCCGTTCTGGCTATGCGGATGCGAGGGGTTTCGGCAAGGGCGAGGTCGGCGGAGTGGAGGCTTCTCTTGGGTGTGTAGAAGGAGACCCTTTCGTTGAGGTATTGGGGTCAGGTGTTGTGGAGGGATTTGTAGGCATGAGTGAGTAGCTTGAAGGTCACTCTCTTCTTGACGGGGAGCCAATGGAGGTCGCGTAGGTGCTGGGTGGTGTGGTCTTGTCGTGGGATGCCGAGGACGAGTCTGACAGCGGTTTTCTGAACGGTCTGGAGTTTCCGGAGTAGGGATTTGTTGATTCCGGCATAGAGGGCATAACCGTAGTCCAATCTGCTGGTTATGAGTGCGTGGGTGACGGCCTTTCTGGAATTGGGGGGGATCCATTTGAAGGTCTTGCAGAGGATGCAGAGGGTGTTGAAGCACGTGGAGGAAACGGCGTTGATGCACAAGTTACTAACTTGTGTAACAATATATCTGTAAGAGACAGAGGTAAGTCCAGATTCCTTACCTTAGAATATCCCCAGGCGTCAGGCTGGATCCGGAACGTTTTTGCGTAGCAGTACCCTTGCGCGTCGGTAGGCGGCGTCGTGCGGCTCCGCGTCCGTCGTCGGGACCGCCGGGATGACGTCGCGGGCAGTACTTAGACGCCGCCCCTGCGCGCTGACATCAGTTCTGTACACGACTTTCCGAGCCAGGAACGCAGAGCCATGCAAGAAGCTGACATAGGTGTCTGAAAAATACTAGGGCCCTGAAAGGGGTGTCCTTAACCCTAGAAATCAGTTCGCAGAACGGGGAGGATGGGTGGGGCGGTAAGGAATCTGTCACTAACTACTGTCTCTTACAGATATATCGTTACACAAGTTAGTAACTTGTGCATCTGAAAGAGACACGTTAGTGACAGATTCCTTACCTTAGAATAGATACCCCAGCAATACCAACCCCGGTGGTGGGTCTGCGAACAAAGATCAGACGAAGAAGTCCCGGAGAACAGAACGGCCAAAGAAGCCGTCTCTCCGGACTTGGCTGTCAAGGCAGTAATGTTTGGTAAACGTGTGCAGCGAGGCCCACGTAGCTGCCTGACATATATCCTGTAACGGAACCCCGCGGCCTAAAGCCGTGGTAGCCGCCGTTGCCCTGGTGGAATGGGCACGCAGCCCAACAGGAGGCTCCTTCTTAGCCAAAGAATAGCAGGCTTTGATACACAGTGACCCAGCAAGAGATGGTCCTTTTGTGTACCGCACGACCTTTTTTGGCGCCCACGTAGCCAACAAAGAGCTGGTCATCCACCCGGAACTGGTGTGTGCGGTTGATGTAAAAAGAAAGCGCACGTTTTGGGTCCAGACGGTGGAGCCTCTCTTCCTCTCTGGAAGGATGCGGAGGCGGAAAGAAGGTGGGCAAAGTGATGGTCTGCCCAATATGGAAGGCAGTAACCACCTTTGGCAAGAAGGACGGACGCGTACTAAGAACAACCTTGTCCGGATGAACAGACAGAAAGGGAGGTTTGCATGAAAGAGCCTGGAGCTCACTCACCCGCCGAGCAGAGGTGATGGCCACCAGGAATGCTGTCTTCAGAGTAAGAAGACGAAGAGGACAATTATGTAGAGGCTCAAAGGGAGCGCACATTAAGAAGGTAAGAACCAAGTTCAAGTCCCACTGAGGCATTACAAACGGAACAGGAGGAAAGAGGTGTGTAATGCCTTTAAGAAACCTGTTAACCACAGGGGACTTGAAAAGGGAGGGTTGATCAGGAAGCCTGAGGAAGGCTGATATCGCACAAAGATAGCTCTTGATGGTACCCAGGGCAGAACCCTGTTGGGCCAGAGAAAGAAGGAACAGAAGAACCTCAGAAAGAGGGGCAGAAAGGGGATTCACAGCCTTTGCTGTGAACCATGCCACAAACTTGTTCCACCTGCAGGCGTATACCACCTTAGTGGAGGGACGCCTGGCTGCCAGAATCACATCACAAACTTCGGGAGGCAAGTCAAAAGGAATCAACTGCCGCCGCTCAATCTCCACGCAAGCAGGTGTAGACTGGACAGGTTCGGGTGGAGGACCGTCCCCTGCTGCTGCGACAGAAGATCCTCCCGAAGAGGCAGACGGATCGGGGGATCGACGCTCATACTGAGTAGCTCGGGATACCAAACTCTTCGAGCCCAGTCCGGGGCCACAAGAATGACTTGGGCCCGGTCGAGCCGAATCTTCTTCAACACTCTGGGTAGAAGTGGCATAGGCGGAAAGGCGTACAACAGACCGCAACTCCACTCGCGACGAAAAGCGTCGCCGAGCGAGTGCCGCCTTGGAAATTCCAACGTGCAGAACTGCTGACATTGCGCGTTCTCTTCGGTGGCGAACAGATCTAACCAAGGCTCTCCCCACTGCTGAAAGAGACCTTGCGCCACCTCCGAGTGAAGACGCCATTCGTGATCCATCATGCACCTGCGGCTGAGTTCGTCCGCCCTGGCGTTCAGGGAACCTGCCAGGTGTTGAACCATCAGGAATATGCCCTGATGTTCCAGCCATGTCCAGAGGCGCAGAGCCTCCTGACATAGGGTCCACGACCCCACCCCGCCCTGTTTGTTGCAATACCACATGGGGGTGGTGTTGTCTGTGAACACCTGCACTACCTTCCCTTTGACAGAGGGAAGGAATGCCTTGAGTGCAAGTCGGATCGCCCGGAGCTCCAGAAGGTTGATATGGAGCCGGGACTCCGCCGGAGACCAGAGGCCTCTGATCTCCGCCTCTCCCATGTGACCGCCCCATCCCAGAAGGGACGCGTCCGTCACAATTGTGTGCTCTGGCTGGGGAAGGGAGAGGGATCTGCCCATGACCCATTGCCGGTTCGAGAGCCACCACTGCAACTGTTTTGCAGTCCCCTCCGAGATCTGGACGTGATCGGACAGGTTGCCCTGGTGCTGTGCCCACTGGAACTTCAGGTCCCACTGCAGAGCCCGCATATGCCATCTGGCATGATCGACCAGCAGGATGCAGGAGGCCATGAGGCCCAGCAGCCTCAGGGTCATCCGTACCGAAACCCAGGATAAAGGCCGAAAGATCGGAATCATAGCCTGAATATCCCGGACTCGCCGTTCGGGAGGATAAACCCGAAACTGTGTCGTGTCCAGAACTGCTCCGATGAAAAGGAGCTGTGGAGAAGGAATCAGGTGCGACTTCGGCACGTTGATGGAGAACCCCAGCGAGTGCAGGAGTTCGGCCGTTGTCTGGAGGTGGGAGACGACTGCCTGGGACGAGCCCGCCTTCAGCAGCCAGTCGTCGAGGTAGGGGAAGACTGGAACCCCTGCCCGGCGCAGATGGGCTGCGACCACCGCCATCACTTTCGTGAACACCCGAGGGGTGCTGGTAAGGCCAAAAGGGAGAAAGGTGAACTGAAAATGCTCGAGGCCTACTGTGAACCGCAGGTAACGCCGGTGGGCCGGCAGGACGGGGATGTGGAAATATGGGTCCTGCAAGTCCAACGCTACCATCCAGTCTCCAGGGTCGAGAGCAGTCAAGACCTGAGCTAGGGTGAGCATCTTGAACTTAACCTTCCGGAGGAAGCGATTGACGTTCCGGAGGTCCAAGATAGGACGCATGTCCTCCTTGTCCTTTTTGGGCACCAGAAAGTAGTGGGAGTAGCAACCACGTCCTACTTCTGGGGTCGGAACATGCTCGATGGCCCTCTTGGCCAAGAGGGCCGCAACTTCCTTTTGAAGAAGCACCAAGTGATCCCCTGACATGCGGTGAAATTGAGGTGGCATGGCTGGGGGGATGGTCACGAAGGGAAGGGAGTAGCCCCTTCGGACAATGTCCAAGACCCACCTGTCCGAGGTGATGGCACGCCAGTGGTGAAGGTGATGGAGGACCCTGCCCCCTACTGGCGTGCTGTGCACCTGAAAGGAAGGACTAGGAGGGCTTGGAGGCCGCGGACGGGGCGGGGTTGGTGGCCTGACCCGTACGCTGGTTGCCTGACCCGCCATGGCGGGAGCCACGTCCTCGGCCATGCGAAGGCGCTTGCTGCGTGGGCCGGTGGCTGGGCGGCGGACGTGACTGGGCGGCCACGAAAGGGGCGAAAAGCAGACTGTTGCTGAGGGCGCACAGCAGAAAGGCCCAGGGACTTGGCTGTAGCCCGCGAGTCCTTAAAGCGCTCCAGCGCATGGTCTGCCTTTGTTCCAAAAAGACCGACTCCATCAAAGGGCATGTCCATAAGAGAGTTTTGGACATCACCCGAGAAACCAGTGGTCCTCAGCCAGGCGTGACGGCGCAGCGCCACTGTCGTCGCAAGCGATCTGCCTAGCGAGTCGGCGGTATCAAGGCCACATCTGATGGTGTACTTTGCCGCATCTCTTCCCTCCGCAATGGTGCGGGAAAGCAGTGTCTGGACCTCCTCAGGACACTGGGGCAGAACTTGCGCCACCGAGTCCCACAAGGAGTGGGTATATCGGCCCAAAAGGCAAGTGGTGTTGACGGACCGCAAGCCAGCACTGGAGGAAGAAAAGACCTTCTTCCCAAATTGATCCAGGCGTTTGGATTCCCTATCCGGGGGAGCGGTAGGGAAGGCGCTTTGGGAAGCAGAGGCTTGGACCACCAAGCTCTCAGGGGTGGGGTATTGGGAGAGGAACAGGGGGTCGCCCGGAGCAGGGCGATGGCTTTGGGCCATGTTCCTATCCACAGGAGCCCCTGTGGTGGGCTTGGACCAGGTGCCCAAAAGAACGTCGGAAAGCGCCTCGTTAAACGGCAGCAGTGGCTCCGAGGAGGTAGCCGCCGGCTGAAGCACTTCCGTCAGGATGTTAGTCCTGACAGCCACTGTAGGCAACTGGAGGTGTAAGGCCCCAGCTGCTCTGCGCAACACCGTTGCAAAGTTAGCTCCCTCCTCCGTTGCCACGGAAGGAGGAGACAGCATGCCAGGGTCAGGGAGGTGTCCAAACCACTGGCATCCCCAAGTTCCTCAACCCAGTCCTGATCAAACTCACACTGCTGTGTGAGAGGGTCATCAGACCCCTCCCAGTCCTCTACGTCCTCCAATTCAGGTTCAAAATATGGAGGAGGGACATGCGGGACCCAAGGTCCCATCGGCGTCGGAGCCGGCGTCGAGCGACGCCGGTCCGGCGCTGTGTCCGGCGCTGTGTCCGGATCCGGAGAGAACCGGGGAACGACGTCGCCCGGAGCCCCGGGCGGCGTCGTGAACGGCACCGGAGAGATCGGCGCCGGTGGAGGTGTCGTCAGGTCAACCGGCGTCGATCGGGGTTGTGGCAGTACCGGAGCCGGGGCCGGAGCCGGGGCTGCTGGCGGCGCCGGGACCGGAGTCGCCGGCGGCGCCGTAGGAACCCCACTAGGGCCCGAAGGCGCACCGGGGGACCTTGAGGCCCGAAGAGGCGGGCCATGGCCGACAGGAACTCCTGTAGTCTCGGCCGGAGTCGCCCCGAACCCGGGAAGGACGGGTAATGCGGGGGCGGCTCCATAGGCACTCCCGGCGCCGCGGGGACGGTGCCGACAGGACCCTCAGCCGAGTCGCGAGACCGGCGAGGTGAAGTCGTCGAGCGATGACGCTTTTAGACTTCTTGTGCTTCGACTTACCGGAGGAGTGCGAAGACTTGGATCCCGACGACCGATGAGGACTCCGCGACCGGCCCCTCGTCCTCTCGCGTGACCGGGGCTTGGCGTGGCGCGGAGTCGACTGCCGGACCTCGAGGAGCTTTCGAGATCGCTCTCGCAAAGCCTTCGGGTGCAAGGCCCGGCAGTCGGGGCACGACTTCGTGTCGTGGTCGTGGCCGAGGCAGTAAAGACATTCTAGATGCGGGTCTGTGATCGACATCATCCGGCCACAGGCGTCGCATGGCTTGAGGCCGGGCATCCCTACTGACACCGTCGGAGTCCAGAGACTTCGAGAAAAACAGTGAAATATTCACCAAAAAGTTAGTCAAAAAATGACTAGGGCACTGCTCTTCCCGGATCTGCGCTTACTGGCGCGGAAAAAGAAAGAACTGACGTCAGCGCGCAGGGGCGGCGTCTAAGTACTGCCCGCGACGTCATCCCGGCGGTCCCGACGCCGACGACGGACGCGGAGCCGCACGACGCCGCCTACCGACGCGCAAGGGTACTGCTACGCAAAAACTTTCCGGATCCAGCCTGACGCCTGGGGATATTCTAAGGTAAGGAATCTGTCACTAACGTGTCTCTTTCAGATCTGAACGGTCATGGTGAGGGAGGAGTCGAGTATGATGCTGAGGTTGCAGGCATAGTCCATGGGTGTGGGGGGGTTTCCGAGGGCTATCGGCCAGCAGGTGATGTCCCAACACCAGGTAATTACACCAAAGTAAGCAGACAGCTAGCTTATGGTCCGCAGATTGTGCTTTTTGTTATTTGGTGTAAATCCGTTCCGTAGTTTGCAAGATATTAAAGGAAATTCAAATTTGTATATCTACGAACGCGGCTTATTCGCTAATAATAACAAACTCATGCAGAGATCTTTAGAGCTCTTATTGGTTGCGAACACATTTAACCAGGAAGTGTTGGCAGCCATCTAAAGACTCTGCTTCAGTCGAGTCCCCAAAAAACCGTTAAAAAAACAGAAGTGGTCAGCTCCAGTTCCGGAGCGAAAGGTTCCTACTCTTCTTGTTAGTTGAATTCCAGAGCGTCGCTATGCCGCAGCGACCGTTGAAGGAGTACCCTCTACATAGACAGCAGGCGCGTTACACGCTCGCAAAACCCCCCGTGTCAGACTACCTGTATCCGATTCTCCTCTTTATCCATGCACTATGCCGCCTACCACCATAGTTACCTGGAACGTTAGGGGGATGCACACGTCGGCACGCAGGTATGAAACACATGCTTACATAAAACGCCATGCCGCCCATATAGCGCTCCTGCAAGAAACGCACCTGGCGCAACCAGAGATACGCAAATTGCAGCATAGATGGAGAGGCCAGGTGATAGCCACAGGCTACTCATCATACGCTAGAGGCGCCCTTATCTGGAATCGTCCGGGCACCCCATATGTCTCTGAAGAGACTGAGATAGACATGTACGGGTGATACGTATTCTCGCGAGGTCGCCTAGATGGGAGACAGATAGTCATAGGATCCATCTATGCCCCTAACACTGATCAGGCAGATTTTTGGCAGACACTGTCACGCGTGCTGTCCCGCTGGTGCGATATACCTTGGTTACTGGGAGGGGACTTCAATGCGGTGCTGGACACGAGTTTGGAGAGGTCTTTCCCGCCATTGCAGTGCACCACCACCACTTCAAATGCTAGGGGATTGAGGGAGTGGTTACAACACTGGGGCCTAGCCGACGTATGGAGATCCTTACACCCACATGATAGGGCATCCTCACACTATTCTCATCCACATAGGTTACATGTGCGCATCGACAAGATGGTAGGGAGTGAGACAATACTCACCAGTGCAAAATATCTAGGCCGCACACATTCTGATCACAATCCGCACATGGTCCAACTACTAGCTGAACGAGCTGAGCAGGTCACCCAAGTGTGGAAATTCCAACCTGCGGCACTGGAGGACCCCCCTTTAGGGAGTCGATTGAAACCACCATTGAAAATTACTATGTCACCATTGCGGACTCGGTAACTTATGTGGGTACAGTATGGGAAGCCTGTAAGGCTGTGGTGCGCGGGCAATGTATGGGACTAAATTGGTGCTTACGCCGCCAACTAGACCAGGAAGCTACGCGCATTGAAAAAGCCCTTATCCAGTTAGAGTCAGAGGTGGTGAGTCGACCCGAAGCCCAGCATGCTTTAGACACACTGAGAGGTCAACGCACACAAGTCATGGAGCGCTTACGTTGCATAAACTATGCTGCGCACGCGGTGCACACCCATTCAACAGCAGACAGGGCGGGTAGACTCCTGGCGAGACTGATTAGACAGGCCCAGGCGCAACCTCGGGCCCTAGCGTTGCGATCACCGGCGGGCCATTTAATAACAGGGCAGCATAGGGTGCATGAAGAGTTCACAGCCCATTATACTAGAGTGTATAAGTCGGCCCTTCAGGTAACTCATCCAGAACTCGACTCGTACTTGGCCCCGTTATCACTACCTGTGGTGTCGGCGGAGCAGCGCGAGGAGCTAGAAGAACTGATCGAGTTGCAAGAGGTACAGGCGGCTATACAGACGCTGGCAACTGGAAAGGCTCCTGGCCCGGATGGCTTTCCCGCTGAATTTTATAAAGCGTTCCAATCGATCCTGGCCCCGCGACTCCTCGCCATGTACCAGAACGCGCAGGAAACATCTATCCTGCCGGGATCGCTCCGTGAATCGTTATTGGTCTCGCTTCCCAAGCCGGGTAGAGACCCGGAGCTATTGGGTTCCTATCGGCCTCTGGCACTATTAAATACAGATTACAAGGTGCTAGCCAAAATATTAGCATGCAGGCTGGCTCCCCTGGTGCCGCGTCTGGTGCACGCAGATCAGAACGGGTTTGTACCTGCTTGCTGCACGTTACTGAACATACGTCGCTTGTTCAGGGTGGCGCATTATTCTGGCGCAAGGTGGGCACATTCGGGCTGCCTGGTTCTTGATCTTGAGAAGGCATTCAATACCCTCGAATAGGACTTTTTATTTGCGGCCCTCAGCAGGTATGGATTGGGGGAAAACTTCCTAGGGCTTGTTAAACTGCTATATACGCAACCCACAGCCAAAATCAAGATAGGTCCGTATGTATCGCAAGCGGTCTCCATTGAACGTGGAACCAGGCAGGGGTGCCCGCTATCCCCGCTGCTATTCGCGCTTGCCTTAGAACCGCTAGCCATGTCTCTTCAGGCGACCGGTGCTGAGTGGGGCATCCCGCTGGGAGATGATACCCACGTGGTTTCACTATATGCTGACGTTCTCTTAATTTACCTCCGGGACGTACGTGGTCCACATTTAGCGATTGAACGGGCGTTGTCGGAGTTCGCTCAATTATCAGGGTTGCGTGTGAACTGGGAAAAATCGAGTCTGTATCCCTTCATTGAAACATCCCCAGACCCGGGGCTGGTGCTGGGAGGCGTACAGATGCCGTGGCAAAACTCAGCTTTTCGATATTTGGGAGTCCAGGTCTACCGCCACAAGGAGGACCTACTGGAGGGTAACCTCCTTAGGGCTGTGACAGCGGTGAGGGCTCAGATATCCTTCTGGCGCACTCTTCCTCTAGCCACCATGGGCCGAATAGCCCTACTGAAAAGCCCTCCTTTTTCCGTACACTAGAACAGGACCTCAGACAATTTAGATGGCATGGAACGCGCAACAGGGTAGCACTAATGGAACTCTATTTGCCTGTTGATCGTGGGGGACTGGCGGTCCCCAACATGGAGCATTATTATCTGGCTTCGCAGCTGCAGTGGGTGGCTCGGTGGGTTAGCAATCAGGAATTAGCGGACACTGCCACGTTGGGACCCGGATACACGCAATCTCAGATCATAGCCTTGTTTCACCCCGGTAGAAGGGGTACAGTCCAGACACAGCTACTGGCGTCGGTTGCCCACAGATGTTTCCACCGGACCTTAAGACAAACAAAAGAGGTAGTACCTTATGCCCCCTCTCTGCCCATACTGGGTACACCAACCCACCGCCGCGTGATCCAGTCGGTGGAACTGGTCCTTTGGGAAGCGGTGGGCTTGCGAAGTATGGGAGACCTTTACCAAGACCACCAATTACTGCCGTTCCACACAATGACCGAAGATAATGCCCTGCCGCAAGGCCAGTTTCTTCTATACGCCACATTGATACAGGCGCTGCGTGCTCTAAGGGGTGACATGACCCTGGAACCTGAGACCCATCTCACTATTCAATATATACACGAACTGGGCATGGGCAGGCACCTCACGAAATGGTTTGCCGACTCCCTGCGAGCTCACTCAGCGCGGCCGCTGACATCTCTCAGACAACACTGGGATACAGACCTGCAGAGACAATGCACTGACCGAGAGTGGTTGGCAATACTGGAGGGACCCACCCGTATCTCCAGAAATGCTCGATTTCGTTTAATACAGTATTATATAACCCAGAGAGCATACATGACACCAGCTAAGATTAACCGATATTATAACCGAGTAGATGCTAAATGCCCAAGATGTGATACACTAGATGAAGACCTACTGCATATGCTGTGGGCATGCACAGCTCTCACCTCTTTTTGGGGAACAGTTATGACACAATTGACCACATGCACGGGTCGCATGAAGGAGTGCTCTTGGGAGGTTTGTATACTAGGACTCTTCCATAGGACCAAAAAACACAAGGTCACATCCCAGTTTATAGACCTCGGTCTTATTGTGGCTAAGCGCTTAATCACCAGGCGCTGGAAGTCACCAGACCCACCACACATTAAAGCCTGGCGACAGTCCTTGGTGTGCTGGGCGCAAGCAGAGAGCGTGGCGTTGCGACGTGAAGACACAATGGGCCTACGAACTGTCCCGCTGGCGGGGGCATGGGATGCAATTTTGCAGGATATCCGAAATGTAGAGCAGAATGACCCGATAACACCAGACTCTCCCGCATGAAGCTTCCAGGAGGACAACCCAAGATGTGCACATAACATGCATAGATTGTTACCGATGACACATGGGGCAAGGGCGCACACCATCTCACCGGCGCTGCGTCTCCATCACTCTCAGACCCAGGGAATGCTAATTGAACTCAACACATAGCGGCTAGAGCGCAGCAAAATAAACAGGTTGACAAGAAATATGCTCGGTAATAAAACACACCACGGGGTAAATGAATGGTACTGATTTGGGAAAGAGGGCTGACGCACGTGCAAAGCGGTATAGCACGCCAACATCCCAGTTCATATATATCCCCCTGTTACCTTTGTTCAGTTCTGCATGCTCGGATGCAGACTATAAGATGAATGGAAAATGCAGGCCACATACACTTTCAATAATAGAGATACATGATGTTGTAAGTCTACCCATATGTATATGTGCGTGGCTGTAAACTGCATAAGCATTGTTGAAAAGCATTTAACATGTTAAAAATCCAATTAAGAAATTTAAACAAAAAAAACCCAGAAAAGTGGTACGAATACCCTGACCCTCTAGCCCTGGTAGTGGGGTCCCAGAGGGACTCTGCCAGGGAAAAAAAAGGCTGCTGTGCTCATTCTGAAAACGGCCAGGTCCCGGGGGCATTTTGCTGAAGAAAAAAAGGAGGGGGTCGCACAGGGCCCCCCTGCTGAGGCTCTTTAAACCGCGGGGACCACCAACTCTCCTGGGCTTTATTTTAATTAATGGAGGGGACCGCACAGACCCCCCTCAATGGGCTCAAATAAGCCCCGGGGACCACCACCTCCCTGGGGCTTTATTTCATTAATGGAGAGGGGGCCGCACAGACCCCCCTCATGGGCTGTTACAAGCCCAGGGACCACCACCTCCCCGGGGCTATTTAAACAATATTGCGGGAGGCCGCAGACATGCGAGCAGGGAAAGAGATTAAACTATTGCTCCTGCACGCAGGGAGCTGCATTTGCAAAAGTAAAGTAAAGGTTAGCAAAAAGCAGAAAGAGGCAAAATAAAGGTGAGAAACAAGCAGAAGGAGGCAGAATAAAGGTCAGAACCGAGGAGAGAGGCAGAATAAATGTCAGAAACGAGCAGGAAGAGGCACAATAGAGGTCAGAAACCAGCAGCAAGAGGCAGAATAAAGGTCAGAAATGAGCAGAAAGAGGCAAAATAAAGGTCAGGAGCGAGCAGAAAGAGGCAAAATAACGGGCAGAATGAGCAGAAAGAGGCAAAATAGAGATGAGAAACGAGCAGCAAGAGGTAAAATAGAGGTCAGCAAGATGCAGAATAAAGGTCAACAAAGAGCAGAAAGAGGCAAAATAAAGGTAAGGAGCAAGAAGAAAGAGGCAAAATAACGGGCAGAATGAGCAGAAAGAGGCAAAATAGAGGTGAGAAACAAGTAGAAGGAGGCAACATAGAGTGCAGGAGCTAGCAGAGAAGAGGCAGAAAAAACAGCAGAAAATGAGCTGAGGAGGCACAAAACAGAAGGCAGAAGAGGGTAGCAGACTGGAGGCAAGCTGGACAGGAGGACCGTCGGAGGTGGAGCTGGGACGAGTAACTGTTCCCATGTGCCCCCTACTTTTGGGCACCCACTGACAGAACTACTTCTACACACATGCACCCACTCAAGGACCCACTCACACAATCACGCATCCACTCACACACTCATGCACCCACTCACAGACCCACTTAGAGATTCACACACCCACTCACAGTCCCACTCAGACACTCACGCACCTACTCACAGATCCACTCACTCACACACCCATTCACAGACCCACTCACACACCCATTCACAGACCCACTCACACACCCACTCACAGACCCACTGAGAGACTTATGCACCCACTCACAGACCCACTCAGACAATCACGTACCCACACGCAGACCCACTGAGAGACTCACGCACCCACTCACAGACCCACTCAGACAATCACGTACCCACTCAGAGATCTACTCAGACACTCCCACACCCACTCAGAGACCCACTGAGAGACTAACGCACCAACTGACACTCACTCAGACATTCATCCACCCACTCAAAGACCCACTCAGACACTCACACACCCACTCAGAGACTCATCGATCCACTCACAGACCTTCAAAGACACTCATGCACCCACTCACAGACCCAGTCAGACTCACGCACTGACTCACAGACCCACTCATATACTCATGCACACACTCACGCATGCAGTCACAGTCACACAGAGACACTCATGCACCCACTCACACATCCAGTCATAGTCCCATGGAGACACTCATGCACCCACTCCGACACTCATACACCCACTCACAGATCCACACAGGCACTACTACACCCACTTACACAGCTATGTACACACCCACACAGTCACTCACACACCCACTCAGAGACCCATACAGCCACTCACACACCCACTCTCAAAGGTTACAGGTTACAGTTAGGAAATATATTTTTTTCAATGAAAAAAACCAAAGGTTACAGGGACGTTATAGTTAGGCTCAAATTTCACTCATACAAAACCATTGAGATTCAGTAGCTATAGTTACCTAAGTTAACTATAACTTACGCCCCCGCAATGCAATGCTTATGAACTCACATATTACATCGCTCATGATATGGTCAGTTACATCACTGATGATATCATTGATGACATCTCAAATGACATCACTGATGACATCATCCACAGAACCACTCACACCCCATACAACCTCTCATACACCCACTTAACCACTCACATACCCATTCACAGACCCATATAACTACTGGCACACACACTCACTCATACAGAGACTCAGAAGACTACTCACTCACCTATACACCCATTCACACACCCACAAAACCACTCACACACCCACTCACAGACCCATACATCCACTGACGCACAAGTTACTAACTTGTGTAACGATATATCTGTAAGAGACAGTAGTTAGTGACAGATTCCTTACCTTAGAATATCCCCAGGCGTCAGGCTGGATCCGGAAAGTTTTTGCGTAGCAGTACCCTTGCGCGTCGGTAGGCGGCGTCGTGCGGCTCCGCGTCCGTCGTCGGCGTCGTGATCGCCGGGATGACGTCGCGGGCAGTACTTAGGCGCCGCCCCTGCGCGCTGACGTCAGTTCTGTACACGACTTTCCGCGCCAGGAACGCAGAGCCATGCAAGAAGCTGACATAGGTGTCTGAAAAATACTAGGGCCCTGAAAGGGATGTCCTTAACCCTAGAAATCAGTTCGCAGAACGGGGAGGATGGGTGGGCGGTAAGGAATCTGTCACTAACTACTGTCTCTTACAGATATATCGTTACACAAGTTAGTAACTTGTGCATCTGAAAGAGACACGTTAGTGACAGATTCCTTACCTTAGAATAGATACCCCAGCAATACCAACCCCGGTGGTGGGTCTGCGAACAAAGATCAGACAAGGAAGTCCTGGAGGACAGAACGGCCAAAGAAGCCGTCCCTCCGGACCTGACTGTCAAGGCAGTAATGCTTTGTAAACGTGTGCAGCGAGGCCCACGTAGCTGCCTGACAGATAACCGGCAGCGGAACACCGCGGCCCAAGGCCGTGGTAGCAGCCGCTGCCCTGGTGGAATGGGCACGCAGCCCAACAGGAGGCTCCTTTTAGCCAAAGAATAGCAGGTCTTGATGCACAAGGTAACCCAGCGGGAGATGGTCCTCTTGTGCACCGCCCGACCTTTTTTGGCGCCCACGTAGCCAATAAAGAGCTGGTCATCCACCCGGAAGTGTTTTGTGCGGTCAATATAGAAGGAGAGCGCACGTTTTGGGTCCAGACGGTGGAGCCTCTCTTCCTCTCTGGAAGGATGCGGAGGCGGAAAGAAGGTGGGCAAAGTGATGGTCTGCCCAATGTGGAAAGCAGTAACCACCTTTGGCAAGAAGGACGGACGCGTCCGAAGAACAACCTTGTCTGGATGAACAGACAGAAAGGGAGGTTTGCAAGATAGAGCCTGGAGCTCACTCACCCGCCGAGCGGAGGTGATGGCCACCAGAAAGGCTGTCTTCAGAGTCAGAAGACGAAGAGGACAGTTATGTAGAGGCTCAAAGGGAGCGCACATTAAAAAGGTAAGAACCAAGTTTAAGTCCCACTGAGGCATCACAAACGGAACAGGAGGGAAGAGGTGAGTAATGCCTTTTAAGAACCTGTTAACAACAGGGGACTTGAAAAGGGAGGGCTGATCAGGGAGCCTGAGGAAGGCCGAGATAGCACAAAGATAACCCTTGATGGTACCCAGGGCAGAACCCTGTTGGGCCAGAGAGAGAAGGAACAGAAGGACCTCAGAAAGAGGGGCAGAAAGGGGATCCACAGCCTTTGCTGTGCACCATGCCACAAATTTGTTCCACCTGCAGGCGTATACCACCTTAGTGGAGGGACGCCTGGCTGCCAGAATCACATCACAAACTTCGGGAGGCAAGTCGAAAGGAATCAACTGCCGCCGCTCAATCTCCACGCAAGCAGGTGTAGACTGGACAGGTTCGGGTGGAGGACCGTCCCCTGCTGCTGCGACAGAAGATCCTCCCGAAGAGGCAGACGGATCGGGGGATCTACGCTCATATTGAGTAGCTCGGGATACCAAACTCTTCGAGCCCAGTCCGGAGCCACAAGAATGACTTGGGCCCGGTCGTGCCGAATCTTCTTCAACACTCTGGGTAGAAGTGGTATAGGCGGAAAGGCGTACAATAGACCGCAACTCCACTCGTGACGAAAAGCGTCGCCGAGCGAGTGCCGCCTTGGAAATTCCAACGCGCAGAACTGATGACATTGCGCGTTCTCTTCGGTGGCGAATAGATCTAACCAAGGCTCTCCCCACTGTAGAAAGAGTCCTTGCGCCACTTCCGAGTGAAGACGCCATTCGTGATCCATTATGCACCTGCGGCTGAGTTCGTCCGCCCTGGCGTTCAGGGAACCTGCCAGGTGTTGAACCACCAGGAACATGCCCTGGTGTTCCAGCCATGTCCAGAGGCGCAGAGCCTCCTGACAAAGGGTCCACGACCCCACCCCGCCTTGTTTGTTGCAGTACCACATGGCAGTGGTGTTGTCTGTGAACACCTGCACTACCTTCCCTTTGACAGAGGGAAGGAATGCCTTGAGTGCAAGTCGGATCGCCCGGAGCTCCAGAAGGTTGATATGGAGCCGGGACTCCGCCGGAGACCAGAGGCCTCTGATCTCCGCCTCTCCCATGTGACCGCCCCATCCCAGAAGGGACGCGTCCGTCACAACTGTGTGCTCTGGCTGGGGAAGGGAGAGGGATCTGCCCATGACCCATTGCCGGTTCGAGAGCCACCACTGCAACTGTCTTGCAGTCCCCTCCGAGATCTGGACGTGATCGGACAGGTAGCCCTGGTGCTGCGCCCACTGGAACTTCAGGTCCCACTGCAGAGCCCGCATATGCCATCTGGTATGAGTGACCAGCAGGATGCAGGAGGCCATGAGGCCCAGCAGCCTCAGGGTCATCCGTACCGAAACCCAGGATAAGGGCTGAAAGATTGGAATCATAGCCTGAATATCCCGGACTCGCCGTTCGGGAGGATAGGCCCGAAACTGCGTCGTGTCCAGAACTGCTCCGATGAAAAGGGGCTGTGGAGAAGGAATCAGATGCGACTTTGGCACATTGATGGAGAACCCCAGCGAGTGCAGGAGTTCGGCCGTAGTCTGGAGGTGGGAGACAACTGCCTGGGACGAGCCCGCCTACAGCAGCCAGTCGTCGAGGTAGGGGAAGACTGAAACCCTTGCCCGGCGCAGATGAGCTGCGACCACCGCCATCACTTTCGTGAACACCCGAGGGGCACTTGTAAGGCCAAAGGGGAGCACGGTGAACTGAAAATGCTCGAGGCCTACCGTGAACCGAAGGTAACGCCGGTGGGCCGGCAGGACGGGGATGTGGAAATAGGCGTCCTGCAAGTCCAACGCTACCAACCAGTCTCCGGGGTCGAGGGCAGTCAAGACCTGAGCTAGGGTGAGCATCTTGAACTTCTCCTTCCGGAGGAAGCGATTGACGTTCCGGAGGTCCAAGATAGGACGCATGTCCTCCTTGTCCTTTTTGGGCACCAGAAAGTAGTGGGAGTAGCAACCACGCCCTACTTCTGGGGTCGGAACATGCTCGATGGCCCTCTTGGCCAAGAGGGCCGTGACTTCCTTCTGTAGAAGCACCAAGTGATCCCCTGACATGCGGTGGAATTGAGGTGGCATGGCTGGGGGGTGGTCTCGAAGGGGAGGGAGTAGCCCCTTCGGACAATGTCCAAGACCCACTTGTCCGAGGTGATGGGACGCCAGTGGTGAAGGTGATGGCGGACCCTGCCCTCGACTGGCGTGCTGTGCACCTGAAAGGAGGGACTAGGAGGGCTTGGAGGCCGCGGACGGGTTGGAGGTGGTGGCCTGACCCGCACGCTGGTTGCCCGAACCGCCACGGCGGTATCCACGCCCTCGGCCACGCGAAGGCGCTTGCTGCGCGGGCCGTTGGCCGGGCTGTGGACGTGACTGGGCGCCCTTCCGTGGCCACGAAAGGGGCGAAAAGCAGACGTTTGCGGAGGGCGCACAACAGCAAGGCCCAGGGACTTAGCAGTAGCCCGTGAATCCTTGAAACGCTCCAGCGCATGGTCCGCCTTTGAACCAAAGAGACCGACTCCATCAAAGGGCATGTCCATGAGAGTATTCTGGACATCCCCTGAAAAACCAGTGGTTCTCAGCCAGGCGTGGCGACGCAGCGCCACCGTCGTTGCAAGCGATCTGCCCAGCGAGTCGGCGGTATCAAGGCCACAGCGGATGGTATACTTAGCCGCATCACGCCCTTCCGCAATAGCGCGGGTAAGCAGTGTCTGGACCTCCTCAGAACACTGCGGCAAAACATCAGCCACCGAATCCCACAGGGAGTGGGTGTATCGGCCCAAGAGGCAAGCGGTATTAACAGACCGCAAGCCAGCACTGGAGGAAGAGAAAGCCTTCTTCCCAAAGTGATCCAGGCGCTTGGATTCCCTATCCGGAGGGGCGGTAGGGAAGGCTGTTTGGGAGGCAGAGGCTTGGACAACCAAGCTCTCAGGGGTGGGGTGTTGGGAGAGAAACAGGGGTCGCCCGGAGCCGGGCGATGGCGTCGGGCCACGTTCCTATCCACAGGAGCCCCTGTGGTGGGTTTGGACCAGGCACCCAAAAGAACGTCAGTGAGTGCATCGTTGAACGGCAGCACAGGCTCCGAAGAGGAGGCCGCCGGCTGAAGCACTTCAGTCAGGAGGTTAGTCCTGACGGCCACTGTAGGCAACTGGAGATTTAAGGCTCCAGCAGCTCTACGCAACACCGTTGCAAAATTAGCCCCCTCCTCCGTTGCCACGGGAGGAGACAGCATGCCAGAGTCGGGGAGGTATCCAGCCCACTGGCATCCCCAAGTTCCTCAACCCAGTCCGGGTCAAACTCGCACTGTTGTGTGAGAGGGTCGTCAGACCCTCCCAGCTCTCCTGGTCCTCCTCAGGTTGAAAAGATGGAGGAGGAGGGACATAAGGGACCCAAGGCCTCATCGGCGCCGGAACCGGCGTCGGGCGACGCCGGTCCGGCTCCATGTCCGGACCCGGGGAGAACCGGGGAACGACGCCGCCCGGAGCCCCGGACGGCGTCGGAAACGGCACCGGGGACATCGGCGTCGGCGGAGGCGTGGTTAGGTCAACCGGCGCCGATGGAGGTTGCGGCACCACCGGAACCGGGGTCGAGGCCGGGGCCGGAGCCGAGGCCGGGACGAAGGCTGGTGGGACAGGCGACGCCGGGACCGGAGTCGACGGCGACGCCGGAGCAACCCCATCTGGGCCCGCGGGGCCCGAAGGCGCACCGGGAGGGACCTTGAGGCCCGAAGAGGCGGGCCATGGCCGACAGGAATTTCTGTACATCGGCCGGAGTCGCCCCGAACCCGGGAAGGACGGGTAATGCGGGGGCAACTCGACAGGCACGTCCGGGGCCGCGGGGGCGGGGACGGTGCCGACAGGGACCTCAGCCGAGTCGCGCGACCGGCGAGGCGAAGTCTTAGAGCGATGACGCCGCTTAGACTTCTTGTGCTTCGACTTACCGGAGGAGCGCGAAGACTTGGATTCCGACGAACGGCGGGGACTCCGCGTCCGGCCCTCGACCTCTCCCGGGACCGGGGCTTGCTGCGGCGCGGAGCCGACTGCCGGACTTCAAGGAGCTTTCGAGACCGCTCTCGCAAAGCCTTCGGATGAAGTTTCCGGCAGTCAGGGCACGACTTCGTGTCGTGGCCTCGGCCGAGGCAGAAGAGACACTCGAGGTGGGGGTCCGTGATGGACATCATACGACCACATACCTCGCAGGGCTTAAAGCCGGGCATCCCTACGACACCTTAGGAGTCGTGAAGACTCGTTGAAGAGAACAGTGAAAAATTTCACAAAAAGATAGTCAAAAAGTGACTAGGGCACTGCTCTTCCCGGATCTGCGCTTACTGGCGCGGAAAAAGAAGAACAGAACTGACGTCAGCGCGCAGGGGCGGCGCCTAAGTACTGCCCGCGACGTCATCCCGGCGATCACGACGCCGACGACGGACGCGGAGCCGCACGACGCCGCCTACCGACGCGCAAGGGTACTGCTACGCAAAAACTTTCCGGATCCAGCCTGACGCCTGGGGATATTCTAAGGTAAGGAATCTGTCACTAACGTGTCTCTTTCAGATACACCCATACAACCACTCACATGCCCATTCACACACCCACACTGCCACTCACACACCCACTCACTCACTCACCCACTCACCCATACAGCTACTAACAGAGCTACTCGCTCACACATACAGATACTCAGACGTCCATTCACTCATCCACAAAACTACTTACACACCCATTCACACATCAATACAATTACTCACGCGCCCACTCGCTCATCTTATACAGCCACTCACACAAATACTTACTGTGCAAAACAACCACTCAAACACCCATTCACATACCCATACACCGTCAGCCACTCACTTACCTATACATCAATTTACACATCCAGTCACTCACCCATAGAGCCATTCACACAGCCACTTAAGTCACCCATTCAGCCACTCACACACATTCACCCATAGAGCCACTCACACAGCCACCAGTCACCGATACAGCCTCTCTCACACACACTCACCCACCCATACAGCCACTCAGAGTCACTCAATCACCCATGCAGCTACTCACACACCCACTTATTCACCCATACAGCCACTCACACACCCACTGACACACCCATACAGCCACTCAGACACCCACTCCCACACTGATATGGACAGTCATAGCTCCACTTAGATGACATATATTAGAAACAGCATCACTCATTAGTAGTACAAAAAGAATAGTAATTTAACTTATGCAGTACCTTAGTATATAACTTTAACTCAGAAACTTGTACGAAACACTTACACTCACTGGATGATGCCATCAGTGATGTAATTTGAGATGTCATCAATAATGCTATCAGTGATGTTGATGTCACTGACCATGTCATGAGCGAAGTAATATGTGAGTTCATAAGCAGTGCATCTACAACCTAAACAAGGAATAGCTGAATCTGGTACGCTACTATGCACCTGGTCGAGAACAATACTTTTGTATCTATATCCATGGCAACCACAGCCATTCCTCCTGCACGTCTCATTCCTACCTTGATCGCTCTATTATTGGGACAATTCACTTCTTGAAATGTATGCCCTAAAAAGAAGGACCTGTACTGTATATCTTCTATATACATGTGTGTGTGTGTGTGTTGCTACATTTTGGGTATTGCTACATAAGACAGCCTGCTTTTTGTAGATGCAATCAAATGTTTGCTATCTTGTGATGGAAGGAGAGAAATGCAGTTGTATTCACATGTGCAACGATGGACATCCTTTGATTTTGTGTTCAGAATTTTTCTGCTCTGGAGTCCTCCCACGAACAAAGAAATTTGTGAAGTAGAAAAAGTCAGAGTTCTGTCCTCTTCTAGTGTTTATAATACATGGGTCAGGAATGAACAAGGTATTTAACTTCGGTAATGCATTATCTGGTAGAGACAATATCTAGCTGCAGATTCCTTACCTTTGAATTTCCCAGATGTCAGACTGGATCTGGAAACTATTGTATGAGCAGTACCCCCTGCGTGCCCTCGTGTGACGTTGCCGGTTGTGAGGTTGCGGTCACCTATTTAGGCGCCACCCAGGCGCGCAGACGTCAGTTCCTTTTCACTTTTTCCACGCCTGAAGTGCAGATAAATTAAGTGTACGGACTTGTGTGTGTCACAACCAGGGCCCTGAAAAGGGAGCAACTTTAGCTCTATAAAGGCATAGGTAGGTCTGTAAGGAATCTCCAGCTAGATATTGTCTCTACCAGGTAATGCATTACCGAAGGTAAGTAACTTGTTCATCTGAGACTTCTAGCTGCAGATTTCTTACCTTAGAATATATACCCAAGCCATACCATCTTGGAGGTGGGCTGAGGACAGATTTGCTAGACTAAAAGGTCCTACGGACCTGACTGTCCAGACAGTAATGCTTGGCAAATGTGTGCAGAGATGCCAATATTGCTTCCTGGGAGATATCCAGAACTGGAACACCACGAGCAAATGCCATGGTCTTACCCTTCCCCCTGTGGAATGAGCTCATAAGCCCTCAGGGGGCTGCTTCCTAGCCAGGGCGTAGCAGATTTTAATGCAGATAACGACCCAGCGCGAATGGTTAATTTCTGCACTGCCTGACCTTTTTTAGCTCCCACGTAACCCACAAAGAGTTGGTCACCCACCTGGAACTCTTTTGTGCGGTCAAGGTAGAACGACAGCACTCTTTTTGGGTCCAGATGGTGGAGACGTTCCTTTTTCTTAGAGGGATGCAGGGTAGCAAAAAAGGTGGGCCGTGTGACCGATTGACCCAGATGGAATGGGATCACCACTTTAGGTAGGAATCAGGCACGGGTGCGAAGCATCACCTTATCCAGAAATGTCATAAGATAGGGAGACTTGGATGACAAAGCCTGCAATTCACTCACCCTCCGGGCAGATGTTATCGCCACTAGAAAGGCTGTCTTGATTGTAACCAGCCGGAGGAGACAATTGTGTAAAGGCTCAAATGGAGCTCACATGAGATATGTGAGAACCAAGTTGAGATCCCACTGTGGCATGATAAAGGGCTTAGGTGGAAACATATGCACAAGACCATTTAGAAACCTATTTACAATAGGGGATTTAAAAAAGGAGGGTTGGTCCAGCAGCTGCAAGAAAGCGGACAGAGCAGAAAGATGACCCCCGAGAGTACCCAAAGCAGAGCCCTGCTGGGCAAGGGTAAGAATAAAAAGAAAAATATTAGCTAGAGAAGCAGAAAGAGGGTCAATAGACTTTTCTGTATACGATTTTTAAAAGATTTGCCATCGGGAGGCGTATACTGTCTTAGTGGAAGGCCGCCTGGCTGCCAAAATAACATTACATACTTTGGGAGGAAGGTCGAAAGCTATAAACTGTCCCCGCTCAATCTCCACGCAAGGAGGTGGAGAGTTGACAGGTTCGTGTGGAGGACCATACCCTGTTACTGCGACAGAAGATCCTCCCGAAGGGGCAGCCAGATCGGAGGATCGATGCTCATTCGAAGAAGCTCTGGATACCAGACTCTCCATGCCCAGTCCACAGCCGCAAGAATGACTTGGGCCTGGTCGCTCTTGATCTTCTTGAGAACTCTGGGCAGAAGTGGTATGGATGGAAAGGCGAACAGGCAACCTGAGCTCTACTCGCGACGAAAAGCGTCAGAATAGTCGTCTTGGAAACTCCAGAGCGCAAAACTGCTGACATTTCGCATTCTCTTTGGAGGCAAACAGATTTAACCAAGGCTCTCCCCACTGCTAAAAAAGACCTTGTGCTACTTCCACCTGGAGACAACATTCGGGATCCGCTAGGCCTCGACGGCTGGGTTTGTCTGCCCTGGGTTTCAGAGAACCTGCCAGGTGTTGAACCACCAGGGTTATGCCCTGCTGTTCCAGTCATTTTCAGAGACGCCCCCACGACCCCAACCTGCCCTGATTGTTGCGGTACCACATGACGGTGGTGTTGTCCGTGAACACCTGCACTAACTTCCCCTTGACAGAGGAAATAAATGCTTTCCATGCTATCCCGATCACCCGAAGCTCCAACAAACTGATGTGGAGCCCCGAATCCGCCAGAGACCAGTGTCCCTTGATCTCCACCTCTCCCAGATGGCTACCCCATCCCAAGAGTGATGCATCTGTCACTACTGTGAGATCTGATTGGGGAAGGGAGAGGGGTCTGCCTCTGACCCAATCGCGGTTCATCAACCACCAATGCAGGACTTTTGCAGTTTCCTCCAAAATCTGGACAGCATCGGGGAGATTCCCCTGATGCTGCGCCCACTGGAACTTCAGGTCCCACTGCAGAGCACGCATATGCCATCTGGCGTGATTCACCAACAGGATGCAGCAAGCCATGAGTCCCAGCAGCCTCAGAGTCATTCTCACCGAAATCCAGATAGAGGCTGAAACATCAGCATCATAACCTGAATATCCTGGACTATCTGCTCAGGAGGATAAGCCTGAAAGTGCACTGTGTCAAGCACAGCCCGATGAAATGGAGCGTCTGAGAAGGAGTCAGATGTGACTTCAGCACGTTTATAGTGAACCCCAGCGAATGCAGGATGTCCATCATAGTCTGGAGGTATGAGACGACAGCCTGGGGCAAAGACGCCTTCAGCAGCCAGTCATCGAGATAGGGGAAGACTGGCACCCCTAATCTGCGCAGATGAGCTGCAACCACCGCCATCACCTTGGTGAACACCCGAGGGGGGCTAGTAAGGCCTACCTTGAACTGCAGGTAATGCCTGTGGGCAGGCAGGATGGGGATGTGAAAATATGCATTCTGCAAGTCCAACACTACCTGCCGGTCTCTTTGGTCTAGCGCAGACAAGACATAAGCCAACGTGAGCATCTTGAATTTCTGCTTTTTGAGGAAGAGATTGACAGTCCGAAGGTCCAGAATGGGCCGTAGACCTTTGTTCTTTTTAGGTATCAGAAAGTAGCGGCAGCAACAACCACAGCCTAGTTCTGAAATAGGGTCTTTTTCAGGAGAGCTGCAACTTTCTCTTGGAGTAAAACTAGCTGATCCTCCGCCAGCCATTCTTAAGTTGGCAGTAAAGGAGGAGGAAAAGAAAGAAAGGGAAAAGAATAGCCATCCTGAATGATCTGCAAGACCCATTTGTCCGATGTTTTGGACCTCCAGTGGAGGAGATGGTGTTGAATTCTCCCTCCAACTGGAGTGGCGTTGTCTTGCAGAACCCAACTAGGAATGCTTGGAGGCTGCAGCTGCCGGGGGCTGGGTGGCAGATGACTTCTGGCTACTATTCCCACGAGTTCGGAATGAACCGCGTCCACGCACAACTTGGGGAGTCTGCGCAGGACGGTGGCTAAGATATGGCTGATGCAGTTGATAACCCCTTCCATAGCCACAAAAGGAGAGAAAGCTGGACTGGCCACGAGGTGCAGCAGAGAGGCCTAAGTATCTGGCCATAGCACGAGATTCTCTGAAGTGCCCCAAATCCGAGTTCGCTTTCTCACCAAAAAGACGAGTCCCAACAAAGGGCATGTTCAAGAGGTTAGCCTGGACATCACCCAAGAAGCCAGATGTTCTCAGCTAGGCGTGGGGCCGTAAGGCCACCATCGACAAAACCACTCTACCTAGCGAGTCAGTCGTATCTAAGCCACACCTAATGGTGAACTTTGATGCATCTCTCCCATCTTTCACTGCCTGGGAGAGCACAGCCCAGGCCTCCTCCAGGACCTGTGGCAACACTTGCACAACCGTTTCCCAAGGGGTGCGCGAAAAACAGCCCAATAAGCATGCAGTGTTCACCGACCGCAATGCCAGGATGGTGGAAAAAAACATTTTCTTCCCAAGTGCATCCAGCGTCTTGGATTCCCTATCCGGAGGAGCAGAAGAGAACGCGCCATGGGATGTTGAAGCCTGAACCCGCTCTCAGGGGTGGAGTGTTGGTTGAGGAAACTTGGATCACCCAGTGCAGGGCGATGGCGGCGTGCTATTGCCCTGTTCACAGTAGCCCCTGTGCTAGGCTTGGACCACGTGCCTAGAAGGACATCTGTCAGTGCTTCATTAAAGGGCAAAAGGGGTTTGGACGCAGAAGCCCCAGACTGAAGCACTTCGGACAAGAGATTAGTCAAGGACCTCTTCAGCCCCCCTCATTACCATGGCGTAAGATGCCCCTTCCTCCGTAGCCACACTAAGTGGAGAAAGCATGCCAGTATCTGGAGATGTGTCCAGTCCACTGGCTTCTCCAAGGTCCTTATACCAGTCCAATTGTTCTCAAGGGGCCAACTGGTGTTCCAAAGAGTCCAGGGACTCCTCCCAATCCTCACCCATGCCTGAAACCTATTCAAAATGAACAGGCAACGACTGAGTCGTCGGGTATCAGAATGGGGAAGGCACTGCCGGTGGGCGCCGGCAACGTCGGAGGCACCGAGTTTGGGGCCGACGTCAAAGGAAGGTCACGTTGGTACGATCAGCGCCGACTCGGATCTGGAATTGGATCCATGAGACCCCACCGGCGCTGGGGCTGGAGCAGTCAGCATAGAGCCTGGTGGGGCCTCTTCCGACCCCATGGGGCCTGAAGGCGCACCGGAGTGGTTGGCCCGTTCAAATACGTGGAGCATGGCTTCGCAAAAGTCTTTAATCTGAGCGGGGGTCACTCCGGCTCCCGGAAATAGGGGGAGGCGCCGAGTCAAACCCGGCAACGATTCTGCAGAACCGTGCCTAGAGCATCGATGCTCCTTACCAGTCTCGTGGACGGACGACAGAGGAGGTGAAGTCGAAGTCCGTTAGGACTTCTTCTTCTTATGCCTCTTCCCTGAGTGTCCCGAGGACCTCGAGTGCGAAGAAGAGGACTTGGGGCTCCTGAAGCAGTCCAGCGACCTTCTCTTCCTCGATCGGGACCGGGATTTCTGAGGAGTGACGCTCGACGGTGTCTACTGCCGGGTCACAAGAAGCTCCCGCAAAGCCTTTGGCGCCATGGCCCGGCAATCCGAGCACGGCTTCGAGTCGTGGTCGCGCTTGAGACACCACAAGTAGATGAGATGGGGGTTGGTTACCGACATGGTGGGGTGACAGGCGCAACACAGTTTGAACCCTGTACGTCTAGAGGTCATCCCTCGACACACAAGACAAAATGTCAAAAAAGGTCTGTCAAAAAGAGACAGAGGAGTTGCTCTTCTTCGGATCAGTGCTTAACTGGCGTGGAAAGAAAAGAACTGACGTTTGCGCACCTGGGTGGCTCATAGGCAACGTCACAACAGACGCCAGCGACGCCATGCGGAGCCACCTGATGGTGCGTAGGGGTACTGCTCAAGCAAAAGTTTCCAGATCCAGTCTGACACCTGGGAAATTCAAAGGTAAGGAATCAGCAACTAGAAGTCTCTATCAGATTACAACTTCTAAAATATGAGAGGAGAAGGAATTTGAGGTCTTACCGCACTGTGCTTCCCGATGGCAATGAGCTGAGGGCCCACTACATTGATTACTTCCAGACTGCGGGACGGAGACAGGAACTTTATAGCGAGCTCGGCTGCCTATGGAATCAAAAACATCAATTAGCAAACCTTAGAAAAACCTCTTGTTCTAATTTTAACTTGTAATATTCGATCATTTTCAACCAGTTCAACTCATCCAGTGCATTATTAGCTCTACCAGGTTTCTTCTGCCATCACTGTTTTCTCGGTGGAATGGGTATTGGTTCCGGTTGGTGGTAAAATGATTTTAAGGTGTTATGCTGCACGCATAAAACTTCTGGCAGAAAGAAACTTACTTGCAGGCCCATACATGACATTAATTGACTTTGCACCCATAACGAAGGATCAGCTAACAATTCCCCAGGTGCGGAACACCTAAGGCAACACCAAAAGCTTGATGTGTGTGAATTAATGGAAAACGAAAACTGGGAAATCACATTGGAGGAAACCAAATCATGGAAAACCAATTTTAAGGACAATTTTAAGGAAATACAAAATAATCGAAAATTAAAGGAAATATTTTAAAGGGAGGGGTTTTTAGGTTTCAGGGAAGGGTGGAGTGTAAGGGTGTTGAGGAGTTTTAGGGTTCATGCAGAGATTAGAGCTGGTGAGGGTTTTTAAGGTTCAATTATGGGTAGCGGCTGGGGTGGTGAAGAGTTTTTAGGGTTCAGGATGGGGTGGAGTTTAGGGTGTGAGAGGTTTTAAGGATTCAGGGATGGATGGAGTTTAGATGTAGAAAGGGCATTTTAGGATTTGGGATGAGTAGTTTAGGGTGATGAGGAGTTCTTATGGGCAATGGATGGCCCATAAGGGTGGTGAGGGTTTTTTAGGGTTCAGGGATGGGTGAAGTTTGGGTGTGCTGAGATGTTTTAAGGAGTGTGGGATGGGTAAACATTAGGTGTAAAAAGGTTTTTTTAGGGTTCAGGAATGGGTGGAGTTAGGGATAGTGAGTTATTTTATGGTTCAGGGATGATAGATTTTTGGGGCTTTTAGGCTTCAGGGATGAGTGTAGTTTAGGTGTGATGAGGGGTTTTAGGCGGCAGTGATTGATGGTGCTTAAGGGTTGTGAGGGTTCAGCGATGGATGGTGATACATCAGCGAATTAAAAGCATCTGAAGTAATTTGACAATGCAAATGTTTCTGAAAGTCAGACCTGCAACCATTGCATTTACACCTAAAAAATAAGCATTCAAAAGCCACTTTCCACCAAAAAGACATTCTATGAATTGGTTTCTACACAAAGGTAAATGCCATTCATTCTGAAAATTTCTATTAAACAGTTTAGATGAAATGGTTTCTTAGTAACAGTATTCCATAAAAATCGTGTTTCTATGAAATCACATACAACCCCAAAAGCTACCCTGTTATAAAGTGCTTTAAAACAAGTCTCTTCCTGACAAGGTTTAATTTGCAATCAAGAAGTCTTACACTCTCTCAATGTTGATGCATGTCTTTTGAGTTGTATAACTTTTACTTTTGTTTTGTATCAAGTGTTTGAAGTGACCAGCGCTCAGCTGTAAGAGGTTTAATATCTAACATATTCTTCTTCACTTCTTCCCCTTTCCAATTATTTGTTGTGAAAATCTCCCCTTTTGATCCTTAAGTATTGAGCTGTCATCAACCAGGGTTGATCAACTACATATGAATGAACGATCAAGACCCACTTTTTACCCGCTACCAGTTTAGAGGGGGCACATTTAGAATTTCTGCCCACCTCTAAAACATTTAAAATATTCAGATAAGCCATTTTTAGGTTTAGCTTTATGATTTTCTTGAAGCGGCACTGGCAAATCACGAAGCCTAATGAAGGTTATATAAAACATGAGTTGTTTGAGAAGTGGTATTGTTTCTTTTCTTTTTTTCTTTTAACATCATATGCAACATTCATTAGTTTAGTAATCAAGGTCAAGAAATCCCATTTGCACAGAAGTTCTTGGAGTCAGGCTGGGCATTATATAGCAAACAAGCAAGTTTTGTCATTTTTTATATGTCACTTTGAAATGACCTATGGTATACGACCCTTTGTATATAGCGTGAAAAAGTTTAACATGGGCATGGCACATGAAAATATATATAAATTAATATAATTGTTTAATCAGAATATAGAACAATGAAATATAGAACATTGAAAATGGAGAAACTTTTTAAAGAAACAAAAAAGCTTGCCAAATTGTCATAAGGAACACATTTACTCTTTGAGTAAAATAAAACCCTTGAATTGTCATAAAGAGAAATTAGAACATTGGAATGTTGCGCGCTCCATTGAAAACAATGGAGTGCTCGGGGATTCTAATGGCCGGTAGAAGCCCGGAGTTCCAACATTCTAATGTTTAATAAAAGCCTCACGGAGCCCAAGGGGATTTCAACCCCTCGGGCTCCGTGAGGCCTTTGTTTTACAAATGAGAACATTCTGCCCTCTAGCGGCGGAATGTTCTAATAGCCTTAGAACATGAATGGCCGTAGTGGGCTCTTCCGGCCATTAAAGGCCCGCTCCCTTGTTAAAGCCCTTGCCTTTGGCCTTTAACACTGGAGTGGGCCTTTAATGGCGTGAGAGCCCGCAACAGCGGGCTCTAAGACTATATTAGAACATTGGAATGTTGAGAGATCCATTGGAGGAGCTCTGTGCTTATAATGGCTGATATAAGCCTCCTGCTCCAATATTCCAATGTTTGTCCTAATTTTTCTGCCTTTTTAATTTAGAACACTCTGCTCTTAGTAGGTGGAACGTTCTAATAGCCTTATAACCCTTCTGCCTCCAGCTGTTAAAGGCCCAACCCCTCGGTATAGACCCTCGCCTGCGGCTTTGGCCTCTAACTTGGGTTCAGGGCCTTTAGCAACCGGTATAGCCCTCAGCAGTGGGTTAAAGGCTATAATGTATGCTTTGTTTTATTTTGCATACAACTGTCAATATACCTACCTGTTCGTGAGTTATACCAAAATAACATATTTATTTAACTGGCTAGAACTAAAATGTGTATAAAAAGTTGACATTAATGAACTGTTTTGCGTCCTACTGATGTAACTCATTACTAAATTTTGTTGCATTGACAAAAAGCCTAAGTGCTTTATTGTTTCACAAAACTACAAGTGCACGTTGTTCTCGATACAGCAAGAAAATCCCCATAATGCAAATAGACCTGTGCCCCTGAACTATACATCAGCCAGTGCATTCTTGATGCACAGCACTCAGTGTGAGATTTTGCTGTAAATTTCTTCCAACTATACGCAAGGTAAGCAAGGAATGCTTACACCTGAACTGGGATCTTCCACAGGCTGTGGGTAATTCCCCCAAAATACATAAATTGCTGGTGAATGTACCTAAAATTGTTACTAGAATTTCACACTGAAGATAAACCAGAATGGCTGAATGCTGGGCAGTGTCAGTAAAGCGCAGAATGTAAAATTAGATGTGTATTTATTCTTCTGATTGTGGCCATCAGCTGCATGGTAGTGCAATGGGCTTAACATGTTAATAGATTTCCCTTTATCTAGTTTGCATTCCAAGGCAATTTCTTCAATAGTAACCTAAGGCTTAATGTGACTACTTGAGTCAGGAAAGATAAGGAGGAGGAATATGTGCTAAATGTAACACAATGAAGCAACTCCCCAGAGAGAACAGGTCATCTACGCCCAATCCTCTGGAAAGAGTCAAGCAGAATGCAAGGAATATCAAAGGGACGCAAAAGAAGCACAAGTTACTAACTTGTGTAACGATATATCTGTAAGAGACAGTAGTTAGTGACAGATTCCTTACATTAGAATATCCCCAGGCGTCAGGCTGGATCCGGAAAGTTTTGCGTAGCAGTACCCTTGCGCGTCGGTAGGCGGCGTCGTGCGGCTCCGCGTCCGTCGTCGGGATCGCCGGGATGACGTCGCGGCCAGTACTTAGACGCCGCCCATGCGCGCTGACGTCAGTTCTGTACACGACTTTCCGCGCCAGGAACGCAGAGCCATGCAAGAAGCTGACATTGGTGTCTGAAAAAATACTATGGCCCTGAAAGGGATGTCCTTAACCCTAGAAATCAGTTCACAGAACGGGGAGGATGGGTGGGGCGGTAGGAATCTGTCACTAACTACTGTCTCTTACAGATATATCGTTACACAAGTTAGTAACTTGTGCATCTGAAAGAGACACGTTAGTGACAGATTCCTTACCTTAGAATAGATACCCCAGCAATACCAACCCCGGAGGTGGGTCTGCGAACAGATTCAGACAAGGAAGTCACGGAGGACAGAACGGCCAAAGAAGCCGTCCCTCCGGACCTGGCTGTCAAGGCAGTAATGCTTGGTAAACGTGTGCAGCGAGGCCCACGTAGCTGCCTGACATATATCCTGTAGCGGAACACCCCGGCCTAAAGCCGTGGTAGCAGCTGTTGCCCTGGTAGAATGGGCACGTAGCCCAACAGGGGGCTCCTTCTTAGCCAAAGAATAGCAGGCTTTGATACACAAGATTACCCAGCGGGAGATGGTCCTCTTGTGTACCGCCCGACCTTTTTTGGCGCCCACGTAGCCAACAAAGCTGGTCATCCACCCGGAACTATTGTGTGCGGTTGAGGTAAAAGGAAAGCGCACGTTTTGGGTCCAGACGGTGGAGCCTCTCTTCCTCTCTGGAAGGATGCGGAGGCGGAAAGAAGGTGGGCAAAGTGATGGTCTGCCCAATGTGGAAGGCAGTAACCACCTTTGGCAAGAAGGACGGACGCGTCCTAACAACAACCTTGTCTGGATGGACAGACAGAAAGGGAGGTTTGCACGAAAGAGCCTGGAGCTCACTCACCCGCCGAGCGGAGGTGATGGCCACCAGAAAAGCTGTCTTCATAGTGAGAAGACGAAGAGGACAGTTATGTAGAGGCTCAAAGGGAGCGCACATTAAAAAGGTAAGAACCAAGTTCAAGTCCCACTGAGGCATCACAAACGGAACAGGAGGGAAAAGGTGTGTAATGCCTTTCAGAAACCTGTTAACAACAGGGGACTTGAAAAGGGAGGGCTGATCAGGAAGCCTGAGGAAGGCCGATATGGCACAAAGATAGCCCTTGATGGTACCCAGGGCAGAACCCTGTCGGGCCAGAGAAAGAAGGAACAGAAGAACCTCAGAAAGAGGAGCAGAAAGGGGATTCACAGCCTTTGCTGTGCACCATGCCACAAACTTGTTCCACCTACAGGCGTATACCACCTTAGTGGAGGGACGCCTGGCTGCCAGAATCACATCACAAACTTCGGGAGGCAAGTCGAAAGGAATCAACTGCCGCCGCTCAATCTCCACGCAAGGAGGTGGAGACTGGACAGGTTCGGGTGGAGGACCGTCCCCTGCTGCTGCGACAGAAGATCCTCCCGAAGAGGCTGACGGATCAGGGGATCGACGCTCATACTGAGTAGCTCGGGATACCAAACTCTTCGAGCCCAGTCCGGAGCCACAAGAATGACTTGGGCCCGGTCGCGCCGAATCTTCTTCAACACTCTGGGTAGAAGTGGTATAGGCGGAAAAGCGTACAACAGACCGCAACTCCACTCGCGACGAAAAGCGTCGCCGAGCGAGTGCCGCCTTGGAAATTCCAACGCGCAGAACTGATGACATTGCGCGTTCTCTTCGGTGGCGAATAGATCTAACCAAGGCTCTCCCCACTGTAGAAAGAGTCCTTGCGCCACCTCCGAGTGAAGACGCCATTCGTGATCCATCATGCACCTGCAGCTGAGTTCGTCCGCCCTGGCGTTCAGGGAACCTGCCAGGTGTTGAACCATCAGGAATATGCCCTGATGTTCCAGCCATGTCCAGAGACGCAGAGCCTCCTGACATAGGGTCCACGACCCCACCCCGCCTTGTTTGTTGCAGTACCACATGGCGGTGGTGGTGTCTGTGAACACCTGCACTACCTTCCCTTTGACAGAGGGAAGGAATGCCTTGAGTGCAAGTCGGATCGCCCGGAGCTCCAGAAGGTTGATATGGAGCCGGGACTCCGCCGGAGACCAGAGGCCTCTGATCTCCGCCTCTCCCATGTGACCGCCCCATCCCAGAAGGGACGCGTCCGTCACAACTGTGTGCTCTGGCTGGGGAAGGGAGAGGGATCTGCCCATGACCCATTGCCGGTTCGAGAGCCACCACTGCAACTGTCTTGCAGTCCCCTCCGAGATCTGGACGCAATCGGACAGGTTCCCCTGATGCTGCGCCCACTGGAACTTCAGGTCCCACTGCAGAGCCCGCATATGCCATCTGGCATGATCGACCAGCAGGATGCAGGAGGCCATGAGGCCCAGCAGCCTCAGGGTCATCCGTACCGAAACCCAGAATAGAGGCTAAAAGATCGGAATCATAGCTTGAATATCCCGGACTCGCCGTTCGGGAGGATAGGCCCGAAACTGCGTCGTGTCCAGAACTGCTCCGATGAAAAGGAGCTGTGGAGAGGGAATCAGGTGCGACTTCGGCACATTGATGGAGAACCCCAGCGAGTGCAGGAGTTCGGCCGTAGTCTGGAGGTGGGAGACGACTGCCTGGGACGAGCCCGCCTTCAGCAACCAGTCGTCGAGGTAGGGGAAGACCGGAACCCCTGCCCGGCGCAGATGAGCTGCGACCACCGCCATCACTTTCGTGAACACCCGAGGGGCGCTTGTAAGGCCAAAGGGGAGCACGGTGAACTGAAAATGCTCGAGGCCTACCGTGAACCGCAGGAAACGCCGGTGGGCCGGCAGGACGGGGATGTGAAAATATGCGTCCTGCAAGTCCAACGCTACCATCCAGTCTCCAGGGTCGAGGGCAGTCAAGACCTGAGCTAGGGTGAGCATCTTGAACTTCTCCTTCCGGAGGAAGCGATTGACGTTCCGGAGGTCCAAGATAAGACGCATGTCCTCCTTGTCCTTTTTGGGCACCAGAAAGTAGTGGGAGTAACAACCACGCCCTACTTCTGGGGTCGAAACGCGCTCGATGGCCCCCTTGGCCAAGAGGGCCGCAACTTCCTTTTGAAGAAGTACTAAATGATCCCCCGACATGCGGTGGTATTGAGGTGGCATGGCTGGGGGGGTAGTCTCGAAGGGGAGGGAGTAGCCCCTTCGGACAATGTCCAAGACCCACTTGTCCGATGTGATGGCACGCCAGTGGTGAAGGTGATGGCGAACCCTGCCCCCCACTGGCGTGCTGTGGTCCTGAAAGGATGGACTAGGAGGGCTTGGAGGACGCGGACGGGATGGAGGTGGTGGCCTGACCTGCACGCTGGTTACCCGGCCCGCCTCGGGGGGAGCCTCGGCCACGCGTAGGCGCCTGCTGCGCGGGCCGGTGGCTGGACAGCGGACGTGACTGGGCGCCCCTTCCGTGGCCACGAAAGGGGCGAAAAGCAGACTGTTGTGGAGGGCGCACAGCAGAAAGGCCCAGGGACTTGGCTGTAGCCCGCGAGTCCTTAAAGCGCTCCAGCGCATGGTCTGCTTTGTTGCCGAAAAGGCCGACACCATCAAAGGGCATGTCCATAAGTGTGTTTTGGACATCACCCGAGAAACCAGTGGTCCTCAGCCAGGCGTGACGGCGCAGCGCCACTGTCGTCGCAAGCGATCTGCCTAGCGAGTCGGCGGTATCAAGGCCACATCGGATGGTATATTTCGCTGCATCTCTTCCTACCGCAATGGCGCGGGAAAGCAGTGCCTGGGCCTCCTCAGGACACTGGGGCAGAACCTGCGCCACCGAATCCCACAAGGAGTGGGTATATCGGCCCAAAAGGCAAGTGGTGTTGACAGACCTCAAGCCAGCACTGGTGGAAGAAAAAACCTTCTTCCCAAACTGATCCAGTTTTTTGGATTCCCTATCCGGGGGAGCGGTAGGGAAGGCGCTTTGATAGGCAGAGGCTTGGACAACCAAACTCTCAGGAGTGGGGTGTTGGGAAAGGAACAGGGGGTCGCCCGGAGCAGGGCGATGGCATCGGGCTACGTTCCTATCCACAGGAGCCCCTGTGGTGGGCTTGGACCAGGTGCCCAAAAGAACGTCCGAAAGTGCATCGTTAAACGGCAGCAGTGGCTCCGAGGAGGTAGCCGCCGGCTGAAGCACTTCCGTCAGGATGTTAGTCCTGACAGCCACAGTAGGTAACTGGAGGTGCAGAACCTCAGCTGCCCTACGCAACACCGTAGCAAAGTTTGCTCCCTCCTCCGTTGCCACGGAAGGAGGAGACAGCATGCCAATGTCAGGAGAGGTGTCCAGACCACTGGCATCCCCAAGTTCCTCAGCCCAGTCCTGATCATACTCACATTGGGCAGTGAGAGGGTCCTCAGACCCCTCCCAGTTCTCTTCGTCCTCCAAATCAGGGTCAATGTAAGGAGGAGGGACACGTGCGACCCAAGGTCCCAGCGGCACCGGAGCCGGGGTCGATCGACGTCGGTCTGGCGCCGAGTCCGGATCCGGAGAGAACCTCGCGAACGGCACCGGAGAAGGCGACGCCGGTGGAGGTGTTGTCAGGTCAACCGGCGTTGACCGGGGTTGCAGCAGCACCGGAGCCGGGACCGGGGCCGAGGCCGGAGCCGGGGCCGGGGCTGGTGTTGCTGGCGGCGTCGGGGCCGGAGCCGTAGGAGGAACCCCACTAGGGCCCGCGGGGCCCGAAGGCGCACCGGGGGGACCTTGAGACCCGAAGAGGCGGGCCATGGCCGACAGGAACTCCTGTATTTCGGCCGGAGTTGCCGCCGAACCCGGGTAGGGCGGGTAATGCGGCGGCGGATCCACAGGCACTCCCGGAGCAGCGGGGGCGGGGACCGTGCCGTCGGGACCCTGAGCCGAGTCGCGCGACCGGCGAGGGGAAGTCGTCGAGCGATGACGCTTCTTCGACTTCTTGTGCTTCGACTTACCGGAGGAGTGCGAAGACTTGGACCCCGAAGAACGATGAGGACTCCGCGACCGGCCCCTCGACCTCTCTCGTGACCGGGGCTTGGATTGGCGCGGAGCCGACTGCCGGACCTCGAGGAGCTTTCGAGACCGCTCTCGCAAAGCCTTCGGATGCAAGGCCCGACAGTCGGGGCACGACTTGGGGTCGTGGTCGCGCCCGAGGCAGTAGAGACAATCCTGATGCGGGTCCGTGATCGACATCATCCGACCACAGGCGTCGCATGGCTTGAAGCCGGGCATCCCTACTGACACTGTCGGAGTCGAACGACTCGAGAAAACTGTGACAAAAAGTCACAAAAAGTTCAGTCAAAAAATGACTGGGGCACTGCTCTCTCCGGATCTGCGCTTACTGGCGCGGAAAAAGAAAGAACTGACGTCAGCGCACATGGGCGGCGTCTAAGTACTGGCCGCGACGTCATCCCGCCGATCCCGACGCCGACGACTGACGCGGAGCCGCACGACGACGCCTACCGACGCGCAAGGGTACTGCTACGCAAAACTTTCCGGATCCAGCCTGACGCCTGGGGATATTCTAAGGTAAGGAATCTGTCACTAACGTGTCTCTTTCAGATGTGTAGATTAGTGCTCACCTCCCTAGTAAGAAGGTAGGTTAGTTTCTGGATAGTTTCAGTTGGTAGAACACCCTCTGGATTAAAGTCCCCTTGCAATTACCCCTCACCCTAGGCAGCCCGCTTTGGAAAGAAGAAAGAAGAGTCTCATGTCAGATAAAACATATTTAAACCCAAAAGGCCCTTTAATCCTGAAGGACAGAGCTGTGAGAAATCAAGACCTCACATATAATTGTGAAAAGATAATAATAGATAGGACATAACCTTCTAAAATGGTTACAATGGGGAGTATCCTGGCACCTGGTGGCACTTCAGACTTCACGCTGGCAAGACAACAGAAGCCTAAAATCCATGACCCCTGAGGGGACACCTATTGATGCACACTATTGAATAAAGAGGGAACTGATTGGACGCTGGTCTGTAAAGGACCGCGACAAGGCATGAAAACCTGCCATTGAAGACATGCTCTGGAAAGCATAACACCAAACTGACAAAAGGCTACCTACATACCTAACTAGAGAGATTAAATTGGTGAAGAAATGGGCGGATCTGATGGAGTTTAAAAATAATCAAGTAGAAGGTTCCCATCGGGAGACCAAGAAACAAAGTCAGAAGCGCACTGGGGTTGAGAGGCTGATTGTAGGAGGAAAAGCGGAACCAGTGGGTTATGCACAGAAAATACTTTTTAAACCATGAACGATGTTTTTCTATTCTTAGTCAGCTTAAAATGATCTATAAGTTATGAAATAAAAGAAGCTTGATCTAAGTTTTTACAAAGCCTTTATAGTTGCAGTCTTGAACAGACCTTTGGAAAACCTTCCTTGCAGATGAATCCCTCAAATCACCACAATAAATGTTAAGACACAAACAAGAGCTTGCTATGCAAAAAACAGATAAGGTGTAGAGACTGCCCTAAGGAAAACACCAGATTTAACCACAAGTAGCCCTTTGTGTCACACACCCACTGATCTTCAAAGGCTTTTGGCTCTTTATAACATTCACAGCACTGACGCTGAGCAGATATCTTCACGAATCCTAATTCTCAGTGATTTGGACTAGTCTTCATGGGAATGACGGAAATGCACATGTACTAGAGAGCATATGCCTTGCAGAAGCAAACCACATGAACACCACTGCACTGCATTAAACCTGAGGCGTGTTACTCGAAGTGCAGGTTTTTGCAGCACACCAAATACAATTAGAACATTGGAATGTTGGGAGCGCCATTGAAAACTAATGGCCGGTGTAAGACCGGAGCTCCAACATTCTAATGTTCGTTCACAGCTGTTGCTGTGAACAAACGGCCTCACGGAGCTCGGGGGGATTTCAATCCCCTCGGGCTCCGAGAGGCCTTTGTTTTACAAATGAGAACATTCTGCCCTCTAAGGGTGGAATGTTCTAATAGCCTTAGTGCCCTCCGTAGCGGGCTCTACCGGCCATTAACATCCCACTCCCTTGTTAAAGGCCCTCGCCAAATGCTGGAGTGGCCTTTAATGGATGGTAGAGCCAGCTACGGTGGGCTCCAAGGCTATACTAGAACACTGGAATATTGAGAGCTCCATTGAAGACAACGGAGCAGAAGAGGCCTATATGAACTGGTATAGGCCCGCTGCGTTCAACAATTCACACTTCTAATAAACAGCCTCTGCCTTTCTCTTTCCCCAGCATTTCCAAAATACAAAGAGTGGGCAGGGGAAAGCGAAAGGCAGAGACACATCGAGCCTTCCCCTCCCTCCTCCCTAGCTTATAATCACTTGAGCATCGGGAGGAGGGATGGTGCTCAGCTCCTGGGTCTCCCTGGCTTGGCTGAACTACTAAAAGCAAAGTCACACCAAAAGGATATTTGTGACAAGGAACGTCCGCTTTAGAGGAAAAAGAACAGAAGAGGATGAGTGAGCAATATAACCAGATCCATATGATAAAGTAAGAATGGTTCAGCTGCAGGTTTCAAAATAAACAGGATTTCATGATTCCTTACTAAGGTTGGGAGAAAGTACAAATGTTTTAACGGTGATGTGATTTAGTGGTGAAAGTCAAATTGGGAACCAGGAAATCCAGGTAGGAGTCTGAGTTTCACTTGTGCCCTAGGTATGTAATCCACAGCAAAAGCATGCAATGACTATGTGCATTATCTGCAAAAATATGAAGTACCGGGAAACTAGCCGAATATTTTTATTTGTACAGAACCAGTTTACAGAACTTCAATTTACACAGCACCCTTACAGAATCGGGGAGAATGTTGGTGCACTTTTCTTCTCTGTCACTTCTTATCGGAGATGCCTACCTCATTTCACCCCCTCCACATCCACCATCATCTCAACCAGACTTCCTGTGACCCCAAGCTGTAGAGGGCAGTATGTCACTTGCCTTCATCCAGCACTTTTCCATCAGATTCACATTATCCAGATCTTTGACCTTCAGGTAGCAGTCCACGGCTCTGGCATACTCCCCAGCTTGCTCCCACTCGCGGGCTTGTTCCACCATTCCCTCCATTCCTCTGTGGAAAAGAAGCACTCATTAATTCTGAGGCATCTTTGAGCTTCTCTTTAAATTACACTCACCATTTAAACACATTTACTTTTCTGCTCAAACCCAGCATCAGGAAGTAAGTAAACTTTTCTCCACAGTACCTGAAATCTGTTTCACATCCGTTTCAACCTTCACTCAAATGTCTTCCAAGGCATCACACCATTAAATGAATTGGAAGCCTATGTTGTCTTTAAAATATTTTTTTCCACACTGAGAACATGTTACATTGCCAAGCATACTGAATCCAGATTGTTAATTTTCATTTCTGCAGCAGTACTCCAAAGTGCTCCTTGTACACCTCTATCTCTGGAACCCAAACCTCATAGTGAAGCACAACATTGGGATCCTCGGTGATACTGATAGTAAGAAAACAAAAACGAATGATCCACTGTAATCTTCACTAGAAACAAAAAATTCCCTAAACTATGTGTACTGCTCACAAGTCTTCAATGTTGGTAAGTGAGAAAAGAGAAAGGCTTTCTACAAGCCTCCAACACCTATCTGTCTGTTATTATACAGTATAAATTGTCTGTAATTTAACTAGGCTGTAGCTAAGAGCTTTTTGATAAGTACACTGAACCACGGCCTGCAGCCTTGCCCATTATTTCACAGTATTCCTTGAAAGCTATTAATAAGCTGATCTTGTACTGCAGTGGGTAGTTCATCCTGTATCTATATGTAGCTAAAGCGGTCTCTAGGCTAGACCTAAAATGTATTTCACTTTAATAGTTTTCAGCCTTGTGTTTGTGAGTAACGTTACATTATCCATCCTAATTTACAGTAGGTTTGTCAGTACAGTGTAAGCCAAGGCATCTGATTATTTGATCCATTGACGGTTGTAACAAATATAACACTTGAATTAATTTGCCTACATGTCCCTTCAGAACAAAGGCAAAATCTCTGGTCTTGCATGTATTTCTTCAAGACAGGCCTCAAACATTAATACATAGCCTGGAAATATTTAGGGCGCATCAAAGGGAATCACATAAAAAAGCTCCTAAGGATATTGCCCTGTCTCCCAGATATTTCTATAATTAAGGACGTTTTGAACTGTTTAATCAATCAATCAATCAGGATTTATAAAGCACGGCTAATCACCCAATAGGGTATCTAGGTGCTTGCAGGCCCCGGAGGCTTATTCATACAGCCAGGTCTTGAGGTCCATTTGGAATTCCAGAGGTGAGGTGATGGTCCGGAGGTGCGTGGGGAGGCTGTTCCAGGTCTTTGCTGCGATGTAGGAGAAAGGCTATCCTCCACTTCTGCTTTGGTAAATGCAGGGAGTATGAGCAAGTGTAGGAAGCTGGCTCTCTATATACTATGCCAAAAAGAGGTACAGTGTGCAGAGTCTAGTGGATCCCCAGAGGCTTTACTGAGGCTAAAGTAGATAATACTAATGCTCTCTTTTTGTGGTAGTGTGGGCAAGCAGTTAGGCTTATCAGAGGGCAGTGTTAAGCATTGTTGTACACACAGTGGCAATAAATGAGACACACACTCAACGAATAAATCCAAGACCAATTTATAAAAATAATACTTGGTTATATTTATTTTGTAGAACCACAGACCTTCGCCTCAGGTAAATACGTTTTTCAATAGAAGTACTTTACAATACAAATAGTAGACAGTGCAATTCTTAGACTTTACAATGTGAACCTATGGGAGGAAGAAAACAGCTTACAGATAGGTAACATTGACTTACAGTTCCAGTCTTTGGAGGTTAAGGCAAGTACTGGGCAAGGCTCAAAACAGCCCCAACAGTACACCACCAGAGGCACAGGGGCGGCCAGGTACAGGGTGCAAATAAGGGGTCGGGCGCCCAATACAAATCAATGGAGATTGTTGAAATCAGAAAGAGGCTGCTTACAGGTAAGTAACAGCAGCTAGAAAGACCAGTCTCCAGGGGTTGAGACAAGCACTGGACAAGGTCCAAAGCAGCACCAACAGTGCACCACCAATGGCACAGGGGCGGTCGGGTGCAGGGTGCTAACACAGTGCCGGGCGCCAAGGCCAAACCGGAAAAGGGCTGCAGGCTTAGGCCAGGAGCCCGGTCTGGGAAACCCAACAGCTGAAGAGGTAAATTGTGATGCTCGGGAACAAAGAGACACCTTTGGTCCTCTTCACCAAGGCCCACGGCGGACGGGTGCAAGGGTGCCTTTTAGTGTCGGAACGGCCTTACGAGGGCAGGACGTGGTTGAGGGGGTCTCTGTGCAGAGGCTGCAGGCGACGTCAAGGAGTCTAGGAGGGGTCAGCCAATGGTGGACTTGGGCTCTGGAGTACTGGGGAACCTTGTTGGTACTGGTGGGCCCCTTCAACTCAGGCCGGAGGCGTCCGGTGAAGAGGTGGAACCGGGTGTCAGGTTTCACGGTTCTTCGGGTCACAGAGGCCCTGCTTCGAGGTTTTTTTTTTCTTTTTGTTTTTTTAACAATTCCGCTGTTCTCGGAAGGTCTTGATCTTTGTTGAAGGCAGGCAGTCCTCCCAGGGTTTTGGAGGTCACTGGACTGCAGGACGAGTCGACTTTGGCACAGTGTTCATCAAAGGCTGCAGACAGGTTGGTGGGGCCAGGGCTAAGTCAGGTGCTTTCTACAGTCTTCTCTGATTTTGTGGTTCTGTGGTGTCCGGTTCTTCTTGTGTCGTCAGGAGCTGAAGTTCAGGGCTCAAGGGGGCCACCTAAATATTACATTTAGGGGAGTTTAAAAGGAGTGTCGGGTAGTAGCCAATGGGCTACTTACCTTAAGGGGAACTTCACCCTCTAAATGCTCACCCCTCGTAGGGTGGTGGCCATATCCCTGATCCTGGTCGGCTAGTTTCCCTCAATCCAAGATGGAGGAAAGTGAAACTGGGGGTCCACTTCAGAGCATCTTAAGGGTGGCACTGGCTGGGAGTGGACACACCTCCTATTCCCACTATTTTTCCAGCCTGTCTTGCAACCTCAAAGTGGGGCATGGACAGGGGCCGGGCAACTCCACTAGTTGGAGTTGCCAGTGGTCGCATAACAAAGGACGGGAAGCCTTTGAGGCTCGCCGCCCTACTATGCTGTACCTACAGGGGGGAGGTGTGAAGCACCTACGCTCAGAGCAGGCTTGGTTTCTGACCCGCAAGAGCACAAGGCTTTCAACTCAGGGGTTCAGCAACATGTCTAGAGGTGGAGGGCTGGTGGGGACCAGTCAGGCACACACTAGTGGGTTGGTAGGTTTCAGGGGACCCCTCTAAGGGGTCCTCTGTGTGCAATATTGAATAAATCTGACACTGGAATCAGTGCAGGTTTATTATAACGAGATGCTTGGCACCAAACATCGCATAATTCAGTGAAACCATCATGGAGTTGGGGAACTCATAATGACGAGTGTCCAGCCCAGGTACTCACTATGGCGTCCCTGTTTACTTACAATATCCAGGATTCGACATGGCTATTTCAGGGGCCTCACAGGAGACATAGTGCACCCAGCCTTGGGACTACAACGCCTGCTACAGGGGTGACCTACCCATATCCCATGTAGTGTCTGTGGGCATGGCACACAGGGCAGTTGGCCATGTCTACTCTTCAGGTTGGTCTGCACCAAAGCACGCAGTCTACAATGGCAGAGTGCAGGGCCTTGGTGAGAGGACCCTAGGGTGGCAACATTTGTGCTGCAACCCTTGGGGTCCCTCTTCAGTGCCAATGCCCTAGGGACCAGAGGTACCATCTACTGGGGACTTACAAGAGCCACTGAAGTTGTGCCAGTTGGGAAACAAAAGGTACAGTTTAGGGAAAGAGCTCTGGCACAGAGGACCTGGTTGGCAGGGACCCTGTGCACTTCCAGTCGAAGTTACATCAATTTCCAGTCAAAGAGTTGTGACTAACCATGTCCAAAAGAGGCACTTTCCTACAGCAAGTGAAAGGGAGGCGGAGCATAGTCTTCTCGATGGTTGGAGGAAATTTAAATTGTGGTCAATGTAGGCGGTCTTTGGTTGTGTAGAGCCTTATGTGCATAGGTCGGCAGCTTGAATTTGCATTTCTTCTGTACGGGGAGCCAGTGGAGTTTCCTGAGGTGAGGTGAGGTGTGATGTGGGTTCGTCGGGGAAGGCCGAGGATGAGTCTGGCTGAGGCGTTCTGTATGGTTTGAAGTCTCTGTAGAAGGTGTGCAGCGATTCCTATGCAGAGGGCATTGCCATAGTCCAGTCGGCTGGCGATGAGGGCTTGTGTCACTCTGAGTCTCGTGTGTAGGGGTAGCCACTTGAAGATCTAACTAACGTAGCATGCACAGAGTGAGGAAGCAGGCAGAGGAGTAGGCGTTGAGCTGTGATTGCATGGTGAGCTTATTGTCAATGATGATTCCGAGGTTTCTTGTGTGGTTAAAGGGAGTGGGTGCGGGTCCTAGGTCTGATGGCCACCAAGAGTAGTTCCATGTGTTGCTGTTGTTGCCAAAGATCTGTACTTCTGCCTGTACTTCTGTGAGCTAAAGAATGATGATGGATTCAACCCAGATCTGTGACTGGGGGTGAGTGTCTGAAAAGTTTCAGAGCTCCGTCCATCATCTCCTTGTGTTTACTTTGTTCGCCCTAAGTTGGCAGGGTATGCCCAGACGTGGGTCCCTTGCTCACTTTGCCACTGGATTCAAGCTAGCCTGGCTGATGAAGGGTGTTATGCAGAAACCGGTCCCAGGATGCTTGTTTCCGGTTCAGGGAAGACCTGGCTAGGCAGTTCGGGATGGACTGTTCCAATGAGGCACAGGGTCAAGACTGATTTGCATATAGCTGAGTCTGAACTGAGGTGGCGAAGTGAGCTAAAGAATGATGATGGATTCAACCCAGATCTGTGACTGGGGGTGAGTGTCTGAAAAGTTTCAGAGCTCCGTCCATCATCTCCTTGTGTTTGCTTTATTCGCCCTAAATTGGCAGGGTATGCCCAGGCGTGGGTCCCTTGCTCACTTTGCCACTGGATTCAAGCTAGCCTGGCTGATGAAGGGTGTTACCCAGAAACTGGTCCCAGGATGCTTGTTTCCGGTTCAGGGAAGACCTGGCTTGGCAGTTCCGGCTGGACTGTTCCAATGAGGCACAGGGTCAAGACTGATTTGCATATAGCTGGGTCTGAACTGAGGTGGCGAAGTGAGCTAAAGAATGATGATGGATTCAACCCAGATCTGTGACTGGGGCTGAGTGTCTGAAAAGTTTCAGCGCTTCGTCCATCATCTCCTTGTGTTTGCTCTGTACTTCTGCCTTGTCTGTGTTAAGCTGCAGACAGTTATTCTTCATCCAGTCGGTGACATTTGTCATGCATCTGTGGAAGTAGGTTCTGGTGGTGGTAGGGTTGTCAGTGAGTGAGAGGATGAGTTGGGAGTCGTCTGCATAGGAAATTATGTTGAGACCGTGGGATCTGACGATCTTGGCCAGTGGGGTCATATATGCGTTGAAGAGCGTGTGGCTGTGGGATGAGCCCTGGGGGACACAGCAGATGATCTCCTTGGGTTCAGAGGTGAAAGGTGGGAGGTGGATCCTCTGGGTCCTTCCAGTGAGGATCCATCTGAGTGCGTCCCTTTGGATGCCGATGTGGTGGAGTCTTTCGATCAGTGTCTGGTGGGATACAATGTCGAAGGTTGCCGAGAGGCCGAGGAGGATCAAAGCTGCTGTTTCTTCTCAGTCGAGGAGGGTTTGGATGTCGTCGGTGGCTGCGATCAGGGCAGTTTTGGTGCTGTGATTGCTGCGGAAGCCAGATTGGGAGGCGTCGAGTGGCTGGTTCAGCTCCACGTGTGTCATGAGTTGATTGTTGATAATCTTCTCCAGTACCTTCGCTAGGAATGGGAGCAGGGAAATTGGGCGGTAGTTTTTGAGTTTGCTGGGGTCGGCTGAGGGTTTTTTGAGTAGTGGTCTGACTTCGGCGTGTTTCCAGGCATTGGTAAATGTTGCGGTGGTGATAGAGGTGTTGCGCAGGGTGGTGAGTTCTTAGCTGATACTTTGGTTTCAGAGGTTGAAGATGTGGTGCAGGCATGGGTCCGTGGGAGCTCCTAAGTGGATGGATTTCATGGTGGAGGTGGTGTCCTGGGTGGAGAGGACATTCCAGGTGGTCAGTGTGTGGTTCATGTCTGTTACGGTGGTGGCGTTTCTGTCGAGGAAGTCCGTAGGTGTGGGTTGGGGTTCGAAGTTTCTGTATATGGTTGCGATCTTGTTGTGGAAGAAGTGGGCGAGGTTGTTGCACAGTGAGGGTGTGATGTTGTTTTCGCTGGCAGTCGGGTTGGAGAATTCCTTAACAATGTTGAAAAGTTCCTTGGTGTTGTTGGCACTGGCTTCGAGGCGTGCGGCAAGGGCTGTCTTCTTTGTTGCCCTCAGCAGCAGTGGTAAAGGTTGAGGGAGGTCTTGAAGGCTGCCCTGTCGGAGGTGTCTTTGCTGGAGCGGCATCTCCTCTCCAACTGTTTGCTGTATCGTTTTGCTGTTTGGAGTTCTTGGGTGTACCAGCTGGCTTTTTTGGAGGATTTTCTCTGGATGTTGCTCTTGATGGGGACGATACTGTCTGCGCAATTGGTGAGCCAGGCTTTGAAGTTTTTCACTTCCTGTTCGAGGTTGGTGGCGGTAGCAGGGTTGGAGGTGTTGAGGGCGCTTACCCAGCTAGTCTCTGAGATTTTGTTCCATCTCTGGTGGAGGGCCGTTGATCATCTTGGGGGTGGCGGTGCGGGGACTGGAGATGCTGAAGTTGGGGATGGAGTGATCGGTCCATGTGAGGTCTGTGACATGGCTGTACTTGACATGGTTGCTGGAGGTAAAAAATGGGTCCAGCGTGTGCCCTGCGGTGTGTGTAGGGTCGTGGAGATCAGTGTCAATACGAGGCTGCTCATACTGTCGAGAAGGTGCGCAGTGTTTTGGTCATTGGGGTCGTCGATGAGGAAATTTAGGTCGCCCAGGAAGATATAGTCGTTGGAGTCTAAGGCTAGAGGCGCAATGAAGTCTGCGATGGTGTTTCAGAAGCTGGAGCATAGGCCTGGGGGTCGGTATGGTCAAGGGAGCTTTTGTAGAACTACTTATCATATGTTCTTTGTTTTGAGAGAAAATATCACAAGACCAGACTTTCTGTATCTGTATTGAGTCCAGGATTCTCTGTATTTTTCAATGTATGGAACTTTTATCCACTGTTCATAGGAAGTTCCTGGCATTTGCAAATGGTAAACACATACTCTGCTCTCAAATTTATCCAGATAGTTCTAACACCCTTGGTCTTGGTACATTGTTTTCATGGCTTACAACTACTCTGGAGGCACTTTTTTTTTATTTCACCGAGAGGGTGTCGACAGTATGAAAGTGATCATGTGGGCCAGCTTAACCGGGAAGCTCATGTGACATCACAAATAGACTTGCATGAGAAGCTGGCGGAAGAAGGGTGACAGGACTGTCCATCCTGTGAGGAGTCCTTCGGACAAGAAACTGATATTCGGGTTAGAGTTTAATGTTAAAATACTGCCCGTGGCCCCTCTCAGGTTCAGTGTGGGAGGGGTCCCAGACTCCTACAGTCATGCCCGACCCAAGTAAGACACCCCTCGATGTAGTGAATCGCTGATGGTGAGAGGGGGACCTAGGATGCCTAGTTCTCTGAATTGGGCAACAGGATCCAAATAGGTAGCACTGCTTCGAAGAGATCCCTGATGCGGAATGGTTGCAGGTCAGATGGGTCAATGATGAATGGATGGTGAATTTGAGTGTCCAGGGAGAGTACAGCATAAACTATCATAGTGTTGGGAAGGAAGGGATTCTCACCTGAGGTAAGATGCATTCGGGGTTACCCTAGAAGCTCTGAGAGCAGGAGCAGCCTCTACCATCCTCAGAAAAAGAACGTATGCCACTGAAGGTGCAGGGTACAAGTAAGGATTCATGGATGGGTGCTGGCCAAACGCCGGATAGCGATGCATTGGTTGACGGCGCACGCTCCCACAGTAGCAAAATGGAGTCACAACATGACAGAATGTGCACTGGCAGAGGAGGTGTGACAGAGAAAGGTCAGGACAGACAACGGGGCGGAGGAAGACCAAGGGTGTTGGGCCGACATGTTGCATACATTGGTGGGCGGACATGCAGAGGACAGCAACTGGCAAACCCAGGCGGAGGTGAACAGCTGCAGAACCAGAACCTCTTCTGGGGTTGAGAGACCCAGCAGCGACGGCCCAAGCTTGTAAAGCTGGGGGGATAATAGAATCGAAATGGATGGGACAATGTGGACAGCTACATAGACGGACACTATATTAGGACAATGTTAACGGAACTCGATGGGCAAGGTTCAATGATAAATTTGATGGGTGCATATAAGGTGCGGGTATGGGCAGTAGGGGATTTTCTGTTACAACATGGTTAGAATACTCAAAAAATTAAATAACATTTTTAAAAAAAAAGGATTAATGGAGGGGCCCATGGCTCAGTTGAATGGTCTCTCTAGGGGAGGTTAAAAGCAATAGACCCCCACATGATCTTGGAGGGGAATAAGAAGTCTGAGGTAAATAGACCCTCACTGGATCTGTAATTGGAGATATAGGCTGTAATTGCAGTTATATAGCACTTACTAACTCTGAGGAGGCGTCAAAGTGCTTTACTCTAAGCAGCATGCAGCCCCGGAACCCAAGGTCAGTGGTTAGTCCAGTGGTTACTGGTTATTGGGATTAGTCTTAAGCTCTCAAATAAACTATTCCATATGCTTCCTTCAGTTTCTTTGTGGTAGATTAAATTAATAGGATTTAGTTGTGACCTTTAGTCAGGGCTGGGGAAGGGAGTTCATGAAGATGATTGGTAGGATTGATAGATGAGCTGGAAGAGATTAGATATTGCTAGGTTCTGGTATACGACTTTCAAAGAAGAAGGTTTCAGTCTATGAAATTAAAGTGTGGGCAAGTTGCAGAAATACAATAAGCAAGACTAAGGCAAGCATGCAAGTGGCTTAGGGTAGACTGTGCTCAGAGAGAGGAGGAGGAATGTAGAGGATGGAAAGGAAGGACAGGTTCATTTGAAAGAAAAGGAGAGGCAAGGTCAATTTTTCATGCAATGTTTTAGGAATATGCAATCTTTGAATGCAACATTGGAGAAAACTAAATATTTGCATCTGAGACAGTGCTATATTAGGTACTTTTGTCCACTGCTAGCCTACTGCTACACCACAGCTTTCACACTATACCACTGAAAAGTAGCATTATTTGCCTTCGGTATTCCTCTTTCTAGTGGATACTCTAACTGCAGATTTCTTGCCTTTTGAATGTCCCACAGACACCAGACTGGATTTGGAAAGGTTTTTTAAGTGATAAGTTCTCTGCGGCTGTAAGTGGTACCATTGGACTGTGGCAGCTTTGTCTTGCCTCCAGAAGCAATGGCATGGAGCTGTATTTTGTCGCCACATCTGCACACTGTTGTTGATTTACAACCAAGCATTCCAAACCTTTAGACGCAGAGCATCAATAACAGACTGAGAACTGTAACAGTGTGCAAAATCCAATGGGGAACATTATTAACACCTAGAAGGTAATTCCCCCGAACAGGAGTACTATGGGTCCGTGAGGAATGTGTTGTTAGATTGAGTACCCACCAAAACGGCACTCTTCTGACGATACTTCTAACTGCAGATTCCCCACCTTACCTTTTAAATAAATACCATTGGGCACCTTCGAAACAATGTAGGGTCTGAAGAGTGGACTTCACAACAGAAGGATCTGCAGGAACGAGTGGGAAAATGGCCCTCACCGTGGACCTGAGAGTCAAGAGAGTAATACCTGTGGATGGATACCCATGTGGCCACTTGGCTGATGTCCAGCACTGAAACACCCCGGGCTAAGGCTATAATGGAAACCTTTGCTTTGATAGAATTAGCCAGAGGCTCCTTGTCAGCCAAGGTATGGCACATTATTATGTGTAGAACAATGCATCTCCTTTTAGCACAAGAGAAACCAACTAAGAATTGGTCATCCAATCAGGTGTCCTTAGTTTGGTCAATTATGTAAAAATAAAAAAAAAGGAAGGGGCTCTCTTGGGGTCCAACTGGTGAAGCCATTTTTCCTCCTTTAATGGTGCTCATGTCAAGATCTTGCTGAACCAAAGACAGGACAAACAGAAGATTATCAGAAAGTTTAGCCTGCAGCAAATCAACCAGATGGTGTTGACAGCCGGTCACACACTTAGCGCAAAGTCCAGAATAGATCAATAGATCAACTTCATGGACAAAAGGCGAGCAGCCAAGAAGACATACAGTAGTTCACTTGGTAGATCAAATCTGCTCAGCTCGCTCTGCTCAATCTCCAAACATAAATTTGCAGGTTGTAGAGGTTCAGATGCAGAACCCTGCCCTTTTGATGTGAGAGCATGTCCTCTCAGAGAGATTCTACAAGTCAGAGTACCAGACCCTCCAGGCCCAGTATGGCGCTATTAGGATGAGCTAAGACTGACTTTGGACATATAAAAGAGACCACAGAGCCACAGTAGGTGAAGTGTATCCCAGGAAACCCTCAGAGTAGAAACTTTAGAGTGCAAAAGGCTGAACAATGAGAGTTCTTGGCGGTGCAATAAGATCTACTCAAGGCAAATAAGCCTTTAAACATCTCTGGATGCAGATCTGACTTTGTGATCTGCAAGATGGGGCCTGCTGAGCTCGCCTGTCCTGGTGTTCAGGGACAGATGGTTGACTGTCTCAGCGCTTCCTGGCATAGCACATGATCCCCCTCATGGTGTTTTTTTTGTGGACAGGAAATTGCACAGGGCTGCCTGTCTTAGAAGATAGAAAGGTGTTGCGTGCCAACCGGTTAGCACACAACTCTAGAAAATTGATGTAGGCTTCTGATCATCACCTTGTCCAGGGCCTACCCCTCCCACTCAGTCTAGCATTGAAACATGCATCATCACTATGAGCTCTAGATGGGGTTACGAGAACGGCCTGCAAGTCAGGTTTCAAACCTTCATCCACCACTGGAGGCTCTACGCCACCTTGTGCGGCACTCTGATAGTGTCAGAAATGCACCCCCAATGTTGAGCTCATTGAAGGCAGAGGTTCAACTGCAGAGCTCACAGCCGCCAACGGGAATGAGGCACTAGCAGAATAAATGAGACCAGGAGACCAAGAAGCCTCAGAACAGGCTAGGTAGGAACACAGAACCAAGCCCAAGTGCCCAAGATTCGCTGTCGGAGCAGAAAGGTTTTGAATGCTACTGTTTCCAGAACGGACTCTCTAATCCTCTGCAGTGGCCAAAGGGGAGTTTTCGGCTCGATGACAGAGAACTGTCAGGAACACACAAGAGAGATGGTATCTGCCACTGGCCTGTGACTGACAGTGGCAAGCTTAGTGTGAATGGCCAGTTGTCAAGGTAAGGGAATTCGTGCAATCCCAACCTGCAAAGATGGGCCACGACCAACACCAGCACATTTGTAAGCACACGTAACCATAACTGACACACTGAAAGACCCACTGGTCTGAGGTAACTACGTGCCACTTGGCAGGTATGTTTTTTTAATGTTTTTAATGAGCCTTTCAGTTGATCTGTGCATTTTTTAAAATTATTTATGAAGGAAACAAGAATAAATAAAGAGAAAACCAAGAGCACAAATCGCATGCAGATACAATGTTATAATGCCGCTTACACATTTTGTTACTGAAACAAAGAGAGGGATTAAAGTTCCCTTTGGGTACGTTTATTTACAAACACTCCACATCCACTCACATACGTCAAACCAGAACCAACAGGAGCACAAATTAGCAGGATATCGAAACACTTATAAATTCCATTTAATAAAAAGCCTTCAATCACACATACATCGAATTAAAAAAATACTAGAAACATAAATCATACAAATTTCATGATATAAAAATCAGAAAGGACTTAAAAGAGACAATCACATTTGTCATCAGTGCATTAATTTGTAAAAGTACATAAAACCAACATATTGCAAGAAATCAATTCTTTGTCAGAATATGGTTCCGTATGGTGCAAATTTAACAACAAACAAGGCGTTGACGCGTTTCGGTGGATTAAGAACAATGGAACCACCTTCTTCAGGACAAACACATATCTTCTCCTCTTCTCTGTATTTTTCGTAAGACCGGTCAGAAACTCGATGAGGCGCTGTTTTTTGACTAAAATAAACTAACAGCGAAGGCAACTTTGACCTGTTTAATAAGTTTATATATGCCAATATTTCATACGTGCATCAGATCCTTAAAACGATACGTATAGAGGCAGGTTCTGATCTGCCCCTTGACCCGCACTTCTCAATTGTCTGTGACCAAGGCCCCTGCTGTTGAAATCAATCAGCGTGACCTTGTTTAGGGAGTTAAAAAACTTCCAGCGGTTGTATAATGTTCAGCGGGGACTTGTAAATCGTCGGTGAGGGGAATCTCAGCCACTGTAACAGCTCGGGCCCCACTCCAGACAAACGCCTGTCTTATGCTCATCTGTACAGTCCATCCAGAGTTGCAGATATCTAATTATTATATATAAGTATCTAAAAGGAGGTATACACCAAGTCTCTCCTTAAAGTTTCTTTGATTTTTTAAAGTCCATATAACCACACTAATCAAGTGTTCTTTTCATTTTCTTTCCATTATTCATAATTTTTTCTTATTTCATAAATATCTTGACTTCATCAAGTTGTTGCTTATTCTACATCTTTCTTTGTTATGTCAAATTGGCAAAATAATCATCACATGAGTATCTACAGCCAAAACGTGTTTCATGGTGACCCGCTTTTTCAAGGTTTAAACCGAACTCAAACAGATTGACAGTGTATCCGTTCTTTACCCCCAAGGGGTCCTTATTGCCTCATAAACTTAATTTGCCAGTTTATCCCTCTTTTGCGACACATTTCTTTTATACGAATTATTTCAAATAAATTATACATCCGTTTCTTTGACACTTATGGTTTTGGGTAGTAAGAGGATATCTCAAGCTGTCTCCAATTCATAGTTCCAACAATTGATGAATGCTGACACCCTCCCAGTGCCTTCTTCTGAAGTGGCAGAATTCATGTCTCGTTGAGGCTCAGTGCCATAAGTAATCCAAGAGACCCGGAGCATTGTGATGTATATTTTATCTTGCTGAAATATATAACCTGGGGTTGAAGGGGGACATTATGATGTTGTAGGTAAGCACATATATTAGAAGGCCGATTCCATCCACGCCTAACCAGCGAGTGCAGAGACTGAAGTATGTGGGACATGTAGCTGGTGATTAGTGGACAATCTCATAGGCAGGGCTGATCTGTTTGATCTTGTTTTATGGTAATGCCTTCTGGGCATCTATGTTTGCCAGGTATGTGTCAATAAGCTAAGATCTAAGGCCCTGTTAGCACAAAAGGAACATTAGCCTTCCTCATTACATCCATTCATAGACTTACCTGGCTCCTTTCTTTGTCACCTCTCTTTCATATTCTTCCTGCAAGTGCTCCAACTTCCCCGGAATGTACTCCTTGCAGATCCGGATTGCATCACTCCACATGCCAGCTTCCTGCACAACACCAAAAAGAGACGTGTGACATATTATAATTTGGTCAGACAGCAGAATATACAAATGCAGCAAGGTAACTCTTACTAGTGCTTTACTATGGAAATAACCAGTGCTGCACTAGACAAAACTGTGTAACACAGTAACAAATACCCCAACATGACTAATTCCCTGACATGCTTTCCTTCTAATTTGAAGAGTATCAAGGCTTTGTAGTACTGATTCTCGCAGTGCTAATAGTCTGGCAGGTGGAGCAAATATCCTACATTCTTTGTGGCCAGAATCTCTAGGAATCCTTTGGAATCACTGCCTTCTTTTTCATGTAGATACCAGAGTGTCCACTTCTGTGCATCAGTCTCTTCTACCAGCATCACATTTTCTGCTATTTGGCAAGAATTTCCTTGCCCTCGTTATTTTTTAACACTCGCCTTCTTCCTCATTGCACTGTAAATAATCAGTGCTAAGTCAGGTATGTATTCTGCTCAGGGAACCACAACAAGAGTTTGTTACTTTTTTCAGTCATAACACAAAGCCACCGAGAGCTTGATGAAGCAAGGACTGAAGATCTTACATTAGTGACAGTAAGTTACTTTGCTGAGCACATTTCAGGTTGGCTACTTTATCCCCCACCTCTGAATCCTTCCTTCAAATCTGTAAACTTTTGAAATACTACCAGGATGCCACACTGGGGGAGTCTGAAAACTCTTTAACTCCGTGTATGCAGCAAGTTGGGTCAGAACATATGCTTATCTCACACAAAGGTATTAACCACTTGTCAAAAGTGTTTAACATCCAAGCTTCTAGGCACTTGGCTTGCCTTTTCTGAACTGGAAGTGCAAGGAGTCAGGCTTGCTTGCCTGCTGCGTTATTCTTCTGCAAAGAACCCATATATATTGCTGGTCGAGAGACTCTTTATCTGTATGGTTGGTAGGTGAAGGAACCTTGCCAAGTTCCAGCTTTTCTTTGTCTTACACCACAAACAGGATAATTTTAAAAAAATTAAACAAACTCAAGTTGACTAGGTTTGTGTATTTTTACAGCTCATAGATGTGTCAGCTTCCTTTCAAACTTATATCACCATGTAATGCGTATCACACATTGACAATGTGTGCTCCTGAGACAGACTTATTGCTGTAGTATTATTCCACTGGTTCATTTATACTGTCTGTGCTCTGACATCCTTTGCTAGGATTTTTTATCATTCTACAAAAAAACGATTTCTTTGGAGCGGACTCCATTAGTGAACAAAGCAGAAGCTCTCTTGAGATTTGACTAAGCCTATATCTTCAATGGGAGAATCATTTAACAGGATTTCTGTCTATCCCTCATCACTCAAAATTTCACCATATACTTCATCTACATCCTCGGTACCTAAATCTCCACCAGAGAGAAACAATGAAAGAGGGCAGGCAGCAAAGGGGGAGACTCTAGCTATCAAAGAAGCTTCATGGACATTATGGCAAAGGCTATGGCAATGAGGCCACAAGACTGTCACCCAATGAAATAGCGGACACAGGGATTTTCAGCAAAGCAATCGTAGAGACAAGAAGGTGGTGGCGGTTCCAGACCAAGTTCAAGGAAGTCTTTAAAAGAAATCTATCATCTGTAGGGATCGTAACTTTCTCATCATAGTCTTTCTTATTACAATGGCGATGTTTACAATTAGGGCCTGAACAATAAAGGCTTCGTTGACAACAGGAATTGGCTAAACAGTAAGGGTAGTATTTAGATAATAGTTAGGTCACCAACGAGGGTTGAGGCTTTGGAGCAAGAGATGCAGGCAAGGGCATTAGCACCTTTTTAGGCATATAGGATGGTCAACTGCAGGCAGGACAATCAAATCTGGTTCCACAACTTTGAAGCGCTGTCTTGAGAAGCTTGAACCTTACGCACAAGTTACTAACTTGTGTAACGATATATCTGTAAGAGACAGTAGTTAGTGACAGATTCCTTACCTTAGAATATCCCCAGGCGTCAGGCTGGATCCGGAAAGTTTTTGCGTAGCAGTACCCTTGCGCGTTGGTAGGCGGCGTCGTGCGGCTCCGCGTCCGTCGTCGGTGTCGTGATCGCCGGGATGACGTCGCGGGCAGTACTTAGACGCCGCCCCTGCGCGCTGACGTCAGTTCTGTACACGACTTTCCGCGCCAGGAACGCAGAGCCATGCAAGAAGCTGACATAGGTGTCTGAAAAATACTAGGGCCCTGAAAGGGATGTCCTTAACCCTAGAAATCAGTTCGCAGAACGGGGAGGATGGGTGGGCGGTAGGAATCTGTCACTAACTACTGTCTCTTACAGATATATCGTTACACAAGTTAGTAACTTGTGCATCTGAAAGAGACACGTTAGTGACAGATTCCTTACTTTAGAATAGATACCCCAGCAATACCAACCCCGGTGGTGGGTCTGCGAACAAAGATCAGACAAGGAAGTCCCGGAGGACAGAACGGCCAAAGAAGCCGTCCCTCCGGACCTGGCTGTCAAGGCAGTAATGCTTGGTAAACGTGTGCAGCGAGGCCCACGTAGCTGCCTGACATATATCCTGCAGCGGAACACCGCGGCCCAAGGCCGTGGTAGCAGCCGTTGCCCTGGTGGAATGGGCACGCAGCCCAACAGGAGGCTCCTTCTTAGCCAAAGAATAGCAGGCTTTGATACACAAGGTTACCCAGCGGGAGATGGTTCTCTTGTGCACCGCCCGACCGTTTTTGGCGCCCACGTAGCCAACAAAGAGCTGGTCATCCACCCGGAAGTGTTGTGTACGGTTGATATAAAAGGAAAGCGCACGTTTTGGGTCCAGACGGTGGAGCCTCTCTTCCTCTCTGGAAGGATGCGGAGGCGGAAAGAAGGTGGGCAAAGTGATGGTCTGTCCAATGTGGAAGGCAGTAACCACCTTTGGCAAGAAGGACGGACGCGTCCTAAGAACAACCTTGTCTGGATGGACAGACAGAAAGGGAGGTTTGCATGATAGAGCCTGGAGCTCACTCACCCGCCGAGCGGAGGTGATGGCCACCAGAAAGGCTGTCTTCAGAGTCAGAAGACGAAGAGGACAGTTATGTAGAGGCTCAAAGGGAGCGCACATGAGAAAAGTAAGAACCAAGTTCAAGTCCCACTGAGGCATCACAAACGGAACAGGAGGGAAGAGGTGTGTAATGCCTTTTAGGAACCTGTTAACAACAGGGGACTTGAAAAGGGAGGGCTGATCAGGAAGCCTGAGGAAGGCCGAGATGGCACAAAGATAGCCCTTGATGGTACCCAGGGCAGAACCCTGTTGGGCCAGGGAAAGAAGGAACAGAAGAACCTCAGAAAGAGGGGCAGAGAGAGGGTTCACAGCCTTTGCTGTGCACCATGCCACAAACTTGTTCCACCTGCAGGCGTATACCACCTTAGTGGAGGGACGCCTGGCTGCCAGAATCACATCACAAACTTCGGGAGGCAAGTCGAAAGGAATCAACTGCCGCCGCTCAATCTCCACGCAAGCAGGTGGAGGCTGGACAGGTTCGGGTGGAGGACCGTCCCCTGCTGCTGCGACAGAAGATCCTCCCGAAGAGGCAGACGGATCGGGGGATCGACGCTCATACTGAGTAGCTCGGGATACCAAACTCTTCGAGCCCAGTCCGGAGCCACAAGGATGACTTGGGCCCGGTCGCGCCGAATCTTCTTCAACACTCTGGGTAGAAGGAAAGGCGTACAACAGACCGCAACTCCACTCGCGACGAAAAGCGTCGCCGAGCGAGTGCCGCCTTGGAAATTCCAACGCGCAGAACTGATGACATTGCGCGTTCTCTTCGGTGGCGAATAGATCTAACCAAGGCTCTCCCCACTGCAGAAAGAGTCCTTGCGCCACTTCCGAGTGAAGACGTCATTCGTGATCCATCATGCACCTGCGGCTGAGTTCGTCCGCCCTGGCGTTCAGGGAACCTGCCAGGTGTTGAACCATCAGGAACATGCCCTGATGTTCCAGCCATGTCCAGAGGCGCAGAGCCTCCTGACAGAGGGTCCACGACCCCACCCCGCCCTGTTTGTTGCAGTACCACATGGCGGTGGTGTTGTCTGTGAACACCTGCACTACCTTCCCTTTGACAGAGGGAAGGAATGCCTTGAGTGCAAGTCGGATCGCCCGGAGCTCCAGAACGTTGATATGGAGCCGGGACTCCGCCGGAGACCAGAGGCCTCTGATCTCCGCCTCTCCCATGTGACCGCCCCATCCCAGAAGGGACGCGTCCGTCACAACTGTGTGCTCTGGCTGGGGAAGGGAGAGGGATCTGCCCATGACCCATTGCTGGTTCGAGAGCCACCACTGCAACTGTTTTGCAGCCCCCTCCGAGATCTGGACGTGATCGGACAGGTTGCCCTGGTGCTGCGCCCACTGGAACTTCAGGTCCCACTGCAGAGCCCGCATATGCCATCTGGCATGATCGACCAGCAGGATGCAGGAGGCCATGAGGCCCAGCAGCCTCAGGGTCATCTGTACCGAAACCCAGGATAAAGGCTGAAAGATCGGAATCATAGCCTGAATATCCCAGACTCGCCGTTCGGGAGGATAGGCCCAAAACTGCGTCGTGTCCAGAACTGCTCCGATGAAAAGGAGCTGTGGAGAAGGAATCAGATGCGACTTCGGCACATTGATGGAGAACCCCAGCGAGTGCAGGAGTTCGGCCGTAGTCTGGAGGTGGGAGACGACTGCCTGGGACGAGCCCGCCTTCAGCAGCCAGTCGTCGAAGTAGGGGAAGACTGGAACCCCTGCCCGGCGCAGATGAGCTGCGACCACCGCCATCACTTTCGTGAACACCCGAGGGGCACTTGTAAGGCCAAAGGGAGCACGGTGAACTGAAAATGCTCGAGGCCTACCGTGAACCGAAGGTAACGCCGGTGGGCCGGCAGGACGGGGATGTGAAAATAAGCGTCCTGCAAGTCCAACGCTACCAACCAGTCTCCAGGGTAGAGGGCAGTCAAGACCTGAGCTAGGGTGAGCATCTTGAACTTCTCCTTCCGGAGGAAGCGATTGACGTTCCGGAGGTCCAAGATAGGACGCATGTCCTCCTTGTCCTTTTTGGGCACCAGAAAGTAGTGGGAGTAGCAACCACGTCCTACTTCTGGGGTCGGAACATGCTCGATGGCCCTCTTGGCCAAGAGGGCCGTGACTTCCTTCTGCAGAAGCACCAAGTGATCCCCTGACATGCGGTGGAATTGAGGTGGCATGGCTGGGGGGGTGGTCTTGAAGGGGAGGGAGTAGCCCCTTTGGACAATGTCCAAGACCCACCTGTCCGAGGTGATGGCACGCCAGTGGTGAAGGTGATGGCGGACCCTGCCCCCTACTGGCGTGCTGTGCACCTGAAAGGAGGGACTAGGAGGGCTTGGAGGCCGCGGACGGGGCGGAGTTGGTGGCCTGACTCGCACGCTGGTTGCCCGAACCGCCACGGCGGTAGCCACGTCCTCGGCCACGCGAAGACGCTTGCTGCGCGGGCCGGTGGCTGGGCAGCGGACGTGACTGGGCGCCCCTTCCGTGGCCACGAAAGGGGCGAAAAGCAGAGGTTAGCTGAGGGCGCACAACAGAAAGGCCCAGGGACTTGGCAGTAGCCCGTGAGTCCTTAAAACGCTCCAGCGCATGGTCTGCTTTGGAACCAAAAAGACCGACTCCATCAAAGGGCATGTCCATGAGTGTATTCTGGACATCACCCGAGAAACCAGTTGTTCTCAGCCAGGCGTGGCGACGCAGCGCCACCGTCGTTGCAAGCGATCTGCCCAGCGAGTCGGCGGTATCAAGGCCACAACGTATGGTGTACTTTGCCGCATCCCTACCTTCCGCAATGGTGCGGGTAAGCAGTGTCTGGACCTCCTCAGAACACTGGGGAAAAACAGCCGCCACCGAATCCCACAGGGAGTGGGTATATCGGCCCAAAAGGCAAGCGGTGTTGACGGACCGCAAGCCAGCACTGGAGGAAGAAAAAGCCTTCTTCCCAAATTGGTCCAGGCGTTGGGATTCCCTATCCGGAGGGGCGGTAGGGAAGGCGGTTTGGGAGGCAGAGGCTTGGACAACCAAACTCTCGGGGGTGGGATGTTGAGAGAGAAACAAGGGGTCGCCCGGAGCAGGGCGATGGCGTCGGGCCACGTTCCTATCCACAGGAGCCCCTGTGGTGGGCTTGGACCAGGTGCCCAAAAGAACGTCAGACAGTGCATCATTAAACGGCAGCAATGGCTCCGAGGAGGAAGCTGCCGGCTGAAGCACTTCCGTCAGGAGATTAGTCCTGACAGCCACAGTAGGCAATTGGAGGTGCAAGGCTCCAGCTGCTCTACACAACACCGTTGCGAAATTTGCTCCCTCCTCCGTAGCCACGGGAGGAGACAGCATGCCAGTGTCAGGGGAAGTGTCTAGACCACTGGCATCCCCAAGTTCCTCTGCCCAGTCCTGATCATACTCACACTGCTGTGTGAGAGGGTCTTCCGACCCCTCCCAGCTCTCCTGGTCCTCCTCTGGCTCAAAATATGGAGGAGGAGGGACATCTGGGACCCAAGGTCTCATCGGTGCCGGGGCCGGCGTCGAGCGACGTCGGTCCGGCTCCATGTCCGGAACCGGAGAGAACCGGGGAACGACGACGCCCGGAGCCCCGGGCGGCGTCGGTAACGGCACTGGGGACATCGGCGCCGGCGGAGGCGTGGTTTGGTCAACCGGCATCGATCGGGGTTGCGGTACCACCGGAGCCGGGATCGAGGCCGGGGCCGGAGTCGAGGCCGGGATCAAGGCTGGCGGGACAGGCGATGCCGGGACCGGAGTCGTCGGCGACGCCGGAGCAACCACATCAGGGCCCGCGGGCGCACCGGAGGGACCTTGAGGCCCGAAGAGGGGGGCATTGGCCGACAGGAATTCCTGTATCTCGGCCGGAGTCGCCCCCGAACCCGGGAAGGACGGGTAATGCGGGGGCGGCGCCACAGGCACATCCGGAGCCGCGGGGACGGTGCCAACAGGGGCCTCAGCCGAGTCGCGAGAACGGCGAGGCGAAGTCTTAGAGCGATGGTGCTTCTTAGACTTCTTGTGCTTCGACTTACCCGAGGAGTGCGAAGACTTGGACTCTGACGACCGGCGGGGCTCCGCGACCGGCCCTCGACCTCTCACGGGACCGGGGCTTGGTGCGGCGCGGAGCCGACTGCCGGACCTCGAGGAGCTTTCGAGACCGCTCTCGCAAAGCCTTCGGGTGTAAGGCCCGGCAGTCAGGGCACGACTTCGTGTCGTGGTCTCGGCCGAGACAGTAGAGACACTCTAAGTGCGGGTCTGTGATCGACATCATTCGACCACAGACGTCGCATGGCTTGAAGCCGGGCATCCCTACCGACACCTAGGAGTCGAGAAGACTCGAAAAGAAACAGTGAAAAAATCACCAAAAATTTAGTCAAAAATTGACTAGGGCACTGCTCTTCCCGGATCTGCGCTTACTGGCGCGGAAAAAGAAGAACTGACGTCAGCGCGCAGGGGCGGCGTCTAAGTACTGCCCGCGACGTCATCCCGGCGATCACGACGCCGGACGCGGAGCCGCACGACGCCGCCTACCGACGCGCAAGGGTACTGCTACGCAAAAACTTTCCGGATCCAGCCTGACGCCTGGGGATATTCTAAGGTAAGGAATCTGTCACTAACGTGTCTCTTTCAGATATTAGTTTACCCACACCAGACCTATATTTCTTTTCCTTAAAGCATTCACCCTTATTTTCTTCTTTGCCTACACAGGCATCCACAGAATTTTCAGACGAATCCTCACAAAAGGAAAGATAATGCTACTGCTTCACGGACTACAGCAGTCACCTCTCTTTGTTGTTAAAACCTTCACAAATAGTGCGTTCTTCAGGGGTATCTACATCTTATCCACTTGTCAGGTGGAAACCGTAGACACTCTCCTCACGAGGATCATCTGCAAACATATTTAGACTGGACTATTTGCATTCCTATCTAGCAATCCACTGGCATCCCAACAAGAGAGATGAGGGCCAGTGTAAAAAGTGTAAATAAAGGTTGCTTAATTGCCCAAAAAAAAAAAAAGAAGAAAAGGACCGATTGTGCAGCCTGTTTTTCACCATCTTGACCATAATACAAGCCTGGACATGCACCTGTCACATGTCTTTTACAAATTCAATTGTGAACTATATGCATGAGAAATATGTGTGTATTGTATACTGCTGCTAACCACATCCCGAAATAAAATCAAGTTAAAAAAAAAGTGTAAATGGAAGTTAAACAAAAAAAAGTATGTAACATGGTCACTGAAAGACCACAAAATGAAATAGATAGGCTATTGTACTAAATGGGGTGTATTTTAAAGCATGTAAATATACAAGTAATCTGATGTTGTCTCTCTGTGGTTAGTATGAGCTGATTCTGAGAATGATGAAAAGCTACTCAACTTCGGTAACAATAGTTCTGGTAGACACGCTATCCACCTGCAGACTCCTCACCTTTTGAATATCCCAGGCACCAGACTGGATCTAAAATCTTCAGACATACCTCTTCTGTGTTGGTAAGTGACAGCAGCTCCATCATGACACTGGTAGTGGGATCATGGTGATATACCCACCAACCCCAGGACCCTGGCATCAGTTGCCTGTTAATCTTTTCCTTGCCCTTGAATGAGATTGTTGTAGTAGTCGTAGTGTATACAACAATCTAGACTGGCATTTTATTATAGAGACCTATGACCATGCTTTAGAACAGGGAGGACAGTAGGATCGGCGAGGAATCTGCTGGTAGATAGAGCATGCACCAGAAAGATCGTTACTGAAAGTAAGTAACCTTTTCTTCTGATGGATATTTCTATCTGAAGAGTCCCCACCTGTTGAATAGATTCCAAAGCAGTACCAGCTCCCAGAGTTGGGTCTGAGGAAATGCTCAAACCAATAAGCCTTCGACTAATGAAAATGTGAAATGGCCATCCCATCTCGCCTCTAAATCCAAATATTACTGTTTGGCGAAAGTGTGTAGGGATGCCCATGTTGCCGCTTGGCAGGTCTCAGTTACTGGCATGCTCTTGGCTGAAGCAGAGGTAGAAGATTTCACCCTGATGGAAAGGGCATGGAGTGCCTCAGTTACTTCTCAAGGTCATAGCACATTTTGATGCACAAAATTAAGCAGCGGGATAAAGTTCTCTTCTGGGCGCCTTGCCCTTCTTGTTACCAGCATAGCCTAACAGAGCTGGTCATCAGACCTGAAGTGTTTAGTGAGGTTGATGTAAAAGCTGACAGCTGTCTTGAGAGCAGTTAGTGCTGTCTCTCCTCCTCATTGTTGGGATATGGTGGAGGATAGAAGAGAGGAAGAATAATTGACTGTCCCAGATGGAAAGGGGTCACCATCTTAGGAAGGAAAGTCACTCTCGTTGAATGACCAGCTTATCTGGAAGGGGCATGTGAACGGCAGAATGCTCAGTAGTTGCAGTTCACTGACATGCCTCACCAAGGTAACCTCAACCTAAAAAAACAGTTTTAAAAGATAACAAACAAAGATAATAACTGGGAAGGGGCTCAAAGGGAGCACCCATCAAAAAGGTTAAAACTAAATTCAGAACTCATTTGAGCATGACAAAGGGAATGGGTGGAAACAGATTTACCATTTCCTTCAGAAATCTAAATACAATTGGTGACTTAAAGAGGAATATCTGGCCTGAGTGGTATCGGATGCAGACAGGGCTGACATGTACCCCTTGACAGTGCACACCATACCAGCGCTGCTAGGCATGAGAGTGTGCAAATGGGGCTGGAAAAGATGGTTGGGTTGGAAAAGATCCCAAAATCAGTTTATCAAACGAAGAGTCTTGTAATACAAGGGTCTCCGGGGATGGATGATCAGACAAGAAAGGAGCATTTCCCGGTGCTCTGTATTGTTCTGCTGCAGAGCTATTCACAGGTGAGATGTGGGTATGTCCCATGCGTCCTTGATAGGCTCCATCAGGGAGTGATTGAAAGGTAGGAATGGTTCTGCTGACGAAGAGGTGGCATGATCTACATCAAAATGTTCAATTTGAGTTCGCTGATGCAAGAGGCAGTTCTAGCAGTTCACCTGTTTTGTTAAGAACTGAGTGGAAAGTTGCCATTTCCGCTGGGGCTGGTTGAGGGTCTATGTCGATGTCTGGAGCGGTGCCCAGCCCGCTGGCATTTTTTTTCAAAACATATTTTATTGGCATTTATGAAAATACATACCGGTAACATCCGGCACAGTGAGACAAATGATAGTCGCATACCAAAGTTGTACATATCACAAGGTATGTCAACAAACTTGGCTATACAGCTAAGAATGCCGCGTTTTAAACTGAATCCAAACTTATAACAATATGCATTCGAGTACCCCGCACCCCTCCACAAACCCCCTATGTTTTCATTTAGTATGTGGGATAATTTGACCCTCATCCACAGACCCACTCCCTCCCACCGCGAACCTGTCGTCAGAAGGTTGATGATCTTTATTCAAGACTTCTAAAGGCAAGCCTTTATAATCGGCCCATCTCTGCCAAATTTTCTTATGCTTCTGAGGGCATCCACGTGCTCTAAACACTGGGCTTTCTAGCCCCATATTGAAGTCCATACCTCGCTTCCAAGCTCAAATACTTAACCCGTTGGCATTTTACAGTGCCAAATAATCTGCCATGTCTGAAGAGGGTGATGGAAACAAATGTGCCATGTCACTGCTATTGTATGTGTCCTGATTTTGCCCCTAGAGCATCTTTACAGGGTCAGAATCAAATACAAAGAGATCATGCATCATTTCCCAATAAAGTTGGTGTCAACTGTCTCATTCTACCCTATACTCTTCCTCCTCCATGAGACTCTGAGCCTCCCTTTTGGAACGCTGATCTTGATTGGCGCCATCGGCGAATCCGGCAGGGGAGCAGGAGTCAGCTGAGATGAAGCTAGAGATGCTGGTACACATACAACTGGCAAGGATCCTCAGTGCCGGTGTCAATACAACTCCAATCGTCACCAGAGTAGTTCCTAAAGGACAGAAGGAAGCTCTGGACAGTTGGAATCTGAGCAGAGCTCCACATGCTCCCCAAAGGGCCAAAAGGTACTCCTGAGGGGGCTGATACTCACTGAAACATATCCACATAGCTTGCAGAAGCATGGGCGGGAGGGGCGAGGCTCTCCCAGTGCTGGGAACTCAGGGCAATTCGGCACCAGCATCATAAGTAGTATCAGCAACAGTGAAGTAAGGGTGGTTCTGGAGCGAACAACGCCATCAGTGGTCAGAATAGGGCTCCTGAGGTAGAGTTGTATCCACCAACTCATACTTTGAAGAAAAAGACTCTGCTGGAGCTGTGGGGGAGTATGTTGTAGCGACTTACCCCTCGATTTTCATCGACATCGAGGTGACTCAATTTGCTTAATTTTTTGCTTCTATCTTCTTTTCTTTATCTCTGTATAAGATATGGAGGAAGGGGAAGTGCAATTTAGATCTCAACCATGAATAACGCAGAGCCTAGTGGTTGGCCCGGGTGCGAGCCATGAACATCTTGGCCTCACATTACTTGTTGGTTTTAGGAAGCAGCTGTAGCACTGACTGCACGATCTGGAAACATGACAGGGACCCAAGCACCATAGAGAGTCCTCATGCGGGTCTGTAGCAGACATGTGACTCTCACAGGTGCGACAGGGCTTTAAGTCTGAGTTTTTAGGGGGCGACATCTCCAACACTGTTAAACATAAATTACTGTAACAAATCATTTACACAAATCATTACTAGAGAGGGGGATCTTTTTGAAGGTAGAAGTTGCTTTTTATAACTTTAAACTGTTACAATACTAGTTACAAAAAAGACCCTTTTATCATCTAGTAACTGTATGCAAGAGGGAGACAAAGGGACTTGGCAAAAATGACAACACCTCTGTAGGCAGTAAGAAACCGAAGATACCGCTCCTTAAGGGCTGTTTGAACTGAACTATATCTTCTGTAGATCACTTTCTAATCCCATGCTTTTAGTTAATTCTACATTGTCCATTGTAAAACTCCGCTCTGTGACTCAAAGAGACAGTGTTATATTCTTGGATGCCTTCTATGCTTCAATTTGTGGTTTATATATACTTCTATTTACACTACCTAGTCCCAGGCATAAGCAGTTATACAGTGTAGGAAGCTGGCTCTGTATATACTATACCAAAGTGAGGTATAGTGTGCACAGAGTCCAGTGGAACCCCAAAGGTAGGCAGAGACAAAGTTAGATAGAACCTTACTCTCTATTTCTGGTAGTGTGGTCGAGCAGTAAGGCAGTATCAGAGGACAGTGTTAAGCATTTGTTGTACACACCCAGTCAGCAAATGAATTCAGTCAGTGAAAATAACTTTATTCGGTTCATGTGGACCATAAAGGTTTAACATACATACATAATGCTTAAAATTATCATGTCCAATTTATACAGTAATGTAACTCATGACTCTAAAACTCAGTATTTAAAAATGTCTCCTCCCTTCTTCTCCTCTTTCTTTCTTAAAACTACTTAAAAGACACCATTTTCTTTTTACAATTCATACCGTTTCCTTATTGAGAATGCAGTTCTAATATAATTTAATACAGCAGTGCAAATAGCAGCAGTAGACAAAGAGCGTAAAAAATGAAAGCCCTCCTGATAGGTACAAGGGCGAATTTCTCTTAGGATTGAGGTAAGAAACCGTGCCCTTGGCTCTTTGTACAGTGTGCAAAACAGCATAAAGTGCAAGGTGCTTTGTTGTGCTAGATTATTACAAGGACAAACACTAAGGTTCTCGCACCATCCTGCCTGTTTAGGAAAGGCCACGAGAAAGTGCAACATGCAAAGACGAAATCTAGTCATGAGGAATCGAAACTGTACATTACTAGTAAAAGACAAATAAAATTGCTGTTGTAAAGGGGACCAATGTAAATGATATTGCAATCCTGGTTGCCGACGGCACGTGTTCGACTCAGCATAATATGCTTCTTTTATGATCATTTTCATGTTTGTGTGGATGCTAGCAGGGTTGTCATAACAATGCCCCAAACCTATCTCGTTAAATTTTTCTTTGACAAAGCGGAGCCATGGAATGGCTAGGGCATTATCAAGGGTCATACAATCCTTGATAATTTCCTTTGAGAACGTTAAGTCCTCTGACATCCAAATTTTAGACCAAAGAACCAATGGGGCAATGTTATTTTGGTCCTCTATGAAATCCAGCCCTACCCCGGAGTGACAAAAGGCTGTGGGGGCATTTTTTGGGATCATCAGCAGTCTTTTTATAAACTTGTTTTCTAAAGTTTGTAGTGTGAGCTTTTATGGTGCCCCCACACTCCTGCCCCGTAGGTTGCGACAGACAGACATTTTGATTTGTATAAAGTGATTAATTCCGCTACCGGCTTGTGGCCCAACTTACAAGCGAAGCGGAATAGACCCTCTACTACGCGGCTAGTGTGCTGTACCCTTGCTGTAACAAGATGATCCCAGTTCAATTTGTTATTAAAAACGTTCCCCAAATATGTAAAATTGGACACCTTATCAATGGTCTTGCCCTTTACGATACATTTTCTTGTTTTAGTTTGACTGGGGCCGCACACCATGATATAAGATTTGGTAAAATTTACTTTTAGGTCCAAAACTGACATAAAAACATTCAAAGATTTTTTGAGGCTGTTGGCGGTTAAGGCCATTAAACTGAGTCGTCCACGTATGACAACAAAGGGACCGGGTTACCTCCAATTCTAGGGAAGTCTAGTGCCTGCTCTATTAGAGATGACTCTAGGCCATTTGTATACAGAAGGAAAGGAAAAGGGGCCAGGATGCACCCCTGGCGAACTTCCTCTGTAGAGACAATGGGCCCAGTCTTCTCTCCCCCAGGGCCAAATCGTATGGCGACAGTAGTGGACGCATGCAACCTATGCAGGAGGGTGATGAGAGGTTCCCCAAAGCCCATTTTCCCCATCTGGGCCCATAGTTTCTCCCGATTGACCGTGTCAAAGGCGCTGGACAAGTCCATGAAGGATTGACCCCTTCCTTGCCTTCATGTACTTGCCCATAATCAGAGTCATATTGAGGCACTGTTCGTTCGTCCCACTACCCCTCCTAAAGCCATATTGTGTTTGGGACATAAGCCCGGAGGTATCTGCCCAAGTCTCGAGGCGCGCTAGAATAGCCCTCCCCAACACCTTGACGGTAGCGTCAATTAAGGAAATGGGCCTATAACAGGCCGGATCGTCCTTATTTCCCTTTTTGTACACAGGTACCACTATGGCCTGTTTCCAAGATGATGGGATGGGGCAAGTTATTGCTGCTCTAAAGACACTTGTCAGCAGGGGTTTTTGTTAAATCGAACAATTTTAAAGAATTTCTTTAGGTTTCAAAACTCCACACTTAGAAACTTTTTCAGGAAAAAGTGTCAATGTTATCCTATGGAGGAAAATATGGTTATCGGTTTTTAGGTAAGTATTCGGTAGTGGGAGTTGAGGTTCTGGGGGTAGACTCAGGGGTCCCCCAGGGTCAGTAATGCACTCTGGTTCCACCCTCAGCAGCACTAGGGCGGCCGGGTGCAGAGTGTTGAGGCCCAATGTTATCCAACCGGGGATAGGGGGCCTCCGGTTGGTGGCTGCTGGAAAGCAGGCCACTGGGTTGTGGGAGCAAAGCTCCTGGACTTTAGCTCAGGGCAAATGGGGAAACAAATTAGCACCAAAGGTGCACCCTCAGCGACACTAGGGCGGCCGGGTGCAGGGTGCTGTTTCGACGTAAGATGCCCTGTTGTTTCCAATGGAGAGCCTCCGGTTTGCAAAAGCACTGCAGGCAGGGAGACGAAGGACTTCTGGGTGCGACCACCACTTCGAGAGGTAAGTTGGGAAGTTAGGGGTTGGTTAGGCACCGTTGTTTTGGGCACACAAGGCCGTGGGGCGTCGGGTGCAGGGGTGCCTTTCGGGGTCGGATCTTCTTACCAGCTCCTGGTCGCGGTTAGTGGCCCTTCTGGAATTAGACTGCAGGCGTCGGCTGGAGGCTTGAGGCAGTTCAGGGGTTGCCGGATCTCGGTTCAGGATCGCCGGGGTGACCTCCTCGTGGTGTTTGCCTACTCGAGCTCGGGCTGTGGACGTCGGGTGCAGAGTGGGGCGGATTCGCGGTCTCCGGCTGCTGCCAGAGGTTGCAGTTGAACAAATCCGGTGTTCACGGGAGAAGCAGTCATTGGAAGTTAAGGCAGGCAGGTCCTCCGGGGTTTTTGAGGTTGCTGGCTGCAGGACACACCGGGATTTCGCAGGAGCAGGTTCGAGGGGGAGACAGGCCGGTGGGGCTGGGGCCAAGTCAGTGGGCGTCTTCCTCTTGTTAGCTGCTGCACGGCTGTTCGGTCCTTCTTCTTCTTTTCTTCTTGTTTCTTGTCTGGATCTGAGGAAGCAAGGTTCAGGGGTGCCTACAGGTAGGTAAAAGGTAGGGACCAATGGGTCCCTTCCCTGGGGTGGGTACACCCCCTATTATGCCACCCTCCAGTGGGAGTGGGGCATGTGCCTGTCCCTGATTGGCTGAGTCCCCCCATCTTCAAGATGGCGTGTACTGAGAGTTGTGCTTCACCTCGCCTCCCCCACCTGAGGGGTGGAGTTGGCAGAGGTGGGCACACCTCTCTTCCTCACTTGTTTTTCCCGCCCGTTCTCCCGCCCAAAGTGGGGGTCCGAACCAGTGGGGATCAGTTGCTAAAAGCAGCAAGTGGCCTGGGGAAGCTCACAAAGGCGGCAAGCCTTTGAAGCTTCCCCTTCGTGAACTCTGCCCATCCTGGGGGAGGAGGCTTGGCACCTCGTCCCAGGATGTGCATTGTTTCAGGCCCCAGAGAGCAGCAGGCTCTCGACCCCGGGGGTCCAGAAACGTGTCTGGTGGTGGCAGCTGAAAGCAGCCACTCAGCCTAGACACTAGAGGTGGGTTAGTTTTCAGGGGGCATCTCTAAGATGCAGTCTGTGTGCATTTTTCATTAAATCCCACACTGGCATCAGTGTGGGTTTAATGTCCTGAGAAGTTTGATACCAAACTTCTCAGTTTTTAGTGTAGCCATTATGGTGCTGTGGAGTTCGTAATGAAACTCCCAGCACCATATACTCTTAATGGCAGTACTGCACTTACAATGTCTAAGAATGGACTTAGACACTGTAGGGGTACAGGGCTCATGCATCTGTACCCTCACCACTGGTATAGTGCACCCAGCTAGAGGGGTGACTGACCTATGCCAGGGTAGTGGGTTGTAGGCATGGCACACAGAGATGTGTGCCATGTCGACTCTTCACTTTGTTCTGCACCAAAACACGCAGCCTGCAAAGGCAGTGTGTGAGTGTAGTGGTACAGGACTTCTAAGGGTGGCACAATAAGTGCTGCAGCCCTTAGAGGCCTTCTCTGGTCACAGTTCCCTGGGTACCTGTGGTACCATTTACCAGGGACTGACCTGTGGCCAGAGATGCCAATTGGGTTTAGGCATCAATGCAGTTTTAGGGAAAGAACATAGGCCCTGGGTACCTGATTAGCAGGAGCCCAGGGCACACTCAGTCAAAGTACATCAGCAATTCAGCAAAAAGTGGGGGCAACCATGCAGAAAGAGGGCACTTTCTCACACAACCCCCCCCTCCCAAACGAAAGAGGATGAGACTAACCTTTCCCTAGAGAGTCTTCATTTTCTAAGTGGAAGAACCTGGAAAGTCCATCTGCATTGGCAGTCCCAGGTCTGTGTTCCACTACAAAGTCCATTCCCTGTAGGGAGATGGACCACCTCAACAGTTTAGGATTTTCACCTTTCATCTGCATTAGCCATCTGAGAGGTCTGTGATCAGTTTGAACTAGGAAGTGAGTACCAAACAAGTATGGTCTCAGCTTCTTCAGGGACCAAACCACAGCAAAGGCCTCCCTCTCAATGGCACTCCAACGCTGCTCCCTGGGGAGAAGCCTTCTGCTTATAAAAGCAACAGGTTGGTCTTTGCCTTCATCATTGGTCTGGGATAGGACCGCTCCTATCCCTAGCTCAGAGGCATCAGTCTGCACAATGAACTGCTTGGCATAGTCTGGAGCTTTGAGAATTGGTGCTGAGCACATAGTCTCTTTCAGGGTGTCAAAAGCCTTTTGACAACTAACTGTCCAGTTTACCTTCTTGGAGGCGAGTTCTGTGAGGGGAGCCACAATGGACCCATATCCCTTCACAAACCTCCTGTAATACACAGTCAAGCCAAGGAATGCCCTGACTTGGGTTTGGGTTGTTGGAGCTGCCCAGTCCAGGATGGCCTGGATCTTGGGCTGTAAGGGTTGTACCTGGCCTCCACCAACAAGGTGGCCCAAGTACACCACAGTTCCCTGCCCTATCTGGCATTTGGATGCCTTGATAGTTAGGCCTGCAGTTTGCAGGGCATTTAAAACCTTCCCAAGGTGGATCAGGTGATTGTGAGGGGGTGCCGACGTGGACTCGTCTTTTACCTGATCGTCCAGACCATTGTACCCGAGACAACCCTCACTCAGAGAAATGGACCCGGATGCGTGCCTTCCACAGTACGCCATCAGAGAGGATAACCCCACCCACCTGTCATGTATCAGTGCGGAGTGACGCGGCGGAAGTGGGAGGAGCTGACCCCGGAAGGACTTGTTTGCAGAGAGTAAAAAAAGACCAGTTGGCAGAGGAAGGGGCGGCGAGTACAGGAGACGGAGAGGAATCAGGAGGAGACCAGTGCGTAGAGAACCTAGAAGGCAGTATCGGGGAAGAGGACGGAGCTGCAGCCGGAGAAGAAGTGGAGCGGTGGAGTGAGGAGTGGTGGAGCCTACCGGAGGATGCTGGAGAGCGTCCGCAACTCAGGAGAGTTGCGGCGGAGCTGGTAAGTGGCTGCAAAAAAGGAGAAGGGACTGAGGGTGACGGGAGGGTTGCTGGCAAAACGAGTGGGGCAACGGAGCAGTGAGCGCATAGTAAGCCGCAACGCTGACCTGGGCGAACATCCACTTTGTTCTGGTTCCCTATTACCCTGTTACCTGCCCATAGCCATAACCAAGGAACGCAGAGTTAGGACGTTCCAATTCGGAAGCCAATCACTCAGAGAGGGAGCACTCGAGGAATGCCTGTTGTGAAGTGTGTTCCTTGCTATCTGGAGTTGACTAGCCCTTCCTTACTATAAAACACCCCACGTTTCCTTTTTCGGTTTGGGGTTTTCTTGTTTGTTTTTATGACACCGGTCGGGTGTGGTGATGGGTACATAAATAGTCAATACCTTGAGGCCATACAGTGACTGACGGCTCCCCAGTTTTTGTTTCCCCTCTTTATGAGCCTCCGGCGGAGCCGATCACTGGACTCCGTGGACCGAGCCAAAGCGACGGTGACTACCAACCAAAGCGTCCGGAAAGAAGACGTTCCGAAGGAAGGAGAAGATCCTTTTGTGTCCCATACCGCCCAAAGACCTGAGAACTTTAATAAAACCATCGCCATTGCTAATTACATACGGCATCTGCGTCTGTTTATCCGGCGCGCGCTCCCACAGTGATCCTGCCAGGTGGAGCTAAAGACAGCAATATCATCTAGATAAGCTGCACTAAAGGACTCCAATCCAGCAAGGACTTGGTTCACCAGCCTCTGGGAGGTGGCAGGGGCATTCTTTAAACCAAGGGCATAACAGTAAACTGATAATGCCCATCAGGTGTGGAGAATGCTGTCTTTTCTTTTGCTCCTGAGGCCATGCCAATTTGCCAGTACCCTGCAGTTAAGTCAAAGGTACTTAGAAATTTGGCTGCACCCAATTTGTCTACCAACTCATCTACTCTTGGGATAGGGTGAGCATCTGTCTTGGTGACAGAGTTGAGCCCTCTATAGTCCACACAGAACCTCATTTCTCTCTTTCCACCCTGTGGATGAGGTTTGGGGACTAGACCACTGGGCTGGCCCAGGGGCTCTCAGAGGGTTCAATAACCCCTAACTCCAGCATCTTGCTGACTTCAGCTTTGATGCGTTCCTTGACTTGGTCTGACTGACGATAGATCTTGTTTTTGACAGGTGAACTGTCACCAGTGTCCACATCATGGGTACACCAGTTTGTCTGACCAGGGGTCAAGGAAAAGAGCTTAGCATACTGCTGCAAGACTTGCTTGCAATCAGTCTGCTGTTGGGCAGAGAGGGTGTCTGAAAAGACAACTCCATCCACTGACCCATCTTTTGGGCTGTAGGAGAGGAGGTCAGGGAGAGGTTCACTCTCTGTCTCCTGATCCTCATCAGTCACCATTAGCATGGTGATGTCAGCCCTGTCATGAAAGAGCTTCAGGCGGTTCACATGGATAACCCTTTTGGGTGTCCTGCTTGTGCCCAGGTCAACCAAGTAGGTGACCTCACTCTTTTTTTCTAGGATAGGGTAAGGGCCACTCCATCTGTCCTGGAGTGCCCTTGGTGCCACTGGCTCCAAAACCCACATCTTTTGCCCAGGTTGAAATTCAACCAGTGCAGATTTTTGGTCATACCAGTGCTTCTGCAGCTCCTGGCTGGCCTCAAGATTTTTGGATGCCTTTTCCATGTACTCAGCCATTCTGGACCTTAGGCCAAGCACATAGTCCACAATATCTTGTTTGGGTTCTTGGAGAGGCGTCTCCCAACCCTCTTTTACAAGACAGAGTGGTCCCCTCTCAGGGTGGCCAAACAGAAGTTCAAAGGGGGAAAACCCTACTCCCTTCTGTGGCACTTCTCCGTAAGCGAAAAGCAGACACGGTACGAGGACATCCCATCTCCTTTTGAGTTTTTCAGGGAGCCCCATAATCATGCCTTTCAATGTCTTGTTGAATCTCTCAACAAGGCCATTGGTTTGTGGGTGATAGGGTGTGGTAAACTTGTACTGCACTCCACACTCTTTCCACATGTGTTTTAGGTAAGCAGACATCAAGTTGGAACCTCTGTCTGAAACCACCTCCTTAGTAAACCCTACTCTGGGTGAAGACACCAATGAGGGCCTTGGCTACTGCAGGAGCTGTAGTAGTCCTAAGGGGAATTGCTTCAGGGTACCTAGTAGCATGATCCACTACCACTAGAATGAATTTGTTCCCTGATGCTGTGGGAGGTTCAAGTGGACCCACTATGTCCACACCTACCCTTTCAAAGGGAACCCCCACCACAGGTGGTGGTATCAGGGGGGCCTTTGAGGGGCCACCTGTCTTGCCACTGGCCTGACAGGTGACACAGGAGCTGACAAACTCCTTTACTTTTTGGTGCATCTGGGGCCAGTAAAAGTGGCTAAGGATAAGTTACTTACCTGTAATCCTAGTTCTCTTCCAGGGGTATCCTCATCAAAGTCATAAGCACTGAATATTCCCGCCCACGTGCGGGGACCCCGGAAATATAAAAATTATATATGGAAATCACATATATACAGCTCTACATATATGCATATACATATATCATTTTTTCTCATACCAATGCAGCTCTCAATAGGAGGCTAAACAATGTAATTACACACATAAAAAACTACATTTGCCAATATATAAAAACACCAGAGGACAATTAGTACTTGAACTCTGTTTTTTAATGAGCAAAATACTCAAAGAGTAAAAACTGCAAAATAAGTAGACATTGTTAGCCTACAGGCTGCATTGTAAACCAATAGCATAGAAAATGAAAGCATTTTCAACAAAAACTGGCACCGTGCCTTTAAGGCAGCCATGACCCCTAGCTTCCCATCATGCCTCAGGGGTGACAGTTAGGTCAGTTGTTCTTTGCATAACCCTGAAGGTCAGGGCACAAAGATATCCTTTAACACTTTAGAAATCCCTCATTTACCTGGGGAGGCGGGTGGGTTGCTTATGACTTTGATGAGGATACCCCTGGAAGAGAACTAGGATTACAGGTAAGTAACTTATCCTTCTCTTCCAGGGGATCCTCATCAATAGTCATAAGCACTGAATAGAATAGCAAGCCCATCAACCACCTGCAGGTAAATGAGAGTAAAGTGACCCAACAAAAACATAACAGCCAAAATCAGCTGTTGAACAGATTCCTCAAGGAGGCCTGGCCTACTTGGGTGTCTGCTCTGGTGTCTGATTCCAGACAGTAGTGCCTCGTAAATGTATGGACGGACCTCCAAGTTGCCGCCTTACAGATTTCAGACATGGGCACATTCTGAAGAAAAGCAGTAGTAGCTGTCTTTCCTCTAGTAGAATGCGCTCTGGGAGTAAACCCCAGGAGCTTCTGCGCTAATTGATAAGCAAGCTTGATACATGAAACTATCCATCTGGAGATGGAGCGCTTTGAAGCTGCGAACCCAGATCTGATCGACCCATAGTTAACAAATAGTTGATCAGATTTTCTTATAGATTTGGACCGATCCAGATAGAATTTTAAAACCCTTTTGAGGTCCAGAGAATGCAAAGCCCTCTCAGCTGGAGTGGAGGGATTGGGAAAAAAGGTGGGTAGAGAGATGGTCTGATTCACATGAAAATCTGACACCACCTTTGGAAGGAAAGAGGGGTGCGTCCTCAACACAACCCTGTTAAGATGGAAGACTGTATAGGGTTCTTTAGAGCAGAGAGCCTGTATTTCACTCACTCTGCGAGCTGACGTGATCGCTACCAAGAAAGCCGCCTTCCAAGAAAGATGTTGTAAGGTTGCTTTGTGTATGGGTTCAAAAGGCGGACCCATCAATTTTGATAGCACCAGGTTAAGCTCCCAGGGTGGTGAAAGAGGCCGTACCGGAGGGTAGACCTTCTTTAAACCCTGCAAAAATCCTTAACAGCCTGTAACTGGAAGAAGGAAGGTTGGGAAGGTGAACGCCTATATGCAGTTATAGCTGCTAAATGCACCTTAATGGAAGAAAACTTCAAACCTGCTTTCGCCAGATAAAGTAGGTAAGGAAGGATGACCTCTTCCTGACCTTTGATTGGGTTACAATTGTTCTGCATACACCACATGTAAAACCGTTTCCACTTGCATGCATACGAATGCCTCGTGGACGGTCTTCTTGCTTCCTTCAAGATGGACATGCAGTCCTGCGGTAGTCCTAAGTGGCCATACTGGAGGACCTCAGGAGCCATGCCGCCAAGTTCAGTGAGGGAAGGTTGGGATGATGAATCCTCCCGTTCATCTTGGACAGCAGGTCCGGTCTGCACGGCAGCCTCTTGTGAGGACACTCTGATAGGTGCAGAAGGTCCGGGTACCACCATTGTCTCGGCCAGTCCGGGGCAATTAGTATCATCCTCGTGCACGAATGGGACAGCTTGGTCACCACCTTCGGGATCAGCGGAAGGGGTGGAAAGGCGTACACAAATGCCCCTGACTAGTCTATCAAAAGGGCATTCCCTTTCGATCCTGGTCGGTAGAACCGTGAGGCGAAGTCTCGGCATTTGGCATTTTCGTCGTCCGCGAAGAGGTCGATGGTGGGACGACCCCATGTCTGGAAGATGTCTTCGACGACCTCGTCGTTGAGCACCCAGTCTTCTCTGTCTTCGAAGTGACGGCTGAGTGCATCCGCTCTCACGTTCTGTTCTCCTGGCAGGTGGACTGCTGTGACTGCCAGATTCCGAGCCAAGAGCCAATGCCAGAGTGCTTGAGCTTCCAGGGAAAGTGTGCGTGAGCGAGTTCCCCCTGTTTGTTCAGGTAGTACATGGTGGTGGTGTTGTCCGTCTGTACTAACACTGAGGTTGCCTGAATCGAGGGAGGAAAGCTTTGAGGGCTAGGTGTACTGCTCTCAGCTCTAGCATGTTGATGTGATAGGATCGCTCCTTTGGAGACCACAGCCCTTGAGTCTGGAGAGAACCCATGTGGGCTCCCCAACCCTGCAGCGAGGCGTCCGTGATCAGTGTCTGAGCAGGCGGAGGTTGATGGAAAGGAACTCCGACTTGCAAATTTTGTTTTCTCATCCACCAAGGTATGGAAGCTCGAGCCGCGTTTGATGGACTTATTTTTTCGTCCCAACGAGCGGTCTGCTGGTCCCACTTGTCCTCCAGATCCTGCTGAAGAGGACGCATTCGTAGTCTGGCATTGGGAACCAGGAAGATGCAGGATGCCATCGACCCTAGCAGGGAGGCAATCCGACGCACAGGTAGTTTTCTGTTGCGCAGAACCAGCTGGCATTTCTGTATGAGGGAACACTGTCTCTCCTCCGAAGGAAACACTTTTCCTACCGTGGAGTCTAGTAGAGCTCCTAAAAATGTATTTTCTGTGTTGGCTGTGAAGTTGATTTGACGAAATTCACATGCAGGCCCAGCCGGTGACACAGCTCGAGACAGCTCAAGAAATGAATCCTCACACTGTCTGGGGAAGGACCTTTCAACAGCCAGTCGTCCAAGTACGGGTATACGAAGACGCCCCTGCGGCGCAGTGCGGCTGCCACCACCGCCATGCACTTCGTGAACACTCTGGGGGCTGACTTCAACCCGAAGGGTAGAACCTTGAACTGGTAATGAGCGGATCCCACTAGGAATCGCAGGTACTGTCTGTGATACTGATTGATCGGAACGTGAAAATATGCATCTTGCAGATCCAGAGAGCACATCCAATCCCCCTGCCTGAGATGTGGATATATTTGATGGAGAGCCAACATGCGAAACTTTTCCTTTTTTTATGGATAGGTTGAGTGACCGCAAGTCCAGAATGGGTCTGTACTCTGCTTTTGGCCTTTTTTCTTCACCAAAAATATCTTGAGTAAACCCCTTTTCCTCTTTGAGATACTGGCACCCTCTCGATGGCTGACTTTCTGAGAAGGGTGGCAACCTCTTTCTGCAAGAGTTTTAACTGGTGACACGACGGAGGAACTGGAGGGATTGATGGTGGGCGATGTTGAAAACGTAGAGAGTACCCATTCTGCAACGTGGCTAGTACCCACCGATCCTTTGTGATAGCTCGCCACTCTTCGAGATGATCTGCGATACTTCCCCCACTGGAGTGGTGAACGGCGACAGGGGAAGTGAGTGTTCATTGTTTCGACTGCGTCTTGGCGGAATTGTTGCCTTGTTGCTGGTTTCTTCCTCCTCTGGAGGAGCGTCTGCCCCGATACTGCGTTTTTGCTGGCCTTGCTGATCCTGATTTTTCTGCCAATGAGGGGTTTGAACCCTCTGTTGGGAGGATCGTCTATTGTAAGGACGGAATCTCTTACGGAATTCCTTTCTTTTCTCCAGGCCCACCGCTTTAAGCGTGTCCAGTTCCGTTTTCATCCGCGTCATCTCTTCATCCGTGTGAGTCCCGAACAAAGAGGAACCAGAGAACGGAAGATTGAGGATGCGTGACTGCGCTTCTGGCCTGAGTGCTGTAAGACGTAGCCATGATGTTCTCCTTGCGCATACCCCATGAGCATAAGCATGTGCCGAAAGGGTAGCTCCATCCGCCGCAGCACTGATGACCTGGTTAGACACCTGACTGCCCTCTGTTAAGATTTCTTCAAAATCTTTACGGTCTTCCTGTGGCAACTTTTCAGTGAATCTCTGTAGTGAGTCCCACAGAGATCTGTCGTAGCGGCCCAGGAGTGCCGCTGCATTGGAGACCTTCAACATGGAGGCCGAAGTGCCACAAACCTTCCTTCCCCAGGAATCCTGCACCTTGCTCTCCTTGTCTGGTGGGACAGTAGAGGAGGATGCCACCGCATGAGTCTTCTTTGCCGCCGCAATTACGACTGAATCCGGAGGAGGGTCAGCCCTGAGGAAGAGCGGATCGTCCTCTGGTGAACGGTACTTTTTAAGATCCTCGCTGGGGCGGTCTTAACACTCGCTGGCGTGAGAAAGATATCCATCACTGGCTCTATGATGCCTGGTACCAAGGGAAGTAGAGGTTTAGTTGCTGCTCTTTGGTGTAGAGTCTCAAAAATCACCGAGGACTTGCTTTGACGAGTTGGCATAGGGATACCCAGCTTTACCGCTCCTCTGCCAAGAATGTCCTGAAAAGTGTAGATGTCGTCCACCGGAGAGACCCTCGACGGTGGACTGTTCGTCAAAGTAGGCGAATAGTCTCTATGGGATGTATGAGTGGAAGAAGAGGACGGAGTAGGCGATCTGTGTGCTCTCCTCCTGCTTCTTGATCTAGACCTCCTCCTGTGTGAGTGCGCCGGTGTGCGGCTGCGAGCTCTTGTTCTTGAAGGAGATCGCTCTTTATCCTGAGTTAAACGAGCCAACGGGGATCTGTTCTGATGGCTCGAGTAATTCCTGTCCGTAGCCCAGTGATGTAGAGGCCTGTGCCATCGTGGCGATAAATGGATGGAAGGCGATCTGTGGCTCTCTCTTTCCTTAGGAGACTGAGCAGGAGGTGTGAAGCTCAGCTCTTCATGCCTTGTTGGAGAATCTTGGTGTCCCCCTGACACTGGGCTGTTGGACGTCGAGATAACCACCTCCGGGGATCTGGACGAACCTGAAGGTGACGAAGACAGGCTCACTGGAGGTGAGGTGTTCCCAGAAGGGCGCTTTGACGTTGACCTGGAGCGTCTAAGCGTCGACTGCCCTCTCAACGGAGACGTATGTCTCGACGTTGACTTTCTTCTCTTAGAAAATGGACTTCTCGGCGACGAACGTCTCTCCAACACTGGTGCAGTGTCCTGCTTTGACACTCCCTGCACCCTTTCAGGAGATTGCTGTGTCGACGTCGACCGGGCGTTGGACTGCCGGCGACGGAGGTCTTGGTCTCGACGCCGAAAATCCACTCGGCGGAGTCATCCGCCTCGACGGCGTGGAATGATGGATCGTCTGCTTCGACGCCGAAGGAGGTGTCCTGTGTCTCGACGCCGAAGATCGTTGCTTTGATCCCGGCGGAGATCTGTGTCTCGACGTCGATCGCCGATGAGGAGGCGACGACGGAGAGATGCGCCTCGACGTCGATCGCCGCTGACGAGACGGGGAGATGTGCTTCGACGTCGATCGCCGTTGATGAGGCGACGACGGAGCGCTGTGCCTCGACGTCGATCGCACCTGCGACGACGGAGCGCTGTGCCTCGACGTCGATCGCGCCTGCGACGACGGAGCGCTGTGCCTCGACGTCGTACGCCCACCCGGCGCCGACGGAGACCTGTCTCTCGACGTTGAGCGCCGCCTGGTTGACGTCAACGGAGGACCTGTTACCTTCGTCGACGAAGATTTCGTAGTCGAATGATGATGCGCCGGCATCACCGAAGTCTTCAACGCCGATTTCTTCGTCGCCGATTTCTTCGACGTCGATACCGACGCCGACGGAGAACAGGTCGGGACTTTTCCTCTCGACGTCGACCGAGTTTTCCTCTTCTTCTGCCTCACAGGAGACCTACCTCTTTCAGAGAGGCCATAGAGACGGATCCTGTCCCTCTCCTTGATAGTCCTTCTTGATAACTTCTTACAATGCTGGCAGTTGTCAGAAGAGTGGGACTCAGGGAGGCAGAGAATACACACAGGATGTGTATCTGTTCTGGCCTTCTTCTTGCCACATGACGGGCAAGGATCGAATAAAGAAGGCATTTCCAAAAATAAACCTTTTCTGAAACACAGAAAAGGTGCTACTTGCACTCTAGGACCAAAAGACGTCGAGTGAAAGTAGAAAAAACTAGATCTTTATAGATATTTTTTGACAGAAAGTCAAAAAAGCAAGAGCTGAAAATCCAGGGTCCTGACTGAAGGAGCCGGAAAGAACAACTGACCTAACTGTCACCCCTGAGGCATGATGGGAAGCTAGGGGTCATGGCTGCCTTAAAGGCACGGTGCCAGTTTTTGTTGAAAATGCTTTCATTTTCTATGCTATTGGTTTACAATGCAGCCTGTAGGCTAACAATGTCTACTTATTTTGCAGTTTTTACTCTTTGAGTATTTTGCTCATTAAAAAACAGAGTTCAAGTACTAATTGTCCTCTGGTGTTTTTATATATTGGCAAATGTAGTTTTTTATGTGTGTAATTACATTGTTTAGCCTCCTATTGAGAGCTGCATTGGTATGAGAAAAAATGATATATGTATATGCATATATGTAGAGCTGTATATATGTGATTTCCATATATAATTTTTATATTTCCGGGGTCCCCGCACGTGGGCGGGAATATTCAGTGCTTATGACTTTGATGAGGATCCCCTGGAAGAGAACTAGCCTTTCCCAAGTCTTGGTTTGGCCCAGATGTCCAGCTAAGGGAATGTCATGAGCTAAAGTTAGGAGAAACTCCCTGTACTTCTGAGGCACTACCACTCTCCTAGTGGCTCCAGGTTTGGGGTCTCTGGCCTCAGTGCACAGTAGTCCCTCTTCCCAATAAACTCTGTGGGTACCACTGACATCTCCTTTTTCCAGGGTAGCAGCTTGCTGCCTCAGGCTTTCAAGAGTTGGACAGACCTGCTGTCCAAGGCACAGCTTTTCCCTAGAGGGTCCCCCTGGGCCCAAGAGTTCAACCTGGTAAGGGTCAAGCTCCATGGGCTCAGTTCCCTCTGGGGTGTCCAAGTCCTCTCCCTGAGGAGAGGGGTCCTGATCCTTTTGCTGTACAGAAGCTGGTTCCCCAGTCTTCTTACCTTTTCTCTTGGAAGGTTGGGCCATACTTTCAGGCTCCAACACTTCTTTTTCACCCTGTCTCTTGCTCTGTGCTCTTGTTTTTACACACACCAATTCAGGGATATCCAGCATTGCTGCATGGGTTTTTAGATCAACCTCAACCCATGCTGAGGTTTCCTGGTCATTGCCAAGCAGACATGCAGCTGGTAGCTTTGGAGAGACCACTACCTGTTTCAGGCCAGTAACCCTCCCAGTCTAATGTCACCATAGCCATTGCATGGTTAGTGGTAACACTGTCAGCATTGGTGACTGGCTAAGTTCTCCCAATCAAGTATTGCTCAGGGGAAACCAGTGTGTCTCTCACCATAGTGACACCAGCACCTGTATCCCTCAGAGCTTCTATCCTAGTTCCATTGATCCAAGGGTATTGTAAGTACTTTTTTAAGTTGGGTGGCCACACAGCTACAGTGGCAAACTCAACTTCCCCTTATGAAACTAGAACTGCTTCAGTGTGCAACCCGATTTGCTCTTGGCACACTGTTGATCCCATCTGGAGACTTGCTACCCCAGGAGTAGCTGTAGTAGGACTAGGGGCCTTCTTGTTTGGGCAAGCAGCATCTCCAGTTAAGTGTCCCAACTTCTTACAGTTGTTACATCAGGCCTTTAAAGGATCAAAGTTCTTTCCCCTGTACCTATTAATGGACTGGGAAGAGTTTTGGGACCCACCCCCCTGTGCAGGTTTTTGGGGCCCTTTTGAAGACTCAGGCTTTTTATCTTGGGGATTCTCACCACCTTTCCCCTGGGGAGGTTTTGTAACCCCTTTCTTTTGGTCACCCCCAGTGGTTGTTTTTGTCACCCTTGTCTTGACCCAGTGGTCTGCCTTCTTTCCCAATTCTTGGGAAGAAATTAGACCTAGGTCTACCAAATGCTGATGTAACTTTTCATTAGTGCAATTACTTAAAACATGTTCTTTCATAAACAGATTGTAAAGTCCATTGAAATCATGCACATTGTGCCAGTTAACCAACCATCTAGTGTTTTAACTGAGTAGTCTACAAAGTCAATCCAGGATTGGTTTTGGGTTTTGTGAGTCCCCCTGAATCTAATTCTATATTCCTCAGTTGTGAGTCCAAATCCCTCAATCAGAGTTCTCTTCATGAGGTCATAGGACCCAGCATCTGCCCCAGAAAGGGTCAGGAGTCTGTCTCTGCAGTTACCAGAGAACAGTTCCCAAAGGAGTGCCCCCCAGTGTGACATCTTCACTTTTCTCATTTCACAAGACCTCTCAAAGGCTGTAAACCATTTTGTGATATCATCACTCTCTTCATATTTAGGGACAATCCCTTTGGGGATTTTAGGATCATAAGATTGCTCTTTATCCTTATTTAGTAAATTGCTGCCACCATTGATGGGTGCTAGGCCCATCTCTGCTCTCTCTCTTTCTAGAGCCAGCAACCTGGTCTCTAGATCCAGTCTTTTGGTCAGCCTTACTAAAAGGCTGTCCTCTTCATTGAGGCTGTCCTCAATGTCCTCACTGATACCTGATCCACCTGTGTGAGATCTAGGCACTGAGAGGTTTACTCTTGGAGTCAAGGGTACTTGCACCCTTCTCTCCCTAGGAAGTGAAGGGGGTTGATCTAACAGGTAATTCCCTTCCTCTACTTCCTCATCTGATTGGTCTTCACCATTTTCAGATGGGTGGTCCTTAACATACCCAGCCAACAGCTCCTGGAGCTTTTGTTTTGTGGGATGGGGACCCATGGTTATGTTTTTAATTTTACATAGGGACCTTACCTCCTTGAAAGACAAGTGAAGGTAGGGGTGAGGTCAAGCTCCTCAACCCTGTCCTCTATGTCATTGTGGTTATTTTCACTAATGGCTGGGTTCTTATTTTGAGACATTGTTAAAAAAAACTTCTAACCCTAGCTACAGCGACTTTTTATTTTCTAAAATTCTAAAGGGACTTAACCAAGGCCCTAACAAGACTTTTAGTAATTTTGCAACAAATACCAATTTGAAAAATCCGAATTCGAAAAACAATTTAAAAGTTCTGTCGTGTGATCAGGTGGTAACCAAGTAGTACAACAAATGCAAAGTTGTGTATCCCACCGCTATTCCACCAATGTAGGAAGCTGGCTCTTTATATACTATACCAAAGTGAGGTATAGTATGCACAGAGTCCAGTGGAACCCCAAAGGTAGGCAGAGGCAAAGTTACATAGAACCTTACTCTCTATTTGTGGTGGGGTGGTCGAGCAGTAAGGCAGTATCAGAGGACAGTGTTAAGCATTTGTTGTACACACTCAGTTAGCAAATGAATTCACACACTCAAAGACTGAACTTCAGACCAATTGTTTTTGTATACAAATATTCTTTTAGCTATTTTATTTCTAGAACCAAGTAAGCCTGGCACAGGTAAGCAATAAATACTTTACAGTAGTAAATGCAGATTGTAAAACAGTTCAATTGTAAATGTACTATGGTTTGACTTACAGTATTGTTTCAGAGAAATGCAATCACTTGTAAATACAGTACATAGAATTGAATGGGATTTTCAGTAAAATAGCAGGTAAGTTACTTTTGGATTACTTTTCTTACTCAGTGCTGTATGCCTAGATGCACCACTGGGACATTTCCGGTAAACAGGTGAGTAAAAGCGTTTTTGTTAAATCGTACAATTTTAAAGAATTTCTTTAGGTTTCAAAACTCCACACTTCGAAACTTTTTCAGGAAAAAGTGTCAATGTTATCCTATGGAGGAAAATATGGTTATCGGTTGTTAGGTAAGTATTCAGTAGTGGGAGTTGAGGTTCTGGGGGTAGACTCAGGGGTCCCCCAGGGTCAGTGATGCACTCTGGTTCCACCCTCAGTAGCACTAGGGCGGCCGGGTGCAGAGTGTTGAGGCCCAATGTTATCCAATGGGGGATAGGGGGCCTCCGGGTGGTGGCTGCTGGAAAGCAGGCCACTGGGTTGTGGGAGCAAAGCTCCTGGACTTTAGCTCAGGACAAATGGGGAAACAAATTAGCACCAAAGGTGCACCCTCAGCGGCACTAGGGCGGCCGGGTGCAGGGTGCTGTTTCGACGTCGGATGCCCTGTTGTTTCCAATGGAGAGCCTCCGGTTTGCAAAAGCACGGCAGGCAGGGAGACGAAGGACTTCTGAGTGCGACCACCACTTCGAGAGGTAAGTTGGGAAGTTAGGGGCTGGTTAGGCACCGTTGGTTTGGGCACACAAGGCCGTGGGGTGTCGGGTGCAAGGGTGCCTTTCGGGGTCGGATCTTCTTACCAGCTCCTGGTCGCGGTTAGGGGGGCCTTCTGGATTTAGACTGCAGGCGTCGGCTGGAGGCTTGAGGCAGGTCAGGGGTCGCCGGATCTCGGTTCAGGATCGGCGGGGTGACCTCCTCATGGGGTTTGCCCGCTCGGGCCGTGGACGGTGGGTGCAGAGTGGGGCGGATTCACGGTCTCCGGCTGCTGCCAGAGGTTGCAGTTGAACAAATCCGGTGTTCACGGGAGAAGCAGTCTTTGGAAGTGAAGGCAGGCAGGTCCTCCGGGGTTTTTGAGGTTGCTGGCTGCAGGACACACCGGGATTTCGCAGGAGCAGGTTCGAGGGGGAGACAGGCCGGTGGGGCTGGGGCCAAGTCAGTGGGCGTCTTCCTCTTGTTAGCTGCTGCACGGCTGTTCGGTCCTTCTTCTTTTCTTCTTGTTTCTTGTCTGGATCTGAGGAAGCAAGGTTCAGGGGTGCCCCTAAATACTTGATTTAGGGGCGTTACAGGTAGGTAAAAGGCAGGGACCAATGGGTCCCTTCCCTGGGGTGGGTACACCCCCTATTATGCCACCCTCCAGTGAGAGGGGGGCATGTGCCTGTCCCTGGTTGGCTGAGTCCCCCCATCTTCAAGATGGCGTGGACTAAGAGTTGTGCTTCACCTCGCCTCCCCCACCTGAGGGGTGGAGTTGGCAGAGGTGGGCACACCTCTCTTCCTCACTTGTTTTTCCCGCCGGTTCTCCCGTCCAAAGTGGGGTCAGAACCAGTGGGGACCAGTTGCTGAAAGCAGCAAGTGGCCTGGGGAAGCTCAAAAAGGCGGCAAGCCTTTGAAGCTTCCCCTTCGTGAACCCTGCCCATCCTGGGGGAGGAGGCTTGGCACCTCGTCCCAGGATGTGCATTGTTTCAGGCCCCAGAGAGCAGCAGGCTCTCGACCCAGGGGTCCAGAAACATGTCTGGTGGTGGCAGCTGAAAGCAGCCACTCAGCCTGGACACTAGAGGTGGGTTCGTTTTCAGGGGGCATCTCTAAGATGCCCTCTGTGTGCATTTTTCATTAAATCCCACACTGGCATCAGTGTGGGTTTAATGTGCTGAGAAGTTTGATACCAAACTTCTCAGTTTTCAGTGTAGCCATTATGGTGCTGTAGAGTTCGTAATGACAAACTCCATATACTCTTAATGGCATTACTGCACTTACAATGTCTAAGAATGGACTGAGACACTGTAGGGGTACAGGGCTCATGCACCTGTACCCTCACCACTGGTATAGTGCACCCAGCTAGAGGGGTGACTGGCCTATGCCAGGGCAGTGGGTTGTAGGCATGGCACACAGAGTTGTGTGCCATGTCGACTCTTCACTTTGTTCTGCACCAAAACACGCAGCCTGCAAAGGCAGTGTGTGAGTGTAGTGGTACAGGACCTCTAAGGGTGGCACAATAAGTGCTGCAGCCCTTAGAGGCCTTCTCTGGTCACAGTGCCCTGGGTACCTGTGGTACCATTTACCAGGGACTGACCTGTGGCCAGAGATGCCAATTGGGTTTAGGCTTCAATGCAGTTTTAGGGAAAGAACATAGGCCCTGGGTACCTGATTAGCAGGAGCCCAGGGCACACTCAGTCAAAGTACATCAGCAATTCAGCAAAAAGTGGGGGCAAACATGCAGAAAGAGGGCACTTTCTCACATACACCCATTGTAAAGTCAAGGTTATTCTTTTTTAATTTCACCACAAACTGTATTTGGAAGCAGTTAGTTGTGATAAATTTGTGTTTGTGGAAACAAAATGTTCTACAGCATATAGTATGTCTCTCCTACCTTGTAATACTTGACGGCGATTTCTGGCCGCTGGGCACGCAGTAAGAATGCCTCTGCCTTCTGGAACTCCTTCTGATCAAAAGAAAAGCGGGCTTGACCCACAAGTACGTCAGCTACACTGTCAGGGTCATGGGCTTCTGCCACGCGTTGGGCTGCATCCCAGTCCTGGTTATGGACGTACCTGCCCCAAATCCAGAGAGAAAGAGGATGAATGCATTTAAATGAAAGTGGCAAGCTAGCCTGGAGGAAAAGAGGTAGGCTGTGAAAAGGGAGAAAGAGAGAAGTAAAGAAAGAGTGAAAAAGTAAAGGCGAGGAAGGTGGACAACATAGTTGTGATAAATAGACCAAGTAAAACAGAGAGAAAATGAGAAACTTTAAGATGAAGAAATAGCAAAGGAGCTGCAAAACAACCATGGAAAAAACATGCTGAAGAAGGCAAGACACAGAAAATAATTGAAAGAAATATGGGGGGCACAAGCCCAAAAAGGATAGGGAGAACTAGAGAAAAGCTGAGAACAATAGGACATTTAGAACATTAAACAAGGTAAACAGATGAAGGAAAACTGGAAGAGAAACTTGAAAAAGAGGTACTGAGAAACAGAGGCAGCAACATAAAAAGATAACTGACAGAGCACATTACAAGATGGATCAATAAAATAAGTTCAAAAGGACATACAATAAAATGAATTACTTTCCTGTAACTGTAGTTCTCCAATTGATATCTTTCATAGATTCACATGTTTAAATCTTCTCTTCTCCAAAGCCGGGGCCTTTGGGACATACTGAGCCGTTTAGAAAATTAGTGAATGTTTAGTATCCACTGCACTGAATTTAAAACGACCCGAATTTTGGCAGATGAGGTGGAAGGGACATGATCGCCAATCCTCTCAGAGGAGATTTTTAAGAGCATGTGATGCACAGGCATAATAACAGTAGCAACAGGTGAGCCCAAGGAGGGGCATTTTGGATCACAGGTTATTTTTGACATAAGTAGATAGTGCTGAGCAAGAAGCCAGGCATCAGCTTATAAATGTCCTGTTGGGTTGCAAGCCGCATTGTGGGAAAAAGGCATAACACTAGCATAGTGACTCTATTAAGGGTCCAGCCATACATTTATGAAGGAGTAGGCAAACATTTCCATTTTTATTAAAGAAATTACAACAAGTAAAGAAGTTAAGAAAATCCGGTCGTAGATCTCCCCCGCTCCCCACACTAAACATGTTGAATCAGAGGGACACATGACTGCAACATTGCATTTGCATATTCAGGGAAAGGGTCAGACCCCCGTGAGTGTCATATGATTAATTGGCGACATTACAAATTGCCACTCCTTCTCCATCTTCTAGTGGGTCTACTTGAGCATCAGCGTCTTGCTGTGTGTTAGCCTGGAAGTCAGCTAGTAAGGTGTCCAAGTTAGTGGTTATAGGGTATATGCACAGCCCCGAGCAGTTTTCCCTGTGCAACGGAACGCTTTCCGCCTGTGCCCACGTAAGGAGAGATTGCGTCCAGGCTACTTGTGTTGGGGGTTCAGGTGATTTCCACCGTCGAGCAATGAGGCGTTTGGCTGTCAGTAATGCCATGCCGAGAAAGCGAGATGTAACACTGTGCTTCTTGTCCCTATGGTAGAGACCGAGGACGCATATCTCCCATGTGTGTAGCCCTGGACGCCCTGTTCAGGTAGACAGTTGAGACGTGACACCTCGCCAGTAGTCTTGGAGTGTTGGGCAGGCCCATAGCATGTGGAGCACATCCACATCAACCAGATGACAGCGCGGGCAAGCAGCGTCTGTACAGTGGAAGTAGCAGTTTATTTTGGCAGGGGTGAGGGAGGCTCTGTGTATGATGTAAAATTGAATACGGCGAAATCGGGCGTTGCGTGGAATAAGTGTTGGGCCTTCCAATAAGGTGGCCCATTCCTTATCTGTACAGGGATGAGCTAAGTCGCCCTCCCAACAACGGTGTGGTATGGGTCCCCAGTGACTCCGCGAACCAGTGTATTAAATGGTAACCCGTTCCCATCACATGAAGGTACTGGACTGTGAGATGGGTCAGATGGATAAGTTACTTACCTGTAATCCTAGTTCTCTTCCAGGGGTATCCTCATCAAAGTCATAAGCACTGAATATTCCCGCCCACGTGCGGGGACCCCGGAAATATAAAAATTATATATGGAAATCACATATATACAGCTCTACATATATGCATATACATATATCATTTTTCTCATACCAATGCAGCTCTCAATAGGAGGCTAAACAATGTAATTACACACATAAAAAACTACATTTGCCAATATATAAAAACACCAGAGGGCAATTAGTACTTGAACTCTGTTTTTTTAATGAGCAAAGTACTCATAAAGAGTAAAACTGCAAATTAAGTAGACATTGTTAGCCTACAGACTGCATTGCAAACCAATAGCATAGAAAATGAAAGCATTTTCAACAAAAACTGGCACCGTGCCTTTAAGGCAGCCATGACCCCTAGCTTCCCATCATGCCTCAGGGGTGACAGTTAGGTCAGTTGTTCTTTGCATAACCCTGAAGGTCAGGGCACAAAGATATCCTTTAACACTTTAGAAATCCCTCATTTACCTGGGGAGGCGGGTGGGTTGCTTATGACTTTGATGAGGATACCCCTGGAAGAGAACTAGGATTACAGGTAAGTAACTTATCCTTCTCTTCCAGGGGATCCTCATCAATAGTCATAAGCACTGAAGCACAAGTTACTAACTTGTGTAACGATATATCTGTAAGAGACAGTAGTTAGTGACAGATTCCTTACCTTAGAATATCCCCAGGTGTCAGGCTGGATCCGGAAAGTTTTTGCGTAGCAGTACCCTTCGGCGCGTCGGTAGGCGGCGTCGTGCGGCTCCGCGTCCGTCGTCGGCGTCGTGATCGCCGGGATGACGTCGCGGGCAGTACTTAGGCGCCGCCCTGCGCGCTGGACGTCAGTTCTGTACACGACTTTCCGCGCCAGGAACGCAGAGCCATGCAAGAAGCTGACATAGGTGTCTGAAAAATACTAGGGCCCTGAAAGGGATGTCCTTAACCCTAGAAATCAGTTCGCAGAATGGGGAGGATGGGTGGGGCGGTAGGAATCTGTCACTAACTACTGTCTCTTACAGATATATCGTTACACAAGTTAGTAACTTGTGCATCTGAAAGAGACACGTTAGTGACAGATTCCTTACCTTAGAATAGATACCCCAGCAATACCAACCCCGGTGGTGGGTCTGCGAACAAAGATCAGACAAGGAAGTCCTGGAGGACAGAACGGCCAAAGAAGCCGTCCCTCCGGACCTGACTGTCAAGGCAGTAATGCTTTGTAAACGTGTGCAGCGAGGCCCACGTAGCTGCCTGACAGATAACCGGCAGCGGAACACCGCGGCCCAAGGCCGTGGTAGCAGCCGTTGCCCTGGTGGAATGGGCACGCAGCCCAACAGGAGGCTCCTTCTTAGCCAAAGAATAGCAGGTCGTGATGCACAAGGTAACCCAGCGGGAGATGGTCCTCTTGTGCACCGCCCGACCTTTCTGGCGCCCACGTAGCCAACAAAGAGCTGGTCATCCACCCGGAAGTGTTTTGTGCGGTCAATATAGAAGGAGAGCGCACGTTTTGGGTCCAGACGGTGGAGCCTCTCTTCCTCTCTGGAAGGATGCGGAGGCGGAAAGAAGGTGGGCAAAGTGATGGTCTGCCCAATGTGGAAGGCAGTAACCACCTTTGGCAAGAAGGACGGACGCGTCCGAAGAACAACCTTGTCTGGATGAACAGACAGAAAGGGAGGTTTGCAAGATAGAGCCTGGAGCTCACTCACCCGCCGAGCGGAGGTGATGGCCACCAGAAAGGCTGTCTTCAGAGTCAGAAGACGAAGAGGACAGTTATGTAGAGGCTCAAAGGGAGCGCACATTAAAAAGGTAAGAACCAAGTTCAAGTCCCACTGAGGCATCACAAACGGAACAGGAGGGAAGAGGTGAGTAATGTCTTTTAAGAACCTGTTAACAACAGGGGACTTGAAAAGGGAGGGCTGATCAGGAAGCCTGAGGAAGGCCGAGATAGCACAAAGATAACCCTTGATGGTACCCAGGGCAGAACCCTGTTGGGCCAGAGAGAGAAGGAACAGAAGGACCTCAGAAAGAGGGGCAGAAAGGGGATTCACAGCCTTTGCTGTGCACCATGCCACAAATTTGTTCCACCTGCAGGCGTATACCACCTTAGTGGAGGGACGCCTGGCTGCCAGAATCACATCACAAACTTCGGGAGGCAAGTCGAAAGGAATTAACTGCCGCCGCTCAATCTCCACGCAAGCAGGTGTAGACTGGACAGGTTCGGGTGGAGGACCGTCCCCTGCTGCTGCGACAGAAGATCCTCCCGAAGAGGCAGACGGATCGGGATCTTCGCTCATATTGAGTAGCTCGGGATACCAAACTCTTCGAGCCCAGTCCGGAGCCACAAGAATGACTTGGACCCGGTCGTGCCGAATCTTCTTCAACACTCTGGGTAGAAGTGGTATAGGCGGAAAGGCGTACAACAGACCGCAACTCCACTCGCGACGAAAAGCGTCGCCGAGCGAGTGCCGCCTTGGAAATTCCAACGCGCAGAACTGATGACATTGCGCGTTCTCTTCGGTGGCGAATAGATCTAACCAAGGCTCTCCCCACTGTAGAAAGAGTCCTTGTGCCACTTCCGAGTGAAGACGCCATTCGTGATCCATCATGCACCTGCGGCTGAGTTAGTCCGCCCTGGCGTTCAGGGAACCTGCCGGGTGTTGAACCATCAGGAACATGCCCTGATGTTCCAGCCACGTCCAGAGGCGCAGAGCCTCCTGACAAAGGGTCCAAGACCCCACCCCGCCTTGTTTGTTGCAGTACCACATGGCGGTGGTGTTGTCTGTGAACACCTGCACTACCTTCCCTTTGACAGAGGGAAGGAATGCCTTGAGTGCAAGTCGGATCGCCCGAAGCTCCAGAATGTTGATATGGAGCCGGGACTCCGCCCGGAGACCAGAGGCCTCTGATCTCCGCCTCTCCCATGTGACCGCCCCATCCCAGAAGGGACGCGTCCGTCACAACTGTATGCTCTGGCTGGGGAAGGGAGAGGGATCTGCCCATGACCCATTGCCGGTTCGAGAGCCACCACTGCAACTGTTTTGCAGTCCCCTCCGAGATCTGGACGTGATCGGACAGGTTGCCCTGGTGCTGCGCCCACTGGAACTTCAGGTCCCACTGCAGAGCCCGCATATGCCATCTGGCATGATTGACCAGCAGGATGCAGGAGGCAATGAGGCCCAGCAGCCTCAGGGTCATCCGTACCGAAACCCAGGATAAAGGCTGAAAGATCGGAATCATAGCCTGAATATCCCCGGACTCGCCGTTCGGGAGGATAGGCCCGAAACTGCGTCGTGTCCAGAACTGCTCCGATGAAAAGGAGCTGTGGAGAAGGAATCAGATGCGACTTCGGCACATTGATGGAGAACCCCAGCGAGTGCAGGAGTTCGGCCGTAGTCTGGAGGTGGGAGACGACTACCTGGGACGAGCCCGCCTTCAGCAGCCAGTCGTCGAGGTAGGGGAAGACTGAAACCCCTGCCCGGCGCAGATGAGCTGCGACCACCGCCATCACTTTCGTGAACACCCGAGGGGCACTGGTAAGGCCAAAGGGGAGCACGGTGAACTGAAAATGCTCGGGGCCTACCGTGAACCGAAGGTAACGCCGGCAGGACGGGGATGTGGAAATATGCGTCCTGCAAGTCCAACGCTACCAACCAGTCTCCAGGGTCGAGGGCAGTCAAGACCTGAGCTAGGGTGAGCATCTTGAACTTCTCCTTCCGGAGGAAGCGATTGACGTTCCGGAGGTCCAAGATAGGACGCATGTCCTCCTTGTCCTTTTGGGCACCAGGAAGTAGTGGGAGTAGCAACCACGCCCTACTTCTGGGGTCGGAACATGCTCGATGGCCCTCTTGGCCAAGAGGGCCGTGACTTCCTTCTGCAGAAGTACCAAGTGATCCCCTGACATGCAGTGGAATTGAGGTGGCATGGCTGGGGGTGGTCTCGAAGGGAGGGAGTAGCCCCTTCGGACAATGTCCAAGACCCACCTGTCCGAGGTGATGGTACGCCAGTGGGGAAGGTGATGGCGGACCCTGCCCCTACTGGCGTGCTGTGCACCTGAAAGGAGGGAATAGGAGGGCTTGGAGGCCGCGGACGGGTTGGAGGTGGTGGCCTGACCCGCACGCTGGTTGCCCGATCCGCCACGGCGGAATCCACGTCCTCGGCCACGCGAAGACGCCTGCTGCGCGGGCCGGTGGCTGGGCTGCTGACGTGAAGGGGCGCCCCTACCGTGGCCACGATAGGGGAGAAAAGCAGAAGTCAGCGGAGGGCGTGTAGCAGAAAGGCCCAGGGACTTGGCAGTAGCCCGTGAGTCCTTAAAGCGCTCCAACGCATGGTCTGCTTTGGACCCAAAAAGACCGACTCCATCAAAGGGCATGTCCATGAGAGTATTCTGGACATCCCCTGAAAAACCAGTGGTTCTTAGCCAGGCGTGGCGTCGCAGCACCACCGTCGTTGCAATAGACCTGCCCAGCGAGTCGGCGGTATCAAGGCCACATCGTATCGTGTATTTGGCCGCATCCCTTCCTTCCGCAATGGCGCGGGAAAGCAGTGTCTGGACCTCCTCAGAACACTGGGGCAAAACATTCGCCACCGAATCCCACAAGGAGTGGGTATATCGGCCCAAAAGACAAGCGGTGTTGATGGACCGCAAGCCAGCACTGGAGGAAGAAAACCCTTCTTCCCAAATTGATCCAGGCGTTTGGATTCCCTATCCGGAGGGGCGGTAGGGAAGGCGGTTTGGGAAGCGGAGGCTTGGACAACCAAGCTCTCAGGAGTGGGGTGGACAGAGAGAAACAGGGGTCGCCCGGAGCTGGGCGATGGCGTCGGGACACGTTCCTATCCACAGGAGCCCCTGTGTTGGGCTTGGACCAGGCGCCCAAAAGAACGTCAGTGAGGGCGTCGTTAAACGGCAGCACAGTCTCCGAAGAGGAGGCTGCCGGCTGAAGCACCTCTGTCAAGATATTAGTCTTGACCGCCACAGTAGGGAGTTGGAGACGTAATGCCCCAGCCGCCCTACGCAACACCGTTGCAAAATTGGCTCCCTCCTCCGTAGCCACGGGAGGAGACAGCATGCCAGTGTCAGGGAAGTATCTAGACCACTGGCATCCCCTAGACCCTCTGTCCAGTCCTCATCGTACTGACACTGTTGTGTCAGAGGGTCATCAGAGCCCTCCCAGTCCTCCTGGTCCTCCTCTGGTTCAAAATAAGGAGGAGGAGGGACATTTGGGACCCAAGGTCCCATCGGCGCCGGAACCGGCGTCGAGCGACGTCGGTCCGGGTCCATGTCCGGAGCCAGAAGGAACTGGGGGACGACGCCGCCCGGAGCCCCAGGCGGCGTCGAGAACGGCACCGGAGACATCGGCGCCGGCGGAGGTGTCGTTAGGTCGACCGGCGTCGATGGGGGTTGTGGAGCCGGGATCGAGGCCGGGGCCGGAGCCGAGATCGAGGCTGGAGGCACGGGCGACGCCGGGGCCGGAGCCGTCGGCGACGCCGGAGCAACCCCATCAGGGCCCGCGGGGCCCGAAGGCGCACCGGAGGGACCTTGAGGCCCGAAGAGGCGGGCCATGGCCGACAGGAATTCCTGTACTTGGGCCGGATCCGCCCCCGAACCCGGGAAGGACGGGTATTGCGGGGGCGGGGACGGTGCCGGGAGGGGCCTCAGCCGAGTCGCGAGACCGGCGAGGCGAAGTCCTAGAGCGACGATGCTTTTTGGACTTTTTGTGTTTGGACTTACCGGACGAAGAAGACTTCGATGCCGACGACCGGTGTGGACTCCGCGATCGACCCCTGGACCTCTCACGCGACCGGGGCTTGCGCGGAGCCGAATGCCGGGCCTCGAGGAGCTTTCGAGACCGCTCTCGCAAAGCTTTCGGGTTGAGGGCCCGGCAGTCGGAACAAGACTCCGTGTCGTGGCCTCGGCCGAGGCAGAAGAGACACTCCCGATGCGGGTCTGTGATGGACATCATCCTAGCACAGGCGCCGCAACGTTTAAACCCGGGCATCCCTACGACACCTTGAAGTCGATTCGAAGAAAAACAGTGAAAAAATTCACCAAAAAAGTTAGTCAAAAAATGACTAGGGCACTGCTCTTCCCGGATCTGCGCTTGCTGGCGCGGAAAAAGAAGAACTGACGTCAGCGCGCAGGGGCGGCGCCTAAGTACTGCCCGCGACGTCATCCCGGCGATCACGACGCCGACGACGGACGCGGAGCCGCACGACGCCGCCTACCGACGCGCAAGGGTACTGCTACGCAAAAACTTTCCGGATCCAGCCTGACGCCTGGGGATATTCTAAGGTAAGGAATCTGTCACTAACGTGTCTCTTTCAGATTAGAATAGCAAGCCCATCAACCACCTGCAGGTAAATGAGAGTAAAGTGACCCAACAAAAAACATAACAGCCGAAATCAGCTTTTGAACAGATTCCGCAAGGAGGCCTGGCCTACTTGGGTGTCTGCTCTGGTGTCTGATTCCAGACAGTAGTGCCTCGTAAATGTATGGACGGACCTCCAAGTTGCCGCCTTACAGATTTCAGACATGGGCACATTATGAAGAAAAGCAGTAGTAGCCGACTTTCCTCTAGTAGAATGCGCTCTGGGAGTAAACCCCAGGGGCTTCTGCGCTAATTGATAAGCAAGCTTGATACATGAAACTATCCATCTGGAGATGGAGCGCTTTGAAGCTGCGAACCCAGATCTGATCGACCCATAGTTAACAAATAGTTGATCAGATTTTCTTATAGACTTGGACCGATCCAGATAGAATTTTAAAACCCTTTTGAGGTCCAGAGAATGCAAAGCCCTCTCAGCTGGAGTGGAGGGATTGGGAAAAAAGGTGGGTAGAGCGATGGTCTGATTCACATGAAAATCTGACACCACCTTTGGAAGGAAAGAGGGGTGCGTCCTCAACACAACCCTGTTGAGATGGAAGACTGTATAAGGTTCTTTAGAGCAGAGAGCCTGTATTTCACTCACTCTGCGAGCTGACGTGATCGCTACCAAGAAAGCCGCCTTCCAAGAAAGATGTTGTAAGGTTGCTTTGTGTATGGGTTCAAAAGGCGGACCCATCAATTTTGATAGCACCAGGTTTAGCTCCCAGGGTGGTGAAGGAGGCCGTACCGGAGGAGTAGACCTTCTTTAAACCCTGCAAAAATCCTTAACAGCCTGTAACTGGAAAAAGGAAGGTTGGGAAGGTGAACGCCTATATGCAGTTATAGCTGCTAAATGCACCTTAATGGAAGAAAACTTCAAACCTGCTTTCGCCAGATAAAGTAGGTAAGGAAGGATGACCTCTTCCTGACCCTTGATTGAGTTACAATTGTTCTGCATACACCACATGTAAAACCGTTTCCACTTGCATGCATACAAATGCCTCGTGGGACGGTCTTCTTGCTTCCTTCAAAATGGACATGCAGTCCTGCGGTAGTCCTAAGTGGCCATACTGGAGGACCTCAGGAGCCATGCTGCCAAGTTCAGTGAGGGAAGGTTGGGATGATGAATCCTCCCGTTCATCTTGGACAGCAGGTCCGGTCTGCACGGCAGCTTCTTGTGAGGGCACTCTGATAGGTGCAGAAGGTCCGGGTACCACCATTGTCTCGGCCAGTCCGGGGCAATTAGTATCATCCTCGTGCACGAATGGGACAGCTTGGTCACCACCTTCGGGATCAGCGGAAGGGGTGGAAAGGCGTACACAAATGCCCCTGACCAGTCTATCAAAAGGGCATTCCCTTTCGATCCTGGTCGGTGAACCGTGAGGCGAAGTCTCGGCATTTGGAATTTTCGTCGTCCGCGAAGAGGTCGATGGTGGGACGACCCCATGACTGGAAGATGTCTTCGACGACCTCGTCGTTGAGTACCCAGTCGTCTCTGTCTTCGAAGTGACGGCTGAGCGCATCCGCTCTCACGTTCTGTTCTCCTGGCAGGTGGACTGCTGTGACTGCCAGATTCCGAGCCAGGAGCCAATGCCAGAGTGTTTGAGCCTCCAGGGAAAGTGTGCGTGAGCGAGTTCCCCCCTGTTTGTTCAGGTAGTACATGGTGGTGGTGTTGTCCGTCTGTACTAACACTGAGGTTGCCTGAATCGAGGGGAGGAAAGCTTTGAGGGCTAGGTGAACTGCTCTCAGCTCTAGCATGTTGATGTGACAGGATCGCTCTTTTGGAGACCACAGTCCTTGAGTCTGGAGAGGACCCATGTGGCCCCCCAACCCTGCAGCGAGGCGTCCGTGATCAGTGTCTGAGCAGGCGGAGGTTGATGGAAAGGAATTCCGACTTGCATATTTCGTTTTCTCATCCACCAAGGTATGGAAGCTCGAGCCGCGTTTGATGGACTTATTTTTCGTCCCAGCGAGCTGTCTGCTGGTCCCACTTGTCCTCCAGATCCTGCTGAAGAGGACGCATTCAGTAGTCTGGCATTGGGAACCAGGAAGATGCAGGATGCCATCGACCCTAGCAGGGAGGCAATCCGACGCACAGGCAGATTTCTGTTGCGCAGAACCAGCTGGCATTTCTGTATGAGGGAACACTGTCTCTCCTCCGAAGGAAACACTTTTCCTACCGCGGAGTCTAGCAGAGGTCCTAAGAAATGTATTTTCTGCGTTGGCTGTGAAGTTGATTTGGCAAAATTCACATGCAGGCCCAGCCGGTGACACAGCTCGAGACAGCTCAAGAAATGACTCCTCACACTGTCTGGGGAAGGGCCTTTCAACAGCCAGTCGTCCAAGTACGGGTATACGAAGTCGCCCCTGCGGCGCAGTGCGGCTGCCACCACCGCCATGCACTTCGTGAACACTCTGGGGGCTGACTTCAACCCGAAGGGTAGAACCTTGAACTGGTAATAAGCGGATCCCACCAGGAATCGCAGGTACTGTCTGTGATGCTGATTGATCGGGACGTGAAAGTATGCATCTTGCAGATCCAGCGAACACATCCAATCCCCCTGCCTGAGATGTGGATATATTTGATGGAGAGCCAACATGCGAAACTTTTCCTTTTTGATGGATAGGTTGAGTGACCGCAAGTCCAGAATGGGTCTGTACTCTGCTTTTTGGCCTTTTTTCTTTACCAAAAAATATCTTGAGTAAACCCCTTTCCCTCTTTGAGATACGGGCACCCTCTCGATGGCTGACTTTCTGAGAAGGGTGGCAACCTCTTTCTGCAAGAGTTTTAACTGGTGACACGATGGAGGAACTGGAGGGATTGATGGGGGACGGTGTTGAAAACGTAGAGAGTACCCATTCTGCAGCGTGGCTAGCACCCACCGATCCTTTGTGATAGCTCGCCACTCTTCGAGATGATTTGCGATACTTCCCCCCACTGGAGTGGTGAACGGCGACAGGGGAAGTGAGTACTCATTGTTTTGACTGCGTCTAGGCGGAGTTGTTGCCTTGTTGCTGGTTTCTTCCTCCTCTGGAGGAGCGTCTGCCCCGATACTGCGTTTTTTGCTGGCCTTGCTGATCCTGATTTTTCTGCCAATGAGGGGTTTGAACCCTCTGTTGGGAGGATCGTCTATTGTAAGGGCGGAATCTCTTACGGAATTCCTTTCTTTTCTCCAGGCCCACCGCTTTAAGCGTGTTCAGTTCCGTTTTCATACGTGTCATCTCTTCATCCGTGTGAGTCCCGAACAAAGAGGAACCAGAGAACGGAAGATTGAGGATGCGTGACTGCGCTTCTGGCTTGAGCGCTGTAAGACGTAGCCATGATGTTCTTCTTGCGCATACCCAATGAGCATAAGCATGTGCCGAAAGGGTAGCTCCATCCGCCGCAGCACTGATGACCTGGTTAGACACCTGACTGCCCTCTGTTAAGATTTCTTCAAAATCTTTACGGTCTTCCTGCGGCAACTTTTCAGTGAATCTCTGTAGTGAGTCCCACAGAGATCTGTCGTAGCGGCCCAGGAGTGCCGCTGCATTGGAGACCTTCAACATGGAGGCCGAAGTGCCACAAATCTTCTTTCCCCAGGAATCCTGCGTCTTACTCTCCTTGTCTGGTGGGACAGTGGAGGAGGATGCCACCGCATGGGTCTTCTTTGCCGCAGCAATTATGACTGAATCCGGAGGAGGATCAGCTCTGAGGAAGAGCGGGTCATCCTCTGGTGAACTGTACTTTTTTAAGATTCTCGCTGGAGCGATCTTAACACTCGCTGGCGTGAGAAAGATGTCCATCACTGGCTCTATGATGCCTGGTACCAAGGGAAGCAGAGGTTTAGCCGCTGCTCTTTGGTGTAGAGTCTCAAAAATCACAGAGGACTTGCTTTGACGAGTTGGCATAGGGATACCCAGCTTTACAGCTCCTCTGCCAAGAATGTCCTGAAAAGTGTAGATGTCGTCCACCGGAGAGACCCTCGACGGTGGACTGTCAGTCAAAGTCGGCAAATAGTCTCTATGGGATGTATGAGTGGAAGAAGAGGACGGAGTAGGCGATCTGTGTGCTCTCCTCCTGCTTCTTGATCTAGACCTCCTCCTGTGTGAGTGCACAGGGGTGCGGCTGCGAGCTCTGGCTCTTGAAGGAGATCGCTCTTTATCCTGAGTTAAACGAGCCAATGGAGATCTGTTCTGAGGACTCGAGTAATTCTTGTCAGTAGCCCAGTGATGCAAAGGCCTGTACCATCGTGGTGACAAATGGATGGAAGGCGATCTGCGTCTCTCTCTTCCCTTAGGAGACTGAGCAGGAGGAGTGAGGTTCACCTCTTCATGTGCTGACCTTGTTGGGAATCTTGGTGACCCCCTGACACTGGGCTGTTGGACGTCGAGATCACCACCTCCGGGGATCTGGACGTTGACCCTCGGTGAGAACTGGGAGAACCTGAAGGTGACGAAGAAAGGCTCACTGGAGGTGAGGCGTCTCCAGAAGGGCGCTTTGACATTGATCTGGAGCGTCTATGCGCCGACTGCCCTCTCAACGGAGACGTATGTCTCGACGTTGACTTTCTTCTCTTAAAAGGTGGACTTCTCGACGTCGAACGTCTCGCCAACACTGATGCAGTGTCATGCTTCGACGTTCCCTGCACCCTCTCAGGAGATTGCTGTCTCGACGTCGACCGGCGTTGGACTGCCGACGACGGAGGTCTTGGTCTCGACGCCAAAGATCCACTCGGCGGTGTCGTCCGTCTCGACGGCGAGGAATGATGGATCGACATTGGAGTCTGCTTCAACGCCGAAGGAGGTGTCCTGTGTCTCGACGCCGAAGATCGTTGTCTTGATCCCGGCGGAGATCTGCGCCTCGACGTCGATCGCCGATGATGAGGCGACGACGGAGAGATGCGCCTCGACGTCGATCGTCGGCGATGAGACGGGGAGATGTGCTTCGACGTCGATCGCCGTTGATGAGGCGACGATGGAGCGCTGTGTCTCGACGTCGATCACGCCTGCGACGACGGAGCGATCTGCCTCGACGTCGATCGCTGCTGCGACGACGGAGTGATCTGCCTCGACGTCGAACGCCCAACCTGCGCCGACGGAGACCTGTCTCTCGACGTTGAGCGCTGCCTGGTTGACGTCAACGGAGGACCTGTTACCTTCGTCGACGAAGATTTCGTTGTCGAATGATGATGCGCCGGCATCACCGAAGTCTTCAACGCCGATTTCTTCGTCGCCGATTTCTTCGACGTCGATCCCGACGCCGACGGAGAACAGGTCGGGACTTTTCCTCTCGACGTCGACCGAGTTCTCTTCTTCTGCTGCCTCACAGGAGACCTACCTCTTTCAGAGAGGACATAGAGACGAATCCTGTCCCTTTCCTTGATTGTCCTTTTTGACAACTTCTTACAATGGTGGCAGTTGTCAGAAGAGTGGGACTCGGGGAGGCAGAGAATACACACAGGATGTGTATCTGTTCTGGCCTTCTTCTTGCCACAGGACGGGCAAGGATCGAATAAAGAAGGCATTTTTTACAAAAATAAACCTTTTCTGTAACACAAAAAAGGTGTTACTTGCACTCTAGGACCAAAAGACGTCGAGTGGAAGTAGAAAAAACTAGATTTTTAAAGATATTTTTTGACAGAAAGTCAAAAAAGCAAGAGCTGAAAATCCAGGGTCCTGACTGAAGGAGCCGGAAAGAACAACTGACCTAACTGTCACCCCTGAGGCATGATGGGAAGCTAGGGGTCATGGCTGCCTTAAAGGCACGGTGCCAGTTTTTGTTGAAAATGCTTTCATTTTCTATGCTATTGGTTTGCAATGCAGTCTGTAGGCTAACAATGTCTACTTAATTTGCAGTTTTACTCTTTATGAGTACTTTGCTCATTAAAAACAGAGTTCAAGTACTAATTGCCCTCTGGTGTTTTTATATATTGGCAAATGTAGTTTTTTATGTGTGTAATTACATTGTTTAGCCTCCTATTGAGAGCTGCATTGGTATGAGAAAAAATGATATATGTATATGCATATATGTAGAGCTGTATATATGTGATTTCCATATATAATTTTTATATTTCCGGGGTCCCCGCACGTGGGCGGGAATATTCAGTGCTTATGACTATTGATGAGGATCCCCTGGAAGAGAAGCTCCAGTATCATATCATCCCATTTGTTTCCTAATGACATAAGCAGTAAGTTATATAACAGAAATTAGTCTGGTGGCAAGCCCTCTTTCTCCATCAGTGTCTCATGTGGGATGAGGTTACCATCCTGGTACAGATCTCCCAAGGTGAGTAGAACAATGGCGTGCCAAGCGCTGAATTCCGCTGATGAGGTGAGGTTGCAGCCTCTAAGTGTACCAAGTAGGGCCAGTGCTGGTACATAAGGAACAGATGACCGTGTGAGGTAGAGGCACAGGCAGTAGCAGCGGTATCCCACTCCCAGTAGCAAAGAATCTGGTGTTTTTGCTCAGGTGCATGGATGGAATAGTTGGAGGGTAGTGAGTAAATTCCAAGCAGATGATGTTGTGTCAGTGTTGGCTAGCTGTAGGCCAGCTACCCACTTGTCCACCCATTGAAGTTGGGAGGCAAGATAGTACTGTTCTAGATTTGGTACAGCGAGCCCACCTTGGTCTGGGGCAAGTAAAGTTTCGCAAGCGCTACCTTACATCGTGATTTGTTCCAAATAAATTCCCTTACGTGCCTTTCAAAAGACAGAAAAATTAAGTTGAGATATAAAGAGGCAGGTTAGCAAAGTAATACACAAGGTGGGAAAAACCATCATTTTTAGGAGAGCTACACATCCCCCCCACTGATAATGGCAATGTGCACCAAAAGGCCATCTGGAACCTTAAGGATGTGGTGACGCGGGTAAGGTTGCCATCGAATAGGTCTGCTGGTGAATGATACACTCGGACACCCGGATATCGAAATATGCTGGGCTTCCAAGGTATTTGTGTGCTATTGAGGGTGAAGTCTGGGTTTGGCAGCTCAGCTGTAAAGGGGAACAAGCAAGATTTCGCATAGTTAACCATTAAGCCAGATCGGGCAGCAAAGCAATTGAGTGTCAGAGCAATCATGTCAGGGATTACGTGTGTGTTTCTCTGAGATATAGAAGCAGGTCATCTGCATAAAGGGAGATGCTGTGGGTTCCATCTCCTTGGGTAATACCCCAGGCCTCGCCTTGTTCCTGAACTGCAATCGCAACTGGCACTATTGCCAGGGAAAAGAGTGGGGGGATAGCAGGCAACCTCGACGGGTGCCTTTATAGATATGTACTAATTTCGAGATATGAGAGTCTGGTCTGTCTGACTCTGACTAGTGTCTGGGTGTACAATAGTTTAACCAAACAGAGAAAACGATCTCCGATACCATATCGTGGCAGCGCATCAAACAAGAAGGCCCACTCCAGGGAGTCCAAGGCCTTCTCAAGGTCTAATACAAGGCACCCAGCACGAGGCCAGTTCTGTTGAGAGTATTTCAGGACACAAAAGAAGCATCGCAAATACAAGAAAGTGTTAAGAGCTGGAACAAACCCATTCTGGTCCGGGTGGACCAGTGTCAGGACAAGGGGCCCTAGTTGGTCTGCGAGGATTTTGGTCAGGACCTTGTAGTCCATGTTAAGCAGAGATGATTTTACTCTATATGTGACCTTGACAATATTCTCAGGCCAGGATCCACTACAAGTCCAAGTGATCTCATAAGTTGCATAAATAGATTGCATGTTGGCACTAAAGGACTGGAGGAGGATATCATGCCAGACAGGAACATGTACTTGTGGACTGTCATACTGTGAAGCTGTTGACATTGCTTTCCAGTCATTTGTGGATAGGTGGCACGTTCTTCTGAAAGGCATGTTCTTTCCCATGTATGCTAAGAACCGAATCCTGGTTGCCAGCGTTTGTTTTTGTTTTTTTGCTGCATTGGTTTAAAACCTAGGCTTTTAAAATGGTCACGGTAAGCAGAAGTAGACACCATTCCTTCTCTTCTGGTGCTGGCTCTGATGAGCCAGTCATCCATATATTGGAACACATGGAGGCTTCATCCTCTGCTGTCACTGGTACCAGGCACTCTGTAACAATATGGGGGCAGATTTCAGGCCAAAGGGAAGAACACAGAACTGGCAGTGTCAACTACTACTTTCTGTGCTTGAGATGTATCTGGATGTGAAAATACGCATCTTGACGATCAAGCAACATCAAACGGTCTCCCTTCTGAAGCAGCCGGATTATACCTTGAAGGGTTACCAAGTGAAACAACTGTTTTCTGAGTTATTTATTACGGGCACCTCTGATCCAATGGGTCTCTATTCTCCGGACGTCTTCCTGAAGATGAAGAGCCTCAAATATTACCATTTGTTGTGTTGGGACTTGGTTGGGAAAGGGTTTGAGGGTCCCTTTCTGCAACCTGGAAAGAATTTCTGCCTTTAGAAGTGTAAAATGTTGATGCTTTTCCTGAGTGGGCGGGGTTACTGGTGTTTTTTTAATGAACTCCAAAGTATGCAATAGCGCATTATGTCCACACCCACTTGTTCATGGTGATTGAAGACCACTCTTAAAGAAAGGCCACAATTATTCCCCAACACAGGTGGAGTGGTCGTTTTTGGTAGACAGTGCCAGTATGAAGTCACTGTTGTTTGAGTGGTTGCCTCCTCTTTTCTTAATATTGGCTGAGTCAGACTATTGCAATCTAGATGCTCCTCTGGTCCACTGAGAAGGATAGCAAGGTCTCCTATAGTAGGAGTACTGTTGTTGATGGTGTGGGTGATATGAGTGATATGGCTGGTAGGAACTTTTGAATGACTTGGAGCCCCAGATTCTTAAGCCCCAAAAGGATTGCTGTCTGCATGCTTGAACAGAATCCAATGATCTGGCTGTGTCAGACCGGCTTTCAAATTCTAAAGGACATCATCTACGTAGCAGCCAAACAATGATTCACTATCAAGTGGCATGTCTGGAAAACAGTTTTTTACCTCTGGTCAAACTGTGGTAAGCCTAAGTGAGCCTTGACAGTGTAGCACTGCAGCTCCCTCTAGCTGCCAAACACCTAGGTATATTTTTATTTAGTTGCAAGATTTTGCAAAGAGCAGACTGAGACTCCTTGGAGGTGTTTAGCTAAGACAGCAGTGCTGCAAGTGAAGATCCAAGTCTGCAGTACCTTTCGGAACTTTGAGAGAGGATTCAAAGATTAGATCTGAAAAGCAACAGAGTTCCAAGTAGTAGCTCCCAGAGCGCAGAAGGGTAAGCCGCACCACTTCTTGAACTTGAAGCATGGGACTATGAAACTAGCTTTGTTTGTCAGCCGGTCTTTAAAATCACAGAGGACACAATCAGTCTGTTGAACTTGGATTGGTAGGACCAATCTTTTAAAGGCTCTTTCTATGACAGAGTGAAAACTAGAGATATTGGCTTGGTGGGGGATTTATAGGCAGCAGATCCACTTCCCTTCCTGGGTTCGTAATGTATTGTCCCACTCTTGGTTGACTTTAAAAGACTCAACCTTCTTCCTCTTCTTCAACTTCATCTTCCTCTTGGTATCTGCATCTGCTACCCATGGTGGTGGTAGAAGTGGTAATGGCAGAGGAAGCAGTTGTTGTAGTGGTAATTGCGGCTTCGGTGGCTGCTGTGACCAAGGTGGCTGCAATGGGTGAGCAGATTCCAGTTCAGTCTGCGGAAATCTGGAATAACACTTGGTCATCATGGCCCAAATATTCTAAAGATATGTGCATCATAGGGGGATCATTTCGAGGCTCCTCATAAAATGGATCAAAGTGTCTACCATAATGGGAATGTCCATAGTGCCAGTTCTGTCCATCCTCTGGACAGACTCCAGATGACAGGGTAAGGCCTCTTGGATGTAAATGATTTTCTTCCTGATCATTATCTTCTTGGCACTTGACTCTTAAATCACCAGGACTATATGCAAGTCCAAATGGACCATTATTGTCAGAATGAACACAGTCTCATTCCGCTACAGTGTCAATTAGCTTTGTAGGTGAAGCAGAAGACACTTTACTAGGCAAAGTCTGGTAAGGATGTACACCAGAAGGCTCATTTACAAATGGTGTAAATGGCCATCTGGCTAAAACTCTCTAGTTCTTGACTTTAATGTTCTTGATAGTGGCATTGATTGTGCAATCATCAATGAAGGACTGTCGACGGTGGCTGTTGACGATGCAGCTGCTTAAGCAGAAGTTTTATTTGTGCAGTGGATGAGGAAGGTTTAGCTTCAGGTTGTTTATTTGCTTGACAGAGTTTTTAAGCACTTTTGCAGAGGATTCTATGACTGAATATTCCATTGATGCTGAAGGTTGAAGGAACACTCATGATTGGCTCTTCCCCAGAGAAGGGAGCTTCTACCCTCTTGAGATAGTACTGCGTCCTGCTCTCATGATCCTGAAGCGTCTCTGAGAAGAATTTTCAGTACATTGTATAATTCTGAGGTTTATGCTCAAGGTTGAGGCACCAAATATACTTTTCATTCAGGTCCTCTACGTGGGTATATATATTCTTTTACTACAAACTTCAACAAGGAGAAAAATTGAAGCATGTGAATCCATGAATGATCCGATGTTGGAGAACCAAATGTAACCCCTAAAGTATTATGTGCTGTGAAAAGAGGAATCAACAATATCTAAGAAAGAAAAGGGCCCATTGCAAATGAGAAGGAGAGAGTAACCTGAGGCGGAGGGGTGTCTACTGTGGGGCAGAGTGGCATGTGGAACAGGGAGAGATGTAACCAGAGAGTGATAAGGAAGAGGGAGGTGTATCTAGTCACAGACATAAGCATGTGGGGGATACCTGTAAAAACCTCCAAAAAAGATAAAATCCTTTCTCTGACCACATGAAAAGGCAAAAGGAAAAATTATAGGACTAAAATGCTCAATAGCAAGAAGCACTCCCACTATCCATCTGGGCAGCAATGTACCTCTCCCACGAAAACACATGACATTTTTTCATTGGCAACAAGAAGTATTTCAGAACCATCAGATCCAGAAAAATCATAGGCTGCACTCCAAACTTATATATGCAGGGACTTTACTGTGAAGGGGAAGTGGGGAAAACAAAGAGACATATTTGAACTCAAGAGTGAAAGAGAAAGGGCGGCATACAAAATTCAAAAGCAATTGAGAAGAAAAGAAAAATGTATACAAAGTGTGAAAAAGACATTCTAAGGAGGAGTGTTTCTTTAAATCTTCTCTTTATCAAAGTGGGAGCCTTTGGGACATACTGAGCAGTTTAGAAAATTTCACATAGAATAAACTACTTTTGACATAGATTACACATGCATGGTACTGGCTGTGCTCAGTTTTGGATACAACTGTTTACAAAGAAGCAGTTTCTGGTGACACGTTAGAAAAAATAGAGAGTACAAATATAGGAGTAAAATCAGTATTATTAAAAAACAACGTACAGGGCACAGTACACAAATGGTGTATAATCAGCAATTCATATTATTTTTAAATTGTACTAAATTGATTACTTACATTAGAACTGCCTCTTTGGGTTTCTCTGCCTTGATGAACTCTGCTTCTGCCTCTGGAAACTTGCCCTGTGAGGACAACGAATGAACACTCATTCAGATCAGGAACCATAGCTTACAATAGGAACAGGTAGTTCTAGTATGTGTCCATGTTAGATTATCACTGCTCAAGCCATTCATGCTCATTATTTCATGTGCGAGGTCACTAAGTGCACTGGGCATGCTCACTCTATTACTACCCCGCAAACACCAGGACATCTGCAGTTCAGTATCAGAAGACGAGCAAGCACTGCTGTGACAAAGAGACATAAATTCATAAGAAATGCATCAGCGAACACTCAAAACAGTTGTTGCTTTGCTGCTTTATTTCCAGACACCCAGGAAAAATTATTAACCCAAGTTGTTAGATGATGATTGTTTTTGTAGAATAAGAACATGTTTACAGGGGGATGTTTACTATTCCTTAGAATGATCAGTGTACAGGGCAAATATAAAAGTACTTTGGTAAAGGCTTCTCCTCCAGTGCTTAAATGTGCCATTACATGCAATCGCCCTGTGTTCAAAGCATTAACCATGGCTAACACCCTCTGCATACAGAGTTAACCGCTAGCAACTGACGATCCCACAATTATGGTGGATGGCCAAAACAAATAGCTGTGAATGCAGGGCAGCATGTGGGCACTAAGGCTATTACCAGTCATTCACTTAATCTGACAGAACATTAAACAGTCCTCCACTGTCTCTATATCATGTCCTACTGAACCTAGAATGCAGACAAACAGCAGAACTTGGAGCAAGTATACTGGGCATTGTGATTGGCTGAGCCAATCTAGGCAGTCCATGCATGTTGCTAATAAAAGATGAAGAGCTAAAAAAAACCACACATTTGTATTCTGCACAGTAAGATGTGGATATGTGCTGATCTCAGAAATGGATACATTTGAGGCCACATGCCTGAGCACAGTGGTCTTTGTAGGCCTAGAGATGGCAGTGGACCTGCATGTGACATTCCACTGCTTCCCTGTGCTCTGTTGTCGAGACCCAGGGTCGAAGAGGGGACACAGGAGTTGGACATTTGAACACATCCCAGGACAGCAATAACATGGCAGAATAAACTTGGCTTACCCTCTCCCTGTTGTGAGATCACAGCTGTGAGTAATTGGTAACAGATTTTGTTGTTCCTACTAATGGATTTCAATGGACGTTGTGCACAACAACCTAATTCTCAACCTAGCATGAAGCACTATTTGCAAATATGACATCTATAGAGAGCAGACAAGTACCAGTGGAAAGATATCTCTTTGGGGTACACCAGTTTACCGTTAGATAAGTGACTGAAATATTTACTCTGGTAGCAAAGCAGATAAAGAACGCTTACAATAAAACAATACTCTACAAAGGGATCTAACTGGCAGCTCATGAGATTCACCGCCAGGCCCAGGAAAGTTAGCCACGTCTAGTGTTGTGTGCAGACTCCTGTAAACCTGACACTGAGAAGGACCACTCGTGGCACCATAACTCTCCCTACTGAGTCAGAGAGGGCTACGCTAAACTGTTTAACTGCTTTGAAAGCTTAATATATGGATGCAAGATTTTTTTCAATAAAATTGTGTCCGAAGACAAGTTTTCTAGAAATTAATTCAAAGAATACAAAAAAAAAAAGTGGCAATTTACTACAATGGATCCACCGGATGCAATTCTTCTTTGAGGCTTCTAACCTAACAAATTTATCAGGATTGTGAGTCATTTGAATAAGTGACTTACCTTCTATCAAACTACAGATTCCTCACCTTTAGAATATCCCCAAGGTGCCAGACTGGGTCCTGAGGTTTTCACAGCAATGTCCCCAAGAGCCGCTAGGTGACGTCATTCAGCCCCACATTGGTCTCATTCTCGCCCAAAATGATGGAGTGGAGCTGCATATAAGCACAAGCCCTATGTGTCTACATCAGTTTACTGCTTGACCCTGCGTCCTCGAATGCAGAGCATGAACAATTGGAGGTACCAGTGTATAATTTGGGATATTTTTAGATGGTAAAAAGAGACCACTCACAGAACGACAAGTTTGGAGGGCAGTGAGAAAGCTGAGGTTAGATAGAGTAGCCACCAAAAAGAGTGTTACTAAAGGTAAGTAACTTATTCTCTGATGGATGCTTCTACAAGCAGATGCCTCACCTTTAAAATTGATATCAAAGCAGTACTTCCCAAAGTTGAAGGGTCTGGAGTGGGCTCAGAACAAAACGTCCTGCAGCAAAGAAAGGGCAAAATGTCCTTCCTGCCATACTTAGCTGAACATAAGCACTGATGCAGATGTCAAGAACAGGCACTCCGGAGGCTACCTCTTGGCCTTACTAGGTCTTAATGCTGAGGACAATCCACCTTGACAACGTCAGTTTCGGCACCCCTTTATCTTTTTTTGCCCCAGAGAACCCCACAAAAAGCTGATTGTCCACCCAATAGTCTTTGGTGTGATCAATGTAAAAATGGAAGGCTCTTTTGGGGTCCAACCAATGCAGTCTCTCCTCCTCTTTCGAGGGCTGAGGTGGAGCAAGGAACCTTTGGAGGGCGATGGACTGTCCAACGTGAAAGGGAATAATAACTTTTGGCATAAACGCTGCCATTGGTCCACAACACCAGCTTATCTGGGAAAAGGGTGGTGTAGGGTTGCATCACCGAGAGAGGCTGGAGCTACTCACATGATGTGCCGAGGTGATCACAAAGAAAAAGACAGTTTTAAGAGTCAGAAGGCACAACAAGCAACTCTACATCGGCTCAAAGGGAGTGCGCATGAGGAAAGTTAGGACTAAAAACATACGATCCCAGTATGGCATCAAAATGGTTTGGGAGGGAACATGTGTCAAATCTTTAAGAAATCGCATCACAATATGTCATGTGATTTAAACAAGGATAATTGGTCCATAAAAGGCAAAAAGATCAATAGAGCAAACAAATAACTTTTAAATATACTCACTGCAGAACCTTGTTGGGCCAAAGACAAAATGAACACCAAACATCTGACAGCTTAGCTTGTAATGGGTCTGTGTTGTTGACTCCAAAGCAGGCCACATATCTATCTCAGCACCCAGTGTAAGCATGGCGCATGGGCGTGAGGATGACACCCACAACTTCCGGTGGTAGATCGAACACAGTCAGCTGCTGCCGTTCAATTCACATGCATGGAGATATAGATTGTGCAGGTTCGGGTGCAGAACCCTGCCTTGCTGCTGGAACAGAGAATCCTCCTGCAGCGGAAGACAAATGCTCATTCCCAGAAGTTCCGAGTACCACACTCTCCTGGTCCAATTCGGAGATATTAGGATAACTTGGCCCCAGTTGTTCCTGACCTTCTTTAGAGCTTGGGGCAGGCGAGGCCTTCCATGTTCCACTGTAGACTGAATGTATATCCTAGAGAGAGCATTCTTGGGAACTCCAATGCGCAAAGGTTTTTACACTGCATGTTTTCAGTGATGATGAAAAAATCCAGCCAGGGTTCTCCCCTCTGTCAGAAGATGTCCTGCGCTATTCGTGACCCGACAGGCGCTGCCGGTGAAGCCTGTTCGTCCTTACGTTTTATTGATCCTGCCAGGTGGTTCACGATCAGGAAGATGCCCTGACACTCCAGCAAGCTCTAGAAGCATTGCACTCTTTGAACAGGATGTAGGACCCCGCTCGACCCTGCTTGTTGCAGTCCCACATGGTGGTGGTGTTATCTATGAGTACCAGTGTAGGAGGCTGGCTTAGTATATGGTGCTCACTTATGTAAGTGTAGCACCCTGCACTAATCCAGACAACCCTTATGGTGATTTTAGTGGTCTTAGACAACCTTAGAAAGCTCTCTAAGTGGTAGCTGTGGAGAGCAGCTTCAGGCTTAGTCCAGAAGGAGTGTAAAGCAGCTTGTTTTACCAGTACTTAATTTTATGGTATAGGTTAAGTGGAAAAGAACCAAACAGTGTAGTTATAAAAATATGTATTTATTTTTAACACTCACTAACACATTGCAATATCTCCTACCCGGAGATATAATCACAATACACATAATACTTTGGAAATAGAATACGTAAGTAGCACAAATACACAGTGGTTTCCAGGGGGAGACCAAACCATATACTAAAATAGTGGAATGCGAACCACGACCTAAGTCGAGAATGGACGTAGAAGAGCCAGGGACCCAAGGAACCACCCAAGGTGAGTATCTAGGAATCCCACGGAGGTCGTGTGCAGAGTGGGAACACGATCGCGTGCTCAATGCAAGTCAATGGGTAAGTCAGGGTTGCTGTTTTAAAGAAAAAGGACCCTTTCCAGCGGACCCTGAAGACACCTGGTGGAAGACGGAAGGTTGGAGAGTCACCCCATCCGTGGATACCGCAGGAACCAGGATACCTACACCAGGTGTAGGTACATAGGGTGCATAAGTGCGAAGTGACGTCGGAAACCGCCGCAGACCACAATGGAGGACTTCAGAAGAGATGCCGCTGGAGAAGAAGGGGAAAGAGTCCGGTGGAACCCATAGGTGGATTCAAGATGAGAGGTACCTGCAAGCAGAGGGGACAGAGCCTATGCCACTCGGGACTGACCAGGAGGCATGGAAGACGAATGCCCACCAATGTCGGAGATGCAGGAGAGTTGACGGTGCCCTTGAAGTTGCAGCTGTGCAGACCAGGAGACGCTGTAGAAGACCAGGAGCCTTTCACAAGCTGTCCCACGTCGGATGTCAAGAGCCAAGGGGTCAGTGTCCGACAGGGACACCAACAAGCCTAGGCAACGCAACCAACATAGTCGTCGAAGAAGGTGCAGTGTATGGACCAGCAATGTCCAAGTGACTCACCACGAGCAGGTAAGTCAGAACAGGCCCTGAGCAAGCAGGGGAGCCCACTGGAGCCAAAGAAGACCCTCGAGAGGACCCACAGGAGTCGCAAGAGGACCTCGAGCAGCTCACCAAAGGATGATGGTCCACGGTGCGAAGGGTGCGGTGCAGGCAAAGATCTTGGCTGCAAGAGATGCTTGAGGCTGGAGCTTCTTGGAGCCCGAAGATCTCTAGAGTAGAGAGTCAACAAGCCTTGGCAATGGCAAGTCGACATGGTGCATAGGGGTACTGCTCCAGTGGTTCAGACGAGGGTTATTGGCTTCAAACTTGCTGTGAAGACAGTGCAGGCCTCGAGGGAGTTGCAGAACCACCACCTGTGTTGCTGAACCTTTCGTAGTCCGTAGGAGCTCAGGAACAGCAGACCAGTCAGCTTCGTTGCGGTGCCTGCAGATGCAGAGGAGTGACTCCTTCACACCAAGGGAGATTCCTTCGGGTGTTTTGGATGTCCACAGGCACAGAAGAACCTGTATGGAGCACAGACGTGGCAGAAGACTGGTAGGAAAATGAGACCAGGAGCAGCAGGAGACTTCCCAGTTGCAGTCTCGGTTCCTAAAGCTTAGTCCAGCGAAGTCCAAAGTGCCCAGACGGTTGACGTTGAAGTGGTTTTGGATCTGAATCTTGTCCCACGACGAATCTAAGGAACCACCCACAGGTAAGCCCTTAAGTACCCTAAGGATAGGGTTGGGACAATTCAGGGGTCCCTCCCAGAGGAGGGGCTGGACAGTGGGGAGGATACTCCCATGTCCTTTGTCTAGTTTCGCGCCAGAGCGGGAGGCAACAGCTCCCTGAACTGGTTTCAACTGAAGTATGCAAGGAGGGTACCAAATGTGCCCTTCAAAGCAGTCTAGTGGCGCTAGCAAGCACCCCCACCCTGTCTCAATACACTAAGTCCTGTCTGGGAGGTGGTCACACCTCCCTGTGACAGGAAACCTATTGTCCTGTCTTCCCCTGCTCGAACTTGGCTCAGCAGCAGGAGGGCAGATTTGTGTATCTGGTCGGCAGCAGCCACTATTTGCTGTCCGGGTCTAGAAGACTGGTACCGGGAGCACTGAGGGCCTCCCGGAGGAGCTTTACATACCTCCCACACCGTTTACGGTGTTGGGGTATGATTTGAACATGTTTGATACCAAACACAACAGGGTTTGTTACAGCCAGTTTAGAGATAGCCATCGCATAATGACGCATGGCAACTCTATGTAACGTAATGGCTGATGCACTAACAACACGGGAGAATCGAATTCTAAGGTTGTAGGGGTGTCCTGCTCATGCAGGGGAACCCTCCCACTTATAACCAAGCACCCTGCCTATAGGATTGAAAGGCCTGCCTTAGGGGTGACTTATAGGTTTTAAGTGTAGTGACCTCAGATATAAGGAAACTTATATCTGTCGTAAGTGGTGCTAGCACCAGCTTACACAGGCTGCAATGGCAGGCCTGTAGTCACACTTTGAGTGGTCTCTCATGGGTGACATAATACATGCTACAGCCCATGGGAGACCCCTGGTGTAGCTATGCCCTGGGTACCTTAGTACCATATACTAGCGACTTACAAGGGTATCCCAGTAGCCAATCTGGAGTGTACCCAAGTACTCACCATGTCCAATTTAGGGAATAAGCACAGAGACTGGGGTCCTGATTAGCAGGATCCCAATCAGACTAGTCAGAAACAGCATAACACCAGGCAAAAAGTGGGAGTGACCATGAAAGCAGATCCTACTTTTCAGCAACCTGTATCAGCCTTCTGTTCATGGATGGTAGGAAGGTTTTGAATGCAAACAAATGGCCCACAGCTCCAAAAGACTGATGTGGGGTTGGGTTTCCACTGAAGACCAGAGCCCCTGATTTCCACCGACCAGAGCCCTCTGATTTCCACCTCTCCCAGAAGACCTCCACAACCCAGCAATAACACTTCTGTCAAAACCATACGCTCTGAATGGGAAAGAGAGAGGGGTCTGCTGCTGGTTAGATTGTGGATGAGCAGCCACCCCTACTGATCTTGTGCAGTCTCCTTTAAACCTGGATGACATGCAACAGGTTTCCTTGGTGTTGAGCCCACTGAGACTTCAGATCCCACTGCACAGCCTGCACATGCCTCCTGGCGAAGTGGAGAAGCAAGATGCATAAGATCAACAGGCCAAGAAGTCTCAGAGCTGCTCTCACCAAGATTCAGGACAAGGCTGAAACATTGGGATCATACCCTGAATGTCCTGGACTCATTGCGATAAAAGGAAAGCCCTGCACTGCATGGTGTCCAGAACAGCTCCTATAAGAAGGAGCCCTGTGTGAAGGAGTCAGGTGTGATTTTGGCTCGTTGATCAAAATCCACAATGATTTCAGGAAGTTTGTCATTGTCTGCAGGTGGTCTATGACTGACTGTGGCGAGCCTACATTTAGCAGACAGTCGTCGAGGTTGGGCAAAACTGGTATCCCCAACCTCTGAAGATGGGCAGTGACCACCGCCATCAATTTCGTGAACACCTGAGGGTTGCTGGTAAAGCCAAACGAGAGTACAGCAGTTAACTAAAAATGCTTCTGCCCAGCCTTGCACCGCAGGTAACATCTATTGGGCAGATTAAAGTACTGCAGGTCAAGGGCGACCATCCAGTCGCCCGGATACAGAGCAGAAAGAACAAGTCAGTGCAAGCATTATGAATTTGTCCTTCTGATAGAAGGCATTCAGAGGGCGAAGATCTAAACTCAGACAAAGTCTTCCACCCTTCTTCCGCAAAAATAAAATACCAGAAGTTACAACTCATCTCTATTTCTGAGGCCGGGACCTTCTTGATGGCTCCTTTGGCCAGCAGAGCCTGCACCTCTTGGTGCAATATGGATGGCGCTCCGTTGAAAGCCGCTTTGATGAAGGCGGAAGCTGGGGTAGGTTGGAAAGAAACAGGAGGGCAATCGAGGACCCATTAGTCAGCTGGGATTGACTGCCACCCTGGGAGAAAATGTATGATCCTGCCTCCCACACAGTGGTTGGGCGGCACTATGAGCAAATTAAAGCGGCTTGTGGGCTGATACCACAGGGGAGAGCTACTGAGAAGAAAGGTGTCCCTGGTGACCTGCACGATTTCTGCTGGGTCTGCGTCTGCAGCCTCGAAAGGACTGGGGTGACTGTTGCGGTGGCTGGGGGGGTGGTGTGTGGGGTGATCCTGGAGTTGCCTATACACCAACCCTCTGGATTAGTCTCGGAAGGCTCAAAACTGATGAGGACACTGTCTGGTAGAGGGTTGAAAGCATCAAGGAATGCACCATGTCTCTACTTTCCTTATATCGTCCGCGGGCACCCATCAAAGATATCTATAAGGGATGCGTCATACCTCCAAAAAGGCCTGTGGCTCTCATTCATGTATGGCGATGCAGCACCACACTAGTGCCCACTTCTCACCCCAAGCAATCAGTAGCATCCAAACCAGTCCAAATTACATATTTGGCTGCATCCTGGCCATTTTAAATGGGTTGAGAAAAGGAGGCCCAAAACTGCTCCGGGACCACCAGAAACATCTCGTTGGCCATGTCCCAGAGGCCTTGAGTATAACAGCCTAATCAGAAGAACACATTCACCGACCTCAATGCCAAGCTGACTAAAGACAGCATTTGCTTTCCAAACACCTCAATCCTTTTCAAACCCCTTTGTGGAGGAGTTGTGGGGAATGCATTTGAATTCACTTTGCTGGTGGAAGTCTGGACTACCAACCTTTCAGGACTAGAATGCTGCGTAAGAAAATTTAGGTTACTGAGCGCCAGTCTGTGGTGTCTGGGCACCTGCCTGTTCACAGTTGGGCAAGAGCAAGGCTTAGCCTAAGTGCCTATAGGAGTGTCAGTCAGGGCTTCATTAAATGGAAGTAAGGATCCAGATTAAGCAGGCCCAGGGTGCAAACCCTCAGTAAGGACATTTGTCTTGACTTCAACAGAAGGCAGCTGTAAGTCCAGGACCTCAACTGCTTGTCTAATCATTATGGCAAATGAAGCACTCTCCTCCATTGGGAGGTCCTAGGGGCGAAAACAAACCTATACAAGGGGAAGAATCAAACCCACAGGCCTTCACATAGAAACTGTCATCGTAATGGGAAGGGGTAAATCATTCCCATCATTACTATTGTCATTGTCAGGTGGTAGCAACCTCTGGCGAAAGAGTGATTGAGCCTCTGAGTACTGCTCCACGGTAGTGGAAATGTGTTATCTGAGCCAGACTGTAGAGGGACCGGGTGAGCTGCAGCAGTCGAAGCGTAACATCGGTAGGGCTTGGGATAGATTCAGCTAAGGGTAGGACATCGGAGCCGGCAACGGATACCCCACCAGCGCTGGCGAAGTCGGTACTGACATCGACAAAAGAGGGACTGGACCTGGGTCTTGGGGCTGGAATGGAAGTCAGTCCCAGAGATGGTGAGGAACCCAAGGTGGGTTCCAGGGGCTTAGGCAGCGCAGAAAATGTATCCCTGGTGTAACTCAACTGGAGGCCCCTGTGGATCATTGGGGCCTGAAAGCACACCAAAGGGAGCCGGAAGAGTACCAAAATTATGCAGCATGGCCTCCTTAAAGGACTCGACCTGCTGTAGAGCCGGGAGCGAGATCGATTTTCACCTTGATGCCCTCCCGACTTCTCTTTGGATAGAGAGTGGCAAGATGGGGTCAAGACCCACTTCCACATCTTATGCTTCATCTTCAGCTTGGACTTCAACTTACAGGATGACTTTGACCGCGAAGAAGACCTATAACGAGTACAAGACTGCACCCTCAATTTGGAGGATGACTTACGTGAAGTCTGTGACTTCTTTTGATGTTTGTCGACATACAGCTTCGATTTACGTTCCAGATCGCTTTCAAGTGCATGACTGCACATTCTTTGCAAGACTTGGAGTTGTACTTCAAGACCAAACACCAATGGCACTCCTCACGCAGGTCCGTCACCAACATCTGTTGTTGACAATCACAGCATGGTTTGAACCCCGTAGTCTTCAGTGGGGACATCAATCATTTGAACTCTGGAAAAATAATCTGAAAGAATTTGTCAACTGACAAAAAAGGGAGCGGAGCTAGCGATCTGCATTAGAAGGTGCGGAAAGAAAAGAGCTGATTTTGGCGCGCAGGTGTGCCGCTTATATGTAGCTCTGCTACATCACTGCTGGGGCAGAACTGAGCCAACGCAGACCCGCACGTACCACCTAGCAGCTTGTGGGAACAGAACTGTGAAAACATCCAGATCCAGCCTGAGGAACCAGTGGTTTAAAGTATCCATCAGAATTTTGTCTTTATCAGGTGCAATCCTGAATTTCCCCTTTGTAGCAAGAACCGCTGTGCATGCAGGAACACGAAATGTGAATAGGCATATCTCAGTTTCTTTTTACTTAATGCCTTGACAGAATCTCAGAAGGTTTCATCAAAAGCATGCACCACTTATAACATAAGATAACCTCAGATAGTGCTGCAGCAGATCTTGAATCTAGACATTGGCTGCATTAAGAGATACTTCAAAGACATGGGCTGCTCTGTCTAGAAAGGTACCACATCCTATCTGCTCCTCAGTGGAGTGTCTGGTTGCCATCAGCATTGCCATCTCATTTTGATCTCTTGAGTTCACCGCAAGCTCCTTCAAGTTAATGTCAGTCTCTTGTACACATACCTCTTATGTGCATGTGAGACACATGGTGGTGTTCTTCATACCCATACATACATCATTCTGGTTTTGCTTTTTTGAAATAGAGGGGTGGCAGGAGAATCTAGCTTGATACTCTAGTGACAGAAGGGCTGTGAATGATAATGCACACATCAAGTTATCATCTTTTGTTCAAAAGACAAGGCGAGGATTCCAAAAGACTGAACATGAGGCACAAGAAGGGGAATGTAATTTCTGGCAGGAGGGAATATTGTATGCTCACCCCTGTGGGAAAAAACGTGTAATGAGTCTTTGCTGCAGCTACAGCTAAAGGCTTGTGTGATTTTATGATGCAGAATTACTGCATGGTGGAAATGTTTCTGGTTTTCCAACACCCAGAAAAAACACAGTGTGGAAAATCCTACCCACTCATAATCAGGAGCAGCGGAATTCCCTTAGGTAACTATGCTCAGCCTGAGTTGTAATGAACCCTGAGTGAATAAAGGATCTGTAGTCATCTTAGATAGGGCCAAATTTGTAACAGTTTTTCGTAACTCAGGGAATGTAAACTTCATTCTAGAAAGCAAAAAGCACGACAATAGGCACATTCATCTGAATGCCAACAGTGCCCAATGTCTCTTCCAGTGTATAACGTGGATTCTCAACTCAAAGCTTCTGGCAAGTCATATGGGGTAGCTGAGTAAGGCATTATCTTTTGAATCTGGAGCTGGGCATCCTTCTGACCCACTGCTGTTTCTGTTTAGAGGCACATTTTGGAAACTCCACCAAGAGAGCCACCCCACATAAAATCGAAAAAGGTTTCTTGGATTATTTTACCCTACCAGAAATTGAAACCAGGAAAACATATTTATGTCATCTTGAATGTGCATGATTTGTAAGAGATGTATCATTAAATATGAAGAAACCATAGGCATCCAGCCAGGTCTGCCAGGGAACACGTTGTATGCAGTTAGACCACATACCTCATCCTCAAGGAACATGGCATATTTCAGGTGGATCTCTGGCATCTTCTGCTTCAGGGACAACCGGCACAGCTCAAAGGCAAAGTCAAAGGACCTAAAAAAGGGAAAATTGATTAGAATAGTTTACTTGATTGATTTTTAGAATATGTAGGTCCAAAGGAAATGCTTTACAGTCTGGTTTCTTTATCACTTTTTGCAACAACTAATGCAATGATCACCCACCCGAAGAAACAATTCTTATAACACAGCTACAACGCAACAATATTACGTATCAATGTTTCCGTTGACACTCGACTCTTCCTACACATTTTTTATATTTCCAAACAACCTGAGGGGTGACAGGGCTTAAAAGCCTTTGCATTTAATATATGGATGTGCGGTAGTACTGAGACTCTGAATGATTAATCTGATGATACCAGAAGAGAAGCACAATTGAATATGTGGAACTATTGTCTCCACTGATGGCATTTCCTAGCTTTTTCCCTAAACACTACAGGGGCTAAGAAAGAAGATCACTGGGGCAGACAGTAAAGAAGAATCTACAGGAAGAAAAGAGTACACATTTGGAACACTGATTTCAAAAGCATCTAACATTTTATTCTGACACATACTTTCTTCCTGTAGCTTTCTGGTTTGTTCTAACTGTCCCTCAGCAGTCCCTGTAAATATGGACAGATAGACCAAAGCTGTTTAGAAGTAAATGTTCTTTCAATTAAAGAACAGCTGCAGAAGAAAACAACATACCCAGACTATAGCATAAAAATGAAACAAGATTGCTTATTAGAAATGCGCAGAGAAGCCTGCTTTGCTACCACACAAACTGCATTGCTACTCCTCTACGAAGCACAGCAGTGGTGGCTTTACCACTGCTACAGCCAACTACTGTAGCATCGGAAATGGGTTTTATGCCACTGGATGCATAGCTCTTTCAATAGACAGTGCACCTGGATATAATTGTTAAATCCTTTGCGGCTCCGGCAACAGACAGAAAAAAGTAGTCTGTTTTTTCTGACATTATGTTTTCTATTGAAAAGACAGCTAGAGAGGTACGTAATTAGGTCTTACACTAACCAAAATCTTTTGCTTTTACAAAACAAATCTTTAAAAATACAAACATAAGGGGGCGTGGCCTAGCTCATGGGCGAGTAAGTCGCATAGAAGGAGAGCTCCCGCCGGAGCGCTGAATTCGTACAGAATCCTGCAGTAACCCGTGACAATAAAGCATACGGAGGGTTTCCCTAGGAGAGTGGACCCCACCGGCACTCCATGGAACCCCGACAAGCAACAAGGGAGGAACAATCGAGCGACTTTGGTCGGAGAATTGGCCGGCCGCTGACGAGCCAAAATGGCGGCCTGCCGCAGATGAAGAGCTCCGGAGCCCCTCCAAAGACGCCAGGCGGACCGGAAGCAGACCCAGAGTCGTCCGGGCACGATCGGCCTCTGGACAGTGGCCCGAAAGAGGAGGCGAAGTGAATTTCTCTCCCAAGTAAATCGGCGAACTGCCGGAGGGCCGACCCGAGGGGATAACCCGAACACCGATAATGAAGGCCATCGGTCACTGGAAAACCCGGCCTGTCCCGCTGAATGATACCAGCACCCACAGGAGTAGACGCGGTAAGTAGGAGATTTGCTGGGGCCGCGGGAGGTGAGGAGGGGGTAGCGGTCCCCCCCAGCGGCGATCATAAGACAGAACCAGGAGCGAGCAGACGCGGGCCCCCGGAATAGGTGGTGGGGTACTCTTCCCGCGCCAATCTGCCGGGGCCTGAACGAGCGCTCAGCAGGCGGCCTGGAGACTCGGAAGAAGCCCTGCGGCACCGGCATAAAACCCCGTCAACCACCTGAAGATGGAGCTCAGCAGAGGCAGAGTAGTGGAGAGACCGGTAGTCAGTGACATAAAATGGCGGAGCACCGTGAATGAAGGCCCTGGGTCTCTCCACCAACAGGGCAGGCAGACTGTACATGGACCCCGGGCTCCACACACTTGATCGGCAGCCAAGTTACAGGCCCGTGAGAAGGGGCGGGGTAGCAGCCTTCCCGGTGAATTGACAGGCCGCTGAAGACAACGGTGGTGGTATAAGGAAAGACGTCAGCAGCTGAGAACCCTGGTCTGCTCCGCAGACGACTACCTGCACGCAGAGGCCCAAAAGCGGTGCGGAGGCTCGCCGAATCCCTAGAAGGAGACAGGGAGGGGGCGACGCCCTCCGGCGAGGGCAGACAAAGGAGGGAGTGAAAAGCTGTGGACTCCCTGGGGAGATTGCCCCTCTCGCTGCGACCTGACGGGACCTGACCGAACGGCCTAGGTGATAAACTTGAGCATGGAGGGTCCGGAAACACAAGAGAAGCTCTTCTACCCCAGGGCAGAATTCAACTATCGCGCCCGACGCAGACGGGACTGGAGAACCCAGAGATTACCGGCAACCAATCCCCTACTTGGGCGATAAAAGTCTGGACATACCTAAAGGAGCACCAGAAGGCGGACGGCGAAGTGGCGACACTAAGAGCGAGGACCAGGAACCGACAGAAACATGGGAGTTAAACCTCTCCCTGAGGAAAAGGAAAGGCACAACCCGGGGAAGCAAAGAGCTGGTGGGGTGACCGAGACAGGACTAGGAGAGGCTCTCGGGCCAGAAAAGACAAGGAAAACGCCACAGCGCCACGAAAGGCCATAAGAGAGCCCAGACACCAGGAAGGAAGAGTGTGTGGTATACCAAAAGAAGGGAACATATCCTCAGCTCTGATCTTGACAGCAGAGAGTAGACCCCATTCCGCAGGACGGCGTTGCATGCTCAACGAGAGACGGAGAGGGCCACCCCTCTGCCTGACCCGGGAGAGAGAACACGTCAGAGCCATTAAACCCTGCCCAGAAAGATAGTAGTCAATACTATGGCAAAAGACAAAGAGCCCAAACTCCCAAGACAGGGGAAAATGGACAAATACACTAAGATACTCCCGACGCAAGCAGAATCGACAGAGTCAGCACAATCTCCATCGGATACAGCATTGCTCCTCCAAGCAATACAAAACTCCAGAGAAGTCCTGGAAGGCAAGATTGGAGAGGTATGCTCAGAAGTGTCGCTGCTCCGTCAAGACCTCCGCAAGGTATCCGAGAGAGTAACGTTGGCTGAGACTCGTGTTTCAGAAGTGGAAGATGCTGTAAAAGACCTACAGAAAGGGATGACAGATATGCATAGTGCCGCAGTGGACATGCTATGGCGAATTGATGATGCGGAAAATCGAGCTCGGATAAACAATCTCCGCTTTGTGGGATTTCCGGAGGGAGCGGAGGGGAACAACGCTTCGACGTTCCTGGCAACTTGGCTGAAAGACCTCAACCCTGCAGAACAGTTTTCCCAGTGCTTCGTCATAGAACGCGCACAACCCGCTCTGAGCGCAAAACCTCCCCCAGGAGCGACGCCAAGGCCGATCATTGCGTAGTTATTGAACTTTATGGATAGATACATGATACTGCGTGAAATGCGTAGCAAGGGGGAAGTCCGTTATGAAAACTCAAAGATAATGACTTTCTCGGACTACAGCCGAGAAGTACAGAAACATCGTCGAACTTTTGACTCAGTCAAGATTAAACTAAGGGCCCTCCAAATCCAATATATGCTTATGTTCCAGGCTAAACTGAAAGTCATTTACCAGGGGAAATCCTACTTCTTTCAAACACCAGATGAGGCCTGGGAATGGGTTGAGGAAAGACCAGCGCTCCGGCCCCCAGGAGGATCACAACTGGTCAACCGCACAAATCGGAACATGGCAGAAAGAGAGGTTAATCCACAAAGACGGAAACACACGGCCGCCAGCCGGTCGAGAAGAATTGGCAAGGGAACTCCATATGCCCTGAGAAAAGTCACACACGACAAGAGGCACCAAGAGCAGTCAAAAGGTGATTGATCCCATTCTGAAACCGAGGCTGCCCCGAGGACTGAGTCCCCAAACCCACAGACAGACTCAGACGACACTGGCATGTCCTCAGGGCCGGAATCGATGCATTCACTAGCAGTGGCAATCCAGGCTCTAGAGAAAAGTGAAGAGAACGAGAGGCCAACAGAGAGAAATATACCTCCAGAGACAGACCCGAGTGAAGCGGGAACTGCCACATGAATACCGGTGGGAAGGTAACGAGAAACAGCACAGAGCCCCATGGGAAGCGTTAAGAGCTTCAAAACGAGACTATTCTTGCAGACTGAGCCACAAGTTGTAAGAGTTGGGGATTTGAGATACATAGTTGGGGAGGGGGGACGACAGACCGACCTGCCTTCTCCGGCTGAGAGTCGCTTCCTTTGATGGGGGACAGAATGCTGAGGGGGATGGGGGGGCAGAGGGAGGGGGTGGGGGGATAGATGGGAGACAACATAGTTGGGGTTTAACTGTTTATAGTATTGTTCACTGATCGCAGGGGTCATCACAACAAGAAACTCCTACAGAACAATGGCACGGAGGAGAACTGCTCCCCTCTCATGGGCCCTGACGCTGAACACATGTTACCACAAGACACAACATGGCCCAGCATCCAAATTTAACAGTTATGGCATGGAACGTCAATGGGTTGGGGGACAAAATCAAAAGGGGACTAGTAACACAACTCATTAAATGGCTCCACCCGGATATCGCATTGCTCCAAGAAACGCACCTTAAAGGCACACAATGTGGATTTATAGGTCGCGGGGCATACAAGGTATTGGCACATGCGAGATTCACTTCTGGGGCAAGAGGAGTGGCCATCCTGATTAGGAAAACTATTCCCTTCCAGATCACACGCCTCTGGCAGGATCCCCTGGGTAGATACGTGGGAGTTACGGGACAATGGGGAAGGAAGGAGTTCACGTTGATATGAGTTTATGCACCACCCAGACTCCAAGCTTCCACCATGAATAAGGTAGTAGACATCTTGTTTGAAGCACCCTTCGCTCTACATGTAGTTGGTGGAGACTTTAATGATGTGATGGACCCGGCAATGGACCGCACTGGAGGAGGGGAAAAACCCACACAAACCACCCCCTTGAGGCGATTCTCCAAAACAATGGGGCTAGTAGATGCGTGGCGAGAGAAACACCCCCAGACTAGTCAGTTCTCTTACCACTCAGGGGCACACGACACGCACTGCAGACTGGACTATATATTTATTCCTAGGGGGGAACTGCACGATATAGGCCACGCAGAATATGCGGCAAGGGGTCTCTCTGATCACTCTCCACTCCTAGTTGAGATGGGTCTGAGGGATCGAGATGGGGACCTGAGATGGAGACTTAACCCATGGGACCTAAATAACACCAAAATAGCAAGTGGTATTAGGGCAGACACAGAAATCTATTTCCAGGAGAATAAGGACTCGGTCCATTCCGGGGTGATGGTGTGGGAGGCATATAAGACCGTGCTAAGAGATAGAGCTCAAAGGTGCATCGCCTGGGGGAAAAAAGAAAGAAACAAATGCCTAGAAGACATGGCACAAAAGATAACTGAGCTTGACAAGCAAGTATCCCAAAGGAAAGACCCCGAATTGACTCGTAGGTTGACCGCTCTGAGGCACGAGTATAAGGAACTAGCCATGGACAATGCCAAAAAACAACACTTAGCCACACTACATCGCCTCTACGAAGTGGGGGATAAGGCAGGAAAGCTCTTAGCCTGGATAAGCAAAAAAGAGATTCAGAACAGATGGGTACGAGAGATCACTGACCATCAGGGGGTCAATCACTCCACAGATGAAGGAGTGGCGAGAGCATTTGCTGATTACTATAGGGACCTCTATCAGGCCCGTAACCTCAAATCACATGTAGAGATAGGAGAATACCTGGCAGCAATTCCTACTCCAACGTTAGGGGATGATGAAGCCCAAGAACTAGAAACAGATCTGTCTTTGACAGAAATCCAGGAGGCTGTGACGAAACTCCGCCCGGGGAAAACCCCCGGCACCAATGGGTTGCTGGCCGAATTCTATAAGCGGTATGTCGATCTCTTGGGCCCCCATCTACTTTGGCTCTTCACAAACTCACACGAAGAATATTACCTCTCGATCTGAGGTTGGCAACCATAGTGGTTATACATAAAGAGGGTAAGCCCCGCGATCAGTGCGGTTCCTACAGGCCCATTTCGCTGTTAAACTCAAAAGTGAAGATTTTGGCTACCATCCTGGCGACCCGTCTCCTGAGGGTCGTTACGGCCCTGGTCCACGAAGACCAGTCGGGGTTCATACCGGGCCGGGCTACTCGCCTGAACCTCAGAAGAACCCATAATTGGCTAATGAAGGTGAAAGACCGGGCAAATCCACAGGTATTCTTATCACTCCACGCTGAAAAAGCGTTCGACGCAGTAAACTGGTCATTCCTGGATGCCACTTTGTCTAAATTCGGGTTCGGGCCTAAATTTCGCAGTTGGGTGGCGCTCCTTTATAACCAGCCTGTAGCTACAGTACGAGTCAACGGAAAGTGTTCGGCACCATTCCCTATTGAGAGAGGGACACAACAAGGCTGCCCTCTCTCGCCTCTCGTCTTCGCGCTAACCCTTGAGTCTCTGGCATGGACAGTTAGAGAACATCCTACTATCCGAGGATTTCAAAGGACACCCACAGATGGCGGAGAGGAAAAGATTTCCCTATACGCCGACGATATCTTACTTTATACCACCAATCCTACCACGACGATCCCGGCCCTGTTCAAAACCATAATAGAGTACGGCAGCTACTCTGGTTACAAAATTAACTAGAATAAATCCACGCTATATTGTCCGTCTAACACCCAAATAGACTGGCCTTTGCCCGGTGAACTGAGAGTTGTACAGGAGAGCTTTCAATACCTGGGGATATTTGTGACCCCACATCAAGAGACATGTAGAGAGAAAAACCTTGGGAAAATTCTGCGCAACTTTAAATCAGACGAGGAACGATGGAGAGACCTCCCTCTCTCCCTACTCGGACAGGCGGCCATTTTCAAAATGATCACCCTCCCGCAACTGCTATATGCTCTTCAAAATACATACCATCCACTCCCCAGAGGCACCTTTGCAGAGATAGACAGCAGAATTCGATCATTATTGTGGAAGGGGGGGCACCCTAGGGTGGAGCTCAAGACACTGCAACGAAATCCCTACAACGGGGGGGATCGCACTCCCAGATATAGAGACCCATTATTGGGCGTCCCATCTGGTACCCATAAATGAATGGATACATAAAGACAGAGACCACCCTACGTATCGCCTAGAGAGGGAAGAAATGACACCACATACACACTTACACTACCTATACAGGGGGAAGGGGGGCTCCCACTTATTACCCGCGACACAAGTTACTTTGGCAGCATGGGCGAGAGCGACCAAAACCATGGGGTGGTCGGGCCGGGTCACAAAGAACACTCCGCTTTGGGAAGGAAGTTGGTTCAAAGAGATACGAAAGCTGAAAGGGTTTGAGGCCTGGGATCTCTTGGGGATTTCCACGATAGGAGACATCGTCGAAAGAGGAGAACTCAAAACATGGACAAAACTTAAGCAGGAATACGACATGAATAACTCCCAATTCATTAAGTATGCGCAACTGCGTCATGCATGGAGGGGCAGAGAACATCCAATGTGAACACCTTCTGGAGTACGTGCCACTAGAAGGTAGACTCCTACAAGAAGAACTAGTAGACAAGGCGGTCTCTTTCACCTGCAAAACTATTAACAATAATATTCCAGACGGGCTGAGAGGGTTACGAGCACGTTGGGAGAAAGATGTGGGATCACTCGAGGACATAGATTGGGAGGCGGCATTAATGCACCCCAGAGAGGTAGCCATTAAGGCAAGACTGCGTCTCATTCAATACAAGATGCTACATAGAATCTATTATGATAAGGACAGGTTGCATAAAATGGGAAGGGCAGAATCACCATACTGTCCCACCTGTAAAACGGCAAAAAGTGATTTTTTCCATTCAATATGGGCATGTCCCGAGCTGCAGATATACTGGACACAGATACTTGAGACACTAGGAACGGTCCTGGGGGTGACATTGCCGGTTGAACCGCGATTTGTGGTGCTGGGGATTCCAAGTGAGGTGGACATCACCAGGACCCAGCTAAATTTCGCCTCTCTGGGACTGGTGGTGGCCAAAAGAGACATAGCCAGACGATGGGGAGTGGCTGAAAACCCTACAATTCAGGAGTGGATGAGAGGAATGGACTTATATATGGCAGCTGAGCATACTACGTACCGTAGCAGGGGATGCCCCAGGAAATTTCCCAGAATATGGGGTCCCTGGAGGCGACACTTTGGGTTGGATTTGGGAGACGACACACAACAATCTACAACACACATATCCCAGGAGACATCTGTGGTTGGACCCGAGGGGGGACTCCCCTAAAGAGGACATCTGGTTGCTAGCTACTGTTGTTCCTAGACCCCAGATGGAATGTGTAAAGTACATGTAAGGACACTGCTGGTGAACACAAACCAGCACGAACCAAAGGGATGGAGGGGTTTACTATGTTGATGACGACAAAGTTTTTTGGATGCAATCAATTATTACAATTGTAATGTTTATGACATGTATTCTCTTACTTACTACAAAAGAAGAAAAAAAAAATGCAAACATAAGTACAGACAGAGAGATATTTTCAGTTAGCCCTCTTCATCCATTGGTCTGGTGCGGTGTGATTCAAGTTTTACTTCCACCCACCACAGTAAACAGCGGAGGGCAGTGGGTCAGCCCACTTCAGCCAGTGGCTGCTCTCATTGTGACAGTATGTTCCCCTGTGCACAATGTGGTTATCCCCACAATAAGTAGTGCACTTCAGTGCCAAGGCTCAACGAACAATGTTTCCTTTCTTAAAACCTTTCAGCTTCCAAGGAAGCACCTACACCCAGACTCCCCCCCGTCCTGCGTGTAGCTGCCAGCATGCATCAAATGCACAGGAATGTTTCAGCTGAGCACTCCCTAAGATTTCGCTGTTCTTTACTGTGTATTATTTTGAAGGTATACATAAGCTTCTCCTTCGTGTGGGAGATAAAGTTCATCATGGCATTGCATGCTTCTACCTTCGTGTCTAGACACAAGCTTTTCAAGGCTGCATGTTGCCTCACAAACCTGGCATCTTGCTAATTGAAGGATACAACAGTTCTCAGCTGGGGCTGGCAATTCTCCCTTTATGAAGCCTCCAAATGTTTATTTCATGTTGGGAGCCAGAATAAATCAATGTGTACTGCTCCACAATCAACTAGTTTCAGTAAAATAAATGAAAAGAGTTACATACCAGCTATTATTCTTTCAGAAAATAACTTGAAATGCATGGTACATGGATGCACGTCTAGAAAAAGTTTCCTGTTTAGACCACTTGCTTAAGACAGTTGATCCGTAATGCGTATTTTTGTAGGATTTGCTCTGTATGGTTCACTACTTAACACTGCAGCTCGTGTCCCACCGTGGCACTCTGGTCGCCAGCTGCTTCTTGTGTTTATAGCAATAAGATTCAGTTTTCTGAATTGCTGAATTTTGCAGTGTTTCTTTTCTAGGCAAAGTTTGGACTTACAATTAGAATTTCAACCTTTTTCTGATGTTCACTCCTATATGTACTTAGTCATCCAATGCCCAGTCATTCATTGGTGAATTTATTCTGACTTCTCCATATTCCATGCTTGTAATTGTTTATCTGTTTATGCCTTGAAAATGTACTTAAAGTCCCTTAGTTTTGAGTGGGTGTTATTGTTGGCACATGTAGGCGTACATTGTCTCAAACGAGGTGTGGACATTTTTTCTTACAGGCCTCTCATACGGCATTGAGTGAGCCCCACTCTCTCAAGAGGGCCTGGGGAGGGATTCATCCCTTAAACATTTCTTTAAAAATATGTTAATAATTAATAGTACATCACATATTTTCAAATATATCAGATGCAAAGCCATATGTTTTACAGGATTTTCATAAGAAAAACAAACGTAATATTCAACTATTTCAGCGTCTCACACAGGACCCAAGAGCTTTAGTTTTCTACAGCAGCAAATTACATCTGTGCCTAGAAGAACATTGTGTTCCTACTATAGGGCTGGTTCCTAGGCTGGGATGAGGGTGGGGGTGCATGCAGTGCCTGGAAGCAGCCTACAATCCTCCAGCCAACGGTAAGTTCCTACTTCCTACATGCCTAGTGCAACTATGATTTAACTTTTTACAACAATGCAGCTGAAAGATACTAAAACGAGCCCCCCGTGACCTGCTAGTGCCCTGGCAATATCTGTATGAATTGACAGCCACACGTCTGTATGCTGGAGAGACATGACGTGTAAAGAATAAACATGGCATATTCATTTCATCCAGTCATGTATTCTGGCTTCACTCCGTATGGATTCTGACTCACTCGGACCATTTACTCTGTTTATATTCCTAGAAGTCAATGAATCCACTAATGCGTTTTTTTTTATTTTAAAATCATAATCAAATGTAAGTAACTTGTTTTTCTGATGGATACTTCGAACCACAGATTCTTCACCTTGTGAATAGATACCAAAGCAGTAACTCTCCAGGTGGTGGGTCTGTGGAATGGCTCGGACGAGGAAATCCTGCAGGACAGGTCAGGCAAAATTTCCCTTCCGCCGGACCTGGCTATCCAGGCAGTAGTGCTTCATGAACATGTGAAAAGATGCCCACATTGCTCCCTGGCAGACTTCCAACACAGCATTTCAACACAGCGCATAAAACTTATCATCATCCTCACAGTTTGCTATGAACCAGGTACCATTAAGTGCATGATACATTATTATTGTTTTTTTCCAACAGGTTTGCCCCTGACGAAGGGACAGGCAGTCCCGAAATGCATTGGGCGCTACCTTTTTATCTTTTTTTCATTTCAATTATGTTGTAATACTTTGTACACAATCATTTGATCAATAAATGAAACTTTGAAAAGTTCTAATGTTGCAATGTAAAACTAATATGGAAGTAAATAGAAAGAAAGATGTATGAAAATAAATACAGTTTTGAACACAATCAATTGGGGTGAAAACAGATTATACATGTTGTATTAACCCATAAGGCTGTGCACGTGTGAGCCCAAGTTGCCATTTGGAACTTGCCCACTTATACAGACTTCCAACACTGGCACACTTTATGCCAGAGCGGTGGTAGAACCATTTGCTCTGTTGGAATATGCATGCAAGTCTTCCGAAGGCTATTTCTTGGCTAGCCCATAACAGCTCTCGATGCACAAGAAAATCAAGCTAATTTGAAATGCAGTTTGGATGTATTTGTGCATTAACTACGAATCTCAACACTGTCCTTATTTAATACTGGTAGTTCTTACTGTGGAGGCGATATATTGTCATTGTTTATCCTGCTTTGCACAGCTCACTTTTGTTCTTTATGATGTATTACTGTATTTAGGTGCTGTGAACAGAGTTCTGTTTCAGTTTAGGTGGGCATTCTCAAGAGCCTCAAAGCTCTCTATCAATCACTATATGGCAGAGCTCTAGCAAATGGCAATGCCAAATGTCATGCTTGCAGTGTGATCGTGAAGACATGGGTCAGTCAGATCATGTGCTGTTGGTCACACTGCATGTGTGACTCTAGGTGTTGCAAGCAGGAGGGAAGTGTGTGCTCTGAGTGTCCGTGGAGAAATGTTGCTCCGTAGAAGGAGCTGAATCCATACCCTTTCAGGCAGCAGGAGCTAAGTTTGAAAAAAACTTCTCAAAGTGTGAGTGTGTGTGTGTTGTTGAGCTCCTAAATATGCAAGTGAGTGGGCTGGCTGACTCTTGGCTCTTCTGTATTTGGTGGCAATTCCAGGACTTTTGCTGCATCCATGGCAGGAGTAAGTCCATACTGGACGAAACCTGGCCACAGCATATTTGTAGGAATTCTTAGCATTTTTGTGAAAAATGTGCTGTACAATAAAATATCTGACCTCATGTTTTTTAAACATGTCTTAGTGAGCGAATGCCCCTGCACCAACCTTGAGAGAACTGAGCTCACTCCCTCGCTCATTGATATTCAGGTCCACTATTAAGCCTCACCACTTTTGAAGATCACCAGCGACCACTGGGCTCAAGTCAACGGAGTGTGCACCTCCTGCTCCCACATTTAATGCATGCTGTGAAAGATCTTCCAATGGCTGACTCAGAACACCAGACAGACCGCCAGACAGACCATCACACAAGCCCTCATCACCAGCAGGCTGGACTCTGGCAGCACTCTCTATGCCGGAATCTCAAAGCAACACCTACACAGACTTCAGACCATCCAGAACACGGCTGCAAGACTCATACTCAACCTCCCACACCACACCCACATCACACCGCACCTCAGGAAGTTTCAGTGGCTCCCAATTTACAAGCACGGCCTATTCAAACTTCTCACGCACACATACAAAGCCCTACACAACCCAGGACCAGAATACCTGAACAGCCACATACACTTTCACCAACCGACCAGACACCTATGCTCTGCCTCACTCGCACACATGCCCCGCATCCGCAAAAGCAAATTTGGAGGTCGCCATTGCTCCTACATCGCACCCAAGACATGGGATGACCTCCCTCAACACATCAGAGCCTCTTTCTTACTTATTGAGTTACACAAGAAGCTAAAGACCTGGCTCTTCATATAAGCATCTCGGGACCACACACCTTGCCTAAGTGCCTGGATACACTCTTGGGTGATTAGTGCGCTATTCAAATCAATATAACATAACAAAAGACGTGTTTCTAAGCATGTTTTTTAAAAATCATTAAAGATATGCTTTTAAAAAATCTCTAGAGCACATCAATTCAAACATAACAACAACACCAGCTTTTTCTGCATTAATACTAATCCGGCTTCAGATCATGCTGCTGTCCAGAGACAGCTACATTACAATTCATGGACAATGCCCTCCTGACTAAAGATAGTCACAGACTACGTCCTTTACTGGTCCTCCTCCTGTACATCCAAACAACACCAGTTCTTTGCACTATAGTGACTATGCTAACTTCAGTACGCAACAAGACTGCCTGAGCCAAGGTTGCACAAGGAAAGCACAAAGTTCTTTACCTTTCAGGGATGGTGGAAGCAACAGTGTCATGGATTTTACTCACCCATTGTCTGCAGCATAATCAATGGCTGTTTCCAGAAGACCAAATTTATTGAGCAGTTTGACGGCCGCCTCCCCTCCTAGGCTCTTTGCCCACAAGTATGCCACATGCTTGTGAGCATTTGTACTTCCGTGAGCCTTGGCCACCTGGTGTGGAAGAAATCAATAAAATTAAAGCTAAAATCTCAAAGAGCATTAACTACAAAAGGACAACTCCTTATTTCTAAATTACACTACTAAGGAAAAATACTGAAGACTTAGTTCTTCGGAAACTAGTGGCCACCTCGCTCATTTCCCTCTCATAGTGTTCAGTTGTGCTTGGTGCCGGGCAACCAATCAATCAAGTCAAAGAGACCACCAACCTGGCACTTGTGAGCCAATGCTAACACTAGTGAGTTCTGTTTGAATTGACAAAAGTGGCCTGCTTTTATACCTGGTAGAACTCTACCGTGCCCTTGTACTAGGTACAGCTTGAGCATATTCTTATACGTGGAACAACTTTATTGTGTCTTTGTATGCTTTACATCTCTGCGGCTTCCTCGTATGCAGTAATTTCACACAAACAGTTCTCGATGGGCATGGCTAAATACATTTTGGGGGATGGGCTGGACACCACAGTGTAGTGATTTGTTGACATGCCTGGATAAATGCCATGGGTTTGTCCTTTCAGCAGGTGGTAAATGTATCTGGGGGCTTCTGTTTGGGGCAAAGATGGTCAGAGTGGGGTAGGGAGTAACTGTGGGCAAAATTGGAACTGGTGTTTCTGCACCAGGATAAGCAGGTGCAGGAACGCTCGGACATTTGTGATCAGGAAGGGCGGAATTCCACACTGAAATTATGCTCTACCAGTCTCGTAATCAGGGCCACAGTATCCTTATACCTGGCACACCTCTACTGCGCCCTTATAAGTAGTATGTCACAACTTTGCTCAATCATGTGCTTCTGAATGTGGTTATGACACAAGAACCATATGACCACTTTCGCTGGTGTTGTCACATGCTGCGTTGTGTTCCAGGGAACTATCCTTATATTCCAGAGTCCAGAGCCTTCAGGGTATGATCCTTATGTTTTGGGCTCGGTCCTGTGTTCTAGTAGGACCGTTCTAAGGCTTATTGGTCTCCTGGAATTACGTATTTTGCTGGTGTCTGATGCCCGTTGGCACTTGCTAGGTCTGTAATGGAACATCTACCTTCAATCGACTCAGCTTTTGTGGTGTCTCTTGGACACCATTTGTGTGTTGGATGAGGCTGCTGTAGACCTCCAATGGTGAATGAAGGATGCCAACCGGACTTAAAGCAGGCCGTTCTCCCTACCCCATTCTGGCGCCTGGGGGAACTTAAAAGGTGAGGAATCTGTGTTTAGAAGTATCTCTCAGTCCTTCAGAAATGCCTGTACAGTGTCCGTATAATTAGTCAACCTCTACTATCTTCTTCCCCTCAAGACCTGGTTGTTCGAATAAGCCTCCGGGGCCTGCAAGCGCCTGGATACCCTATCGGGTAATTAGTCGCGCTTTATAAATCCTGACTGATTGATTATACAAAGTACATCACTACTGTCTTTATATGAATTACAACTCTACTGTGTCCTTTTAACCTATACATTAAGCATCTCTCCTATGTCCTTATAAGCAGTGCACCTTTAGGGTGTCCATATATATGGTAACCAATACAGTGTCATTATACATGATGCACCTCTGTATCCTTGCAATTGGTTCACCTCTACTGTATCCTTAAATGCAGTAACCTCTACTGCATCCTTATATCCTGTACACCTTTACTGTCTCTATATAAGTGGTACACCTCTACTGTGACATTATACACTGTAATCTTTAATATATCCACATAAGAGATACACCTCTACTGAGCCTAAACATCTGGTACACTTCTACTATGCTCTTACACCCAATATACCTTTTCTGAGTCATTATAACCAGTACACATATACTCTGTCCTTTTACACAGTACACTTCGAATGTGTCCATATACGCAATACATCTTGACTGTGTCATTTTATGCAGTACACCGCTACAGTGTCCTTTTCCATGGCAATCAACGCAGGTTTCAAATAAAAAGTGTATGGTAGCGACAGGTGCAATCTCTGCATGTGTAATTACAATTTCCATGAGGTAACACCCACCATTACCATACAATTGAGAGTTAAATCATTAGGAATGAGGAATAACTGTGCAGACATAAATTCCTTTATTCACTTTGACAAAAACAAAGACAGTTCACTAGGTTTTCAGAGGTATACCCAAATACCTGTTAGGTGTACCCATATGGAAGCACACCTAAGGCCTGATTTTGCTAATTTCAGAAGATATGGTAACAACTGATAAGATGACATCAACACAGGATCGAATGTTTCTGCCTGCATCTATATTATAATCATTTTCACAGCACAGAATAGGCCTTCATGGTATAATTGGCTTTAGCACTCCAAATATCTTTCTAAAGTCATCTGTGAAATCAGATGACCACACTCCAGCCCATGAGGAGCCAAACTGTTGATCGTTGGGATTACAGATTGTGGTGTACTAGTAACCATGTGTGAGGACATGGGGTGTATTATATGGTGTAGTAATGCAACCTCACCGTGTAATACACTTACCAACCCCTTTAGAACCATGAGTAGCTGTGGCATTGAGCAGCAAGGCTTACACAGAAGAACAAGTGTAAGTGTAAAGCATTTGAACAGCACCAAAACAACTGAAGAAGAAATCGATTCGGCATTCAAGAAATCAGACACCAATTTATACAAATAGACTGTATTTTTAAAAGAATTTAGACACTAGAATGAAAAAGATCCAAAGAGGTTTCCAGATGAACATGTTACTTACCTTCGGTAGCGCTTTTTCTGGTGGATACAGTATCTGCCTGTGGCTTCCTCACCTTTTGAATTACCCCTGCAACATCATCCCACAGAAACTTTTTCCTTAGCTCTCCCACTTCGACGAGGACATCACAATAGCACGACTCCGCTTGCGACTCCGTTTAACGTCATAGGAGCCATAAGAAGACCTCGTCGGCGTGTTGACATCAGCTCCACCCACTTTTTTCCGTGCCTTTCGAGGCGAATGGGTGAACCGACAACATTTCGCAAATATACACAGTATACAAAGAAGCACCAATAAACACAGTATATTTTTCAAAAAAGAAAAGAGACTGAAAATGCCACACATATCATAGTCACAAGCTACATAACATTTCAAAGAACAATGAAATACCAGTCATGTTATACTCATCTTTTCCGTATAGGAAGGCAGACAACGGGGAGGCGGGTGGGCAGTGAGGAATCCACAGGCACATACTGTATCCACCAGAAAAAGCGTTACCGAAGGTAAGTAACTTGTTCTTCTGATGGATACATCTGCCTGTGGATTCCTCACCTTTTGAATTGAATCCCCAAGCAGTCCCGCTCAAAGAGGAGGGTGTCCGCCAACCAATACCAAAAAATCTTGCAGCACAGAACGAGCAAAATGGCCATCCCTCCTCAACTCTGAATCCAAGCAATAATGATTCGTGAAAGTGTGGAGGGAGGCCCAAGTTGCCGCTTTACAGATGTCTACCACAGGGACACCTCTAGCCAAAGCTGAAGAAGAAGATTTAGCTCTAGTAGAATGAGCTCTAATACCTTCAGAAGGCTCCTTCTTGGCCAAGGCATAGCAGTTCTTGATACACAAGATGATCCACCTGGACAGTGTTCGCTTGTGGACAGTCTTGCCTTTCATTTTTCCCACGTAACCAATGTAGTGCTGGTCATCCACTCTCAAGTCCTTGGTTCTGTCCAGGTAAAAAGTGACCGCCCTCCTGGGGTCCAGGCAATGAAGTATCTCTTCCTCCTTGGAGGGGGAGGATAGGAAGTAGGCAAGGTAATAGACTGTCCCAAGTGGAAGGGAGAAACCACTTTAGGCAGGAAAGCAGGTCTGGTCCTGAGAACCGTCTTATCCGCATAGATGGTAGTAAAGGGAGGCTTAGAACTAAGAGCCTGAAGCTCACTTACCCTCCTAGCAGAAGTAATAGCAATCAGGAAAACTGTTTTAAAAGTGAGGAGCCTCAAAGGGCAACTATGAAGGGGTTCAAAGGGAGTCCCACTGAGGCATAATAAAAGGAGTGAGAGGAAATTTGTTAGTGAGACCCTTAATGAACCTCATGACGATGGGAGATTTAAACAATGACGGTTGGTCTGGCAAACAAAGGAAGGGAGATAAAGCCGACAAATAGCCCTCAACAGTAGCCACAGCACAAACCTGCTGGGCTAAAGAAGGAGAAAAACGAAGGACATCAGACAAATGGGCCCTCAAAGAATCAATTGAACTCTCACCACACCACCTAACAAATCTGGACCACCTACTGGAATAGACAGTTTTGGTGGTGTGTCTCCTGGACGATAAAATAACATCCACCACATCCGGCGGGAGAGAGAGAAAGAACTCAGGTTGCCCCGTTCAATCTACAGGCATGAAGGTACAGGCTCTGGAGGTGGGGGTGTAGACCTGCCCCTGCAACTGTGAGAGGAGATCTGCTCTGAGAGGGCAGAGTGTAGGGTGCGATGAGAAATGAAGAAGGTCTGTGTACCACACCCTTCTTGGCCAATCCGGGGCAATCAATATGACTTGGGCCCGGTCTTGGCGAATCTTCCTCAAAACCCGAGGATGCAAGGGTATGGGAGTAAATGCGTAAAGAAGCTGTAAGCCCCAATCTAACTGAAACGCGTCACCCAGTGCTCCCCGCATCGGATACTGGAGGCTGCAGAACGACGGGCAGTGCGCATTCTCGTGAGTGGCAAGCAGGTCCAACTGCGGGAATCCCCACATCCTGAAAATGTGACGGACTACCTCCGGATAAAGACGCCACTCGTGATCCGCCAAGTATTGCCGACTGAGACTGTCCGCACGCACATTCAGCACCTCGGCCAGGTGATTTGTAATTACACAAATCTGGTGGTCCTGAGCCCAGGACCAGAGCCGCAGAGCCTCTCTGCAGAGGCGATATAACCCTACTCCTCCCTGTTTGTTGATGTACCACGTCGCGGTAGTGTTGTTCGTCAGGACCTGAACCGACTGATCACGAAGAGAGGGAAGAAAGGCCTTGAAGCCAAACGTATCGCCCGCAATTCCAGAAGATTGAGATGAAGCAATCTTTCCTCTGGAGACCAAAGACCCTTGATCTCCAGATCCCCCAGATGAGCACCCCACCCTAGAGTGGATGCATCTGTTATCACTGTGGCCACCAGAGACGGAAGTTGAAAAGGCTTCCCTTGAGACAGGTTGCTTGGAACACTCCACCAAGACAGCTCCACCGCAACGTCCCTGGAGATTCTGATCACCTCCATGAGATCTCCGTTGTGTTGAAACCACTGCCTGCGGAGGCAGCACTGGAGCGCCCTCATGTGCCAGCGTGCATGGTTGACCAACAGTATGCAGGAAGCAAACAGACCGAGCAGACATAAGACCTTCAGGACTAGAACAGCCGCCCCATCCTGAAACATTAGGATCATATCCTGAATGTCTGAAAACCTCCGAGGGCTGGGAAAGCACGACTCAGAGTAGTGTCCAGTACTGCCCCTATGAACAGGTTGCGCTGGGAGGGCACCAGGTGAGATTTGGGTACATTTATCGAGAAACCCAAGTCGAACAACAGCCGAGCTGTTATATGCAGATGATGCCGCACAATCTCTGCCGACTTTGCTTTGAGCAGCCAGTGTCCTAATAGGGTAATACAAGAATTCCCGACCTTCTGAGATGAGCTGCCACCACCGCCGTCACCTTCGTGAAGACCCGAGGCGCGGAAGTAAGACCCAAGGAAAGGACCGCAAACTGATAATGCTGAGATCCCACCGTAAAACAGAGATACTTCCGATGCGACTTCAGGAAGGGAATGTGGAAGTACGCATTCTGTAAATCGATCGAAACCATCCAGTCTTCCTGCTGCAGCGCCAGAAGAACCTGAGCTAGGGTCAACATCTTGAACTTCTCCTGTTTGAGGTAAAAATTCAAAACGCTGAGGTCTAGGATCAGCCGCAAACGACCGTCCTTTTTGGGGATCAGGAAATACCGGGAGTAGCATCCCTGACCCCTCTTCTGCTCCGGAACAATCTCTATCGCACCTTTCTGTAATAGGGACTGGACCTCTTGTTGCAGAAGCATCAGATGGTCCTCCGAACATCAGCCCTGGCGAGGAGGTTAAGGAGGGGGAAACTCCCGGAAGGGAAGGGCGTACCCGTTTTCTACAAGATTTGAAACTCAAAGATCTGACGTAACAGATTTCCAATCTTGTAGAAAAAGGGACACCCGATCTCCCACAGGACCAACATGCTCCAAGATGGGGGATCTAGAGCTGCTTCCCTGAAGAGCCAGCGGTGGGGACAGGGGAGGAGGAGGAGGAGGAGGAAGAGACCTGCTGGCGAGCAGCCCCTCGCCGACGACCACTTCCTTTCCCACTGTATGACCGATACAGAGGGTTCTGCTGCTGCTGTTGTTGCTATTGTTGTCGGCCACGAAAAGGGGCCGCCTTTCCAAAGCCCCGGAACTTTCGAAATACAAAGCCCCTGGACTGTGACTGCAAGCCCAAGGACCTAGCAGTAGCCCTGCTATCCTTAAATCGCTGTAAAGCAGAATCAGCCTTGGTTCCAAAGAGCCTTGATCCATCGAAGGGAAGGCCCAACAATGTAGCCAGGACGTCAGGAGAGAACCCTGACCCTCTCAACCTGGCATGTCTCCTAGTCACCACCGAAGAACCCATCACCCTGGCAACGGAGCCAGCTCTATCCAGACCGGACTGGATGACCTGATGAGCAGCAGCCTGGGTGTCCGATAATAACTCAGCAAAATGACCCTAGACATCCTCAGGCAACTTGGGATTCACCTCTTTGGCAGAGTCCATCAAAGCATGGCTATAACGCCACATTAAACACGTGGCATTGGTTGACTTTAAGGCCATGCTGGCCGACGAAAACACTTTCTTTGCGGATTGCTCCAACGTTTTAGACTAGAAGGGAAAGAACCAGTAGCCTGTTTTGAAGACCAAGACACTTGTACCACAAGGCTCTCAGGTGAGGGGTGTGATGATAAAAATGCGGGGTCTCCCGGAGCCACCTTATAGCGCCTTGCCACTGATGTAGAAACAGCAGGAGCAGTCATTGGCTTCTGCCAAACATCCAAAATAGGATCCGTTAGAGCCTCGTTGAAGGGGAGGGAGCAAAAGCTCTACTGCCGAAGAAGGAGATTGCAGCACCTCTGTTAAGATATTAGATGTAACCTCCGTTGTTGGTAATTGCAAGTCCAGGAGGTCAGCAGCCTTTCTAATTACTGAATGATATGAGGCCACATCCTAAGAGGGAAGAGCCTTTGGGGACGAGATCTCCCACTCTGGAGAGGTATCAAGCCCACTGGCCTCTTGCAGTCCTGCAAAATCATCAGTGGATTCCAAAATCTCACCCTCCTCAGCCTGCTCCTGAAATTCCTCTTTTGCCAGGAGTCTCTGGGCCTCTCTCCTCGAACGAATTTCCAGAGCCGGCGTCGGTGGAGCCAAACGGGGCGCCGGAGATCTCGGAGTCGGCGTCGATGGAAGACCTTCAGACGTGGACAGCGGCGCCGACCGAAGTCGAGCGTGCACCGGAACGGAGCCCGACGGCGCCGGAGAATAGTCCATCCTTCCCTCCTGAGAAGGTATCGGCGTTGAGAACCTCAGCGTTGGGAGGGCCCAAAGCTGAGTCATTGGCATGAAAGGAAGGAATGGAGCTTGGGCATAGTGTTGGGGAATGCCCAAATTAAAAGAAAGCAGACCCACGGGGCCGGAAGGCACACCAGATGGGTTAGCCACCCCGGCAAACATGCCATACATCGCATTAAGGAAATGCGATGGATCCGCACCTGGAGTTGGAAAAGGAGGACACGGATCCGGAACCGCCTGACCTGAGGGAGATCGAGGTCAGAGAACAGGCTCTGCTTGCGGCGCCGGAGAAACCGGATCCGGGATTGGAGCGTCCACAGGCACAGGTGATTCTCTTTTGGGCGTCGGAGAGTCCCTCGGCACAGAAGAACCCATTGGTGTCGAAGTGCACACTGGCGACACCTGTGGAGAAGGAGAGATATCATCTTTCCTATGGCAGCGTCGGACCGGAGACCTCGACGACTTCTCCTTCAAGGAACGATGCTTGGACCCATGTCGTCTCTTTTTCTTATGTTTCTTAGACGACCTCGAGGTATGTGGAGTCGGCGACTTCGACCTCGACTTGGTCCTTTTCCAACCCCTCTTCTCCTTCTTTGCCTGGGCCATTCCTTTAGAGACTTTGGATTCATCCGATGGCACGAAGTACACTCTTCGACGTCGTGGTCCGACGACAAACAACAAAGGCAGTCTTCATGTGGATCTGTAACCGACATATGGCCCCCACACTCTCTATAGGGCTTAAAGACAGGCTTCTTCTGAGCAGCCATGATCGAAGAAACAGTTTCTGGAGAACTGAAACAAAGTAGACTACACAGAAATGGAGAGTACTAGAAAAAAAAAAGTTGCGCGTCGACGGCGCAGAAAAAAGGGAACTGACGTCAACACGTCGACGAGGTCTTCTTATGGCTCCGATGATGTCATACAGAGTCGCGAGCGGAGTGGTGCTATTGTGACGTCCTCGTCGACCAGGGAGAGCTAAGGAAAAAGTTTCCGTGGAATGCTGGCGCATGGGTAATTCAAAAGGTGAGGAATACACAGGCAGATGTATCCATCAGAAAAATGGATTTTACAAGTACTAAAAAATCAAAGCATTTTTCACTCAACCGCAAACAAGCTTTGGCAAATTCAACACATTTGACACTCAGAAACTTTTTCAAGGAAAACTTGGGTAAGTGTCAATGCGGTCGGGAAGGGATACTTGGGGCAACCAACTCCAGCAGGGAGCTAGTCAGGAGGACCAACCTTAAAAACCATTACCTCCACAGAAGAAGCAGTCCTCAAGCAGTTCCAGGCACTTTATCCGCATTGCAATGGATTCCTAGGTGTGGCTTGATGCAAAGGATGAAGGATGCTGAAGATGCTTCAAGGATGCAGTGGATGCAGCACGGTCGACAGGGTCTTCCTGCCGGTACTTCCTGGTCCACGAAGACAGTGAGGGGATCCTGGTTGCAGGGTCGACGTCCCACACGGTCATCTCCAGTCTGACCTGTCACCCGGTGTCGTGGTCACATGTCAATCCTTCCTGGGTCGACAACTTGTCTTCTGAGGGTCCCAGAAACTCTCCAACAGCGATCCCAGGCTCAGTGAACTCGGGTGCGAGTGTGCGTCGGGTCTTGGTCCTTGGTGCTGTATGGCAGCTGTGGTAGTGGTTCGAAAACCTTGGGCCCCCACTTGCCCCAGCAGACTTATTCAGCTGTTGTGTCCCTGTGCTGCGAACAGGAGGCCAGTCTGCAGGCCCTTGGAGTCTCTTGGCTTGACTGGGCTCTGGAAACAGCTTTTCACTGAGCAGGACAAAGCAGGTACAGCCACTCTCTTCACCAGCCACCCCGAGCAGCAGGTGCAGTCTTCAACAGTGCAGCCTCCCTTTGCTGATCCCTCTTCCAAGTCGGTTGAGATCTGAGGTCTGGAAGCCAGGGGTGCCCCTTTTATGTTTGAAAAGTGCCTTAAGGGCAGGATGCTGTTGGTAGCCAATGGGCTACCAGGTTCCCTCCCACGTGGTGACTACTTCATGTGGAGAATGGCATCTGGCTATCCGAGGATGCACCATTCTACCCACTCCCAAGATGGTGAGACCCTCTCTCAGTGTGCAGACCTCCCTAGCCCACCCCTGGGGTGTGGCTACCTCAGGGCTACATGCCCCTGGGAAACAGGTTTGACAATGTTTTTCCCCTCTCTGCTCCCCGTGCCAGCCTGTCTACCTAAACAATGGGGAAGCCCTCCTCTCTAGTGTGACACAGCTGCTTGTCTTTTAGGAGTAACACCCAAGTGGCTTCCTGCAGGAGGGAGGTAACACCTCCAGCCTGCAATCTTTCATTGTTCTCCTTCTCGAGAGTCGTTGGTGCATCTCTCGAGGAGGGAAGATGCTGTCTTGTGGAACAGGCTCTATGTGTGCCCAGTAAGGCACAGGAGTTTTAAAGGCAACAAGGTGGCAGCTTTGAAAAAGCTGTAAACTGCAACAAGTTACATTAATTTAGACTTGAGATACAAATCGGGCTTAATGTGATGAGCTGTTTGGTAATTTGGAGTGCCCACCTTGGTCGCACCGCTCAGGAGCGAGCACAGCTGAGGGGTCAGCGTGTAATCCTGTACTCGCCAACTGGGCCCAGAGGGGTGACTTACACAGATGTACTGGGAAAATAGTGGCTTGGCCAATGCTTTCAATGGCAACGTCGGGTTAGAAGTGCACGACTGCTCTGCCAGTCTGCAGTGGCGGACTGGGGGACCTGTTTTTCTTGGGGGACCTTCTAGGGTGGCATAACCAGTGGTGCAGGCCCTGGGGTATCCCTCTAACTTACATGCCCTGGGTACCAGGGTATCATATACCAGGGACTTACAGGTAAGTTAGCTATTTCCAATTGGGTACAGCCAATTCGACACATACTTTAGGGTCAGGGCACTGGCACCGAGGCCTGTTTAGCAGGCCTCAGTGCACTCTCAGAGTCAAAAAACCAGTAGCATCAACAGAAAAATGTAGGGGGAACATTTACTTACACCGTGAATCTAGCTTGAACTGATTTGTTGTCCACACGACATGTTCAATACACAATAAAACAACGTTGTCTCTGCAATGCCGGAGCCACAAGGATTACGTTGCAACGATTTCTCTTAGTATTCTGTGCACCAAAGGAAATGCAGGAAAGCAAAAAGAATTTTCCCAACACAGCTCACTGCAAAAGCTACCACCATGCGTTCTCGGGCAGGGCCACCTGCAGGCAAACAATGGACATTTGACATTTTGAGTAAAAGATAATGTCATATAGAAGTCCCCACATCACTGAAATATTAAAACTAACTGCCTGTTGTTCACTTTTTCTTCATCCACCACTGCAAGTCCTCTTTCATTTGTTGTGAGATTAAGATGGTACCGTTGCATTCTCTATTTAGTTGTTGCACATGAATCATTCTCATCCATAGCCAACATTATGATGCATGATGACATGCTCCCCAACAAGGCTTTGATTTTTCTGATTGTTGTCTTCGACTGGATATGTGTAGCTTAATAGATACATTTGTGTCCTATCTCCAAAGAAACACTTTTCCTTGGATTGGAATTTCCTCGCACCTAGAAACACAATTTCTATGGATGCATGAAGCATAAAGCTTTTTACACTGGTCTATATCTGACAAGATTCGAACATTTGCTTAATCAATTAATCAATCAGGGTTGGTAAAGCGCAACTACTCACACGTGAAGGTCTCATGGCGCTGGAGGGGGGGGGGGGCTCTGTAGTGTGCTGGAGTCATCCGAAGAGCCAGGTCTTGAGGTCCTTCCTGAACTGGGGCAATGTGGGAGATTGCCAGAGGTGGATGGGTAAGGTGTTCCAAGCTTTGGCTGTGAGGTAGGCGAAGGACTTTCCTCCCGTTCTAGTCTTATTGATATGAGGGACGGTGGCCAGAGAGAGCTGGGCTGATCGCAGGTGTCTTTTGGGTATGTGGAAGGAGAGGCGACTGTTCAGGTATGCAGGTTTGGTGTTGTGAAAGGCTTTGTATGCATGGGTGAGGAGTTTTAAGGTTATTCTTCTTTCGACTGGAAGCCAGTGGAGATCATGCAGGTGTTGGGTGATGCGACTGTGACAGGGGATGTCGAGGATCAGTCTGGCTGCGGCGTACTGGACAGTCTGGAGTTTGCGAAGGAGTTTCTTATTGATTCCGGCGTAGAGAGCGTTGCCGTAGTCCAGTCTGCTACTGATGAGTGCGTGCGTGACGGTTCTTCTGGACTCGGTTGGGATCTATCTGAAAGTCTTTCGGAGCATGCGGAGGGTGTTAAAGCAGGTCGAGGATACGCCGTTGATCTGGCAGTTGTGAGCGATGAGTCTAGTAAGATGCCGAGGTTTTGAGCGTGGTCCATCGGGGTGGGTGTATTTCCGAGGGCGTTGGGCCACTGTGGGAGGGATGGGCGGAAACAGAAGCGAGGAGGCAGGATAGGCGTAATATTGGGGCGTTTTATTGTCCAAATAGTTGGTTAGAGTATATACAGGTATGATTTTCAAAATAAGGAGGAAAAAAAAATTGGGACAAACAAAATATTATACATAGTAGGGATTCTCTCCCCTAAGGAATTCTCAGTTCTATCCCAAGGATATTTTAAGTCTGTTACACTGAGGTTTCGTCGAAATTAGTAGTCTGTTCACTGAATACTTCTCTTTCTTGTCTCTTTCAGGTACTCAGGTCTGTCGGAGGGGGTCCCAGGAGGCTTGCAGAGGGAGTAAACAACAGAGGAAAAAGATGCGGTAAGTATGTTTGTAGCGGTTTTCTCACTTTTACCCTTTTACCACACCCTGGTGGAAGAGTTGTGCACAGGCAAGGAGAAGAAGGAGGGAAAACCCAGATGGGTCTTACTAAACAGTTTTACAGGTGCTCGAGATGGTAGGTGTGCGATATAGAAGCGTCAGGAGGTTGGTGATACTGCAGAGTCAAGTAGTTACTCCTGTGCATGGGAAGAGGAAAATTGTAGTGCCCAAAACAATGCTGAGGGAGGGAGAGAAAAAGTAAAGCAACTAACGAACGTAGTGTAGCAGTATGGGCTTCTCATTTCCCGCTACCCAACCTCCGCCCTCTCCAACGTTTATGTACCGCCTTTGGCCGCAACTCTCCAGAGTTGCGGAGGCTCTTGAGTGTCCTCCGGTGACCACCACTCCTCGCTCCACACGTCCGTGGCGTCCTTGGCTTCGGTCTCCTCCCGAAATGCGTTTGTGGCGTCCTCTGCTACGTCTTCACTGGTGGCGTTCCTTTTCTGAGCCTCTTCCTCCGGTGTCGATTTCCTCCCATCTTCTGCTTTCAAACTCCTCGTCGGTTTTGTGTTCGCCGTCTTCCCTTCCTTTATAGCGGCTGATTGGTCATCTAGCAGTACACCCCCGCTCCTTGATTGGTCCGTTCGGCAGGACGCAGAGATTTTGTTCTGTGGAGACGAAACACAGTCCATTCTCAGTGTTTCCTTTCCCCTAATGCCAACAGCTGGACACAGAAAGAAAGGAGACCGCAGAGCTGGAATGGCAGGTAAGCCGGGTTTTGGGGGCGCTTCCTTACAGCCACCAGGAGTCGTCCCATGCGGAGGGGGTGGAGCCAAGGCTGAGGACTTCTGTCTTTTCTGAGTTGAGTTTCAGGCAGCTGTTCTTCATCCAGGTGGCGACGGCTTTCATCTCTTCTTGGAAGTTGTGTTTGGTGATGTTGGGTTCGTTGGTGAGGATCAGCTGGGTGTCGTTGGCGTAAGAGACGATGTTGAGCCTGTGGTTCCGGACGATGGTTGCGAGGGGGGCCATGTAGAGGTTGAAGAGGGTGGGGCCCAGGGAGGTGACCTGGGCACTCCACAGTTGGTCTCCGTCAGTTCCGAGAGGTAGGGAGGGAGTATAAGCTACTGGGTTCTGCCACTGAGGAAGGAACGTATCCAGTCGAGGGCCTTGCCGCGGATGCCAGCGTCGTGGAGTCTGGTGGCTAGGGTGCGGTGGGAGACGTGTCGAATGTCGGCGAGAGGTCCAGGAGGATGAGGGCTGCCATTTCGCTCTGGTCAAGGAGAGAACGGATGTCGTCGTGGCGGTGAGTAGGGCGGTCTCGGTGCTGTGGTTGCTTGGAATCCGGATTGGGAGATGTCCAGGATGTTACCAGCTTCGATGAAGTTTGCTAGCTGGGTGTTGACGGCCTTTTCAATGACCTTGGCTGCGAAGGGAAGCAGGGAGATGGGCCTGAAGTTCTTGAGGTCGGTCGGGTCCGCTGAGGGTTTAATGCATTTTGCGAGCATTTACAAATGTTGTTGCCCTGATAGGTCAATCACTCAAGTAAAAATATACTCAACAACCTTGTCGATGTAGACAGAACACCTATGGAGTCACACACTTTGTGAAAATTAGTTGTGTACAGCCCAGACCAAATTATAGCCCTTTGAACTGGAAATGGCAACCTGCAACCATAGAGCACAGATATTGTCTGTGACTTGCATGGATTTGAATACTGAAGTATGCATCCTCCAAATCCAGTGGTGCCAATGAACCTCTTTCCTTGAGAAACTGGAGTAGCTTTTGGAAAGTGTTCCTACAAAACCTAATTATTTTCTATGGTACTTGTTTAGTTGTGGTAGACCTAGATATGGCCACTGATCACCAGATTTTTAAGTATCAAAGAGTATTGAGTAGAACCCTTACTCTTCTGAGGTGCTGGCACATCTTCTATAGCTTCCTTCTGCAATAGTTTGATAATCTCCATGTTCAGCTCTTTCAGGGGCTGCGCCTTTCTTTGGTGGATTTGCAGGTGGCATTTTTATGAACTTTAAATTATGTCCATGCTTGATGATATCTAGTACCGACCTGTCTGTTGTTAAATACTACAAATAGTTAAGGAAATTGCTTATCCTGCCTCCTACTGGCATGAACAAGTGGAAGATGGAGAACCCAACTAACTAAGGTTTGATTCTCTTTGTCATTGGACTGCAGAAGTTGATTTCCACTGTGCCTTGTCATTGTTTGGTAAACTGTCCTCTTTGTTGACTCTTATTGTCTGGGATCTATATACACAGCACTCCTTATTTGGCAAAAAGAATGTTACTTACCTTCCGTAATGCCAAATCTGGTGGATACTCTATCTAGCTGCAGATTCCTTACCTCAGAATATTCCCTAGGCGTCAGACTGAATCCGGACATTTTTGAGTCGTACCCTTGCGCGCCGTTAGGTAGCATCGTTCGGCTCTGTGTTGGTGTCGTCCGCGCCAGAAGTGACGTGTGCGGTGCCTAAATAGGCACCACCCAAGTGTGTGACGTCAGTTTCTTTTTGCGACTTTCCACGAGAGAAGTAGAGCCACGAGGAACACTGAAGACTGGTATGCATGTCTAAGGCCCTTGGAAGGGTGACATAATCATTTCGCAGAGCAGGGAGGATGGGAGGGTCGGTAAGGAATCTGCGGCCAGATAGAATCTCTACCCAAAAGTCTAGGCAGTTGTGCCTAGTTTATGTGTGTAGAGATGCTCACTTAGCCGCCTGACAGATGTCCAGGGCAGGGACTCAGCGAGCTAACACAGTGTGCACAGTCTTCTCTGATGGAATAAGCACACAAGCCCTCATGAGATTGATTATTAGCTAATGCGCAGCAGATCTTTATGCAGTGCACTATTCATTGTGAATGGTGCATTTCTGCATGGTCTTCTTAGCCCCAACATACCCTACAAAGAGTTGTTTATCCACCCATAACTCTTTGGTACGATCAAGGTAGAATGACAACGCTCTTTTTGGGTCCAAGCGGTGGAGTCTCTCCTCTTCAAAAGGGAGAGGAAGAACACAGAAGGCAGGCAATGTGATATTCTGGCCTACATGAAAGGGTGCCACTACCTTCGAAAGAAAGGAGGTAAATGTTCGAAGAACCAACTTGTCTGGGTAAAAGGTGGTATAAAGAGGGTGCACAGAGAGTGCCTGCAGTTCGCTGGCTCTCCTGGTCAATGTTATGTCCACTAAGAAAGCCGTCTTGATGCTTAACAAACAGAGAGGACAGTTGTACAGCAGCTCAAAAGGCACGAACCTCAGAAAAGTCAGAACCAGACTTAAGTCCCACTGGAGCATGATGAATGGTCTGTGAGGAAACATGTTGGAGGCCTTTGAGGACTTGAACAAAGAAGGTTGGTCCGGCAACTGCAAAAATGCCAAAATGGGTGATAAATAGCCCTTAAACGTGCCCAGAGCAGAGTCCTTCTGGGCGAAAAATGGAACAAATAGTAAAACCTCAGAAAGGGGTGCAGAGAGTGGGTCGATGTTCTTGGATGCACACCATGTAACAAATTTGTCCCAGCAGATGTCGTAGACAGTCTTGGTGGAGGTGCGCCTGGCTGCCAGAATAACATTGCAGACTTCTGGAAGAAGGTTGAAAACTGTCACCACTCAATCTCCACGCATTAAGGCGGAGGGTGCAAAGGTTCGGGTGTAGGGCTCTCCCCTTTTGCTGTGACAGAAGATCCTCCTGAAGAGGCATCCTGACAGGAGGTCAGATGCTCATGCTCAATAGCACGGGATACCAGACTCTCCGTGCCGAATCCGGCACCACAAGAATGACTTGGGCCCGGTCTGTCCTGATCTTGAGAAGTCTGGGCAGGAGTGGAATCAGTGGAAAGGCCTACAAGAGGCCACAGCTCCACTAGAAACTAAAAGCCTCTCTGAGCGAGAGCCACCTTGGAAACTCTAGCGAGTAAAACTGTTGACACTACACGCTCTCTGCGGTAACAAACATATCTAACCAAGGATCTCCTCACACTTGAAAGAGACCTTGCACCACCACTGGATGGAGATGCCATTCGTGATCCGCTAGGCATCGATGGCTGAGCTCATGCACCCTGGTGTTCAGAGAGTCCGCCAGGTGTTGGACCACCATGGAAATGCCTTGACGTTCCAACCAGGTCCAGAGAAGCCGGGCCTCTTGAGAAAGGGTCAACGACCAAACCCCACCCTGTTTGTTGCAGTACCGCATGCCAGTGATGTTGTCCGTGAACATCTGCACCAGCCTTCCCCTTATCGAAAGAAAGAATTACTTACCTTCGGTAACAATGTATCTGGTAGAGACACAGTCTAGCCGCAGATTCCTTAACTTAGAATATCCCCAGGCATCAGACTGGATCCGGAAAACTTTTTCCCCAGCAGTACCTCTGTGCGATGGGGGACAGCGTCGCCCGGCTCCGTCCTGACGTCGTCCACGGAAGTGACGTCAATGGAGCCATATAAGCCCCCCGCCGCGCTGATGTCAGATTTCTACTGTGAAACTTTTCCGCGCCACAACGCGGAGCCACTACAAAAACTGTGAGAGTATGGGAACAGTGTGCCAAAAAAGATCAAAAATCTTGGAAACAACAACGACAAGAAATCATAGAATGATGAGAAACAACAGAAGGACAGTTTGAAACCACAGGACGGAACTGTACGAAAGACAGTCTGTAACCACAGGATGTAACTGTAAAGGACAACAAGACTGGAACAACATGACTTATGGCAAGTGACCACAAGTGTGCAACAACAGAGAATGTGCACCACACCCTCCACAATGACCTATGGACTGTAGCATAGTCAAATAGATCCCCAATCGACACCAGTTCCATTAGCTCAAGGTGGAGGCATGAGCAAGGGAAGCAAGGTGCCACGATCTGTCAGAGGATGGCACGATCCGACTTTCGACCAGACAGGGACGAAACGAAATCACAGAACCAGAATGGTCAGTGCATAATGGCAGAATGCCATAAACTTCTGCAAAAAGAAGTTAAACTGAGTATAGGATCCCAGGATCCGCAAGAGACAAAGTCCCAGAGAAGGGACTAAACAGTATGACAGAGTCAGAACATACAAATTGAGCGTGCACAACAGCGGATGCCAAAAAATTACATGTCAGGGGCAGATGTCATCATGCCGAGACATACAAACTACGACTACCAGGAGATACATAGATGTGGATTATAAGAATACACGTAAGCAGACATTGTGTACCGTGAGAACCACACCACACAAATGCACAAGCCCAATGAAATGTAACAGCAACAGCATGTGCACGTCGGCAGAGAAAAACGGGCCCATCACCAGGTAGTCCACCAGCCAACGGTACCCACAGGTGCAATGACCAAAGGTCACCGGCAAGCCGGACACACACAAAGCTATCTCCCATGAGGGAGAGAGAGAGAGAGAAAGAGGGAGAGAGAGAGAAAGATAGAGAGGGAATCTGGGACAATCCCCAGAAACCACAGCAGGGAAAACAATGTATGCTTGCCCTCTCATGTGCGTACACCTCATGACATATATAGAAATATATGAAAAAGTAATGAAAGTGACAACCAAGGGGAAACTCGAAGAGCAGCCCTAGAGAATTGGAGGTCACCCAATTGGTACCAATGGCACCGATGTGAAACATAGCAGGACATACAATGTCCATCCACTAAAAGGTGCGGCACCAACCCCCCGATCTGGGAAGGAATGACTGAGCTTCCGCGATACAGGCGGGGACACTGACCACCACATTAATGAAGAAGAAGGAGTCAGTAATACCCAGACATAGAGAGTCAGAAAAAGTATATATATACAGAGACTGGATGATGCCAGAGATCATCCGGAGACAGAATACGTCCACTGAAAATCGCAGCAGAGGCCAGGAGGAGAAACACCTGAGCCGCGTGCAGCAACGAACAGAAGAACTTGTGCCCCAGCCGGGGAAGGACAGAGGGAAGCAAAGGGCACAAGTCAACACGCAGCAGAGACCTGTCTGGCGAAGACTCCACCGCCCATAGGCAAACCGCAGACAGGGTGTGAGCCATGCGAAAAGCCCAAGCCCTCCCAACACCAGGGAAGAAGACAATACCACAGGAAGAGAACGCAGCCAAGACAGTGGCGCAAGGAATACTACGGGCCCCCCATGACAGCGCACACACCCAGTGTGGATCCACATGTGGTGCCCTCCTAGAACACAGAAAGAAGCCGTTCTGGAGCGGACCGGAACAATGCGCCCACATGGATGCGTACTCACGCCGAAGACAGCCAACGTTGCCAGGGGCATAACGAAGGCTGAAAGATTAGCCAAAGGCAAGACAGGAGGACGTGAAACCCCCTGGGGCGAGCCGGATATGGCAGAACCCCAACAATACACTGGAGCAGGCTGCATCCACAGACACAGGAGAGTGCTACGGAACAACCGTAGGCTGCAACACAGAAGCACCAGGAGAGGGCCACGCCAGTCCGTGGGTCTCCTCAGAGGAGGCGTCCTACCACAGCAGGAAGACGGAACAAAGTGAGAAGCCTACAGTATAATCCATAGGAAAAGCCCCCAGAGGGACAGAAAATATACGAAGAAAACTCCACGAGAGCCTCCGAAACTTCCTGGGCAAGGAAGAGCAACTACATAATAGCAAACGAATACCCCACATAGGGTACGTCACATCCCTATAAAAAGCAAGGGACAACCCTTGAGACAAGCTCATAGGCAGAGGTAAAAAAGAAATGCATAAACAGCTGGCCCAGCTGTACCAAAGGAAGGGAAAAACACGGCTGATCAGCCATGCAACCCGTCTGGGAAATAACGTCTTAAATCCAGAGACGGAACCCAGAAAAGCAGTGACATTACTGCATACGAAATCAAAAGTCCGCCAGGAGGACTAAAAACCATGGGAGTCAAGGGAACCCAGACATGAGACGCTGGACCGCCGAGTCGGCATGCCCGTCAAACAGATTGACCCCATCAAAGGGCAGATCCCTGAGTCACTCCCGAACATTCTCCGGGAAACTGCCATCACGTAGCCACGCATGGCGACGCAGAGCAACTAACCTGGCCATAGCTCGACCCACCGGGTCAGTGGTGTCCATGGCTGACCGGATGGAAAACTGCGCCATGTCGCGGCCATCCGAATAAGCCGGTCCAGGTCAGCACGAGGGCCCTCCGGCAAAGAGGGAAGGAGTTGCTCAACTGAGTCCCAAAGGGCAAAAGTAGCCCGAGCAAACACGCAGGACGTGTTCAGGGACCGAAGACCCGAGCTGGTGGACGCAAAGACATTGCGGCCACACGACTCCAACCACCTAGACTCCCGAGTGGGAGGAAGCAACAGAGGAGGAGAGGAAGGGAGCGCTGCCTGGACCACAAGTCCTTGAGCCCTAGGATGGAGGGACAAACAGGCGGTGTCATCTGGAGCCGGGCGATGGCGATGTGCAATAGCACGACCAACGCGGTCCCCCGATGAGGGCCTGGCCCAAGTCCCCATTAGGACATCATGTAATGACCCGCCAAAAGGCAACAAGGGCTCCACGTCCACCGTGCCTTGGTGGAGAAGATCCAACAAAGGATCCGAAGGCAAGGAGACAGAGGGCGGTTGCATCTGCAAGATGTCCGCAGCCCTGCGAACCGCCCTCGCAAACGCTGCGCTAGCCTCCGTGGCCATCCGAGGCGGCGACAGCAAGTCATCCGTAGGGGACGGCTGCAGGCTAATCCGTCCACCCAACGACAGAGGCTCTGCAGAATGATGAGCCGGCCAGTGCCCCATGGGCACCCGCTCCGTGGAGCCTTAAACAACCCTGGGGTGGAGAACCCTCTGGGGTCACATCCTCTACCAGCAGAGGAACAGCCGGGGACGGAACCGGCGTCAGATCGACATCGACGACCCCCGAAGAGGACTCGTCCGCCCGGCGTCGGACCGGCGTCGACTCGACTCGACCTCCACCGAGGCGGGAACCTGCGGGGAGGAACGACGACGACTTGGAGTCGAGCTCTGCGCTGCATCCACAGCCAGCGACTACGCAGGGAGCCCCACAGGGCTGTGCGAAGATGCTGCAGGAGGGCCAGATGTCAGAGTGGGATGCCCCTCCGGGCCGCGTCCCGACGTCGCAGCGACTCCGGAACCGGAGTCAAGGCACTCGGTCAGCGCCGAGGGCGAACCCGCCGGCGAACCCCTGGCCTGAGTCCCTACCCCCACTGTGGGGCCCGAAGGCGCGCCAGGGAGAGGGGGTGACCCAAAAATGGCCTGCGGGGCCCTGGAATAGGCCTCCATCTGGGTCCGAGTCGCCCCATCACCAGGAAATGGTGGGTAGGCAGGGGCCGACTCCTGAGGGCCCGTGTCCGGTGAAGACCAGGTGCAGCGGGCCCCAACGTCACGCTTCCGCGAGGTCGACGACCTCCGTGACTTCTTCCTGTGCTTACCTGAGGCAGGCGAGAGGCGTCCTCGGGAACACCTTCGGGACTTGTCCCGAATAGGAACCTCAGCGTGTGATGAAGAACTGTGCCGTTTGGACCCCTCCGCTGGAGACGGAGGCCGGCGCCGCAAGGATTCTGACCGGGACAACCGGGCGGACATCAACTTCATCAGTCGTTCCCGAAGGGACTTCGGCTTCAGCTGCCAGCAGGCGTCGCACTCCGTGGAGTCGTGGTGCTCGCCCAAGCACCACATACAGATCTCGTGTGGATCCGTCGCCGACATCTGCCGCGAACAGGTCTCAAACGACTTGAAGCCTGCAGGCATCGGCACACTGCTCCAGACGCAAAAAGGCGTCGTGAAGGCCTGAAAAACAAAACAGGCCAGAGGAACCGCTTCTCCCGGATCCGCGTTGGGACGCAGAAAAGAAGAAAAACTGACGTCAGCGTGCGGGGGGGCTACTTATATGGCTCCATTGACGTCACTTTCGTGGACGCCATCCCCCGGCGCGCAGAGGTACTGCTGGGGAAAAAGTTATCCAGATCCAGTCCGACGCCTGTGGATATTCTAAGTTAAGGATTCTGCGGCTAGATGTCTCTATCAGATAAAAGGCTTTGAATGAAATCGGATCGCCTGAAGCTCCAGCAAGTTGATGTGAAGTCTGGATTCTGCTGGAGACCAGAGTCCTCTGATCTCCACCTCTCCCAGACTGCCGCCCCAGCCAGGCCTGACACATGTCACTACAGTCAGCTCCGGTTGGGGAAGGGGTCGCCTGCTGACCCAATTGCGGTTTGTTAGCCCCCACTGCAGGTCTTTTGGAGTTCCCTCTGAGATCTGGACCATGCTGAAGAGAAACCCCTGAAGCTATGCCAACTGGAACTTCAGGTCCCACTGCAGAGCTCACATATACCAATGGGCATGTGTCACTAGCCGGATCACTGAAATCTAGGTTAGAGGGTGAAGCACCGGTATCATAGTCTGAATATCCTGGAATCACCACTCAGGAGGATAGGCCAGAGATTGCACTATGTCCAGAACAGCTCCGATCAAAGGGGGC